>CM060935.1:187191384-187816384 GCA_030765085.1 Allium cepa
TTACTACAGGAAATTTATTAAGGATTATTCTAAAATCTCTTCTCACCTAACAAAGCTGACAAGGAAGGGAGCTAAATTCAAGTGGACATCGGAATGTGAGGAAGCTTTTCAGAATCTAAATGCAAGGTTGACAAGTGCTCCTGTATTGGCTATTCCAGATGGGAAGAGCAAGTTTGAAGTGTATACTGATGCATGTATTGTTGGATTGGGAGCTGTGCTTATGCAGAATGGTTGGGTAGTTGCGTATGCGAGTCGGCAATTGAAGCCACATGAGAGGAACTACGCTACACATGATCTAGAGCTGTTGGCTATTGTTTTTGCTTTAAAGATCTGGAGGCACTATCTTTTAGGAGAAAAGTTTGAGCTATTCAAGGATCACAAACCGTTGAAATATCTTTTCTCTCGGAAAGATCTTAATCTAAGTCAGCAGCGATGGGTCAAGTTCTTGGCATCGTATGATTTGGATATTCTGTGTACTCCGGGAAAGCCGAACGTTGTGGCAGACGCTCTTAGTAGAAATGCGGTTCTTTCTCTTTTGGAAGTGGTTCCATCTCTTCTGGAAAGGATTTCAAGCAAGCAGGTATCTGATAGTAAATTAAAAAGAATCATCAGAAAGTTAAGAAGGGTCAGTGTCCTAGTTTTGAGATTGATGGCCAAGGAACATTGAGTATTAACGGAAGAATTTGTGTTTCAAATTTCATGGAATTGAAGCAGAAGGTCTTATCTGAAAGTCATCGCTCCAGATTAAATATCCATCGAGGAATATCAAAGATGTATAAGGATACGAGAAGGATTTTCTGGTGGCTGGGCATGAAGAAGGATATTACTAGATTCGTTAATAGTTGTGCAATCTGCCAGCTAAAGGAGATCAGCAGAGGGCAGCCAGTTTGTTACAACCTTTGGAGATCCCGATGTGGAAGTGGGAGATGATTTCGATGGACTTCATCGATGGTTTGCCTAGAACAAAGAAAGGGAATGAAGGAATATGGGTGATTGTGGATCGTCTAACCACGAGCGCCCATTTTATACCAGTTAAGGCAACCCGTACTGCGGCTTCACTGGTAGAAATTTTCTTGAAAGAGATAGTGAGATTGCATGGTGTTCCAGTCAGTATTGTAAGTGATCGAGATCCTATCTTCACTAACAAATTCGAGCAGGCTTTGCAATCAGCAATGGGAACAAGTTTGAGATTGAGTACAGCATATCATCCCCAAACAGATGGGCAGACGGAGAGGCTAAATCGAATTCTAGAAGATATGCCGAGAGCCTGTGTATTCGATTTTGGAGGATCGTGCGAGGACCATCTACATCTAGTGGAGTTCTCTTATAATAACAATTACCAAGCAAGTATTAAGATGGCTCCTTATGAAGCACTGTATGGAAGGCCGTGTAGATCCCCAACTTGTTGGATAGAGTCAAAAGACCGTATTGTGCTTGGACCAGATTTGATCCGTGAAGCATCTGCTAAAGTCGAGCTTATCAAGAAAAGGATGAGAGCTGCTCAGGATCGTCAAAAGAAATATGCAGGTAAAAGACGAAGACAATTGGAGTTCGAGATTAGTGATTTAGTCTTTGTTAAAGTTTCCCCTATTAAAGGAGCTGTAAGATTTGTGAAGATAGGGAAACTCGCTCCGAGATACATTGGTCCGTTCCGAGTACTCAAGAGGGTTGGTGCCGTAGCATACAGGATTGAATTGTTAGTCCGGATGGCTGGAATTCACAAAGTTTTCCACGTATCTCATCTACGGAAATATGTGCACGATCCATCTCTTATTATAGAACTAGCTGTGCAGGAAGATTTAGAGATTGAGTCGGACTTATCAGTTGTCAGACATCCTGTTCGAATTATTGATCAAGACGAGAGGCAAATCAGAAGCAAGATAATGAAACTCGTTAAAGTCCACTGGAGTCAGGATCCCAGAGATTGTACCTGGGAGACTCTGGGTAGCTTTAGGAAGGCTTATCCGGATATGTGTCCAGATAGCTAGTGGTGTTTGTATTAGATGTATCATTGTTTGGATGCTTTGTTTGTTGATTTCTTATGTATGGATGTTATGTATGCTTGAAGTGTTGAATAAAATACAATTTTGGATTATCTTTTGTTTAAATTTCGGGGACGGAATTCTTTTAAGTGGGGAGGAATGTGATATTCTGGAATTTCAAACCCAATTTAAATATGATAATCTTTGTAATAAATTAATTTAAATTGATAAATTTGTTATTTTATTCAATAATAATAAATGAATTGTAAATGTACATTGATTCTAATTAAAATTAATATATACATAAGGGTAATGAATGTGTTAAAATTGTATTCATATCAAATTTGATTTTGAATTGAATTTGAAAATTTAATTTTAATTTGAATTGTTAAATTAAAATTTTCAAAATAGGTTAATTATATTCTAAATTATACTTTGAGTTTAAAAGAGTATTTTCATGATTTTATTTAGGATATAAAATTTGATTCATATTTATTTCTTTAAGAAGAATTTATTTTATATGAACTAAAAACGGATTTAATTTGAGAAAATCAATTAAGAAAACATTTTAAAATTCTTTTTTCATGAAAATAACAATTGTTAACATTTAAATCATACTAATAAACATGTGTTAAGGAATTAACAAGGAATAGTGACAAGTGTCATAATTTAAATTTATTTTCTTTAAATTTTCATATAACAAAACTATTTTATAAAAGACCACTTCTTATGCTTCATTTCAATTTTATCATTCTAATTTTTCTAAAGCAAGAAAAAAAATTTACACCTCATTAACAAATCTGAGATTCTTCAAATCTTCAAATTCAACCAAAATTAATCCAATTCAAACCTCACTTAAAAATCTAAAAACTGCAATTCAAATTCCAGAAAATCTGCACAAAATACTTTTGAAAAACTGCAATCAAGGGTTCCTGCAATCTACAAAATTTCTGAAAGGCAAATTCAAGTTCTTCTATCCTAGTATTGACTGATTTAAGGATTGAAGCATCATCAGAGATAATTTAATCAAGCAACTTTAAGTAAAAATCTACAGTCATTTTCCAGGATCTAATTTTTGTCGCTGTTTAATTACAAATCATGTGAGTAAATTTCTTTTTATCAGAAAATTTAAGTAAAGTTGTGCATGTGAAATTTTGAGTTAGTAAATGTCTTGCATGTATAAATATATGGATAAAATTGGTGTTATATTGTTTTATAACTGTGCCTGTTCAATTTGCTGATGCTTCACTGTAAATTCATGTTGCAAATAAAAATTTAAAACAAAAGCTTCAAAATGTATTCAACAAATCACAGTTAAGTTAGAATCTTCAATGCAGCAGTTTCATTTAAACATGAATCAAATATTAATTTGATATTTAAAAGAAACTATTTTAAAAATCTGCTGAATCAAGATAATACAGTAAAAACAAATTATATCATGATAAAATCATGCTCTGAATTTTGTTGAATTGAATTCACATCCTAAATCTACTATGTATAACATGATTTTTAAGAAAGAAATCAGAATTTTTAATTTGAATTTAAGGAAGAATTTTGTTGTTAACTGAATTTGGTATTTTGGGCAAATTCTTGTGATTGGGCCAATTATAGGTATTGTGTAACGACCCGCTTCCTACGCCCAGGAAGACGTATCGTTCTTAAAGAAAGAAAGGGATGAGAAAATAGAAAAGATGGAGAAGAAAGAACAACAACATCAGAATCTCACAGCGGAACGAATAAATTATAATAATCACATAAGTATTTACATAATATACAACATTAATCAGAGTTATACAGATAATACATCACGTACTAGACAGTTATAAACACCTGTCTAGTTAATACAATTCGATACAATTAAACAATAAGACTCAGAGATACCAACACAGTGGGTAATACAATCAAAACCGTTGGCACTTATTGGATTTTGGATTCCATACAATGGTAGGGCTACTGGGTACCGCCCGTCACAATACATAGCCGAGATCAACGTACCGAGGATCACTCCCGACCCCCTGCAACACAAGGCCGGAACCATTCCTTACTGAACAGTCCCGAACAAGATAACCCCGCAGTTGGTGTACATCTAACCGCCCACACAGCCGAATAAAAAGGGACATCTAGACAGGGGAAAATCTTGTCCTGCTTGGGCATGACCCACCTAACCTTGCTGCACCTCCCTTGTTTTGGCCATTCCCGGTTGATGAGGCTTGAGGCTGCGATTACCTTAGAGAACACATCTCTTAGAATGCTCATCGCCCACCTGACGATGTGTTGAAAGCATTCAATCCATACAAGTTCGTTCCGAGTTCGAACGAAATCGAAGGCATTATCTCGTTACACTCATTTTGGAATCACCCTCAGAGTTAACGACGATAACCCTTGCACTCTGGATCTTCATTTTCACTTCAGATTCATGACCTATCGTTAATTTGGAATCGATGTGGTTTTCGGATGTTCCAAATAAGGAAAACCGATCCCGGTCTCATCGAAATCCAAAACGTGTCTTTTAAGGCCAAGTTGTCTATTTAGTCTTAACAGTTTAATTCAACATTATCAATATACACACAGATAGATAATTCATAATATCATAGTAGATAATCATATCATCATCATAAACAGATAATCAAAATTATCAACCCAATCAGATATTAATATACTATCATGCTTAAACAAACATCCAAGTCACATAGATATTATTCATCTCATATCCGAGTTCACAATCGTTAAATGAAATATCAATATCATTCATCCATAAGCAATGATTTATAATCGTACCATTTGTAATTAATTTAAAATGAATTAAACTAACTACTTCTATCTCTAATTAATTTAAAGTAAATTAAATTAATTACTTCATCTATAAATCTTGCTTATACAACCATTAATTAATTATAAATCAAATTAATTAATTATTCTCTAGATATTCATCTTGATTAAACACCTTTGATTAATCATCTTCTAACTACAATAAGTAATTAGTCTTTATTTAATTTCCCAAATTAATTATCCTAATCATTTATAGTAATTAACATTTATTTCTTCATTTACTTAATTACATTTATTCTTAATTAATTACATAAATTAATCACCCTATTATTGATTATTCCTTAATTAACCAATTCTTAATTACATTATTAATTATTAATTAATGATCTTTAATTTAGATTTAAATTAAATTACTTTATTTAAATTAATTACCTTAAGCAATTAATCTTTAATCAAACACAATTATTAATCATCCCTGATTAATATCCACCAGTAATTAACTACCCTTAATTTTATATTAATTAATTAATTATTCCACAATTAATTACCTCTATTAATTAATTCCATGATTAATCACAAAATTAATTATCCAAATTACTCCATTTACAAATCCTTTGTATTAATTACATCCAGTAATTATCATCTAATTACTTTTCCAAGTAATTTATGCTCCATTTAATACACTAAGTAATCACACTTATCAATATATCAAATGATTTCTTAAATTAATTAAACTCAATTAATTAACTTAAACAATTCATATTAAACCTAATTAATTCCAATAAGTAATTAATTCCTTAATTACTTCCATTTAGTAATTATACTTAACAATTCATAATTGCTTATCCTAAATTAATTAATTTAATTAATTATTAAATCAATCCCGTTAACTGATTATTTCATAATCTTAGTTAATGACCTTCATTAACTATTGACAATTCTTTAATTATTTTTCTAAGTAATTAACTAAGATTTTTTCATTATTAATTACAGATTTATTAATCTTTAATAACTCATTAATTAATCCTTAATTATTTAATTAATTAAGTATTAACTATAACTGAATTAATCCTCAATTAATTCATTAATTAATTACTAATCATTAATTAAAATTAAGTCTTATGATTCTTCATTTCCAATTAATTTATCTTAAATTATTTCGCTTAAACCTAAATTGACTAGTTTAAACTTTTAATTACTAAATTAATCGAAATCATTAATTATCTACTTTAATTAACTTAATAATTACAAATCCTCAAACTTCAATTAAAAAAAAACCTTTTTCTATTTAATGTTCAATTTATCATTAATAAGGTATTTTAAAAAAACAATTTAATTTAAATTTACTTTTAAATTTCATTTTAAATTTAAGATTTAAAATGAAAACAAATTAACTTTAACAAGTTTTATAACAATTCCAAACCCATTTATAATTTTACAAGTTAAAGAATTATTTATCTTAATACACAAGAATTAAGAATTTAAACCCAATTTTTATTTAAATTTAAATCAATTTATAATTTTACTTTATCATCCAAACTGTTTAAAACCAATTAAATTAAAACTTCCTTGATTTCAAAACTAAGATTCAAGATTTGAATCAGGTTTAAACTTAGGTTTAAATCTCAAGTTTATTTAAAACTTTACTTTAAATTCAACTATTTAAACCCTTTAAAGTTGTTTCAATCAATTTAAATCTAAAACTTTATTTTTCAAAACTCAGGTTCAATCTAGATTTGAATCAGTGTCAAATTTGGATTTAAACTTAATTAAATCCCTGCATTCCAATTTAAAAACCCAGATTTCAGTTTATAAATGCTACAGGTTAAAAAAAACTGTATAACAATACTCGAGCCAACCTATTTCTGCTTCGGGTCTAGCCTATCACATCTTCGAGCCAGTCAACCCTTAACTTCGAGTAAAACTCGAGACACAAAAATCCCACAGCAAGCCAAACAACCCCCATCAGAACAACACCCCGTGCACGTGCACGGTAGCCTTGGTCATCTCCGATCATCGATGATGATCATCACCCATCTACTAATGCCTCCAAACACCAGCTCGATCTTCAGATTGCCTCCAGGTCGACTCTAAACGAATTCGAGTCAAAATGTAACAACCCGCATATTTAACGATTTTATATTTAAAACATTTATTTAAGTATAGCGTCGTTAGTCGGATTTTGGGTCCGAAATGTTACTTTTTGCAAACGGTCGAATTGGGTCTCAAGACCACTTCCATTGAGTTCAAAACGTCGTTTGCGATCTTTTTGAGTATAAGCTTCGATATGTTTGGAGTAAGTTGAAATTGGCTACTTTTTCTAGTTGGGTTTTGGGTTTGAGTTCAGTCCACTAGCTAACTAAACCCTCTAACTCAGCCGTCTCCTCTCCATTCTCTCATTCTTATTTCTAAAGCACTACCTAAAACTGAAAATGGTGGAAAGGAAAGGGAATTAGAAACTCCAAACCCTAGTTCTTCTTGCTAGCTCATATCTTGCTCCAAAATCAAAGGGAAGCCATTGGTAAGCTTCTTCTTCATCTTCTCTATCTCTTTCTCTCTTCAATTTCAGAAAGTTCCCTAAAACCTAATATGTGTTTTATCCTTTGATTGAAGCTAGTTGAGTTGAAGTAGAGATTAGTTGGTCATCTCCTTGTTATTGAGCTTCTTCTTCTTCTTCTTCTTCTTCTTTGTCTTTGGGAAAAGGTGAGTTTTGAACTCACATCTACTTCTCTTGATTTCATTTATGTTGGGTATAAATTCCTAGCACTTGTTCATATGCACTTGCTTTAGTTTGGATTGAATTGGTGAATATCCGAATTTTTAGTGTTTGGGTTCAATTCTTTGAAATCCTAATTTCGATGTTTTGATCATGTTTTTGGTGATGAATCGAAGTGCTTATAGGGCCGGGTAGCCGCTTGGCGTAAACCCCTAGCGTCCGTGCTCGTCCGATTGAAAGTTGGGAGAGTTTGCACTTCATTGGTAATAAGTAGGAAATGCAGGAAATTGAGTTCAGTCGACTGGATCCTCTGTTCAGTCGACTGAGCTGAAGCCCGTAATTTTTCTAGACAATTTTCAGTCGACTGAACAGGGATTTCAGTCGACTGACCTGCTCCTGTTTCCCTGTTTTGCCTATTTATGCTCGTTTTGATTAGTTTTTCGGATTTTATCGATTCATGTTGGTTCTTAGTGGTTGTTATTGCCTCTTTGACTTTGATAACTTATTTTTGACTTCATCCACGGGTTTTTATGAAATAATCTTTCTAATCATATTAAAAGCTCGTTTCTCCAATTTAAAAATTCTATTTAAACACATGCACAATTTCGCACTTCGAGCGAAGTGGAAGGGTGATTAAATGGTTGGGCAAAACACGGACCATGAATCTGGGCGTTTATCTTTCCAATTAATCCCCGACCGATTCAATTGATCGTTTTGACCTTCGGGTTTGGTTTATCGATGATATGAGGTAAACTTTGTACTGCTTTGAGTGTGAAAGTGACTGACGGATAGTAAACCGTTTAGTGCAAACGAGTGGTTATGGGACGCACGTTAACACTTTTCGGATTCCTTTTCGAGAGTTGTGACACATTCCGCCAGTTAGTGGTGTCCAGTACTGGGTCTTCGACCTTCACCATTACGGCTTGTCGCCCTATAGTATCGCTTTCGATGTTGGTCTTTATGAGCCGCATGGGTGATATTGGGTTTGTGCCTTCGGGTTTGTCACCCTATAGTATCGCTTTCTATGTTGGTCGTTATGAGCCGCATGGGTGATATTGGGTTTGGAGTCTTCGGGCTCATGGATCCTTGTTTATACGGTACTGAGCTCGAGCAATCATATGTTTCATTGATATTATATTCCCTTGGTATCGCCCATCGGTGTTGGTTTTTTTGAGCCACATGATGTATAACGATTACCGTGTGGAACTTGTATACCTTATGGGTATTTGTTATTTGTCTTTTTGGCTTGCTTTGGGATATTTGTATCCTTTGTTTATCTATGTTGCCAATGATATGAGGCTCGTCTTGATATGTTCATCTTTTGTTAGATGATTGTGTTATCTCTTTTAGAGATATTTGTTAGGCTTTTTAACTTTGCAGGTTTATTGTTGTTCAGTTTATCTAACTTATTTATTTAGCTAGACTGACCTGTGTATTAATTACTCGGGTCAGACCGAGATGTTTCAGGTTAGGTGCCTTTGGACTTAGCCTATTTTGCTTCCGCATGGACTACTCCGCTAGCTTCTTTTTGTTATAGCTTTTTGTGTAGTCCTATTTTGTTGTAACTCTGATATGTATTCTTGTGAACTCGTCTGTATATTGTGGTTTGCTATACTACTTGACATGTATTATTTTGTATACTCTGCTATGTATCAATGTATGTGTATATGATGGTTTATTGTTCTGTAATGTATATTGCATTTGAGTTGTTATATTCTGTTCTGGTAGATCCTCTAGCCACCTATGGTTTTGTTTTAAGTATTCATTGGATATGTCGATCTGCTTGGTAAGGCAATTGTCGATGTATTCAATAGATAATTAAAGCAAGGCTATAGATGGTCGCTCCTAAACAGCCTTATTCTCCGTGTTAGCAGATGGTATAATCTATTAATACTCTTTGCTAACATGGGTATAGAGGTGGGGCGTCACAGCTTGGTATCGGAGCTGAGTTCAGAACAAAATATGATAAACACAGAATAGAGCACATATTACGATACATCAGAGTGCGATAAGTGATACAAATCTTTGAATCATCGTATCTCTCTATTCCTTCTACCATCAAAGGTTAGATAGGATTTGGGAATATGCCTGGGAATGCATTTAAACTCCGTAGCATTCCATATTGAATTATCTACCTTGGGAATAATCTTTACCTTATCTTAACTTTCAGCTTATGGCTGGAAGAGATGGAGGACGACGCTCGGATGTTGGGCAATCCAGTGGCTCACATCCGGACGGCGTTTATATGTCTGCCGATCAGTTTTTAGAGTGGTTTAGGAGCACACAGCCTCCAGCTCCTACTCGAACATCTCCTCCATGCAAGTCCACCTTCGCACGTTTGTGCAGTGATTTTTCTCATCTTGGAGAGAAGCCATTTAAAGGCTCCGAGATTGTTCTTGAGGTACAAGCTTGGGTTCGCATGTACGAGCATGTTCTCTCTCGCATGGATCTTTCTGATCATGATAGGGTTCTTGTAACTTCTAGCTTATTGCAAAACTGTGCCCTTGACTGGTACGAGCTTCTTTTAGCTGAATTTGATGAGTCTGCTCTTTCTTGGACTCAGTTTTAGGAACGATTCGAACTCAAGTTCATTCCTGAAACTGAGAAAGTTTTATTGACCCGTCACTTCCTTGAGTTGAAGCAAGGGGAGTCTTCCGTTTTTGAGTATGTTGCATCATTCGAGGCCTTATCTAAGTATGTCTTGAATTCATTAGCACCTTGTATAGGAAGAATCTGAAGTTTGTATCTGGTATTAAGAAATGTCTTAAGAAGTCTTTAATGCTCCAGCTTAAGCTTTCTTTTGAGGAGTTGGTTGATTCGGCACTTCATCTCGAAGCCTTCGAGAAGGAGTGTGATTGTGGGGATGGTGTTGAGATTTGCAAGAACCCTAACAAGAAGAAGTTTCCATTGGATAAGCGGGAATTTTTCCCTTCCAAGAAGAAAAAGCCCGTTGAATCAAATTCTCAGTCTCAGTCTGCTGGAACACCTTCCACTCGGAAGTGTTTCAATTGTGGTTCCCCTGATCATATGATTCGAGCTTGCCCAATGCCTCTCTTCTGCCACTATTGCAAGAAGGAAGACCATCGTATTTTCACTTGTCCTATTGTTCCAAATAATCCTCTATCTAGCAAGCTAAAGATAAAAGATGCTTCTAGAGGTTCTTCTCGAAGAAAAGGTACATCTCCATCTGTTTAGGAAGGTTCTATTTTATTTCTTGACTATTGTATTCGAGTTCCCTTCGATACGGGGGCTTCGCATTTTTTTTCCATATCGAAGAAGCTCTTCGATGATTTATCTTTGGATGTTTCTTGTATGGTTACTTCTTTGAAAATTACAAATCCGAATTGGTGGATCCGCAATGCTCAATTTGCTTATATTAGTGTCGAGATTATTTTATGTGATTTTTCTTTCCGAGCCAATTTGCATGTTATGCGTTACTTAGGCTTCGGAATTGATATTTTTTTTAAAGGATTGACTTAATTATTATGAAGTCATATCCTATATCCCGAGTGGACTATTCATCCTCAACATTTTCAATCTGTTAAATAGATTTCTATTTTCTTTGTGATTTCGATTCCAATTTGATCTCATCATTTAATTCTTCAAGCCCTCATGATGAGGAAAGTGTTGTTTCTCTCATTCTTGTAGTTTGAGAATTTTCTGGTATTTCTGGTCTTGTCTTAGGACTATCACCCAAGCAATCTTTTGTTGTAGTGTTAAGGTGTTTTTAGCTCGATCTTACCACCGGTTTTCATTTGACTACGAGTTGCGGAAGTTAGCATTCCACTTACTGCTCTCCGCACTCGTTGTAATTCTTATGAATGATTTGTTGTGTCATTCAGTTTGACCAGCTCATTTCATCTATTTTATGAATCGAGTATTCTACGAATATCTCGATGATTCCATTTTTGTATTTGTTGATTTTGGATGGAATTAGCAATCTAAAATTTTTGCAAATCTTTTTCATAAGAGTTATTTATAAGTATAAATGGGATTTTTGTTTTTAAAACGAACAAAGAGAATTTTCAAAAGTTTTTAGAAACATGTTTATCACATAGGAGATGGTTTTGTGATTGTATTGCCCATTGAGTGCTTTAAGAATTCTGGTCGATGCGCTTGATCAACGTTTTCGATAGGAATCTCCCGAACACTTTGATGAGACAATTTGACACAATAAATTGATTTGAAATAAGAAAAATTTTCTAGAAAAATAGTTACATAAAGATAATTGTGATTTTGAAAGTTTTAGTTTTTCGGGGAAGAATATTATTTGAAAGAACTCTTTTTCGATACTCTTATTCTTGGGATTCCCGAAGGGAACCAAGACTTTATCGTTTGTTCCAAAGCTAATCGTATTGGTTTGGATGTCGTTTCCTTGCAAAAGAGAATGCACTATCACTTATGTTTCTAAACCATTAAAGCTTACCGAGACTAGATATGCCACCTATGATCTAGTGCTCGCGGCTATTGTTTTCGCTTTTTGTATTTGGCATCATTGCTTTTGGGTGAGGGATTTTGCTCTCCTTACCAATCATAATTTTGAAATGTTTATTTTCGCATAGGGAACTTAGTGTTGATTCGAGTTCCTAGCATCTTATGATCTTGATATTTTAATTCCCGAAAAGGGGATCGTGTTGCCAATGCATTTGGTTGTAAGCAGCAAGTGATTGTTTCTTTGTTGATATCCGAATGGAATGGTCTTTTTACCAAGTTCATCAGACGTTTTGTTGTACTTTATTTTGTTGAGCTTTGGTTCATTTGACGTATTGTTTGTACCACGTCGGTGTTCCAAATTATTTTGAGCTTAGGAATCCATAGAATTCTCTGAGCAAGCAAGTTCGGACTTATCCTCTCGTGCTCCTTATGGTGAACTTCTTATTCTATTATTCTTTTGTGTTGACATGTTTGTGGTAGTTGGGAGAATCACCTACCTCTTGTAGAGTTCTCCTACAATAATAGTTTTCAGTCTAGTATTGGTATGGCTCCTTTCGAAGCCTTATACGGAAGGCCATGTCGATCACCTTCTTGTTGGTTGGAATCTGGGGAAAAGCTTATTCTTGGTCCAGATTTTGTTCGTGATTCTTCCGAGAAGATTGATCTTATTCGATTGAGAATGAAAGAGGCACAGAGTCGCCAGAAATCCTACGCGGACAACCGTAGGAAGCCTCTCGAGTTCTCGATCGGCGATCTTGTTTTTGTTCGTTTTTATCCTTTGAATGGGGTTATGCGCTTCAGTATGACTGGGAAATTGGCTCCTCGTTATATAGGACCATTTTCTATTACTGAACATATTGCCCCTGTGGCTTATAGAGTTTCACTTCCTGCTCATTTATCTGGTATTCATGACGTGTTTCACGTCTCTCAACTTCGAAAGTGTCTTCGGGAGTCGGATTCTGTTATTTCTTCTCCTGATTTGCAAGAGCTTGAGGTCTCACCGGACTTAACTATTGTACAACAGCCTATGCGCGTACTTGACACGGAGGTGCGACACCTTCGAAACAAGGACGTGTCACTCGTTAAAGTTCAATGGTCCGCTAATACCAAGGACTGTACTTGGGAAACCATAGAGTTTATCGAGCGATCCTATCCGGGTTTTCTATCTTTGCTTTGAAACGATGAGAATGTCTTTTCATCTCAAGCTTATTTCCTTTTCTTTTGAATGTTGTATGTATGTAGTTGTTACAAATATCGTCTCTAGAAATTGCAGGGACGCAATTTTGTAAGGAGGGGAGATCTGTAACAACCCGCATATTTAACGATTTTATATTTAAATGATTTATTTAAGTATAGCGTCGTTAGTCGGATTTTGGGTCCGAAATGTTACTTTTTGCAAACGGTCGAATTGGGTCTCAAGACCACTTCCATTGAGTTCAAAACGTCGTTTGCGATCTTTTTGAGTATAAGCTTCGATATGTTTGGAGTAAGTTGAAATTGGCTAATTTTTCTAGTTGGGTTTTGGGTTTGAGTTCAGCCCACTAGCTAACTAAACCCTCTAACTCAGCCCTCTCCTCTCCATTCTCTCATTCTTATTTCTAAAGGTCTACCTAAAACTGAAAATGGTGGAAAGGAAAGGGAATTAGAAACTCCAAACCCTAGTTCTTCTTGCTAGCTCATATCTTGCTCCAAAATCAAAGGGAAGCCATTGGTAAGCTTCTTCTTCATCTTCTCTATCTCTTTCTCTCTTAAATTTCAGAAAGTTCCCTAAAACCTAATTTGGGAAATATGTGTTTTATCCTTTGATTGAAGCTAGTTGAGTTGAAATAGAGATTAGTTGGTCATCTCCTTGTTATTGAGCTTCTTCTTCTTCTTCTTTGTCTTTGGGAAAAGGTGAGTTTTAAACTCACATCTACTTCTCTTGATTTCATTGATGTTGGGTATGAATTCCAAGCACTTGTTCATATGCACTTGCTTTAGTTTGGATTGAATTGGTAAATATCCGAATTTTTAGTGTTTGGGTTCAATTCTTTGAAATCCTAACTTCGATGTTTTGATCATGTTTTTGGTGATGAATCGAAGTGCTTATAGGGCCGGGTAGCCGCTAGGCGTAAACCCCAAGCGTCTGTGCTCGTCCGATTGAAAGTTGGGAGAGTTTGCACTTCATTGGTAATAAGTAGGAAATGCAGGAAATTGAGTTCAGTCGATTGGATCCTCTGTTCAGTCGATTGAGCTGAAGCCCGTAATTTTTCTGGACAATTTTCAGTCGACTGAACAGGGATTTCAGTCGACTGACCTGCTCCTGTTTCCTTGTTTTGCCTATTTATGCTCGTTTTGATTAGTTTTCCGGATTTTATCGATTCATGTTGGTTCTTAGTGGTTGTTATTGCCTCTTTGACTTTGATAACTTATTTTTGACTTCATCCACGGGTTTTAATGAAATAATCTTTCTAATCATATTAAAAGCTCGTTTCTCCAATTTATAAACTCTATTTAAACACACGCACAATTTCGCACTTCGAGCGAAGTGGAAGGGTGATTAAATGGTTAGGCAAAACACGGACCATGAATCTGTGCATTTATCTTTCCGATTAATCCCTGACCTATTCAATTGATCGTTTTGACCTTCGGGTTTGGTTTATCGATAATATGAGGTAAACTTTGTACTGCTTTGAGTGTGAAAGTGACTGACGGATAGTAAACCGTTTAGTGCGAACGAGTGGTTATGGGACGCACGTTAACACTTTTCGGATTCCTTTTCGAGAGTTGTGACACATTCCGCCAGTTAGTGGTGTCTAGTACTGGGTCTTCGACCTTCACCACTACGGCTTGTCGCCCTATAGTATCGCTTCCGATGTTGGTCTTTATGAGCCGCATGGGTGATATTGGGTTTGTGCCTTCGGGTTTGTCACCCTATAGTATCGCTTTCTATGTTGGTCGTTATGAGCCGCATGGGTGATATTGGGTTTGGAGTCTTCGGTCTCATGGATCCTTGTTTATACGGTACTGAGCTCGAGCAATCATATGTTTCATTGATATTATATTCCCTTGGTATCGCCCATCGGTGTTGGTCTTTTTGAGCCACATGATGTATAACGATTACCTTGTGGAACTTGTATACCTTATGGGTATTTGTTATTTGTCTTTTTGGCTTGCTTTGGGATATTTGTATCCTTTGTTTATCTATGTTGCCAATGATATGAGGCTTGTCTTGATATGTTCATCTTTTGTTAGATGATTGTGTTATCTCTTTTAGAGATATTTGTTAGGCTTTGTAACTTTGCAGGTTTATTGTTGTTCAGTTTATCTAACTGATTTGTTTAGCTAGACTGACCCGTGTATTAATTACTCGGGTCAGACCTAGATGTTTCAGGTTAGGTGCCTTTGGACTTAGCCTATTTTGCTTCCGCATGGACTACTCCGCTAGCTTCTTTTTTTGTAGTCCTATTTTGTTGTAACTCTGATATGTACTCTTATGAACTCGTCTGTATATTGTGGTTTGCTATACTACTTGACATGTATTATTTTGTATACTCTGCTATGTATCAGTGTATGTGTATATGATGGTTTATTATTCTGTAATGTATATTGCATTTGAGTTGTTATATTCTGCTCTGATAGATCCTCTAGCCACCTATGGTTTTGTTTTAATTATTCATTGGATATGTCGATCTGCTTGGTAAGGCAATTGTCGATGTATTCAATAGATAATTAAAGCAAGACTATAGATGGTCACTCCTAAACAGCCTTATTCTCCGTGTTAGCAGACGGTATAATCTATTAATACTCTTTGCTAGCGTGGGTATAGAGGTGGGGCGTCACACAAAACTCGAAACCTAGAAACACAAGAACACCCCCACCTGAAAACCTGTCAACGCTTTGCCAAAAAAAAATTCCTACCACCTGAAGTTCTACAGCGCCGGACATGTCTTCATCTTCATCCAAGCTATCATCACCAGAAACCCCAAAACACTCGATCCAATACACGAGCCATGGCCATCGATTAATAAAACATAGCTAAAACTAGGTTTTCATAAGAATTCCCACAACCACAACTGCTTTGGTGAATTGCATCTCCATCAACCATTTTTCTTAGTATCTCTAGTAACCCCTCCATCATCAGGACGAACCCCGACCTCTCCAATCCTTTAGATCATCAGAAAATTACAAATTCCCCTTTTCAGTTCATATCAGAATTACTCTCCCATTATTGTATTTAAAAATTTGATTTCCTTCTTAAAAATCATGATATTAGTTAATGATTCAACTTATGATCCTGAATTTATAAATTAGATTGTTTGGTTCTTCTCTTATTCAAATTTGCTATGTTGTTTTGGTTTTCCAGAGCAACATACAAAATTATTTAGCTTAAATAGAATTTGAACTCTACTCTATGATGAAACAACAAGCTTTATTTATAAACTAAGTCCTGTTATCAGAATCAAGAAATAATAATTTATGGATTCGACACACAAGCTTGTAAACTGAATCTGCATTGTCACGGCAACTACAACCTGTACACAGCCATTCATCCCTATATGCACAGAATAATGCATATATACAAAGTATCTTTGGTCCAGATTTTAACCATACAACCAGATAATATATTTAAGTTTAAAAATAATGTTACTCACATTTGCTTTGAGAAAGAACAGAGCATTTTGTTTTGAAATAGCTTTGAACTCTAAAAACTGAGAATTGTTTGCTTTGATCTCCTAATCTTCTTGTTTGTGTTTAAGTGAATGATGCTTCAGTTTGTAAAAATGGATATGCTAACTTGTAGTATTTTTTTCCTGACTTGCTATGACTTGAACGAATGAAATAGGGATAGATGTAGAAGAGTTGTACAGGGGGTAGGTGATATCTTGGGTAGCTATTTGCAGGTACAAATATTTCTTTTTTTTTATAGATTGGTCAGAGATTTTTCGCTGCATAAGGAGGCTGAATTGCTTTTACAAGATTTCGAATTGACTAAATAGTGTGCTAGAATTAAATGCAAAGTTACTTTGTGTTTTACACATATCTATTTTTATGTATGTTGTTATTCTCATTTACTTGTTCCTGCATATATTTTGCAGGCAACATACTTATTACCCTGCTTGATTTGCTTTTTTTTTTGTCTTATCTCTTCATATACATATATTTTACTTACCTTGCATAACCAAGCTTCACAAACAAGATTCTTTTACCTGGTTTGCTTCCATTCTTTAGATACATAGATATTTATTTTACTTTGTTCTTAACTTTGCATTTACTTATTTCTTTTACTTGCATGGGTAATGTTTTAACTTATGTCCAAATATATAAAGTTATTTTAGTCTTTGCTATGAATTTAGTCTAAGTATTTAGTTCTATTTCTAACATGTGTGTTTACTTTTATTTTTCTTTTATTTTTAAACTTAAACTATCAATATTAAATTTACCTATTATTTACATATATTGTTAATATTTATGAAATTTGTTTTAGTTTAAATATTATTGAAAAACTTTATGTTAAATTTTCAAATCATAGCTTTCTATCAAAATACATACATACATACACACACACACACACACATATATATATATATAAATTTAAAATTACAATTTCTATTTATATTAAAATCCATTTGTAAAAATATAACATTATTAATATTATTTAAAAATAACTCATTATTAAATAATAATAATAATAATTTATAAAAGAAGTAATCACTTTATTAATAAATTGCTTATTTTACCAAGCTATATTTAAAACAAAACAAACCTTTTTATTTAAATTTAAACTTAAGCTAAAATCAATTTTAAATAATTAAGCTTCTATTTTGAGTATTAAAATCATATGGTTATTTATTTAATAGCTTAATATCAAATTAAATCCAATTTTTAATTTATCAAAAATATTAGAATAAGAAAACATGCCTATATATATTAAATTTAAAATAAAGATTATCCATTTATAATATATACATATATGTATACATTACAAATATAAAACAATTTATTTGCCCTTAAAGATAGATTATTAGTTTAAATATTTATTTTAAAGAAGATTTTTAATTTTAAATTCAAATTTACTATTAACATTATTGTCAAATCTATTTAATTCTGACATAAATTATTAAATTGTTATTGCCAAAATTTCCGGGATATCACATTCCTCCCCCCTTAAAAGAATTTCGTCCCCGAAATTTAAAACAAAGGTAATTTAACAATCCAATTAAAGAGTTAATTTTAAAACACAAGCATATATAAATCATAAGCTAACAATCATAGCAACCAATTCATCCCAAACAAACAAATCAATCTATCCAGACAAGATTCCGGATAGAATTTTCTCGAGTTTCCTCAAGTATAAATACCGGGTTACTCGCTCTACAGAATCCAAACAACCAATACTACTAAGCTACAGAGCTCTTACTGATCTAGATCTACAAAAAAATCAAAATATCAGACCCAACTCAACTCTGACTCAACAACCGAAATTCCCTGAACCGCTGACTCTAAAATCAAAGATAGATCTTACACGTACTCCCTCAGAGATACGTGAAACACTTCGAATTCCAGTTATCCAAACTGACAATTCAATTCTGAAACCAAACACTTATCCACAAAACTCTTCGGATGATTCTGTGCTGCCTACATCTTTCCTGATTAGCTCAACACTTGCTGGTGTCCTTAGAAACAAACTTAACCAAAGACAATCCAACAAAATGATCTTTCCAAGATTGACCAAAACTCAGAACACAAACTCTATTCCAAAATCAGCAGACAGATCTCACTTCTCCCATCTGGAAAAAATAAAAACAGGTGCACTCCCAATCTGGCCTCAGAATCCTGAAAAGTTTCCTGTAGAAACCCTTCAATCCAAACACTGCAATTCCCAGTTGCTTCCACTTTAAACCAGCTGCCACCATGCTTCCACTGTGCAACTTTAATTGAGCAGATGAAAATGCCGATGATGATCTCGAGGACAAACTGGACAACACATCTAAGAATATGGTTCAACAAGACCTTAAAAGAAACTCAGAAGTTCCTCCAAAACCCGAGCTGCTTCACCAACTCATTTTCCAAAATTCATCCTACTACTAAGCTGAACCATCGGTACCACTCCTGGAATTCAGTCGATACCAAACTCAATCTTCAGATACAGACAAAATTCTAATTTCTTGAAGACATCCAGAAAAATCAGATAACCCAAGAGAACACTCAGCTATCGCAAGTCACTTTTGCGATCACCCAGTCTAATTCCAAAGAAAACTTCTCTCTCTACCAAACAGAATAGCCTACGCTTAATTGGCCAATCCATCGATGGAACGGGTCTACTTAATTACTTCTGAATTCCATTCCAGAAAAACTGCTAAGCCAGAAGATCTCTTGCTAACACCGAAAATATTCCAAGCTGCATTGCTCACTTCCTATCCAAAGCTCTTCGAGGAACTCGGACCTCAAACCAAACAGAAACACCCGCTGAACTCTTCCACAACTCCAAAGCAGACACTCTTTCTTAACTTGTTCCAAAGAAACATCATCGGAGGCATCCATAGTCACTGTGTCTCATCACCCCGCTACTACACTTTGATGTATCAAGATATCATGCCTAGCTCCTGTCCAACCGATAGACCCAAACTCTAGCTCTTCCAAACTTATACTTTAAAAATAAACTCCGAACCCTAACAGATTTCCTTCAGAGATCGATGAAATCCTTACACCACTCAAAGCTCACTCGAGACGGTATTAGGTCTACAGTCTCGACAAGTACACTTCCAAACTCAATCATTCAAACTCCAACCATTGGTAGTTGTGTTACACACACCACCACCCAATCTACCTTTATAACTTATATTGGAAAACAAGAACAGGTAACCCAACAATAGGTAGAAATATACATATATATATATATCAAAATTACAAATACGCTCTCTCAGGAAAGAAATCACTCAAGAGCCTAGGTATTAACTTAACCTAGCGCTCTGATACAACTGTAACGACCCGCTTCCTACGCCCAGGAAGATGTATCGTTCTTAAAGAAAGGGATGAGAAAATAGAAAAGATAGAGAAGAAAGAACAACAACATCAGAATCTCACAGCGGAACGAATAAATTATAATAATCACATAAGTATTTACATAATATACAACATTAATCAGAGTTATACAGATAATACATCACATACTTGACAGTTATAAACACCTGTCTAGTTAATACAATTCGATACAACTCAAACAATAAGACTCAGAGATACCAACATAGCGGAACTATATACATATCTATAATGCTAAAGCCTCCTGCTCGATTGCTCCTCCAGAATTCGTCAAAGCCAACCTGAATTCCTTGGCTACCCGTAAAAATTTAGGTACCCGAGAGTTTATGAAAAACAAAAAAATAAACTCCGGGCCAGACATGGGTCTTGTGTGAGTAACAGGTTAAAGTTGCTTAAATTTTGAAAATCTTTTGAAAACAAAAGGTATCACGTAGATAATGAAGCAGGAGGCTTCAGCGTGTAGATATATGTAGTGGTTCCGCTGTGTTGAGTTGTATCTGTTTTCTCTGATATATACTTGAATTGTAATTGCTAGATAGATGTTAATAACTATCTAGTTTGTGTTGTATTAGCTGTTTAACTCTGATGTATATGATACTATGTAAAGTTTTATGTGATATAATATAATTTATTCGTTCCGCTGTGAGCTTCCGATGTTGAATGTTTCTTTCTTTCCTTTCTTTTCTCTTTTCTATCCCTTTCTTTCTTCTTAGCGATGCAACTTCCTGGAGTTTGGAAGTGGGTCGTCTCATAGTGGTATCAAAGCACTAGGTTGAGCGAATACCTAGACTCTGGAGTGGTGTCCTTCTTGAGAGTGCGTATTTGTAATTTTGAATATATATATATATATATATATATATATATATATATATATATTTCTACCTAGTAGATTGGGTTACCTATTTCTGGTTTCCAATATAAGTAATAAAGGTGGATAGGGTAGTGGTATGTGTAACACAACTACCAATGGTTGGAATTCGAGTGTTTGAGGTTAGAAGTGATCTCCTAGCGCAGTATTGGGCATCTTGAGTAGTTCAGCAGTTGGTGAAGGATTTCACTAATCTCTGAAGGAAATCTTTTCAAGGTTCGAAGTTTATCTTTAGATTGTAAGCTGGATTTCACTCGTGTGAGTGGATTCTCTTGAGTTTGGATCAGTTGGAGTTCTGAAGCCAGAGTTGGTATTTTGGTAACCTTAGGGAGGAATTCTGTCTATATTTGAGTTTGAGACTCAGATTGGCAGAGTGTTTTGAGCTTGGTTTGGGAGCGAGTTTCCTTAGAGATATCTATCTATCTGGAAGGCTCTATTGTGGAAGAGGTTGGTGTAGCTTTGAGGTTCGATGAGCTTTTGGATAAGGAAGTCTTTGGCAACAGTAGCAGCAGTGAGTGGCTTGTTCATCGATGGTTCAGAAATCTCTGTGATTCTTCTGTCAGTAGTCCGGGCAGATGGTGGAGCTTGTCCATTTCTTCTGGAGCTCAGTTGGGTGTAATGTTTGTGGTTGGAGGTAAACCACTAGTTCTTCCTTTGATTTGAAGGCTTTAGCTGTTCTGATTATTGAAGAGAGAACGATTTCTTGGTATCCGAACCAAGAGGCATCGCAAAAGTGACTTGCGACGGTTCGGAAGTTCTCTGAGTGATCTTTGTTTGGATTGAAGCATCTTTAGAGGATGTTTGAGTTATCGAAGTGGTATTTTCTAGATATCTTCGAAGGAGTTAAGATTTGCATCCACATCGAGAGTTTAGTTCTGTTTCGACTTGATTCTTGGAGCTTTACAGCTGGTTCAGCTTTGTAGAAGATTCTTTGAGAATGAGATCTGTTTAAGTTGGCAGGATTGATCGGATCTAGTTTCGGGTTGAATTTTTGTTGTGGTGTTTGCGACTGAAACGGATAGGTCACTGTGATTTTATGGAATTTGATGAACAATATTTCGGGATAAGTTGATCAAGTCTACACTTGTGATCATCAACAGCATTCTCGAATCAAAGTTGCGCAGTGGAAGCATGGTGGCAGCTATTCCAAAATAGAAGCAGCACCCGATTCTTTGGGAACTTGAGTTTTGTCTTGGATCAGAGGATTTCTACAGGAAATTCGTTTTGGATCTGGAGACTTGGATGTCTTGTGCATCTGTTTTTTTTTCAGAATAGGAGTAAAATAAGGAGGCTAGATTGTTTGCGCATCTGTTTTGTTTTCCGAATAAGAGTAGTATGTTTGGAGTCTTCTGATGTTGTGTAGAAGAGTTTGTGTGGTAGATTGGATTGATCTAGAAAGTGGAAGGCAGCCCAGGATCGATAGGAGAGACTTGTGGATATGAGTATTGGATCTTTCTGTCTTCTCTTAAGGATTAAGTGTTGTTCGGTCTACATGAGAGAATTGCCAGTTCGGATGGCTGGAATTTGTTTTGTTTTCACGTACCTCTGAGGGAGTACGTGTATGGTTTATCTCTTGTTTTAGACTCAGTAATTCTGAGATATTGGAAGTTGATCAGGACTTATCTGTGGTCCAGTTCTCTGTTTAGATTTATAGATCTAGATATATAGGAGCTCTAGATCTGAGTGGTGTAGCTAGTTTAGATTCCGTAGGGCGAGTGTCCCGGTGTTTGTACCTGGGAAACTCTAGTGAATCTTATCTAGAATTTTGTCTGGATAATTAGAATTGTTTATTTGAATTGGTTGCTATGTTTGCTAGTATTTGGTAGATAACATATGTTTCCTCTTTTAAATTTTAAAATCTGTATGGGATTATTAAATTACCTTTGCTTTTAAATTTCGGGGACGAAATTCTTTTAAGGGGGAAGGAATGTGATATCCCGGAAATTTAGGCAATAATTATTTAATAATTTCATTACTAATTGTTTTAAAAAGGTGAAATATTGATTTAATATTTTAATTCAAACAGGAATTTTCCTTTGAAGATTAATAATTATTTAGTTTGTTAAATGATATTCTTTTCAATGTTAAAAATATTTAAGTAATAAATTATCTTTCTAAACTGATTTTAAGATATTTATTTATAATGTATATATGTGTATACATTGCAAATAGGGGATTTGATTTTAATTCAAAATTTAAATATTAATAAAGGATATTTTCTAATTATTATATATAAATGTATAAATTGTAAATTGATTAAATTGATTTTAAATTAGTATTGAAAACTTTTCAAAAGTTTGTTTTAAAGATCTATCTTATAATTTTTATAGAAATGTAAGTAAGTATTTATTTTGTTTATAAAAATAAATGTAGTTTAAATTTTATTTTATAATAAAAATTTATTTTGTTTATTTTAAAGAAAATTGTTTTCTTTGAAATAAATTTAATTCATTCATGTTAAAGTATAACATTTGATTTAAAACCCTTGAATAAAATTAATTCAACATTATTCTTCTTTTAAAAATCTTTTCTTTTGAAATTTAGTTTCAAAAGAATATTATTTTGAAAAATAATTAAACAAAACATTTAAAATGTATAATTTTAGAAAGAAGTTTATAAGTAGACATGTAATTATTTTCAAGGCTAATGTTAATAAACATCTAAAACATGCCAAAACAAGTTAGAAATGGTTTTAGATAAATTTATATAACATTTATAAATTTAGATTTTTCTTTCATATTAAAAATGAACATGTGTTAAATTCTTAAAACTAAAAGAAGACACTTGTAAAAATTTGAGATAATAACCATAATAAGTGGCATTGTTTTAAAACTTTTTGTTTAAATTATATTGATAAGAAAACTTAGCAAATGCATTTGTTAAAAACATTCTCTTCAAATTGAAAACCTGAAAATCAGATTTCAGCAAAATCAAAACCTAAAACAAAATGCATGTTAAAATCTGCATATAACATCAAATCTGTGCATTCGAAATGGATCTACATGCAATATTACAACATCAAATCTGGAAACTCAGCAATCAAAATACAAGTTAAAGTCAACATCAACCAGAAGATCAATTTCTGTAATCTAAATGAAAGCCAGGTTCAACATGCAGTTTCAACAAGGTCCTGGAAAATGAAATCTGCATCTCTGAAATTGTGCTCTGCTCTTTCTAAATTAAGTGGGTAAACTTTTAATTTTAAAAGCAGATCATTCTTTTAAAATTTATACTTAAGAAATAAACTAAAACTCAAGTTCAAACAAAATTGTCATTTATAAAAAAATCAAAACTGCTATGATTTGAAACTGCAGTATCTTCATTTTTGGATAAATAATTTCACAATTTTAAACGTTGCTTTAAATTATCTGTGCATGTGTTCTGATAAAAGTAAGCTTGTTGGTTTGATCTTGTTTTGTGATGATGTTTTGTGTATACATATGTAAATATGTATATGTGTGTAGCTGATGCTATGAATCTGCATACCTAATTGTTTTATTTTTATTTTTTTTACTAAGATTTTAAAAAGAAAACCTTTATCTCTGAGTTTAATTCTCTGTTAGGATTGATATGTAAGCAAAATGTGTATGTTTAGTACGGATTCAGGTTTATAAATCATGATTTAGCTAAATTGAAAATTTAGTTGTTGTCTCTGCAACAATATAGACAATTTTTGTTTTAATTAAGAAGTACCAAACATTTGAAATTATTTAAATCAAGCTTATAACTTGAATGCATGATTGAAATCATGAATTTTAGAACAAACATCAAAATTTTTAATTAACTATTGGGTGAGCGTCACTGGATAGATTAGAATTGGGGTTTTTGGGTCTATCTGATCATCTAGTGGATTTTGGAGACTGTATTTCTTCTTGGAGGTGGAGTGTTGATTGGAGAGTGAGGGAAAATTGGGAAGTAGATGATCAGAGGTGGGAGGCGATGGCATTTGTGGTTTCCAGGTTCTAACCCTAATATTTCTCGAAGTAGAACTGTGTGGCTTCTCTTAATCTATGTTGCACCAGTGTTGCGAGACTTTGGAGATTGGAAGAGGGGTTGTAGATGGTGCGATGGCCGGAATTGTAGGTGATCAAATGGTCGGAATGGGTCGTCGGGATGGTTGACAGGTTTGGGTAGTCTAAGTGCTGCAGTGTTTTAGGTTGGCTTGTTCAACTGAGTTTTTAATTTGGTACTACAGTGGGATTTCTGTGGGTCGTGATCAAGATTGGGGTGGTTGTCGACTTGTTGGAGTTGGCTATGGTGGATGGAGATGGTCGGAGTGACGGTGCATATGCACCGTGCACATAAATTTTCTGGTGAACTTTTGATGTATGCAGGGTTTCTTGACTCGAAGCAATCCTCGGGAAAACTTAGCAGTGACTCGAAGCAAGGGGTCTGGGAACCCGAAGTGAATTGAGGGGTTGCTCGAGTATATGATTGCAGGTTTAAAAATCTGTAGTTTTATAGTTCTTTTTAATTTAGATGAAATTCATATTTTAAGATTCAAGTGTAACTTGAATCTGAATTCAAATGCAGATTGAAATTCAAAGGTTTTAAAAAAAATGAAAATCTTAAATTTAAACAAGATTTAAATTTAGTTTTAAATCAAGTTTAAAAACAGTTTCAGGTTTATCTTTAAAACCCAGATTTTTAATTCAAACAGTTTTTGTAAATTTTTAAATTATGAACAAATTTAAATGTTTTCAAGCAAGATTTAAATTTGTTTGGTAATCAAGTTAAAAACAATTTTCAAGTTTACTTTGGAAACCAGTTTTGATTTCAAAATAGTTTGTAAATTTAAAAAATAAAATGAAAAGATTTAAATGTTTTAAAAGTAGATTTGAAAATGAAATTTGATTTCAAATAATTTTTTAACTTGAAAGAATTTATTTCCTTTAATATTTGAATCTAAGATATGAAATGTTAATTTAAATTTGAAAGATAAAATAATCAATCTATTTTCAAGCTTGATTTATTTTAATCAAGTAATTTGTTTTAAACTTTTCTTTTAAGTAATGAATGTTCTTTAACATTCATTTTATTCTAAGGTTTATATTTATTTAAAAATTGGATTAATGTTTAAATAATTAAACGTTTTAAATATTAAATGGAATTTGAATCTAAATTTAGAAATGTATTGTTTTATTATATTTTGAATGTAAATGAGTCATTTGATAAGTAATTAAATTATTTGAAAAATAATTAAAATAATTAAGAATTTACTTAATTATTTGGTTTGATTAATGGTTTAGATTGATTTTAATTAAAAATGATTTATTGATAATTAATCTAAGATAAATTTTCTTAAGTAAGTAATTAATGAAAATGTTGTTAATTAATGAAAATAATTATCTAAGGATAATTAAGTAATTAATTAATGTAATTAATTTTGATAATTAACTAGATAAATTAAGTGAATATAACTAATTGTAATTTGTTAATTATAATTAATAAAAGTAATTAAGGAATTAATTACTTATTGTAATTAATTTTGTTATTGTGTTTGTTTAAGTTAATTAATTTAGTTTAATTAATTTAAGTAAATCATTTGATGATTTAATGGAGTGAAATTACTTAATGTAATTAATGGAGCAGGATTACTTAGAGAAGTAAGGAATGGTAATTACTGAAATGTACTAAGTAATTTGGATGATTACTTTTGTAATTAATTAAGGAATTAATTAATTAAGATAATTAATTATTGGATAATTAATTTGATTAATAAGTAACTAAAGATAGTTAATTACTTAATTGAATATTAATCAAAGTGATTAATAAATAGATTAATTAATAAATGTAATTAATTTTATTTAATTAATTTATTTAAATATTAGAGATCATTATTTAATATTAATGAGGTAATAAATGTTTGTTTAATTAAGTAATAATTAATTAATTAAGTAATTAATTAATTGTAATTAATTAAGGATAAATATAATTAATTATAATTAGTTAATAAATGAGTAATTAAATGTTAATTACTTATGATTAAGGTTAATTAATTTGTGAAAATTAATTAAAGACTAATTACTTATTGTAATTAGTGAATGATTAATCAAAGTGTTTAATCAAGTTGAATACTTAGTGAAAAATCAATTATCTGCGATAATTAATTTATGGATATTAAGCAGGATTTATAGAAGTGCTAATTAATTTATTTTATTTTAAATTAATTAGAGTTGGTTGTAATTAATTTAATTCATTTTAAATTAATTATAATTGATGGTTAATGAATCATTGCTTATGGATATTATTGGTTGAATGGTTGTGATCTCAGTAATGAGATGAGTTGTATCTGTATGATTTGGATGATTGGTTTATGTATGATGGTTTATGATGGATTTTGGTTGTGATGATTATCTGTTTGTGATGATGATACAGATTACCTATTTATGATATGAATGTGATTATCTATTGTTAGATGTAGTTTATCTATCTGTGTGAAATAGATAATAATGAAATGAGTTAATTATTTAAAACCCTTAAGTACAACTTGGACATTAAAATGGCGTTTGGTTTCGGTGAGACCTGGATCGGGTTTCCATATTTGGATATCCGAAAACCACATAGATTCCAATTAAACGTTAGGTCGTTAATCCAAGTGGAGCAAGTGAAGACTCGAGGTGTAAGGGCTATACGTCAGTATAACTCTGTGGGTGATTCCGTAATGAGTTGACGGAATAGTGCTTATAGATTCGAGATGGTGATTTAGAGTGCAAGGGCTATGGTCGTTGACTCTGAGGGTGATTCCAATATGAGTGCAACGAGATAGTGCCTTCGGTTTCGTTCGAACCCGGAACGAACTTGTATGGATTGAATGCTTTCAAAACTTCGTCAGGTGGACGATGAGAATTCTAAGATTGATATGTTCTATAAAGTTAATTGTAGCCTCAAGCCTCATCAACCGGGAATGGCTAAAACATGGGAGGTGCAGCAAGCCTTCGTGGGTAGCCCCCACTGGAGAGCAAGATTTATCCCTGTCTAGAGGTCCCTTTATATTTGGTTGTGTGGCAGTTGGCGACGGCCAATCTGCGGCGTAGTCTTGTTCGGAACTGTTCAGTAAGGAATGGGTCCGGCTTTGTGTTGCAGAGGAGCGGGCATACTCCTCGGTACGGTGATCTAGGCCACGTACTATGACGGGCGGTACCCCAGTAGCCCTGCGATTGATGGAATCCATAATCCAATAAGTGCCTGTACGGTTTTGATTGTGCCCAACTATGTTGGAACGTGAGATGTAAGCATTCCAGCTATTTCTGTATTTTATTTTGAAAACCCTAGACATTATTATAATATCACTGGATTTCCTATCAAATGTTTTGGTTAGCGTAAGGAAAAAACTTTTCCATGTTTATGTGTGGGAAGTCTTACGTGATACCTTTTGTTACCAAAGGATTCTTTTAAAGTTAAGCAACTTTTATCCCCGTTTACTCACACCAGACCCCTGTCTGACCTGAGTGTTTATTTTCTGTTTTATTAAACTCTTGGGTACTCATATTACGTATGAGTGGTCGAGTGTTTCAGGATTGCTTTGACGATTTCTAGAGGAGATAATGGAGCAGGAGGCTTCAGCGTGTAGATATATGTAGTGGTTCCGTTGTGTTGAGTTGTATCTGTTTTCTTTGATATATACTTGAATTGTAATTGCTAGACAGATGTTTATAACTGTCTAGTTTGTGTTGTATTAGCTGTTTAACTCTGATGTATATGATACTATGTAAAGTTTCATGTGATATAATATAATTTATTCGTTCCGCTGTGAGCTTCTGTGTTGTCTTTTTTTTCTTTCCTTTCTTTTCTCTTTTCTATCCCTTTCTTTCTTCTTAGCGATGCAACTTCCTGGAGTTTGGAAGTCGGGTCGTTACACGTAAGACTCCCCACAAATAAACATGGGTAAGTTTTTACCTTACGCTAACCAAAATATTTGATAGGAAATTCAGTGATATTATAATAGGTCTAGGGTTTTCAAGTAAATAGAAAATAGCCGAAATTGTTACATCTATTAAATTCCAGCTACTAGACACAAAAGTGGGTAATACAATCAAAACCGTTGGCACTTATTGGATTTTGGATTCCATACAATGGCAGGGCTACTGGGTACCGCCTGTCACAGTACGTGGCCTAGATCAACGTACCGAGGATCACTCCCGACCCCCTGCAACACAAGGCCGGAACCATTCCTTACTGAACAGTCCCGAACAAGATAACCCCGCAGTTGGTGCACATCCAACCGCCCACACAGCCGAATAAAAAGGGACATCTAGACAGGGGAAAATCTTGTCCTGCTTGGGCATGACCCACCTAACCTTGCTACACCTCCCTTGTTTTAGCCATTCCCGGTTGATGAGGCTTGAGGCTGCGATTACCTTAGAGAACACATCTCTTAGAATGCTCATCGCCCACCTGACGATGTGTTGAAAGCATTCAATCCATACAAGTTCGTTCCGAGTTCGAACGAAACCGAAGGCATTATCTCGTTACACTCATTTTGGAACCACCCTCAGAGTTAACGACGATAACCCTTGCACTCTGCATCTTCATCTTCACTTCAGATTCATGACCTATTGTTAATTTGGAATCGATGTGGTTTTCGGATGTCCCAAATAAGGAAAACCGATCCCGGTCTCATCGAAATCCAAAACGTGTCTTTTAAGGCCAAGTTGTCTATTTAGTCTTAACAGTTTAATTCAACATTATCAATATACACACAGATAGATAATTCATAATATCATAGTAGATAATCATATCATCATCATAAACAGATAATCAAAATTATCAACCCAATCAGATAATAATATACTATCATACTTCAACCAAACATCCACGTCACATAGATATTATTCATCTCATATCTGAGTTCACAATCATTAAATGAAATATCAATATCATTCATCCATAAGCAATGATTTATAATCATACCATTTGTAATGAATTTAAAATGAATTAAATTAACTACTTCTATCTCTAATTAATTTAAAGTAAATTAAATTAATTACTTCATCTATAAATCGTGCTTATACAACCATTAATTAATTATAAATCAAATTAATTAATTATTCTCTAGATATTCATCTTGATTAAACACCTTTGATTAATCATCTTCTAACTACAATAAGTAATTAGTCTTTATTTAATTTCCCAAATTAATTATCCTAATCATTTATAGTAATTAACATTTATTTCTTCATTTACTTAATTACATTTATTCTTAATTAATTACATAAATTAATCACCCTATTATTGATTATTCCTTAATTAACCAATTCTTAGTTACATCATTAATTATTAATTAATGATCTTTAATTTAGATTTAAATTAAATTACTTTATTTAAATTAATTACCTTAAGCAATTAATCTTTAATCAAACACAATAATTAATCATCCCTGATTAATATCCACCATTAATTAACTACCCTTAATTTTATATTAATTAATTAATTATTCCATAATTAATTACCTCTATTAATTAATTCCATGATTAATTACAAAATTAATTATCCAAATTACTCCATTTACAAATCCTTTGTATTAATTACATCGAGTAATTATCATCAAATTACTTTTCCAAGTAATTTATGCTCCATTTAATACACTAAGTAATCACACTTATCAATATATCAAATGATTTTTAAATTAATTAAACTCAATTAATTAACTTAAACAATTCATAAACCTAAGTAATTCCATTAAGTATTTAATTCCTTAATTACTTCCATTTAGTAATTATACTTAACAATTCACAATTACTTATCCTAAATTAATTAATTTAATTAATTATTAAAATTAATCCCATTAATTGATTATTTCATAATCTTAGTTAATGACCTTCATTAACTATTGACAATTCTTTAATTATTTTTCTAAGTAATTAACTAAGATTTTTTCATTATTAATTACAGATTTATTAATCTTTAATAACTCATTAATTAATCCTTAATTATTTAAGTAATTAAGTGTTAACTATAACTTAATTAATCCTCAATTAATTCATTAATTAATTACTAATCATTAATTAAAATTAAGTCTTATGATTCTTAATTTCCAATTAATTTATCTTAAATTATTTCACTTAAACCTTAATTGACTAGTTTAAACTTTTAATTACTAAATTAATCGAAATCATTAATTATCTATTTTAATTAACTTAATAATTACAAATCCTCAAACTTCAATTAAAAAAAATGTTTTTTTATTTAATGATCAATTTATCATTAATAAGGTATTTTAAAAAAACAATTTAATTTAAATTTACTTTTAAATTTAAGATTTAAAATGAAAACAAACTAACTTTAACAAGTTTTAAAACAATTCCAAACCCCTTTTTAATTTTACAAGTTAAAGAATTATTTATCTTAATACACAAGAATTAAGAATTTAAACCCAATTTTTATTTAAATTTAAATCAATTTATAATTTTACTTTATCATCCAAACTGTTTAAAACCATTTAAATTAAAACTTCCTTGATTTCAAAACTAAGATTCAAGATTTGAATCAGATTTAAACGTAGGTTTAAATCTCTAGTTTATTTAAAACTTTACTTTAAATTCAACTATTTAAACCCTTTAAAGTTGTTTCAATCAATTTAAATCTAAAACTTTATTTTTCAAAACTTAGGTTGAATCGAATCAGTGTCAAATTTGGATTTAAACTTAATTAAATCCCTGCATTCCAATTTAAAAACCCAGATTTCAGTTTATAAATGCTGCAGGTTAAAAAAAACTATATTACAATACTCGAGCCAACCTATTTCTGCTTCGGGTCTAGCCTATCACATCTTCGAGCCAGTCAACCCTTATCTTCGAGTAAAACTCGAGACACAAAAATCCCACAGCAACCCAAACAACCCCCATCAGAACAACACCCCATGCACGTGCACGGTAGCCTTGGTCATCTCCGATCATCGAGGATGATCCTCACCCGTCTACTAACGCCTCCAAACACCAGCTCAATTTTCAGATTGCCTCCAGGTCGACTCGAAACGAATTCGAGTCAAAACTCGAAACCTGGAAACATAAGAACACCTCCACCTGAAAACCTGTCAATGCTTCGCCAAATTTTTTTCCTACCACCTGAAGTTCTACAGCACCGGACATGTCTTCATCCAAGCTACCATCACCAGAAACCCCGAAACACTCGATCCACTACACGAGCCATGGCCATCGATTAATAAAACATAGCTAAAACTAGGTTTTCAGAAGAATTCCCACAACCACAACTGCTTTGGTGAATTGCATCTCCATCAACCATTTTTCTTAGTATCTCTAGTAACCCCTCCATCATCAGGACGAACCCCGACCTCTCCAATCCTTTAGATCATCAGAAAATTACAAATTCCCCTTTTCAGTTCATATCATAATTACTCTCCCATTCTTGTATTTAAAAATTTGATTTCCTTCTTAAAAATCATTATATTAGTTAATGATTCAACTTATGATCCTGAATTTATAAATTAGATTGTTTGGTTCTTCTCTTATTCAAATTTGCTATGTTGTTTTGGTTTTCCAGAGCAACATACAAAATTATTTTAGCTTAAATAGAATTTGAACTCTACTCTATGATGAAACAACAAGCTTTATTTATAAACTAAGTCCTGTTATCAGAATTAAGAAATAATAATTTATGGATTCGAAACACAAGCTTGTAAACTGAATCTGCATTGTCACGGCAACTACAACCTGTACACAGCCATTCATCCCTATATAAACAGAATAATGCATATATACAAAGTATCTTTGGTCCAGATTTTAACCATACAACCAGATAATATATTTAAGTTTAAAAATAATTTTACTCACATTTGCTTTGAGAAAGAACAGAGCATTTTGTTTTGAAATAGCTTTGAACTCTAAAAACTGAGAATTGTTTCCTTTGATCTCCTAATCTTCTTGTTTGTGTTTAAGTGAATGATGCTTCAGTTTGTAAAAATGGATATGCTAACTTGTAGTATTTTTTTCCTGACTTGCCATGACTTGAACGAATGAAATAGGGATAGATGTAGAAGAGTTGTACAGGGGGTAGGTGATATCTTGGGTAGCTATTTGTAGGTACAAATATTTCATTTCTTTTTATAGATTGGTCAGAGGTTTTTCGCTGCATAAGGAGGCTGAATTGCTTTTATAAGATTTCAAATTGACTAAATAGTGTGCTAGAATTAAATGCAAAGTTACTTTGTGTTTTACACATATCTATTTTTATGTATGTTGTTATTCTCATTTACTTGTTCCTGCATATATTTTGCAGGAAACATACTTATTACCCTGCTTGATTTGCTTTATTTTATTTTTTTTGTCTTATCTCTTCATATACATATATTTTACTTACCTTGCATAACCAAGCTTCACAAACAAGATTCTTTTACCTGGTTTGCTTCCATTCTTTAGATACATAGATATTTATTTTACTTTGTTCTTAACTTTGCATTTACTTATTTCTTTTACTTGCCTGGGTAATGTTTTTACTTATGTCCAAATATATAAAGTTGTTTTAGTCTTTGCTATGAATTTAGTCTAAGTATTTAGTTCTATTTCTAACATGTGTGTTTACTTTTATTTTTCTTTTATTTTTAAACTTAAACTATCAATACTAAATTTACTTATTATTTACATACTGTTGTTAATATTTATGAAATTGGTTTTATTTTAAATATTATTGAAAAACTTTATGTTAAATTTTCAAATCATGGCTTTCTTTCAAAATAAATACATATATATATATATATATATATAAATTTAAAATAACAATTTCTATTTATATTAAAATCCATTTGTAAAAATATCACATTATTAATATTATTTAAAAATAACTCATTATTAAATAATAATAATAATAATTTATAAAAGAAGTTATCACTTTATTAATAAATTGCTTATTTTACCAAGCTATATTTAAAACAAAACAAACCTTTTTGTTTAAATTTAAACTTAACCTAAAATCAATTTTAAATAATTAAGCTTTTATTTTGAGTATTAAAATCATATGGTTATTTATTTAATAGCTTAATATCAAATTAAATCCAATTTTTAATTTATCAAAAATATTAGAATAGGAAAACATGCCTATATATATTAAATTTAAAACAAAGATTATCTATTTATAACATATACAGATATGTACACATTACAAATATAAAATAATTTATTTGCCCTTAAAGATAGATTATTAGTTGAAATATTTATTTTAAAGAAGATTATTAAATTTAAATTCAAATTTATCATTAACATTATTGTCAAATCTATTTAATTTTGACCTAGATTATTAAATTGTTATTGCCAAAATTTCCGGGATATCACATACTGGGTTTTGGATTGAAGCTGTAATGTTGATGGTTTAACATGAGAAAAATAATGGAAGTAATAATTATTCAATAGAGAATTGGGAATTTAGGATTTTAGGTTTTTATATTTTGTGGTGTTCGAACTCGAGAAATTCGCGAGTGTGGGTTTTTGGATGGATCGAGTTGCGAGTGGCTTGGGGCGAGGCTGCGTCAGGGTCGTACGAGGTTGTGGTCGAAGTCTCGAGGCGAACGGTGGTCGGCAAATCGTGGGTTGATGGGTTTTCTAGTGATGCAGTTTTGGACTTTGGTTTCGAGCCATCTCAATTTTGTTTTAGCTCGTGAAATTGGAATTGAGGGTCGGAGTTGTGTCATTGGCCGTAGTGGGGTATGCGCGTGGTGTTGGGGATGGTGGCGGCGGCGTTCGGAGCAACGTGCACGTGCACGGGGTAATGATCGTGTCAGTGGGGTTTGTGGTCAAGGCGATTCGAAGCGGTGTTCGAGTGTTTGGGTGTGTGGCTTGTGTGTGTGCTCGGGAAGTATAGCAGTTTGCTCGTGTAGGGGATTGGAAAGGTTAGTGATCTTTCCAGTTTTCTTGTTTTGGGGTTAGTTGAATTTTAAACTAAGAAGAGTAAGGAAATGGAAGAAAGGGGTTTGGGTTTTGTGTTGCTTTGAGTTTTAGTCGAGCAAACAAGAAGGAAAATGACGTTGAAATTTTCTAACTTGTTTAAATTTCGAGATTGTTTAAGTTTAAAACTTCAAAATTTTATCTTAACTACTTATGAAATGTTAAATATTTTTAATTCAAAATATTTCATATTTTGTTAGTTGAAGTTTTAAATGATTTTACATTCTTTTAAATTTAACTTTTAAAAGGTAATTAGCTTTTAACAAATTAAAAATGTTTTAAATATGTAATAGTTTTTAATAATTAATGAAATTGTTTGGTTTTGAAAGTTAATTAAGTTTTGAAATTAAAAGTTTACTTAAATTTATAAATTAATTAAGGTTAAAATTAATTAATAATTTTAGATTGATTAATTTATTAAGATTTAATTAACTAATTACGGTTTAATAATTTGATATTTAAGGATTAAATTAAATAATAATTAACTTATCATTAATTAAATAATTAAATAATTAAAAATTAACTAATAAGTGATTAATAAATAATTAATTAAGTGATAAATGATTAATTGATTAGTAATTAAAAATTAATTGATTAATTAATTAAGAGTTAATTAATAAAGTAATTAAACATTTATTAATTTAATTAATAGTTAATTAATTAGTGGTTAAGATTTAATTAATTAAATAATTAAGGTTAATTAATTTATAATTAATTAAGTAATTAAGATAAATTAATTTGTAATAATTAATAAATAAATTAAGGTTAATTAATTATAAATTAAAGGTTAATTAATCACTAATTAAGGAATGATAAATTTTAAAACAAGTTTTAATTAATGAATAATTATAGTAATTAATTAATAGTTAACTAAAGGATGGTTAATTAATTTAAAGATCATTTAATTAATAATGAGGATAATTGAAAAGTGATTAATTAATTAAATGATTGTGATGAATTAATTAATGCTTGGTTAAGCAAGATTAAGTGATTATTTCTTAAGTAATTAATTTAATTTAAATTAATTATATGAATTAAAGAAGTGCTTGTTTATGGACGATTGTTTGAATTGAATATCTGAATATGGTGGATATCTGTTGAATGATAGTTGAGATATTCTATGATGAGATATAGTATATATGTGATAGATATTGGTTATTATCTGTGGATAATACTGTGTGGATGCTATGTTAAAACTGAATTGAATTACTTAAATCTTTAAACAACTTGGCCTTTAAGACACGTTTGGATTTCGATGAGACCGGGATCGGGAATCAAATTTGATTTTCCGAAAACCACATCGATCCAAGTTAAACGGTAAGCCGTGACATCTCAAGTAAGGATCGAGATGGAGTTTTAAAATGCAAGGGTTATTGTCGTTAACTCTGAGGGTGATTCCAAAATGAGTGTAACGAAATAATGCCTTCGGTTTCGTTCGAACCCGGAACGAACTTGTATGGATTGAATGCTTTCAGAACATCGTTAGGTGGACGTTGAGCATTCTAAGAGATGTGTTCTCTAAAGGTAATCGTAGCCTCAAGCCTCATCAACCGGGAATGGCTAAAACAGGGGAGATGCAGCAAGGCTTCATGGGTAGCCCCCACTTGAGAGTGAGCTTTACCCCGGTCTAGTAGTCCCTTATTATTTCGGCTGTGTGGGCAGTTGTTGGCCACAACTGCGGGGTTGTCTTGTTCGGGACTGTCTAGTAAGGGATGGTTTCAGCCTTGTGTTGCAGAGGATCGGGGGTGGTCCTCGGTAAGGTGATCTAGGCCCTGTACTTTGACGGGCGGTACCCCAGTAGCCCTGCCATTGATGGAAACCCATTTTCCCTACGAGACCCTATGGTTTTGATTGTATTACCCACTTTTGTAGCTAGTAGCTGCAATTTAATCATGTAACAATTTCGGCTATTTTCAATTTATTTGAAAACCCTAGACCCTATTATAATATCACCAGATTTCCTATCTAATGTTTTGGTTAGCGTAAGGTAAAAACTTACCCGTATTTATTTGTGGGAAGTCTTACGTGATACCTTTTTGTTTTCAAAATGATTTTTAAAGTTAAACAACTTTAACTGATTTACTCACACCAGACCCATGTCTGACCCGGAGTTTATTTTATTTTTATAAACTCTTGGATACTTAAATTTTTATGAGTACCCAAGTGATTAGGTCGGGATTAGCAAATGTTTTTGAAGCAGAAGCTGGAGACCAGGCATACTTATCTATCTCTATTCACTGTAGTGACTTTGATGTTGTGTTTTGAGTTGCATGGGTTGGGAAACTCTTATGAATATCAGATGTAAAGAAGTCGTATTATTTTGTGTACTCTGATGTGTAAACTATGTAATGGATATGTGTAATTTTATATTTTGTTCGTTTCCGCTGTGAGATTCTAATGTTTGTTGTTCTTTTCTTTCTATCTTTTCTATTTCTATCTCTTTCTTTTCTTATTGATGATACGTCTTTCTGGATGTTGAAAGACGGGTCGTCACAGTAAATGCAAGTGAATCATAAAGAAAGGCAAATGTATCAAATTTGGAATTGAATTGAAATCTTTGGATTGCTGTTAAAATATGGTTAACATGTTAATTATGAGGTTTATTTGTTTGAATTATGTAATTGATGTGTTTGGCTAGTTTAATGAATAGAATGTAAATAAATTCCCATATTATTGAAAACTCATGTGTTTGTTGAGTAAGTACAGGTATGGGAGGCAATTGATAGAGTTGGAGCGCGTATATGCAATATAAATTAGCCGCATGCGTTTAAAATGCTAGTAAATGGTATGCCTACGTAATAAAAATAGGAAATATGAACTGTTTTTGGTTTTTCGACCGTGTGGGTCGATGTATATATATTTATATCTATTGTGATATTGCAAAAGCTCCTCCGTACAAGGGGGACTCTGCCAAAATTTTCTGGAAATTTTGGGAGTTAGAAATTTTTTTTGAAAATTTTGAAACGTTTCGTTAACGACAAAGTGATTTCAAATTAAAATTGAATAAAAGGATTTTGGAATAGGAATCGAAACTAGCAGTTTTTATTTGAAACTGAAGAATTTAGGCAAAGTAAAATTTGAGATTTTTACTAAGTGAGTTTTGCTATTGAGTTTGGAGCATTCTTTCTATCTTAGTAATTTCGGGGACAAAATTCTTTAAAAGGGGAAGGGAAGGATGTAACGACCCAGAATTTCTAGTCGTAAATTTTGAACATTTAATTTATTTTAAATGTTAAATGTGGATTTTGAATTGATTTTGAAATAAGGATTTTGTTAAATCAATAGAATTTACTTCTAATTTTCAATATGGAAATTTAATTGAATTTGAATAATAATAATCTAATATATTAGAATTGGGATAATTAGTGAATCTGGATATAACGGTTATGAAATGGTTTCTAAAATTTATTTTAAGTCTATCTGAATTTAAACAGCGATGTTGGACTTTGGATGGAATCAAAAGTCGATAGGTTGAATTTGGAATTTTATATTCATTTAATAATGGAATTTAATAATATAATAATGTAAATAATCAGATTTTGGTTCGAAGTGAATCAGAATAGTTTCTAATATAATTATAAATTCTATACGATTTATAATAGAGTTAGTAAAGTTTAAAAGTGAAATTTCAAATTATTTCGACGATTTTGAAAATCGCTCGAATTTATCGACGAGTTAAAATAGCCTTTCGGGGCACAGTCTCGGAATTCGACGAAGCCAATTCCATTGGATCCGTAATAGTTAGTTATTATCGGATTTCAATTTTCATAGCAATCGGAGTTGTCGTTTAACCTTGGCAGCTCAAAACGCATAGAAACTATTTATATCGATTTAATTTAAAATTGACTGTTTATTTCCGTAACTCGCACATATGATCGAATTGGCCTCCAAACACGTTCTATTATGTCCGGAATGTGGGTAAAACATTATAAACGCCTGGCGGCATGTCTGATTCGGAGTTCGTTCGAAAATTTGATAGATTGGTTAAAATTAAATATTAAAATAATATTTATAGTGATTATATAAATATGTTTTAGGGCCGGAACCCTTGTTTGTTATCTCGGCCGCCACTAAAACATTCAATGGCTGAAATCGTCCTTTGTTTTCCCTCAAATTTATCTCAATCCTTGCATCTATTCAAGAAACTTCCAACTGGAAGATCGGAGAGCTCGGCGAGGGCTTCAGATCTAACGATGGCGATTGTGTGAAATTGTGTGGATTGACGGCATATGCCTCTCGAAGGTCGGCCATTCATGCGTATTTTTTGAGTGGAGTTGAGGCCGTGCGTCGCGAGGCTTGGGGCGGTGGTGGAGCAGGTCGTGGGCTTCGTGGTGGAGTCGATTGATCATCGTGTAGTCGAGTAGGGGAGGAGCAGTTCCAAACCCTAGTATGCGACTATGGGTTTTGAAGATTCTAGAAGCAAGCGAACGAAGAAGATGATTGCTTGCAGCCATGATTTTTCTTTCAGATCTATGGCTAGATTTGGTTTGTTTTAATATAAAAAGGAAATTTATAAATAAACTATATTCAAACTTCATAAATTCATAACTATTGCATACATTATCAGATTCAAACGAATTTGGCGACGCCGGAATCGCAGCGACGAGTGCTACGCTGTGGAGAAATTGTAGAATCATCCTGAGCAAGTAAAAATTTAGGTTAAATCGAACGCCGTTCGATTTAATTTAAATTTGAACGCTCGTCGAAAACCCAAGGTGAGTTAATCTCACTCAAATCTGGATACCCGTTAATTTAAATAGCTAATATTTAAATGTTTTATTTGTTGTTTAGCTAAATATGATAATTATTATCAAATTGAGTTGATATTTATTGGTTGTGCTAATATTTGTGGATGCAGGGAAACCGGTTGGAGGGATCCAATTGGATTCCTCACAAATAGTAATTTTATTTATATTCTGTGATATATCTCATTGATAATATTATTTTATCTACGAGTCTGTGAATGAAGATAAGCGTTATGGGTTATACCGCTTATCGATATTGATATGATTGAATCTATGATGGTTGATGTTGTGAACAATTGTGTTAAACCCCTAGACTACACTATACACACACAATTATGGATTGCACGTGGAAATTGGTTAAGTCACAGGTTTTTGAAATAATTTAGAATTGAATTTTTGAATACAAATGGTTTTGGTAATAAATCGGATTTAAAGTGGAAATAAACTTTTGTAAAGGAATTTCAAAATAAAAAGTTATTTTTTGAATAACTTAATTTAGTTTTGAAATTTGATTTAAATATGAATACAAAATTTGAAATTAAATTCTATGTTGGGAACTTATGATTTTAAAAAGGTTATATATGTTTACATGAATTTAAACCATTTTAGAAGGTGTTGTTTTGGGAATTTAAATTAACCCAAAAATTTAAACTTGTATAAATGAAATCGGATTTTTTCGAAATAAAAACTATTTGTTTTCTAATGATATAAGCTTTCATATAAGAAATAAATTTCCAATTTGTATTAAAGGATGTTCAAGTTGAATTGAAAATGGTTTTCCAAGTTATGAATGAATATTTGTAAACGGGTTTTGGAAGCTATAAGTTAAATCTTTGATTTAAAGATTAAATGAGTTAATCCAATTAAAAAGGAAATTGTTTTGAAAACGGTGAATGGATATTTGTGAAACTGGGTGAACTTTGTGAAATGGATCTTTTTGTTTAAAAGATTTGAAATGGTAATTTGTTTAAACCATTTGAAAGAAAGATTTGAATTTTAAAGTTGTGACATAATTGAAATCCCATATCCATATGTTTTTAAATTTATGCTCATTATTCGGTTTAGCCGGGAGAGGACTTTGTGCCATATAACCCATTTTGAATAATGATACGTCTTTATGGATAGCATTTGAAGACCGGTGGTGAAGACCGGGTATTTGCGAGAACGATAGGATGACCTATCGATTATCTCTACACTGAGTCGCGCCGGTATAGAATTTCCTAAGTGATGGGATGTCACGACCCGCCTTCCACTACCCAGAAAGACGCGTCATGATTTAAGAAAGAAAGGGATAGAAAAGAGAAAAGATAGAGAAGAAGAAAGAAACAACACATCAGAATCTAAACAGCGGAACGATTAAATTATATTAATCACATAATACTTTACATAGTATCGTATACATCAGAGATACACAGCTAAACAACACATACTAGACAGTTATAAACACCTGTCTAGTTATACAACTCAATACAAGTCAAAACAACAACTCAGAGAACACATAGCGGAATACTCTATAGCTATATGCAGAAGCCTCCTGCTCCATTGCTCCTCCAGAATTTGTCAAGCCAACCTAAAATCCTAACCTGAATTCCCTTGGCTACTCGTAAAAATTTGAGTACCCAAGAGTTTAAGAAAAATAGAATAAACTCCGGGTCAGACATGGGTCTGGTGTGAGTAAACGGTTAAAGTTGCTTAACTTTTAAAAACCTTTTGAAAAGAAAAGGTATCACGTAAGACTTCCCACACATAAACATGGAAAAGTTTTTACCTTACGCTAACCAAAACATTTGATAGGAAATTCTGTGATATTATAATAGGGTCTAGGGTTTTCAAATAAATATGAAATAGCCGAAATTGTTACATTTATTAAATTCCAGCTACTAGCCACAAAAGTGGGTAATACAATCAAAACTGTTGGCACTTATTGGATTATGGATTCCATACAATGGCAGGGATACTGGGGTACCGCCCGTCACAGTACGTGGCCTAGATCACCGTACCGAGGATTACTCCCAATCCCCTGCAACACAAAGCCGGACCCATTCCTTACTGAATAGTTCCGAATAAGACAACCCCGACGGTTGTAGCTATTCAACCGTCCACACAGCCGAAATAAAAGGGACCTCTAGAAAGGGTTAAATCTTACCCTCCAGTGGGTGCGACCCACGAAGCCTTGCTGCACCTCCCCTGTTTTAGCCATTCCCGGTTGATGAGGCTTGAGGCTACGATTACTTTTATAGGACGCATCACTTAGAATGCTCATCGTCCACCTTACGATGTTCTGAAAGCATTCAATCCATACAAGTTCGTTCCGGGTTCGAACGAAACCGAAAGCATTATCTCGTTACACTCATTTTGGAATCACCCTCAGAGTTAACGACAATAACCCTTGCACTCTAATTCTCCACCTCGAATCTATAAGTACTATTCCGTCAACTCATTACGGAATCACCTAAAGAGTTATACTGACGTATAGCCCTTACACCTCGAGTCTTCACAAAGCTCCATTTGGACTCACGACCTAACGTTATTTGGAATCGATGTGGTTTTCGGATATCCAAATATGGAAACCCGATCCCGGTCTCATCGAAATCCAAAGCGTGTCTTTTAAGTCCAAGTTGTTTTAAAGGTTTTAAAACAATTAAATTCAACTATCTATATATATACAGAATAGATAATTCACAAGCCACAATTGATAATCAACATTATCAAATAACAGGTAATCCACATTATCAATATCATAATAGATAATCCATATATCAACATCCAAATTGATAATCTATGTAATCATCACAATGCAATCAGAAATTCATTTATCATACAACCATTCTTATCTCATTACTGAGATCACAAAGCATTCAAGACAATCAATGTCATTCATTCATTCATAAGCAATGATTCACTCATACCACAATATAATTAATTTAAAATGAATTAAATTAACTATCTCTAATCTTTAATTAATTTAAAGTGAATTAAATTAATTACCTAATCACTTAATTAATTTAAAATTAATTAAATTAATTACCTTCATCACAATAAATCTTGCTTAAATAAACATTAGTTAAATCAATTAATTAATCATAATCACCTTGATTAATTAACTCTTAATAAATTAATTAATCCTTAATTATTTTCATTAATCATATCAATTAATGAACCTTAATTAATTAATCATGCTTAGGTTAATTGCTTTTAATTAACTTAAATACAGTAATTAATTATTCTTAATTACTTTATAAATCCATTGATTTATTACCCAAGTAATAAACCTTAAATTACTTTAACAAGTAATTACCCATTTAAAATTACTTTCCAATCAGTAATTTACCTAACTCAATTACCTCTGTAATCATTCAATTACTTATCTTAAGTAAATAGCCTTACCAAAACTTATTAAGTAAACATACTTAACCCTTAATCAAGTGTCTATATTTAATCAATTAACAAATTAATTAACTTACTTGATTTCACTCATCTCATAAAACAACATTGAGTAATTCATCCCTAATTACTCATTAACTCAAATTAATCTTCAATTATCAGATTAATTATCTCCAACTATTAATTAATAAACCTTAATTATTAATCAATCCTTTAATAAAAAGAATTAATTACTAATTACTTTTATAATTAATTAAACTCAATTAATTAATTAATAAACTCCCAGTCATTAATTAATAAACTTGATTATTAATTAATAAATCTTAATTACAAATTAATTAATCCATAATTAAAATTAATTAATTCTTAATTACAATTAATTAACCTTAGATAAAAATAGTTAATTAATTCTTAATTAACTAGCATTATATTTTTACAATTCTTTAATTATTAATTAAGAAATCCCAATTAAAATTTAATAAAACCTTTATTAATTATTAATTAATTACTATTTTTAATTAATCCTTAATTACTTAAATAAATAAGTAATTACAAACTAATTAATCATTTGTCATTAATTAAATCATCATCTTAATTAATAGTTAATTAAATAAATAAATATACTTAATTAATTACTTAAATAACCCATTTTAAAATAATAATTAAATAAATGAATTAACTTAAAATTCTTTAATTAATCAACTAATTACAAATTATAAATACTTTATTATTATTTAAGATAAAATATTATTTTAAATAAATCTTGAAACCTTTATTTAAACTTAATTCACTAATTAAATTTAATTATAAAGATTCATCAATTACTTCCCTTAACTATTAATTAACAATCTAATTTTCAAGTTCATAAATTATCTTAAACTTTAATTGTTAATTAATAATCAACTCCACTAATTAATTTAAATAAAACATTTACTTAAATTCTCTTTATATTCCAAAACAAAATTTGAAATAATATTAAGATTTTAACTTTAAGATATTTAAACATATACAAGTTTATTTACAAAAACATTTCAATTTCAAAACAAGAACTTTAAATTTAACTTAAAATTTTCTTAAAGTTAAAAACATATTTTATTTTTAAACCAAATTTTAGGTTGAACATAAATTTGAGTTCAACCCATATATATTTGAATTCAAGTACAAGTACCTTTTCTTTTTAAAACAAAACTGCCCTCTTTTAAAACTAAAAACTGTTTTAATTTAAATCAAAAACTGTTAAAACAATGGTTCCCTGCAACTCAAAACACCTGAACCCACGCGAGTTCCCCGAGCCACATCCAAATGTTCTCGAGCTATTCCCCGAGTCAACTACCCTATACCCCTAGACCTCCTCGAGACATCAAACAACCCCAAAACCAACACAACCCACTAACATGATATCCCCTGTGCAAGTGCACCGACGTTCAACACCGCCGCGACCAACTCCAGCCCCTCTCACACGTCAGCGACACCCACTACAAACGTTCCCGACCATCTCTTCATCGCTACAGAACCCATTTCAAAATTGAGCTTCTGAGTTGAACTCGAACCCAAAACCACAACCATAAAACCCCAAATTCTCACGACTCCGGTCAACTACAAAGGCCACAACTCCGTCCATGGTCCACCGACCCACCATGCTTCCCTCACTCCAATTTTCATTCAACTCGATGCAATATAGACGATGCAGTGATCGATTTACAGTAAGCTTCCAAAACTAGGTTTAAAATTTAATTTGAGCAAATTCAAACTTCTCAGTGATTTAAAAATTCTCTAACCATTTTTACAACAATCACTGATACCTCATCTAGCTCCAAGCGCAATCTTAAGTCACCCAGTTACACAAATCAACAGAAATGGGCAGAAATTCAATTTGCGGAGAACCCCTAAATTCACATTCAATACTTTACTAATAATTGTTATTTTGATTCTAAAAATCATCACTTTCGAAGATGATTCAAGTTGTATATTCCAATCAATATAATTTAACATTCGATTTTATTAAATATCTTAGATTTACTGTATTATCTATGTTCCAGTAAATTTCCAAACTAAAAATAAAAATAAAAATACTTGAACTTGTCATTTAAACCTAGATAATGTTTAAGCTTAATTAACTTGTTTAGAATCAAAATTTCTAAGTGATTGATAAGGAGTTTTGGACTTGGTTCATTTAAAATCTCTGTACGTAAAAATATCAAAGAGGAACAGTTTAACTAGCATGCATATTCAACTCATTCATATACACAGATAAATCACCAACATATAAACATGCAAGCATTAATTATTTCAGAAGTTTATCAAGCAACAGATTAATTATCACTTAACTTTTTAAGTTGTAGTTTACTCACCTTTTAAACAGGCTGCAGAGAGTTGATAACGCTGAAACTTGTAAAATAATTTGAACTTGAAACTTTGAAAAGCTTTTGAACATTTGAACTTCAAAACCGAAAAGCTTGAAAATCAATGCTTCTGGTTTCTTGCTTGCAGCTTCAGGTAATACCCCTTTGAGACTTGCATGCGTATGAAAATTTGGTGCAGACATGGGTATTAAAACTGGCTGTGATTTGTTTTGTGAACAACTGCAGGCTTTGCAGTTTTATTTTTTTTAAAGGTATTTCCAGGTTTTGATAACAGAATGGGTTTAAACAATCTCATATATGATTTTGTTTTGAGGAGATTACAGATCTGGAAGGACTGTTTAAAGGTTGTTTGAAATCTGGGTAATGAATTTACAGGTTTTGGTTTAGAGGAGTAAATGCAGATTTTATATTGAGAAAAATTTCTGGTTTTGTGTGTTTGAATGAAGGTTGCATTGATCGGTTTTTTTTCTTTTTCTTTTAAGCATGAACAAAAATTTAAAGAAAATGAGGAAGAGTGTTTAAATAGGATAATTTCAGATTTATATAAATTAAAAAGAAAATACAAAAGAGAATGGACACTTGTCTTTTTACTTACTCAATGTTTTTACACTTGTTATCATATTGTCTAAAAACTTAACACGTGTTAAATAGAGTTTGTTTTTAATTCTAAAGAAATTTTAAAAGCCTTTAAAATTATTTTATAATGTGTTTTCTAAATTTTAAAAATGCTTCTCTTATTAAATATCAAATAAACAAATACACTCATACACTTATAAATGTATGCTAGTTTATAAAATACAATCTTTTAAAAAGAAATGCAACTAAATATAATTTAAATAAAATTATATACGACATTTCAAACTTACTTTAAAATGTTATTTCAAAAACCTTGCATTTATTTTACAAATCATATTTCTATAAAAGGAATAAAACAAAATCTTATCTTAATTAAAAACATTACCTATGTAATTTAAAACCAAACCATATTATTATTATATTTTAAGATGTATATTTTTTTTTGAATTCAAATTTATATTTATTTTCAAAGTCAAATTTAAAGAATCAAATCTAAAATAAATTTAAATCAATATAAAAAAACTATTTTAAAATAAGTTCATTATTATTTACAAATAATATATCCTATTTTGAAATCAATTTAATATACACAGATTTAAATACACTTTAAACACACTTATAAATTTTGAAAACAATACATCAATTTAGAATTTATTTACACAAATAAAATAATTAATCTTAATATAAAACCAATTTATAACAATAATTAAAATATTACTTGATTAAATATCTTTGAAAATAACAGTTTTATCAATTTCAAATAATTTTAAATTAAGCGATTATCAGCATTTTAAACTCTTGGAAATTCCGGGATATTACAATCCTTTCCCCTTAACAGAATTTCGTCCTCGAAATTTAAAACAAAGATAATCCACAGTTTTATTTTAACCAGTTCAAACATTCATAACAGCCATACACTATCAATCAAACAAACAATTTCATCCAAACAACCAATTCAAATAAATAACACCAGCTATCCGGACACAGATCCGGATAAACTCCCTAAATTATCTCGAGTTTCCCCAGTACAGACACGGGGATACTCGCTCTACTAAACCCAAACTAGCTATACTTATAAGCTACTGAGTTCCCTCTCAGCTAGATCTATAATCTACCCAAGATACCAGACTACAGACAAGTCTGATCAACTACTATAACCTTCACAGAACTACTGGTCTCAAAAACCAGTGATAACCAAATACGTACTCTCTCAGAGACTCGCGAAATAATTTGAATTCCAGTCTTCCAAACTGACAATTCAACTCTCCAAACCAAAGCACTGATCTCTACAAAACTCAGAAGAATCCAATATACTTCGGAGCTCACCAAAACTTATTGCTTCCTTTACCAGAGAATACCTTAACAACATCGAAGTCTCCAACTTCGAATTCCAAATTCTTCCGTTACTTAATCTCAAAAACTTCCCAGATGATCCAGGTTGCCTACATATCCTTCCTGATCGGTTCAACTTCACTAATGCTTCTACAAACAAACTGGATCAACTCACAAACTGATCCTCACAAAAACAATCCAAAAACCAAAACCAAACTCTACTATCAACAAAAGAAAAAAACTTCTCCTATCCGGAAAAGACAGATCAGAATCACTCGCCAACTTGCCTCAGATCCTGAAAAATAAATTCCGAAGAAACTCTCTAATCCAAAATACTGCAATATCCCACTTGCTTCTACTCAAGAACAATAGTCACCTTGCTTCCGCTGCACAACTCTGATCTGGAGCAGATGAAAATGCCATAGAAGAACACAGGCTCAGACCAAACATCTCATCTCGGAAATATGGTTCAACAGAAGTTCCAAGAAAAACAGAGCTGCTTCACCAAACAACCAACCTAGGAAACAACCTTCTATCCAGCTGGATCACCATTATCACTCCTAACATCAAGTCGGTTCAGAACTCAATCTCCAATGCGGGAAATCTCTAACTCTCCTGAAGATATATCCAGAAAAATCTTAGCAATCCCATAACTTCTACATCCTCTAGAGATGTCACAAATCCAAGCAAAAGACTATCTAAGATAATCTTCAAACCATCGCAAGTCACTTTTGCGATCAACCAATCCAAATCCAAGATACTGTTCTCTCTCCACTAATCAGAACAGTTTATCCTTAACCAACTAATCCATCTAAGAAACAGGTTCTCACTGCTGCTACTGAATTCCACCTCCAGGAAATGCTAAGCCAAAAAGATCTTCCTGCTAAAACACAGAACATTCCCGAGTAGCACCGCTAACACAGATGCCAAAGACTTCTTATCCAAAGCTCTTTGAGAATCTCGGACTTCCAACTAAACAAAAACATCCTGCTGAAATCAGCTACAACACCTAAAACAGACACACTTCCTTAAACTTGCTTCAAAAGAAAACATCTCCGGAGACGTCCATAGTCACTGCATCTCATCACGCAGCTACTACTTCCTGAGGTATCAAAATACCATCACTCACTTCTGCCCAACCAACAGATCCAAACTCTCAAAAATTCGCTCACACGAGCGTAACCAACTTATACTTCAAAGATAAGCTCTGAACCTTAACATGTTTCCTTCAGAGATCAATAAAATCTTACACCAAATTACAAAGATTACTCGAGACAGTATTAGGTCTACAGTCTCGATAAATACACTTCCAACCTCAAACATTCAAACTCCAACCAATGGTAGTTGTGTCACACACACCACTACCTCATCTACCTTTATAACTTATGTTGGAAAACCCGAATAGGTAACCCAACAGATAGGCAGAAATATATATATATATATATATATATATATATATATATATAGTTATACAAAAATTACAAGTACGCTCTCTCAAGAAAGACACCACTACAGAGCCTAGGTATTCACCAACCTAACGCTCTGATACCAACTGTCATGACCCGCCTTCCACTACCCAGAAAGACGCGTCATGATTTAAGAAAGAAAGGGATAGAAAAGAGAAAAGATAGAGAAGAAGAAAGAAACAACACATCAGAATCTAAACAGTGGAACGAATAAATTATATTAGTCACATAATACTTTACATAGTATCATATACATCAGAGATACACAGCTAAACAACAAATACTAGACAGTTATGAACACCTGTCTAATTATACAACTCAATACAGGTCAAAACAACAACTCAGAGAACACACAGCGGAATACTCTATAGATATACACAGAAGCCTCCTGCTCCATTGCTCCTCCAGAATTTGTCAAGCCAACCTAAAATCCTATCATGAATTCCCTTGGCTACTCGTAAAAATTTGAGTACCCAAGAGTTTAAGAAAAATAGAATAAACTCCGGGTCAGACATGGGTCTGGTGTGAGTAAACGGTTAAAGTTGCTTAACTTTTAAAAACCTTTTGAAAAGAAAAGGTATCACGTAAGACTTCCCACACATAAACATGGAAAAGTTTTTACCTTACGCTAACCAAAACATTTGATTGGAAATTCTGTAATATTATAATAGGGTTTAGGTTTTCAAATAAATATGAAATAGCCGAAATTGTTACATTTATTAAATTCCAGCTACTAGCCACAAAAGTGGGTAATACAATCAAAACCGTTGGCACTTATTGGATTATGGATTCCATACAATGGCAGGGCTACTGGGGTACCGCCCGTCACAGTACGTGGCCTAGATCACCGTACCGAGGATTACTCACAATCCCCTGCAACACAAAGCCGGACCCATTCCTTACTGAATAGTTCCAAATAAGACAACCCCGACGGTTGTAGCTATTCAACCGTCCACACAGCCGAAATAAAAGGGACCTCTAGACAGGGGTAAATCTTACTCTCCAATGGGTGCGACCCACGAAGCCTTACTGCACCTCCCCTGTTTTAGCCATTCCCGGTTGATGAGGCTTGAGGCTACGATTACCTTTATAGGACACATCACTTAGAATGCTCATCGTCCACCTGACGATGTTCTGAAAGCATTCAATCCATACAAGTTCGTTCCGGGTTCGAACGAAACCGAAAGCATTATCTCGTTACACTCATTTTGGAATCACCCTCAGAGTTAACGACAATAACCATTGCACTCTAATTCTCCACCTCGATCTATAAGTACTATTCCGTCAACTCATTACGGAATCACCCAAAGAGTTATACTGACGTATAGCCCTTACACCTCGAGTCTTCACAAAGCTCCATTTAGACTCACGACCTAACGTTATTTGGAATCGAAGTGGTTTTCGGATATCCAAATATGGAAACCCGATCCCGGTCTCATCGAAATCCAAAGCGTGTCTTTTAAGTCCAAGTTGTTTTAAAGGTTTTAAAACAATTAAATTCAACTATCTATATATATACAGAATAGATAATTCACAAGCCACAATTGATAATCAACATTATCAAATAACAGGTAATCCACATTATCAATAGCATAATAGATAATCCATATATCAAAAGCCAAATTGATAATCTATGTAATCATCACAATGCAATCAGACATTCATTTATCATAAAACCATACTTATCTCATTACTGAGATCACAAAGCATTCAAGACAATCAATGTCATCCATTCATTCATAAGCAATGATTCACTCATACCACAATATAATTAATTTAAAATGAATTAAATTAACTATCTCTAATCTTTAATTAATTTAAAGTGAATTAAATTAATTACCGAATCACTTAATTAATTTAAAATTAATTAAATTAATTACCTTCATCACAATAAATCTTGCTTAAATAAACATTAGTTAAATCAGTTAATTAATCATAATCACCTTGCTTAATTAACTCTTAATAAATTAATTAATCCTTAATTATTTTCATTAATCATATCAATTAACGAACCTTAATTAATTAATCATGCTTAGGTTAATTGCTTTTAATTAACTTGAATACAGTAATTAATTATTCTTATTTACTTTATAAATCCATTGATTTATTACCCAAGTAATAAACCTTAAATTACTTTAACAAGTAATTACCCATTTAAAATTACTTTCCAATCAGTAATTTACATAACCCAATTACCTCTGTAATCATTCAATTACTTATCTTAAGTAATTAGCCTTACCAAAACTTATTAAGTAAACATACTTAATCCTTAATCAAGTGTCTATATTTAATCAATTAACAAATTAATTAACTTACTTGATTTCACTCATCTCATAAAACAACATTGAGTAATTCATCCCTAATTACTCATTAACTCAAATTAATCTTCAATTATCAGATTAACTATCTCCAACTATTAATTAATAAACATTAATTATTAATCAATCCTTTAATAAAAAGTAATTAATTACTAATTACATTTATAATTAATTAAACTCAATTAATTAATTAATAAACTCCTAATCATTAATTAATAAACTTAATTATTAATTAATAGATCTTAATTACAAATTAATTAATCCATAATTAAAATTAATTAATTCTTAATTACAATTAATTAACCTTAGATAAAAATAGTTAATTAATTCTTAATTAACTAGCATTATATTTTAATAATTCTTTAATTATTAATTAAGATATCCCAATTAAAATTTAATAAAACCTTTATTAATTATTAATTAATTACTATTTTTAATTAATCCTTAATTACTTAAATAAATAAGTAATTACAAATTAATTAATCATTTGTCATTAATTAAATCATCATCTTAATTAATAGTTAATTAAATAAATAATTATACTTAATTAATTACTTAATTAAGCCATTTTAAAATAATAATTAAATAAATGAATTAACTTAAAATTCTTTAATTAATCAACTAATTACAAATTATAAATACTTAATTATTATTTAAGATAAAATATTATCTTAAATAAATCATGAAACCTTTATTTAAACTTAATTCACTAATTAAATTTAATTATAAAGATTCATCAATTACTTCCCTTAACTATTAATTAACAATCTAATTTTCAAGTTCATAAATTATCTTAAACTTTAATTTTTAATTAATAATCAACTCCACTAATTAATTTAAATAAAACATTTACTTAAATTCTCTTTATATTCCAAAATAAAATTTGAAATAATATTAAGATTTTAACTTTAAGATATTTAAACATGTACAAGTTTATTTACAAAAACAATTCAATTTCAAAACAAGAACTTAAAATTTAACTTAAAATTTTCTTAAAGTTTAAAACTTATTTTATTTTTAAACCAAATTTTAGGTTGAACATAAATTTGAGTTCAATCCATATATATTTGAATTCAAGTACAAGTACCTTTTCTTTTTAAAACAAAACTGCCCTCTTTTAAAATTAAAAACTGTTTTAATTTAAATCAAAAACTGTTAAAACAATGGTTCCCTGCAACTCAAAACACCTGAACCCACGCGAGTTCCCCGAGCCACATCCAAATGTTCTCGAGCTATTCCCTGAGTCAACTACCCTATACCCCGAGACCTCCTCGAGACATCAAACAACCCAGAACCAACACAACCTACTGACACGCTATCCCCTGTGCAAGTGCACCGACGTTCAACGCCGCCGCGACCAACTCCAGCCCCTCTTACATGTCAGCGACACCTACTGCAAACATTCTCGACCATCTCTTCATCACTACAGAACCCATATCAAAATCGAGCTTCTGAGTTGAACTCGAACCCAAAACCACAACCAGAAAACCACAAATTCTCACTACTCCGGCCCACTACAAAGGCCACAACTCTGGCCATGGTCCACCGACCCACCATGCTTCCCTCACTCCAATTTTCATTCAACTCGATGCAATATAGACGATGCAGTGATCGATTTACAGTAAGCTTCCAAAACTAGGTTTAAAATTTAATTTGAGCAAATTCAAACTTCTCAGTGATTTAAAAATTCTCTAACCATTTTTACAACAATCACTGATACCTCATCTAGCTCCAAGCACAATCTCAAGTCACCCAGTTACACAAATCAACAGAAATGGGCAGAAATTCAATTTGCAGAGAACCCCCAAATTCACATTCAATACTTTACTAAAAATTGTTATTTTGATTTTAAAAATCATCACTTTCGAAGATGATTCAAGTTGTATATTCCAATCAATATAATTTAACATTGGATTTTATCAAATATCTTAGATTTACTGTATTATCTATGTTCCAGTAAATTTCCAAACTAAAAATAAAAATAAAAATACTTGAACTTGTCATTTAAACCTAGATAATGTTCAAGCTTAGATAACTTGTTTAGAATCAAAATTTCTAAGTGATTGATAAGGAGTTTTGGACTTGGTTCATTTAAAATCTCTGTACATAAAAATATCAAAGAGGAACAGTTGAACTAGCATGCATGTTCAACTCATTCATATACACAGATAAATCACCAACATATAAACATGCAAGCGTTAATTATTTCAGAAGTTTATCAAGCAACAGATTAATTATCACTTAACTTTTTAAGTTGTAGTTTACTCACCTTTTAAACAGGATGCAGAGAGTTGATAAAGCTGAAACTTGTAAAATAGTTTGAACTTGAAACTTTGAAAAGCTTTTGAACATTTGAACTTCAAAACTGAAAAGCTTGAAAATCAATGTTTCTGGTTTCTTGCTTGCAGCTTCAGGTAATACCCCTTTGAGACTTGCATGCATATGAAAATTTGGTGCAAACATGGGTATTAAAAATGGCTGTGATTTGTTCTGTGAACAACTGCAGGCTTTGTAGTATTTTTTTTTGAAGGTATTTCCAGGTTTTGATAACAGAATGGGTTTAAAAAATCTCAGATATGATTTTTTTTGATAAGATTACAGATCTGGAAGGAGTGTTTACAGGTTGTTTGAAATCTAGGTAATGAATTTACAGGTTTTGGTTTAGAGGAGTAAATGCAGATTTTATATTGAGAAAATTTTTTGGTTTTGGGTGTTTGAATGAAGGTTGCATTGATCGTTTTTTTTTCTTTTTCTTTTAAGCATGAACATAAATTTAAAGAAAATGAGGAAGAGTGTTTAAATAGGATAATTTCAGATTTATATAAATTAAAAAGAAAATACAAAAGAGAATGGACACTTGTCTTTTTACTTACTCAATGTTTTTACACTTGTTATCATATTGTCTAAAAACTTAACACATGTTAAATAGAGCTTGTTTTTAATTCTAAAGAAATTTTAAAAGCCTTTAAAATTATTTTTCGTAATTAATAATGTGTTTTCTAAATTTTAAAAATGCTTCTCTTATTAAATATCAAATAAACAAATACACTCATACACTTATAAATGTAGCTAGTTTATAAAATACAATCTTTTAAAAAGAAATGCAACTAAATATAATTTAAATAAAATTATATACAACATTTCAAACTTACTTTAAAATGTTATTTCAAAAACCTTGCATTTATTTTACAAATCAAATTTCTATAAAAGGAATAAAACAAAATCTTATCTTAATTAAAAACATTACCTATGTAATTTAAAACCAAACCATATTATTATTGTATTTTAAGATGTATATTTTTTTTTTAATTCAAATTTATATTTATTTTCAAAGTCAAATTTAAAGAATCAAATCTAAAATAAATTTAAATCAATATAAACAACTATTTTAAAATAAGTTCATTATTATTTACAAATAATATATCCTATTTTGAAATCAATTTAAAATACACAGATTTAAATACACTTTAAACACACTTATAAATTTTGAAAACAATACATCAATTTAGAATTTATTTACACAAATAAAATAATTAATCTTAATATAAAACCAATTTATAACAATAATTAAAATATTACTTGATTAATTATCTTTTAAAATAACAGTTTTATCAATTTCAAATAATTTTAAATTATGCGATTATCAGCATTTTAAACTCTTGGAAATTCTGGGATATTACATGGGAAGTCCGATCAGGATTGTGAATACCCGGATTTGCAAGGGCTTCTTCGGAGTGCCATCGGTTCTGTTCAAACCCGAAACAGACTTGTATGTATGTGTGTGTGACATTACACTTTGAGATGTAAAGCTGGTTTCTATCAAATACATTTATGTTGGTGGCGGAGATTTATTCTCTTAGCTTAACACCCTTCTCTGAGACGTACGAGCTCAGAGGTTATGTAGTTGATGGTTACTAGTGTTACATTCCCAATTTGGTAATTTGGCATGCTAAGTGCTGCTGTGTGTTAATGATCATTTGTTGATCATTTGTGATCGAAGTTGGCTTTGTGAAAAAGCGTAGCTTTGTGGATGTGACTTCGTCGAACCTCACAACCCGGTAATGGTCGAAACAAGAATCGTGGCAGCAAGGTTATTTGGGGGTAGCTCCCCCTGAGGGTATGACCATTTCCTACTGCATAAAATGTGATATCATGGTATGGAGCCCAGATATTTACTTATGTTTATTTTTTTTATAAAAAGCGGTATCATGGTATGGAGCCCAGATACTTTACTATGTGGTTGTTGGATTGAGGGCCCTCGGATAAAGGTCGGTAATGACTGGGGGATGGCATACTTGTGTCAGTTGTTACCTAGTTACAGAGGTAACCCGGCCTTGTGTAGCAGAGATCCGGTTAGGTTCTCGAGGACGTCCCTCCAAAGGCGATCCATTTTATGTGGGAAGTTCCTGTGCGTAACCATTTGTTGGAAATTCCAAAGAAACAATACGAACCCTGTACGGTTTTAGTTGTACAACCTGCCATTTACTTATGGTGGTCACCACTGTTTAGATGGTAGTTATAGTAGGCATATTACGAAATGTCTATGCTGGCTAAGATTAATATTATATTTTCGAAAAGTTTTCTGCACTATGCACTAATGATAATATTAAAAAGATTTTGCGCATTAAACATGTTTGACAATCGTAAGGAGAAATCTCCTCCAATCCTGCGTTTGCATTATGTGTGTGGAGGGAGGCCTTATGGTAGTTTCATTCTCCAAAAAGCATAGCGGATTTCTTTCCTTTTCTTTCCTTTGTGAAAATAATTGTTTTTGAGATCTCACACCAGTCCCATGACTGACCTTTATTTTATTATTCTCTTTCTAAACTCTAGGTGCCCACCAATTTCCACACGGGCAGCCTAGAGTCAGGTTATCAGGATAGTCTGAAATTCAGGAGTTGTTGTGGAGCTCAAGTGGCAAGCTGAATGGCGAGACGTATTATATATATTATGTAGTATCTGCTACGTTCGGATTTGTGTGAGACAAATTTCTACGTAGGCAAGTCATTTATAACTGCCAGTGAATGTGTGTTGTTATTGTAATCTGATGTTGTATTGTAATAACATGTACAGGCCTTTTGTTTTAAAGATTATTTATCTATTGTATATTGTTCTGCTGCGAAATGTGATATTCTGTTTATTGTTTCTATTCTTCTTCTATCTTCTTCTTCTTTAAACCCTAACGGTTCGGTTTTTCGGCATTCGACTGTGCGACATTCGATACAGTGGACGTATTAATGTCGACTTTCGGGCGTCGAGAAATCGAACATGTTACAAAAATTATTTATCTTAATTAAAACATTACTTATTTACATTAATTAACTATTCTTAAGTTAATAACAACAATTAATTAAGCTTATTAATCTTCACAAATTAATTATCTTAGATTAATCAAAATTTTAATTTCTTAAAGATAAACTCTTTATTATAATTGATTATTTAATTATCATTAAACCTTATTTAAAATAAACATTTGGAAATCAATTATAATTAAAAACACAATTTGAACATCTAATTTAACTTTTAAAACCTTTGCAACCTTTTCAAAATGGTTTAACAAATTTTAATACATAATCATTTTCAAAACCACTTATTCTGTTTTTCAAAACTTGTTGATCATACATCTTTGAAACTATTATTTCATAATTTAAAAACTTGTATTAACTTGTTTAAATATTTTAAAACTTGATTACTTTACAAAAATTTAGCTTTAGATTAAAACAGAAATACATCTCGGGTTAAACCCGAGTCAATCACACCAGAAACACGAGCCAGACGAGTCATCAGCCAAATTATTCGAGTCGAACAACAAATCGCTCGAGCATTGCACCAAGAAAATCACCATCTTCCCAAACTTCCTTCGACCCAGAAATAACGTGCATGCGGTGCACATGTACCAACGACTCCGACCATCGATGATCGGTGCGGCGTTCCTCAACAACCTCACGAACCCATGCGAACACACAACTACACCCAGATCGAACGAAAACCCAGCGAGACAAAAACGAAACTTCCTCGACCAAGCCTGGAAACACCATGGCCGGATATTCACTTCTCCGCGTCGCCTTCGACCTCGAGATCGCCTATCCTACTCGTCGAAGGTTCGTCACTTCATCCAGCTCGAATTCCCAAACCACGAACCACTTCGGTCCACCCTAGCCACCGTACGAGCTCCCTCAACGATGACAACTTTGACCGGGCCCAAAACCTACATCACCCAAATCCTATCACCTCGGCCAACATGAAAATCCACCATCATTTTTCCTGCACTCTCCATCACTCAGACCACCTTCATCCCAAATGCCAACCCTCCAGTCATTGCCGATCATCGGCAATCTCCCAAAACACCCAATACGAACAACTCGAAAATTCCCAAAGAATATCAAACTAAAAATCATGAAATGTATATTAAAAATTATTTTCCATCACTAATTCACTCATGCAATTCAAAACAGAAATTGAATTAGTTGATTTTTATCATATATATACATTTCCATCGTTATTTCATTTTTAGAAATAATTTGTTGAATTTTAAAACCTGAAATTATTTTTAAAATCATCATTATACATTAACAAACAACTTCCATTCGAATATCAGAGGCTAATATGGGTTTGATCGAGATATATGAATTTTTGAAAGCCAAACAAAACTATGAAACAACAGAGATCAGACATCTGTATATACATTTATAGACTTGCTAACATATATATCAATTCAAATAGATTCAAGAAGAAGAACTTTCATTCAAAACAATATCATCACATGCATTAGATATAAATAAAAAATAAACTGTTTTTACAAGAAATGTTTACACACTTATTTATAGCAGAGAACAGAGAGCATGTTCTAGGTTTATTTGATTTTGAACTACTTTGTTTTGAATTCTGCTTGCTGTTTGCATTATTTGTTGAATTGATTCTGAATTCCTGTTGCATGCTTGAAGATGAATCAGGTGTTGAAGTTTACTGTTGAATCTAAAATCTTCATTTTGATTCCCTTTTGGACTTTCATTTTACTTCAAGTTGCATTTGTTTCCAAGTTCATTAATTTGGTATCCAGATTTTTGTTTTGGAAAAAATGAAGAAGAAAGGATAATTTTGGAACTGAAGAATTGAAACTCAGATCTCTTTTTACAACATATCATTCGTTTAATTCAATTTTAGAGAAAATAAAATCTTGCCACTTGTTTATAAATTAGACAAATGTCACAACAATGCCTTCTCATCCTTACAAGTGTTTTAAATGTTTTATTAATGTTTTACAAATATTTTAAGAACATTTTTAATTAAATTTTTATATCTCAATGTTTATATATATGTATTGGAGTTTAAACTATAAAGATATGCAACTTGGTCTTATACATGTATGATTTTATTTGTTATATAAATATGCAAATTGTACTTAGCTCATAAGTTAATTAGAAAGAAAGAATATTTTAAACCTTTATTTATATATTCATAAATCATTTAGTTTAAAATAAAATTTTATTAAATCTTATTCAAACTAAAACCATTATACATTTTATATAATTAAACATTTACTTAAAGTGTTTTGAAAATAAATGATAGACCTTCAAATAGCTTTTGAAAAGTGTTATGTTGAATTTAACATATTTTCCAAATCACTATATATTAAATTTTAAAAACTTGTTTTATTAGCTAAATTCAAATTAAAGCCTTTCTATTTACAAATATATATATATATATATATATATATAATAATTCGAGTACATTTGAATATTAAATTTGAAAATTATTATATTGAATTTTAAAATAACTTCAAATCATAATATATACATACATATATATTACAATTTGAAAATACATCTTTTATCAAATAAAAGATTTCCTATTCACAACATATATACCAATATATACATTATAAATAGAAAACATTTTGATTAGCTTTGAAAACTAAATCTTACAAAATTTAAATTGTTAGAAAAGAGCTAAATAAATATTGCCAGATTAAATATTTATTAGCCCTTAAAAGATTAAATTTACCAATTGAAATTAAATTTATAATGGAAAAATATTATACAATATTATCAAATTTTAAATCAATATTATCAATTTAAATAATTTTTGAATGAAGATTATCAAATTGTTATTGCCTAAAATTCCGGGTCATCACATTCCTCCCCCCTTAAAAGAATTTCATCCCCGAAATTTAAAAGCAAAGATAATTTAATAATCTAGCAAAGATTTTAATTTCATACAACAAAATATACCTATCTTCCAATTACTAACAACCATAGCAGCCAATCAAACAAACAAACCTAACTAACTATCCTGGCACAAACCAGGATAAATCTTTCTAATACTATCTAGAGTTTCCCAGATATAAATAACTGGGATACTCACTCTATAAAATCTAAACTAACAATACAACTATGATCCAGAGCTCTCTCTCTCTTCTAGATTCACGAATCTGAAAAAACATCAGATCACACTCAAGTCTAGCTCAACTACTATATCCTTCTAAACTATAGATTCCACAACCATCAATGGACCATACACGTACTCGCTCAGAGGTATGTGAAATACGTTGAATCCCAGTCATCCAAACTGGCAATTCAATCATATAAACAAAAGAACTTATCCTATCAAGAACACAGATGAGAAATCCCAAATACCTCAGAGCTTGCCTTCCAATCTTATCAAATTACTGCCCTCTTAACCAGATAAAGCTTAACAACAACGAAGTCTCCAACTTCGAATTCCAAATTCCTTGTCTCAAATCCGAATAACTCAACAGACAATCCTGGGCCACCTCATCTTGTTCTGCTCTACCTATGCTGATGCTCCCTTAAACAAACTAGACCAAGAACAAACCAATTTCTAGATCCTATTCAACAAAATGGTCTTCCAAGATCCGCCGATATCCAGAACACAAGTTCTACTTTATAAGCAAATAGAAGACTGAACTTTCTTCTCCAATCTAGAACAACCAAAACAAGTGTACTTGCCAATCTGATCTTCAGATTTCGAAAACTTCCTATAGAAATCCTCTAATCCAAAACACTGCAATTTTCGATTGCTCCCATTCTAGAACAGCTGTTACCTTGCTTCCGCTGCGCAACTCTAATTCTGGAATAGGTGAGAATACTAATGAGGAACTCGAGTACAAACTTATCCAATATCCTGGAGACACGATTCATCAGATCCATAAAATCTTAGTGACCCTTCTAACTCAGTCACACAACCTTACGGCAGAATCCAAACTTGAAAACTAGATTTAACCAATCCATTTTCAAAAATTCCTGAGCTGCTACACTAACTCTTTTCCCTCTAAGAACCATCATACTACCAGGCTAACTACCGGTATCGCTTCTGGAACCATGTCAATATGGAACTCAACTCCAGATGTAGACAAACTTCTTACTACTTCAACAACTTCTACTTCCACATGAGAAGTCTAAATCTCAAACTTGTATATTTAATATTATTTTCAAATATACTTTTGTACTTCACTTGTACTCGAATGCAGCATATTCAATCATTGAAATTCGACTCGTGCCAGATCTTATAACACATTAAGTACAACAACACAGTGGAAGAAATGAATAATATCATTTATATACAATAGATAAAATATATGACATAATAATGATACAATTTAGATATCGATACAAATGTCAAAGACAAGATACAGCAGCGGAAAGAGATAGTATAAACTTGAACTCCAATATTAGCAATCTCCATCCCCTAAGAACCAATCCATAAATAGCTCGAACCCCCAATTAAGTTTTACTAAGCAAGGCCAGCCATGAATGTTGAAGTGTAGAAAATTCGATACCCAAATCGAAAGGCTTCGAAGGCTATCGAATCTATACCTACTATTTGATTACCTGAAAAACCTAACTCTAGACTGCTCGTGTGGAAAAATTGTGGGCACCCACAGTTTAGAAAGGGAACAATAAACTTTGGGTCAGTCATGGGACTGGTATGAGCAAACAAAACAGTTTATCTTTAAAATAGCAACAAAAGAATTTAAAATTTGAAATCCGCAGTGCTTTTTGGAAAATGAAACTGCCATAAGGCCTCCCACCACACACACAATGCAAGCGCCCACTTGGAGGAGATTCTCCTTATGACAGTAAAAAATGCTTGATACGCGAAAACCATTTGATATTATTATTAGTGCATAGTGTAGAAAACCTTACGAAAGTATAATATTAATCTTAGCCAGCATACGTACCATTATAGTATGCCTACTATAGCTATCATGTTAAAAGGCAAGTTCTACAACTAAAACCATACAGAGCGCGTATTGGATGATTGGATTTCCAACAAATGGTCAGGCTAAGGAACTTCCTTAAAAATGGAACGCCTCTAGAGGGACGCCCCTAGGAACCAAAATGGTTCCCTACCGATACAAGGCCCGTGTACTCCCTTCCCGGCAGTAACACCTAAGATATGCCATCCCCGGTCGTAACCAACCTTTATCCGAGCGCTCGACACCAACAACCACACAACAATAAGTATGCACCAACCACATAGGTAAATATCTGGGCTCCATACCATGATACCACCTTTTATCCAAAAGAGATGGACATACCCTAGGGGCACGACCCCTGCAACCTTGCCGCACAATTCCTGTTTCGACCATTACCGGGTTGTGAGGCTCGATGAAGTCTCGTCCACAAAGCTACGCTTTTTCCTAAAGCCATGCTTTGATCAACAAATGATCAGCAGCATTTCGTATGCCACATTACCAAATTGGCAATGTATTACTAGTAACCATCAACGATATTACCACTGAGCTCGTACATATCAAAGAAGGGTGTTAAGCTAAGAGAATAAATCTCCGCCACCAAACAGAAATGAATTTGATAGAAACTAGCTTTACATCTCATAGTGTAATGTCAGACACACATCCATACAAGTCTGTTTCGGGTTCTAACAGAACCGAAGGCACTTCACAAAGAAACCCTTGCAAATCCGGGTAATCCCTAATCACGTCCGGACTTCCCATCACAAAGGAGATCTCTATACCGGGGAGTGGTCAGTGCAGAGACATTCGACGAGTTATCCTTTCGCTTTCAAAATATCTGATCTTCCCCACCGATCTTCAAATGCTGTCTATAACATCGTATCATTATTCAGAATGGGTTATATGACACAAAGGTCCACTCTCGGCTAAACCGAATAATGAGCGCAAATTTAAAAATATATGGATATTGGGATTTTGGTTAAGTCACAACTTATTAAACAAAACCTTTCTTTTAAATGGTTTGAATTAATTTCTATTTTCGAATCTTTAAACGAAAAGATTTACTTCACAAAGTTTACCAATCTTTTACAAAGATTCATTTACGGCTTTTCGAAACAATTTCCCTTCCAAATTGGATTAACTCAACCAATCTCTATATCAAAGATTCAATCCATAGATTTCCAAAGATTTATAGCTCATAGAAAAAAATTCTTTTCAAATCTTTTATACAAAAGATACAACTTTTAGATCCTTTTCAATTTCAAAACAAGATTCAAAAATCTTTACAAAAATTCATTCATAGCTTTCAAAACAATTTCATTGCAAACTTGAAATATTTCAACACAGATTGCTTCATTTGAAAGCTATTATAATTTTGAAAACAAATAGTTTTTGTTTCGAAAAAATCTGATTACATTTATACAAGTTAAAGCCCTTCAGGTATAATACTTGGATCAAATTCAAATTTCCAAAACAATATTTTTAAAATGGTTTAAAACCCATATAAACACATTTATAAATTGTATAAACTTTTTAAACCATAATTTACAAACATAGAATTCAATTTCAAATTTTTGAATTCAAAATCAAATCAAATTATTTAAATTTCAAAACTTTATTAAGTTATTGAAAATAACTTTTTATCTTTGAAATCCCCTTTCAAAAGCTTTTTATATTTAATCCAAATCCATTTCCAAACTATTTGAATTCAAAATTCAATTTAAAAAATATTTTCTAAAATCTATGACTTAACCAATTTCCTCGTGCAGTCCGTATTTGTGTGTATAGTGTAGTCTAGGGGTTTTACCCAATAATGCAACTACATCAATCATCACAGATTCGAGCACAATAACATTTGATAAGCGGTATAATCCTATAACGGTTACCATCATTCGCAAATTCATAGATAGATATGTAAATGCATCACAGATAAATATGTAAATACATTACAAATAAATAATAGACACACATAGCTCAATCAAAACAATCCACATCATAGAATCATTACAGATCAACTCATGACATACACACAATTCATACATCCATGAGCAAAATCAATTAATTATCTGATTAATTTAAATCAGATTAATTACTTATGAATAAACACTAATCCTGGTTAATTAATATTAATTAGTTGCAAACCATTTTAATTAATTAACCTTTAAATAAATAAATTATCCCAAATTAATTATCCTTTTATCATTAATTAATTATCCTTGTTAATCCCGCCTCGGCCATGACTCGACGACCTAAGATAGCTACCGACCTAACTACCTAAAACAGGAATGCCGACCTAAGACTTAAAGGATACCGACCTAAGACAGCTACCGACCTAACATGGGTACCGGCCTAATGCCTTAAAGGTTGCCGACTTAACAAGGATGCCGACTTAAGATTTGAGGGGATAGCGACTCAAGGCTTAAGTAGGTTACCGATCTAACATGGATGCTGGCCTAAGATAGATGTCGATTTAACTATCCAAGGAGGTTGCCGCCCTAACTGCTCAGGACAGGGACAAGATCACGAACTACACTTGAGTCGCGACCGACCTACGACCTATGTTAGGTCGTTCACGACCCAGGCAAAGGAAGGCAAGTCCGATGCAGTTACTTAGCACGCGGCCTCTTAACTCGTACACGGTTCATGACTTATGATATATCCAGAGTTCAGCAAGGATGCCTTTCCGAAGTCTCGACCCAGCATTTAGGTCACAGCCGACCCACGCCTTAGTTTAAGTCGTCCACGACCCAACTTAGGCCGGTTATGATTTAGGACTTGGTAATGTTTCCTGCCCAGAATTCTCTATAAATACATTGCCATCTCCAACTTTCAAGGGACTTTTGGACAATCTCTTCAAGCGCCGATACTCTGCCAGTTTCTAAACCAACTCCATACTTGAAGTCTCGAAGAACACTACAAGCTACTTTGAAAGACTTTCACATATCCGACATGGATTCGAAGACTTTCATCTACATTGAAGCTTAAACTACTTGCTCAAAGTGTTTTGTAACTAAAGAGATTTTTATTTGAAGAGCATTGTATTTTTTTGTAACGAGATCAGCAATAAAGATACTTAAGTGGACGTAGGCTACTCCTTAAGCCGAACCACTATAAAAATCGCTTTCTCTTATTCTATTTTCCGTTATCTTAGCTGATATTCTGTTCCCGAATCATCGGGTGGTGCTTTCACACTCACATTTCACACACACCGGGGTGTTAGCGTTCGATTTTAAGCGTTAACATTTTTGGTGCTTTCACTGAGAACCCAACTCAGGATACTTCCATCATTTCTCCACAAAAGTTCGTGGAAAGGATTTCTTTTAAAACCAGAAGTTTATTGGAAATAATGGCTCCCGGGAGAAAACGAAGTTCTGTAAGATCCAACAATGTTCAAGAGAATACTGCTACCTCTCCTCCTTCAAGTCAAGCAGCTCCAACTGTTGGAGTTACGCGAGCAGAATTGGACGCTGTAGTTTTGGGGTTGAATCAACAATTGAATGCTCAAAATGCACAGTTGGAAGCCCAGAATGCCCAGAATGCCCTGATCTTAAGTAAGTTGAATGATCTACTTGGGGAAAACCGTCAACCGGGTAATAATGATGGAAACCCTACTGTGGGAGTTCAAGATGTTGAAGGGAACATTTCTCAAAGAGCCGCAGACACTGTGGGAAGGACACCTCCCCAAGATGGAGGATCAGGGCCGCAGCCGACCCTCCGTGAACGATTGTCAAGACAGAATTCAGAGAGAGTGCCTGATGTTTGCCCTCTAGAGCCTCTAAATGATGAAGAGTATTTTTCGGGTATGGTTCATCAAATCATGAAGGAAAATATGCGAAGAGATGAAGATGAGAAAGAGTGGGGTTTTGCTCCAAGCAAAACTCCATTTACTGAAAGGATCTTGAAGGAAGAGTTCCCAAGGAAATTCGTTCCCCCTACTATTCCGGCTTATATGGGGACGAGTGATCCTAACGAGTTTCTATATAAGTACGACTGGCATATGACAGGTGCCAGAGCGTCTGATGAAATCAAATGTCGATATTTCCCGGTATATCTGGAAGGTGTGGCTCTATTGTGGTTTACAAAGCTGCCGGTGAGGTCCATTGATCAGTTCTCCGATTTGACCAGGAAATTCAAGGAGCAATTTCGATTGTATGCTTCAAAAGCAAAGGATATAATGTCGCTGTCAAGTTTAGAGAAAAATCCAGGAGAATCCATCAGATCATTTTTGAATCGTTTTAACATAGCATTGGCTGAGGTAGATAACGCTGAGCCACGCATGGTCCTAACATACTTGATGAGGGAGATTGACAAATCGAGTGAATTTGGAAAATGGTTGAAAATGAAAGAACCAAACTCACTTGACAAATTCTACAAGAAAGCGGATGAATTCATGCGCTTGGAGAGCCTCCAAACACCGGCTAAGGTGGTATCAGCAGAAGCCGGGAATAATGGTGCTCCTTCGAGCAAGAAAGAACCTAACACTCAGAAAAGGGGAAATGATGGTGGAAAGAAACAGGGAGATGCTAAGAAAGGCCATCCTTTCAATTTCACACCCTTGACTGATACCCCTGAGAACATCTTCTTTGCGACCAAGGATGATGTCAACTATCCGACACCACCTAAAATGAGAGTTGGGAGTAAGATGGAAAAAAGTGGAAGGTTCTGCCGGTTCCCCAACCAACCCGGTCATGACACCAACGAATGCCGTCAGGTGAAAGAGGTAATTGAGCAACTCTTGAAGGAAAACAAGCTCCAACAGTATGTGAAAAGGAATAGAAATGCCCCAGCCTCGTCGATTCAAGGACAACAAGTTCCCGCTCACCGTCCTGGCTCAAGTGAGAAGGCCGTAGAACTTGAACCAGAAAGACCTATCATCAATATAATTACCGGAGGGCCTCACGCAGCAGGCAAAAGCTGGGGCGAGATGGAAAGGTATGCCCGGGCCTTGAGGCATGTACCAGCTGAAGAGAATGTTTTTGTTTTAGAAAATGATGCGCCTTTAAAGCAACAAAAGACTTCCATAGACGATATTGTATTCAGTGCCAGAGATTCTTTGGGTATCGAGGCTCCTACCATAGATCCTTTGGTCATATCTGCTGGTATTGGGCCGGCTACTGTGAGGAGAGTTCTAGTTGATTGCGGAGCTTCATGCAACATTCTCTTCAAGAAAACTTTTGATCAAATGAAAATTCCAACGGCTGTCAAGCTTCATCACTTAAGATTGCTGGGTTTGCTGGGGAACCCAAACAGCCGATTGGGACCATAGATTTGTTTGTAGAACTTGAAAAAGGACTGAGGAAGGTGGCTCGAAAGCAAACCTTTATAATTGTTGAAGAATTCTCTGCCTACAATGCCTTTTTAGGCCGACCAACTCTTGCTGCATTCAAAGCTATTCTTGCTCCATGGTGTCTGACTATAAAATTCCCCACGGATAATGGATTAGGCGTGATTAAAGGAGACCAAGATGCGGGGAGAGAATGTTATCTTACAGAGCTGCGTGAATCAAAGAAAAGCGAGATGGGAAAAGGTGCGGCGGCTCCAGTCCGCACCAAAGAACCAACCTTGTAGCAATTACAGGATGGACCCTGCACTGGTGAATATAGTGGCACATGAAGAGAGATGGATCCAAGGAAAGCCAGTGCGTGGGAGAATAGGGTAGTACCGGTAGAGGTAACGGTGCCGATACCCGTTGACCCAAAGGACCCAAACAAAGTGCTGAATGTGGGTTCACAACTCAACACCACAGTTCAGAATGTTCTTATTTCATTTTTGAAGGCAAATTTGGATGTATTCGCTTGGACTCATGCTAACATGTGTGGAATATCCCCAGAGATTGCAGTACACACTCTGAACATTGATCCAAAGTTTACACCCGTGAAACAGAAAAGAAGTACCCAGGGTCCTGAGAGGACAGCAGCATTAAATGAAGAAGTGGATCGGCTCATGGAGAACGGTTTCATCAGAGAATCTACTTATCCAAATTGGGTATCAAATCCAGTGCTGGCTAAAAAAGCTAACGGAAAATGAAGAGTATGCATTGACTTTTCAGATCTGAACAAAGCCTGCCCCAAAGACTGTTTCCCGCTGCCCAGGATCGATCAGTTGGTGGATGGGACGACAGGGCATGAATTGTTATCTTTTGTGGATGCATACTACGGATATAACCAGATTATGATGCATGAGCCAGATCAAGAGGATACAAGCTTCATCACAGATGTCGAACTCTACTGCTACAAGGTCATGCCTTTCGGACTCAAGAATGCAGGGGCAACTTACCAAAGGCTTGTTAACGCCATGTTTAAACCGCAGATTGGCAAGACAATGGAAGTTTATGTTGATGCTATGCTAGTGAAGTCTAGGAAAGCAGTGGACCACATGGATCACTTGGCAGAGATGTTCGCAGTACTTCGGAAATACAGAATGAAGCTTAATCCCTTGAAATGTTCATTTGGAGTAGAGTCCGGAAAGTTTTTGGGTTTCATTGTGAGCGCTAGGTGCATTGAAGCTAATCCTGCTTAGATCACTGCCCTGAGAGAGGTCAAAGCTCCTAGAACGAAGAAGGAGTTGCAAAGTCTCAACGGAAAGGTTGTTGCCTTGAGTCGGTTCATTTCAAAAGCTACTGACAAATGCATTCCATTCTTTGATGCTCTGAAGAAAGGAAGGAAAAACTTTGAGTGGACTCCGGAATGTCAGAAAGCATTTGATGAGTTGGTTTGTCATATGGAAGTGCCTCCGATACTTTCAAAGTCTGACAATGGTGAAGATCTCTTCATATATTTGACAATTTCATCTCATGCTCTCACTGTAGTGTTGGTACGGGAAGATGCAAGGATTCAACGCCCAGTCTATTATATCAGCAAAAGGTTCACTGGGGCAGAGATGAACTATTCACGGTTGGAAAAGCTCGCCTATTGTTTGTTGATCGCATCAAGAAAATTGAGGCCGTATTTCCAGGCTCATCCCATCAAAGTCCTCACTGATCAACCTCTAAAGCGAGTCCTATTCCGTCCTGAGACTTCGGGCCGTCTTTGAAATGGAATATTGAACTCAGCCAATATGACATCACTTATCATCCCCGGAAAGCAATCAATGGACAAGCATTAGCAGATTTCATCGCAGAATGTACGGATAAAGGTGATAGTGAGGAAGAAGCCACTGATAACATCCCAATCCAATGGAAATTGTATGTCGATGGCGCAAGGAATGATTACTGTTCCGGAGCAGGAGTTGTCCTTGAAACCCCAAAAGGGCGATCGCTATGTTATGCACTGAGACTAGAATTTCCTTCGACAAATAATGAAGCAGAATATGAAGCTCTCGTCGCTGGTTTAAGGATCGCTAAAGAACTAAACATCAAGGCATTGTAGATCTTCAGTGATTCTCAGCTTATTGTCTGCCAAGTCAAGAAGGAGTTTCAAGCTAAAGGAGGGAATCTACCCGCCTATTTATCAAAAGCCTGGGAGCTTCTTCAAGATTTTGACCGTTATTCAATAAACCATATACCCCGAGAAGAGAACATGAAGGCGGATTCTCTCGCAAAGTATTCAAGTACTGGTGAAGCTCAACTATTAGGATTAACTCCCGTCGAAGTCTTGTCAGCTCCAAGCACAGATGAAATGGATGTTGATTGGATTATGAATGTATCCCAAGAGCAAGAGTCATGGATGACTCCGATATTTGAATATTTGCTCAATGGTTCTTTGCCAGAAAGTTCAAAAGAACGACAGAAGCTGATAAGGAAAGCCTCCAGATATATAGTTCAAGATGGTCGTTTGTACAGACGAGGATTTTCAATGCCACTACTCCGCTGTTTAACTAAAGAAGAAGCCAAGACAATTCTGACTGAAGTACACGGAGGGGAATGTGGGGATCATACAGGTGGTCAAACTTTAGCAAAGAAAATCCTCCGTTATGGATACTTTTGGCCAGAAATTAATCAAGATGCTGCTGACTATTCCTGAAAGTGTGATAAATGCCAGAGATTTGCCAAAATTCCTAGAGCACCTTCCACTGAACTAAGACAAATGGTCAGTCCATGGTCGTTTGCCATCTGGGGAATAGATCTCAGTGGGCCTTTGCCGACTGCCAAATCGGGGATTAAATATGTTGTCGTTGCCGTTGATTATTTCACTAAATGGGCTGAAGCTGAACCATTGGCTACTATTACCTCTAAGAAAATGATAAGTTTTGTGACTAAAAATATCATTTGCAGGTATGGTGTGCCTCAGAAGATAATCACAGACAATGGTACCCAGTTTGAAAGTGAGGAGTTCCAAGATTTCTACAAACAATTCAAGATCCGAAAAGCTTCTCAGCAGTGGCTCATCCGCAGGCAAACGGACAAGTGGAAGCAGTAAACAAAATCATCAAATCAACCATCAAAAAGCAGCTGGAAAAAGAAAAAGGTGGTTGGGTCGATAAGTTACCACTTGCACTATGGGCATACAGAACCACCCACAAAACTGCGACTGGGCATGCTCCATTTTCATTGGCATACGGATCAGAAGCGATGATTCCAGTGGAAACTGAAGTCCCCTCACACAGAAGGATCCACTTTGATCAAGATGAGAAGGAAAAATTGCAATTGGAAGCACATGACCTCCTTGATGAAAGAAGAGAAGAGGCTAGGCTTAGAATTGTAGTTCATCAGCAAAGAATAACCAGGCACTTCAATTCCAAAGTTCGTCAGCACAGCTTTGAAGTTGGGGACCTAGTCCTGAAGAGAATTATGACAGCCACAGGTGTGTTTGGGCCAAACTGGGAGGGTCCGTATGTTATAGGCACGAAACTTCTTGACGGCACATTCAAACTCACAACTGTCGAAGGAGAACCAATTCCAAGAGCTTGGAACAGCAATCATTTACGTCCATATTTTACTTAAGAGCTTTGCTGAAATGTTGTAAAATAATTACGAATATACGATTCTTGTATTGAAAGCAATTGTAAAGCAAGTGAATAATGAAAAGCTATAAAGTGGATGTAGGCCCAGCTTTTGGCCGAACCACTATAAATATTGTGTTCTCTACTATTATAAACTGCTTTGTTTTATTTCGACATATAAAATACGTTAATTGTGTTACTAAAATGACGATTTAATAATGCAGTCCATAAAAACAAAGCTTACCCATCGCAAGACCAAGCGATCTCCGACATCACCCAGCAAGCAAACGCTAAACCATTCAAAATTTCCATACTCAAATCCTACCAAAGAAGTGCTTCGAACAAATTTTAGCGATGTGGATGGAAGTGGACCATTTCTAACTGACTGCGAATGTTTGTACAAACGAGCATCCAGTTAAATAGCCTGTGTCTACCACCACCAACTCGCTTAACTATGAAGTATATTTCTTTGGATAAGGAAAATTATTGGTAACTAAAAAGGGATGATACTTGCAAAAGGTAACGGGGATCGCCGACATGAATAGATGGCAAAGAGACATGGGCAAGCAAGCATCAAACAGCAAAAGACCTCTTCGGAGGCACAAGCCCTCTTCAGAGGCACAACTCTTTGGAGGATAAAGACCTCGAGCGAGCCTCGCCAGAAAAAGAGAGTTCTTTCTCGACATAAAGTTGTGGACTGATCGGTGATACACTCCCGTGAATCCATCTAACTAAGAGAAAGAAACTCCAAACTTCCAGGCAAAAGCCCTACTCAGAGGCACACGTTTCACCGAGATTGAAATAAAACTTCCAAGTGTTGAAACGTGAAAAGTCCTCTTCGGAGGCCCGCTTTCCAGCGAACAGGGAAAAAATAAAAGCCTCTCCCAAGAGGCAGGAACAAAAAGACCTCTTCCCAGAGGCACAATCAAACAAAAAGACCTCTTACCAGAGGCACATTCAAACAAAAAGACCTCTTCCCAGAGGCGCAATCAAACAGAAAGACCTCTTTGGAGGCACACGTTTCACCGAGATTGAAATAAAACTTCCAAGTGTTGAAACGTGAAAAAACCCTCTTCAGAAGTACAATTTTTCAAAGGAGCATTTCATCAGAAATGCAAAACAAAGATCAAAAAACCTCCACCGAGGCGCAATATTAAAAAAAAGCCCTCTTTAAAGGCACATTTTAACTTTCAAAAAAAGATTGGTTCATCTATTCTTGGAAATACTCTTCCTCAAAAAAGTTAAAGTGCCCTTTAGAGGCCCTCTCTACCACATAAGAGAATTCGCTTTGTAAAAATGTATACATGCAAAAGAAAAAAGTGATATCTCCGTAGGGTGGAGCGTGAAAACTCATATGAAACGAGCTGTACTCTATTTTGAGGAGAATAATATTCCTCCAATTATGGAATAATTATTCTCCAGAAAATAAGAGTACAAGTCCCCTCAAAGTTGAAAATATTGCAACGAGCTTATGGTATAGAGGCAACATGGTATAGCCACATTGGTAAAAATTACGCTCGAACAGCATACCACAAGCTCACTGCAATATCATATAAAGAAACTTGTACAAAAACAAAGAGTAAATGCATTCTCAAATACAGACAGAAGTTTGTACAAACAGAAAGAATCATTTTATTCAATACTGTCAAAATTTTGTACAGGTACAGGTTTCAAAATAAAAGAAAATCGGAGGCTGGTACCCGCACAATCTCCGGCCAGTACATGCAAAAAGCAAAAAGTAAAAATAAGGGGAAGCAGGGACCGTTACTTCTTCTTGCCACCACCTTTGGAGCCTTCACCTGACCTAATATGCAGTTTTTCAGGACGGCTTGGGAGAGTTGGGGAAGAAGGAGAGAGGGTTACTGCCGAATCAACCTTCGCTTCCTCTTCAGAAACAAGAATGTTTTTCCTTTTCTTGGAAGTGGCACGCTTCCTCCTCCTCCTTGAAGAAGACTCACTTCCCGGGGTAATAAGAGCAGACAGTTTTACGTCATCAGAAATAGTATGCTCCGGGGATTCGTCGCCTCCTTCAGGTCCTTCGTCCTTCTCCTCCTGCGAAGCGATGGGCCATCCAACCCTTGAATGGCTCCTATCAATTCTTCTTGTGATCCCGGCTGGGAAATAGGAGTGATTTGAGGGAATGGAGGAGGGACAGCAGGAGGAGGAGAAGTCTGTGTGGCACTTGGCGTTTTTGCTACAGAAGAGAAAAAGCCAAAAATATTAGAATCTCCCGTGAAGAAAGGAGATAGCGGCTCATTGAGATTTAAGAAATAGTCAAAAAGTTCATCAAACTCATGAGGAGCAAACAAACAGTCCACTTGAGCAAGATTAACAGTAGAGTTACCTGGAGAAGTCGGCTTCCTAATGTCAACCTCATAAGCCTGTGCTTGGGCGCTCTCTTCGCCTTCATCTCCACCCTGCATGCTTTTGATCTCAGTTGTAACTTTAGCAGGGGATGGAGAATGAGAACCAGAGCCTGTGATGTCAACATCGGCTGAAACCGAAGGAGGGACGGGGGCAGTTAATGGTGCTTCTTTCACAAAGTGTTGCTCCCCTACCTCAGCTCGTGCTTTGGCAAGGTGCTCTTTTCCCCGGGCTAGGGCAGCTCTGGCGTCATCATCAAGAAAGTGTTCTGCAAGAGATGCTTCAGCATAGACGGCGCGTGTACCTCCAAGCATGTCAAGAATTGACTCCCAAACCTCGGCCAGGGTAATCTCATATTTCGGCCCTAAGAATGAAAGGCTCCCGCGCCCCATAACACTATGTACGTAGAAGTCAAATAAAGTGGAGCTGATATCGGCTTTAGTCGCCTCATGCGACTGTTCGGCAGCTTGCCTTCCAGCGATAGCTTCATCACGTTCCTTCTCGGTCTTTAATAATTGGGCCTTTAGCCTCATAATCTCCAAATCCTGGGAGTTGACCTTCTCCCTTAACTCTGCAACGTCAGCACGATACCTTTTACGTTGTTTTCTGCTCAGCCTCAAGTTGCCACTCGGCATGTCACTGAGCAGTGTGAGCATCGCGAACTTGCTTTTGAAGTACTTCTTCTTTTTGGGTATATGAGGTAGAAGAAGTAGAAAGCTCTTGCTTAAGTTTTTCAACTTCCGCTTCAAGCTTCTCGTTGTAATCGGCAATGTTCCTCATTTCGGTATCGTGCTGGCTTAAAATTTTCTGCCACTCGGCCTTATCATTTTCCATGGTTAGCATAGCCTCTATATTCACGCGGTTGACCCTCTGAAGCTCATCAACAAGCTTTTGCCACCCTGACATCCGCTCGATATCAAGCCTAACAACATCAAGATTTTGCAGCATTGCTTGTTTGTCAATAGGGACCAAGTTAAGATCGAACCGCACTCCCTTTAGGCACCGGTGCGGGAACCGGCTTTGCAGAGTGGCCGGGCCTGGTCCAATTTGAAATTTAGGCCTGTTGACTATTGTCTGAATGTCTGTCTTCCCGAGAGCAGGAGAGCCAGAAGGGATATCAAGTGAGATGGGGGCAGTGGCCTTTTCAGGAGTTGTAGATGCATGCTTCTCACCGTGACGGGCACGTTTGCTTGGGTCCTCAACTATATGACTTTTTCCCCAGTCATCGTGCGACTTTCTTTTGTGAGAGTCGTCACCTCTCTGGGAAGAACCATAGTGCTCCTCCCTTTCTTTTCTCTCATAACGCTCTTCTTGAGCCCTCCTCTCTTGATCCTTTCGAGCGGCTCTCTCTTCGTCAGTTTCTCTGTGAACGGGAAGGTAGCGCCTATAGTCATATTGACTACGCCTCCCGTAGCGCTGGAAGTCGTCATAGTAAGAGCCGCTGCGTCCCATCGAAGAATCTGAAAATTTTTAAAAAAAAAGACAAGTCTTAAAAGTCTTCAAAGAAAAGAAGCGTAACTTTAGAATCTTCAAAGTACAAAGAGTTAGGTGCATGAAAGTGCCGAAAGGTTCTAAGTGTGTGTGATGTGCAAACTATGCGCATCAAACTACGAACCACTCTTCGATTGCGGAAGAATCGTGGGGGTAGTAGTTAATGTCAACACTTGGGTCGACGGAGATTGTTGCAAAGAAGAAGCCGCTTCCACTACTGAAGAAGAAACCCTAGTAGTGACAGGGTCATCTTTAAAGAGCTCTTGTGAGGTGACAAAGAAGTCGCTCAACCCTTCGAAAGTGTCGTCCCCGCTCTGCTTGACAGGGCTTGTTTTCCCGACTTCTTCACTAGACTTCTGTGAATGTTGGGGAGATCGCTGAGGCTCTTCTTCCTCAATGACTGGGGCAAGTGCGGATTTGCCAGACGACCCCGCAACATCGACAGTAGTAGAGCACTTCACCAGAGAGGCCTCGGAGGCAGGTTCTTTTGGTATGGATTCGTCAGTGGAAACTGGGGCATTTAATGCTTTAGGTGAGAAGTTTGGAACCTCATGGGGGTGTGTAGAGCGAGAAGCTTGAAAAAGTCCATACTAATGCAAAAATTCGTCCCTCAACAAAAACTTTATACTTCTCTCTTTAGCAGTCACAACACTTAATCTTTCAAAAATTTGCTTATGGCTTAGATCTCTAGAGGGGAGAGGAAGTGCTGAAAAGAGCAAAGAATGAAATTAGCAATTGGTAATTCGGATCTAGAAAAAGTTTGAAAATGGAGAAAATAGAAATGGGTAATCTTACTTCCTACTCTCCAGATGACATAAAACCCTGGGGGGCAGCGAGCAAAGAAAAACTGGTTCAAAAATCTGTGAACACTTTCGGTAAGATCAGAAATAAGCTTGCGGTTTCTAGCACTTCTCACAATAACAAGGGAAGGATGGTCTTTACTCTTTGCAAACGAGCATAGGTAGCGAATTTCTTCAAAACTTGGCAAGCGATCAAGAGTTTTCCTAAACATAACACACAACCCCACCAAGATGGCATAGCCATTAGGATGAAGTTGGAACGGAGAGATTGTCAACCGAAGGAGAATGGTTCGAAGGAAGTCGTTAAAGGGAGGAATCGCCCCGCTTAGGCACATTTGACGATTGACTGCGACAAAATCGGGGGGAGGACTGTCGGCGGTATCATTTGGCCCGGGAAGTAGGGCATCATTTTCAACAAAACCAAATTGAGTACGTAGCTGAATAAACGCTCTCGGAGTTAGGATAGTCGAAGTTCTCTCTGGAGGATTCTCTATGGGAACAGCTGTCTGAAAGGTCTCTTCCGCTTGAGCTACCACTTCTTCTTCTTGGGGGGAAGTCATTCTACACAAATAACTGGATATTCAAACATGAAGGTGCACATTTCCTAAAATGTGTGAAGTGTTGTGTAAAATCAACAAAGCGATAAGCGAATATAACTGGAATAAAAACTAGCAAGCATTTGTTAGTTATAAAGTCCAGGGTTTGTTGTTTTAAATATGAAAGTGAAATGTAGATGCAAACAAATCAGTTCAAGATAGCGATGCTTTGCACTGATATTTCACTTTAGTTGATTGGTTCACAGCATTTCATACAGTGTGTTTAAGATGATTACTCTATGTCGACTAATCTGTCATTTGATGTGGGCAGTCAATGACAGTATATTCGCCTTGGTTTTCTGTGATTATTGTTTTCAGCAGGTTGTTAGCCTATAAGTTAACATGATCTGTGAAATAAGGCAACAAAGTTAAAACAATCTAGGATTTAAGCAATTCAGTCCAGCAGATCAAGTTAAGTATTCAAGTTGGGATTATGCTTTTGAGTGAGAATTCAAGTTGAGCATTCAAGTGTTAACTCGGCTGCGACCCAAGGAATCTCTCGCGAGTTAAGAATAAGTCTCTGGTCCCTTAAATCGTTGGTCTTTTAAGTCGTAGGAGGCTTCGGTTCAAAGTGGTGTGAGTTTCCCCAAGTTCTAACTTGGCAACGATTTAAGGCTCTGGTTACATTAAATTAGGTCGGTAAGTTTACCCAAGTCTCAGCTCGGCCGTGACTTAAGGTTTAGGTCGCATCGAATCAGATCGGCCAAAAGTTAGGTCACCCAAAGTTGTTGGGTCGCGTCCAAACCAATATCTCACTCCACCCAACCCGTTAACCCGATAGCCACTCCCTCAACCAAAAAAAAAACCCTCATTTCATTCATGCTATTTCATGCCATCGGATCATCCATTAAACCAGTTCAAAACCCCCACGAATTCAACACCTCACAATCCTAACGTAAATCAAGTTTGATTAGCCCGAAGCAGTAACCCATCGGCATCGTTTCATCAACCGTTTGAATCCGAATTGAGCCACCTCAGGATCATCAACTATCGGTATGACAAGATTCATGATGAAGCATTGTGCGAGGAGGTGGGTGAAGTTTAAATGGGACTCATGAATCAATGACAGTAGGGGATCGAGAAGGGAGCAGATTTACTTACATAATGATTATCGGTGATTGATGGAACGAAATCGCCTTTGAGAGCTCACGGAAGTGTTAATGGCAGAATTGAATGAAGAGGAAGGAGAAGATGTATGACTTATACCTTGAAATGGAGGAACCTGAAGCGGCGCAAATGGTCTAACTGTTAAGTCGCGTACGACCTGCCGACCTAGAGGGGGACGGGTTAAATCATATCGAAGCACACGACCTAACCATTAGGCGTGTACTTCAAGGGGCTAATGTTAACCCCGCCTCGGCCATGACTCGACGACGTAAGATAGCTACCGACCTAACTGCCTAAAACAGGAATGCCGACCTAAGACTTAAAGGATACCGACCTAAGACAGCTACCGACCTAACATGGGTACCGGCTTAATGCCTTAAAGGTTGCTGACTTAACAAGGATGCCGACTTAAGATTTGAGGGGATACCGACTCAAAGCTTAGGTAGGTTACCGATCTAACATGGATGCTGGCCTAAGATAGATGTCGATCTAACTATCCAAGGAGGTTGCCGCCCTAACTGCTCAGGACAGGGACAAGATCACGAACTACACTTGAGTCGCGACCGACCTACGACCTATGCTAGGTCGTTCACGACCCAGGCAAAGGAAGGCAAGTCCGATGCAGTTACTTAGCACGCGGCCGCTTAACTCGTACACGGTTCATGACTTATGATATATCCAGAGTTCAGCAAGGATGCCTTTCCGAAGTCTCGACCCAGCATTTAGGTCGCTACCGACCCACGCCTTAGTTTAAGTCGTCCGCGACCCAACTTAGGCCGGTTATGATTTAGGACTTGGTAATGTTTCCTGCCCAGAATTCTCTATAAATACATTGCCATCTCCAACTTTCAAGGGACTTTTGGACAATCTCTTCAAGCGCCGATACTCTGCCAGTTTCTAAACCAACTCCATACTTGAAGTCTCGAAGAACACTACAAGCTACTTTGAAAGACTTTCACATATCCGACATGGATTCGAAGACTTTCATCTACATTGAAGCTTAAACTACTTGCTCAAAGTGTTTTGTAACTAAAGAGATTTGTATTTGAAGAGCATTGTATTGTTTTGTAACGAGATCAGCAATAAAGATACTTAAAGTGGACGTAGGCTACTCCTTAAGCCGAACCACTATAAAAATCGCTGTCTCTTATTGTATTTTCCGTTTTCTTAGCTGATATTCTGTTCCCGAATCATCGGGTGGTGCTTTCACACTCACATTTCACACACACCGGGGTGTTAGCGTTCGATTTTAAGCGTTAACAATCCTTAATTACTTTCATTAAGTAATTGTCTTTAAGTAATTAATTCCCTTTAATTACTTACATTAATTAATCTTAATTAACTAATTATCTTATTATTAATTACTTTAAATAATTAAGTAATTAACCTTTAATTACTTAAATTAGCTCTTAATTAATTATTCCCGATTACTTGCATTAAGTAATAAATCCTTGATTAAGTAATTGACTACTCTTTAATTACTCATATTATTTAAACTTTAATAAATCACAAATTAATTTTAATCACTTGATTAATCAACTTTGATTATTAATTAATTACTTAAAAAAATTCTGAATTAATTAATTACCCTTAATTACTTTTATTAATTAATTTCTTTTAATTAATTAATTATCCTTAATCAAATCTCATATATTAATTCCTTAATTACTCATCATAACTCTTAACAAGTTAATTAATCTTGTCAAATAATCCTTGAAATAAATTCATTATTAAATTAAAATGTTTAAGTTAAATTAATGTTTTATGTAACAAAAACATTCCATCTTACAACATTAAGTTTATTTAAATTAAACTTTTACAATAAAGGTTATATAGATTACATACTCAAACTCAATTAAATTGAAATAACTTTATTTTAAAACTTTTAACAAATTTAAAACTTAGTTAATTCAAAGTAAATTTTATTTAAAACCTTTAACAAATTTAAACTTGGACAACGTCTAACATTCACAAAGACTTTGGTTTTAGCAAAAATTGTTTCAATAATTTTTTTTTTGCAAAGCAAGCCGGTTTTATAGTGGGCCGTCCACTTTTATTACGAACGTAATAAAGTTGAAGTACAGGAGATAGGTAAAAGTACCTACACTACTATGGTAAAACAGCAAAATTTAGCACAGGTATGTGACAGACATGCCACAGTAGCAATGAAATAACTAAGCACTAGGACTCCTCCGAAGAGGAAGAATCACCTTCAACTGAAAGTGCCATAGGTGGATCACCACAAAGTCCAGCAAACGAACTGAAACGGATAGCAAGACTCGGATTGAAACCCACCACATCAGAAGAATAAATGAAAGAATGATCCCAAGAAAGGTCATCTAGCATTGTAAAATTCCTACTCGCATCCACACCATCCAAATCAAGGACTAACGATTCATCGGACAGTTTGTAATAGAGGCAACGAAGATCCTCCTGATCATCGGAAACAAATCTGAAGTACGTGTCATCCACTGGGTTAAACCTCACATCGGAGATGAGATCAACCCAACATCTCTCCGACTCTACCCAAACAATCCGCGCAGTAACAGGGGCCTGAAAAGGAATGGCAGGGTCAGAAGAAATCTCAGCAACCAATGGGGAAGCTGTCCTAGCACATGTGACAGACGGACCCATAACAGGAGGAGGCAGGGGAGGGATCTGCGTAGCAATTGAGGGAACCTTAGGAATCCATTTCCGAAGCGGTGGGCGAGGTAGAGGAATCTTTGGAGTATGCGCTGATGATTTGGGTTGAAGGCAGGAGATTTCCAGGTGTCCAAATGAGTGACAGGAGGAACAAATATCGGGAACCCAACCATAGCGAACGCGAACATCCGCAACATGGCCAACAACAAGCTGAACAGGAATAGAATCAGGGAGAGGCTTGAAGGGGGATATCTCAATAAGAGCCTTTGCATACATCAATTTTTCTCGGGCCACCGTATTTGCATCAAAACACTTCAATTTCCCAACATTACAAGCTAACCAATTCAACCCAAGCAGAGGCTGAAGCGCCGAAGGAATCTGAGAAAAGTATACCCAAACGGGAATGGAAAGCACTTTCTCGCGAGCACGCGCCACAGTAGGATACCAAGGAGTGATAATAAAGGGTCTACCATCAAAAAAAGAAGGCTCAGCACTTAGAACAAGACGACGATCCTGAGCGGAGGAAAGCTTGAGGTAATAAATAGAGTCGAACAACTTAACATTCAAAGTACCACTCAGCTTCCAAGCTTTCCGCAAAACCAAGGACGGATCACGTAGACGGTGATTTGGTTCAAGGAAGAAACCAACAAGATAATCAGACCAAAACTCAACTCCAGCTTGGATAACATTTGGAGGAGGAATCTTCACTCTGTTCTCTTCTACGATTTCAAATTCAATTGGAGTGTAATCGCCAGCATTCCGCGGCAATGAATTAAACAAAGAAGTCCAAGGTTTGGTGCATGTAGGCATAGCTGTGGGAGGCCCAGGACCAACCTCGACAAATGGAAGAATAGGAGTATCAACTGGCGCAGTCGCGTCCAAACAGTTATCAGGAAGAAATGGTCCAAATCCCACTGAAACATAATCACAAACAGTAGCCGTGCAACAATCAGGCACCACAGTCTCAACTAAACCAACATTAACACCTGGCAGTCCACGTTTATCACACTCATTCACCAACGAAACCAAATCTTTCTCGGCCAAATCGCAATTGGGTTTTTCAAGGCAACAATCATTCATACCAGGCGAAGGAAAAAGGCTCGGCATACCTGATAGAGACGAAGACGAGATCATAAAAGGTAAAGCGCAGTCAGCGACCACAGGAACTTCAATCAAACAAGGCCGCGCAATAGGTTCTTTGTGACACAGATTGGATGCACGGAGTGGTGGAAAATCGTTGGTCGAGAGAAAGTTAGGGAGAGCGACAGCAGAGGGAGACATCGTTCTAAAGCAACGGCCAGATCTTGTAGATGAGGGAGTGGGGAGACTCGAGGGAGGATAAGGAGAAGAAGGAATGGACATGAAGGTGGGGAGATGGGACGGGATGAGGATTAAGAATCACGACAACGAAGTAAATATCACGGCGAAAAGAAAACTTTTGATTTGCTTTAAAGTTAAAAACCGCCTTCCTCTAAATTCCACAGGCCCGAGGCACCTCCAGCAATTTCTTGAGCCAATCCCGAAGAAACACCCTATATTTTCGTTTTCGAGCCAAAACAGGATCAACTCTGAGCCAACCCCATGTAAATCCTCATCTTCCTAAATCGATCAACCATCAGACACAAAAACGTGCACGGGCATGTTGCACATCACTCTGACCACCTTCGGTCAATCCCTCGACTGTCGACAAATCATCGGCACCCACCTCTACCTTCCAAACCTCCAACTACCATGAGTCGACGACCAGTTCGAACACGAGTATGACAGCAACCCACTGGACTACATTTGATCAGAAATTCTCCCTCACGCCATCGAACCAGGCCACCGGAGTACTCGCCATCCATACCAGAGATGCATCACGGCCTCCTCGCCACATTCCCCCACCTGCGATCGCTTCACGTTCCCCCACGGCGAAGCGACAATACGTTTTCCAACCATGACCCAAAACTAAGTTAAAACCCTAAATTTTTATCGTACCACTTCCACAATCGATAATAAATACAACAACTATTTTTCCATTAGTCTACAACATATCCTCTTCCTTCAGACTCGATCTCAAAGTTCAATTCCACCTAGGTCATCGGAAATTGACGTTTTTCACGATTCTGTTCAACTCTAAATTCCAAGCGATTTCCAAAGCTAAAAACCATGATATTATCATTAAAATTCACCAACTTCTAACTCGAATCAGGTTATGAATTCAAAACAAGAATTTTCGAATATCAAATTTTAATTTATTTTTTTATTTTACACTGTAAATTCCAATTTCCAGACAAATTGCTTAATTTATATGCTTGTAAACTATTTTAAAAATAAATTCACATCATTACAAACATTTTCAATTTAGAAATTATAGCCTAAAACTTATTGGAGATGAAGGAATTGAAATTTTTTGTTAACATATTATTGCCTGTGAGTTTCTTAAAACAGAGGGGTGCTTCTGTATACCATACATGCATATACATGCTTGCATACACACACACATACATACAGAGACATGCCAGCATATTCACATAGTTATTCAAGCACAGTTTATATCATACTTCCAACACAAATCCAAACACTAAGAAACAGAACAGGGACAGTGTGTTTGCTCACCTGTGTTTTGACAAGAAATGAAGAGAGAAGAACTCCATGGGGGTTTGAAAATGAATCATATCGTGATATTGAAAGATAGGGTAGAAGGACCATGCATGATCGTGGAGATGTAGATGGATGGGATAGATATCGAAGTACATTTGATTATGATGAAGATGGTGATAGAGGTAGTATTCATTATCTAGATCGAGACCAAGTACAAAGTCAATTTCGGAATGTAGAAGATGATCGTCGATCAGAGTCGGGGATGAAAACAGAGATTCCAGAATTCAAAGAGGGAATGATAGCGGAAGAGTTTCTGGATTGGTTATAAAATGTTGAGGAATTTTTTTACTTCAAGGAAGTACCCGAGCATCGTAGAGTTAAGTTGGTTGCTACACGGTTGAGGCGAAGAACTATGGCATGGTGGCAACAAACTAAACTTACACGGGAGAGAATGGGAAAGTCGAAGATTGTTTCATGGGAAAAGATGAAGAAATTGATGAAGGCTACTTTCTTGCCTTATAATTATCAGTCTCTTATGTATCAGCGCTTACAGAATTTGAGACAAGGGACAAAGTCGGTAAATGATTATGCAAATGAGTTCTATCAACTGATTGCTAGAAACGATATCATGAAGACAGAGGAACAGTTGACATCCAGATTTGTTAGAGGATTTAGAATGCAAATTCCGGATATGGTAAATATGTTTGATCCAAGATCCGTTGCTGAAGCACACCAGAAGGCTCTAGCTTGGGAGAAGTAAGGTAGAAGAGGAGGTGGTGCACTTACAAATTCGATCAATCAAGTGAAAGGGGCTAGTAGCAATACTAATGTTTCCAAGGCTGTTAGTAAACCGGTTGTCAATGAAGTTGCTAAGGCCAAGGTCAACAACAATTTCAAGTGTTATAATTGTCAGGAGTTTGGTCATAAGAGCAATGGATGCTCGAGGCCTAAGAAGCGAGCGATGGTTGCTGAGCTTGAGGATGAGGATGCAGAAATAGAATGTTCCAATTCGCCACAAGTTGAGGCGGAAGAAGAATTATTGGCGAGAGACGAGGGATATTCTTTAATGATGAGGAAATCTTGCTTGACGCCGAAGAAGGAAGAGGAGACTAGCTTGTTGAGGAGTAATATTTTTCAGTCGATGTGCTCTATTTTGGGAAGGGTTTGTAAGTTTGTTATCGATGTAGGAAGTTGTGATAACATCATCTCTACAGAAGCTATAAAGAAGTTAGTGTTAAAGACAGAGAAGCACCCCAAACCCTACAAATTAGCTTGGTTGAGGAAAGGTGGGGAAGTGAAGGTTAGTCAAAGAGCTTGTGTAACTTTTTCCATTGGAAAGAAGTATAAGGATGAAATTTGGTGTGACGTGGTAGATATGGATGTCTGTCATTTATTGTTGGGAAGACCGTAGTAATTCGATAGAGCCGTGCAACACGATGGTAGGACTAATTGCTATATTTTCATGTTCGATGGCACTAAAATCACTTTAGTTCCTAAAAAGCGGAAACAAAGTGAAAGCAAGTTGGAGGAAATCGAGGAACTAAAAACTCTGTTATCTTTAAAGGAGTTTGTCAAAGAAGTAGAGGATGGACCTGAAGTATTTCTGTTGATTGGACGTGAAAGTAGTGAAACGGTTGAAATTCCTGAGGAAGTTAAGCCAGTGTTGAAGGAATTTGAAGATGTATTTCCTAAAGAATTACCAAAAGAGTTACCAACGTTGAGAGACATACAACATCAGATTGACTTGTTCTAGGAGCTGTGTTACCACATAGACCACATTATAGAATGAGTCTAAAGGAGCACGAAGAGTTGAGAAGGCAGGTGGAGGAGTCACTTGAACAAGGGCGCGTACAAGAAAGTTTAAGTCCTTATGCAGTACTAGCTTTGTTAGTGCCAAAGAAGGATGGAACTTGGAGAATGTGTATAGATAGTCGAGCACTAAACAAGATTACAGTGAGATACAGATTTCCGATGCCTAGATTGGACGACTTGTTAGATCAGTTGAACGGAGCTGCTATCTTTTCAAATATTGATCTGAAGAGTGGGTATCATCAGATTCGAATTCGACCAGGGGATGAATGGAAGACAGCCTTCAGGACACGGGAGGGGTTGTATGAATGGCCGATCTTGCCATTTGGTCTTTCGAATGCACCTAGTACTTTTATGCGAGTAATGAATCAGATCTTTCGACCATTTATTGGAAAGTTTGTAGTGGTATACTTTGATGATATATTGATATACAGTGGAAGCGCAGAAGAACGTCTACAACACCTGCGGGAAGTGTTGATGATACATCGTCAGGAGCAATTTTACGCGGCAACAAAGAAGTGCATATTCATGACACACAGTGTTTTGTTCTTGGGGCATATGTTGTCCAAAGAAGGTATCCATGTGGATCAAGGTAAAGTTGAAGCAATCAAGGATTGGCCAAAACCCAGGACTATAACTGAAGTGAGAAGTTTCCATGGGTTAGCATCATTCTACCGAAGGTTTATTCCACATTTCAGTAGTGCAATGGCACCAGTGACAGATTGTATGAAAGGAAAGCAATTTGTGTGGACTGAAGAGGCTGATTATGCTTTCCAACAAATCAAGACACTTTTGATTACGACACTGATTCTTAGATATCCGAACATTCAGTTACTCTTTGACTTGGATACTGATGCATCTAAAGTTGGAATTGGAGGAGTGTTAAGTCAAAGGGGACGTCCAATTTCTTATTTTAGCGAGAAACTTTCTGGAGCCATGACAAGATACAATACCTATGACTTGGAGTTCTATGCTATTGTCCGAGCCATAAAGCACTGGAGACACTACTTGTTTTATAAAGAGTTTGTGTTGTATACTGATCATGAAGCATTAAAACATTTGCAGGGACAGGATAAGATTGCAGCCAGGCATGCTTCATGGATCGCATACTTGCAACAGTTTACATTTGTTGTAAAGCATAAGTCGGGAATTACAAACCGGGTGGCAGACGCATTGAGTAGAAGAAATCATTTGTTGACTACGATGAGAGTTGAAGTTACGGGGTTTGATGTACTTCTATAATTGTTTGTTGAAGATCCTTACTTTGCTAAGATTGTAGATGAGATCGAGAAAGGGAAGACGGATGAATATGTGTTGGTAGATGGTTTTCTATTCAAAGGAAATCAGTTGTGTATACCAAAGTGCAGTTTGCGAATGAAGATTGTGAAGGAATTGCACGAAGAACGTCATGTGGGAAGAGATCGTAGCTTGCAGATGATTTCTCGATCATATTTTTGGCCTTCCATGAGAAAAGAAGTTGAAAGATTTGTGCAGAGATGTCACATATATCAAGTTTCCAAAGGGATAGCTATGAATGCAGGATTGTATATGCCATTGCCCGTGCCTACTAGACCATGGGTTGATATTAGCATGGATTTTGTTCTGGGTTTGCCAAGAACTCAAGGAGGGAACGATTCTATATATGTTGTGGTGGATAGATTTTCGAAGATGGCACATTTCATAGCTTGTAAAAAGACTGCCGATGCAGTCTGTGTTGCTCAATTGTTCTTTAAAGAGGTTTATCGACTACATGGGCAACGTGAGACCATTGTTTCTGACCGGGATACTCGATTTCTATGTCATTTTTGGTTGAGTCTGTGGAAGATGGTTGGGACTAAGCTAAATTTTAGTAGCACCTATCATCCACAAACGGATGGGCAAACGGAAGTGGTGAACAGATCTTTGCGAAACTTGTTGAGATGTCTTATGAAGGATAATTTGAAGAGCTAGGATGTGAAGTTGTGTCAGGCAGAATTCGCACATAATCATGCTGTTAATCGAAGTACTGGATTCAGTCCATTTCAAGTAGTATATTCAGTAATTCCGAAGGGACCGTTGGATTTACTGACAATTCCACGTCAGAAAGGGTTGTTAAACGAGCTTGTGATTAAGTGAATGAGTTGCAGGAGTGTCACAGGATTGTTCATGAATGATTGCTTAAGTCAAATGAGAAGTATAAGCAACTGGCGGATAAGAAGCGAAGAAATGTTGAATTCAAAGAAGGAGATTTTGTCTATGTAGTATTGACCAGAGGTCGATTTCCAGTTGGAACTTACAACAAATTAAAAGCTCGAAAGATTGGTCCAGTAGAAATCTTGAAGAGGATTAATGAGAATGCTTATCAGTTGAAATTGCCGGATCATATTCATACTGCTGATGTTTTTAATGTTGAACACTTGATTTCATATCATGAAGATAAGCGTGTTGAAGAAGAGGAAAGTGTGAATTCGGGGTCGAATTCTTATCAACCGGGGGACGATGATGCAGCGCGTCACGAGATTTGCTTAGAGTCGCGACCTAACTCGAGCGGATTAGCGCACTAGCGACCTAACGGGTTATGCTTTAAGCCGTTCAAGCAACCTAGTGCGTTAATCCTTAAGTCGCGCCATTTTAGGTCGCAAACGAGCTATGTTGACCGACCTAGCGAGGGTAGCGACCCTTATATCGCTTAGGATCCATAGGTCGCTCAAGCGGGATAAACAACCTAACCAGTTAAGCTGCAGTTTCTTTATGTCGCATTGCCTTAGGTCGATTCTGAGGATAAATCGCTCAAGCTGTAGTGTTTTCTTAAGTCGCTCCAGGACGCCTCTTCAGTAAGTCGCACAACCTTATGTCATTGTCGTGATTTCTTTAGGTCGCTCAGGATATTGTGATGTAAATATTTTTAAATCGTATGTTGTTATTATTGAGTCGCTTGATGTGTTGTAATTCGTAATGTTCTTAGGTCATGTGTCATTTGTCCTTGAGTTGTAAGTCATAGGTCGTATGCATTGTTGTAATTTTTTTATGTTGTAAGTCGCCAGCAGATGGAGTCGTAGGTTGCGTTTGTTAGGTCGCCAGTGTTGTATGTTGTAACCCTATAAATAGGGGTATGGTGTCACTTGTAAAGTTGTTGTTGATTTTGAATAAACTTTTGAGTGCTTTGTGCCTCTTTTAAATTGGAAGTTGAGTGGGAGCTCCTTTCTCCATCTTCGGTTATTCGAGTGCGCTCGAATCAACAATTTTGAAGCCGGTTCACGGAATCTCGTGCGCGAGATCAACGTCAAAGAATCGTAGATCTTCTAATACGGTATATTGCGCGATCAACATGTTAAAGATAGCTAGAATATGGTATCTCGCCTGATCAACGGATTTGGGCATTTATCTTGGGTATTATCAATCCATCGATTCATCTTTGTATCGTTCCATCGTCGTTTGTTCGTTATGCATCATTTGGTGACAACTTGTTGTTATCCGCTGCGTCATAACTGTAGGCCTCCGTGCCCTCGATTACACCATGGAATCCGCTACAGATCGTACCTACAACCGAGGTTACGTTGCTATCACGGAAAAAAACCCATATAACCGTAGGCCTCGGCGACCGCGAATTTCGCCGCCAAAAGAATGAAACTTCTCCACTCCACTCTACCATAGATCGCAGTCTACCGATGTTACGTTGCCTTCCCGGCAAAATCAAGCGTAGACCGTTGACACTCACCTCCACATGATTTCTGTTATGGTCCACAAGTAGGTCGCAATGACATCAAGTTACACTGTCGTCACAACACAACCCAAATGCCTCTATAGGCATCAGCGCCCTCGGCTTTCGCTACCCTATAATCCTTAGGAACTAGTTATGTCCGGACTCCTCACAGGATCAACTTTAGAACCTCCCCTTAGAGGCTCAAGGCAGTACTAACCTATGGTACTCCTGAGAAGTTCATTCAAGAGAGCGCCTTTTTCTCCAAAGCCATTTTCAAAATATTTTATACTATACACATATAGTATCTTCCAAATCATACACCTAGTATGAATCTCATATAAATCTCCTTTCTCAAAATCGATTATCCCAAAATCGATAATTCTCAAATTAGGCTTTCCAAATCCAATATTGATTTTATCAAAAAATCAAAAGCCTTTCCAAATCCAAAGGTTCCAACAACCTTTCTCCAGAATCCCCATAAGATCCTTTATATATATATACATATAATTTTTTAAAAACTTTGGATCATTTCAAACTTGTATAAAACTCCTTTTATACTTCAAATATTTCAAAACCCTTTTCTTCCTGCAATAGATTCAACAAGAGGAGATCTATCTTAAATAACAAAGATATATAACTTTATTTATTTCAAATCAAATGTTCAAATTTGATTACTCTATAGATCACCTACCAAATTACTTACTTCCAAAAAGTAAGTTATTACCATAGAAATATCGTTAACCCTATTATGAATACCGACCTAACCTGTTGGAGAGCCTAGCGACCTAACTAGTTGAGGAGCTAAGCGACCTAACGGGTCAACACACAAGCAACCTAACGACCTAATAGTCAAGCGACCCAACGACCTAATGGTCAAGCGACCTAACGACCTAATGGTCAAACGACCTAACGATCTAAAGGCACAACGACCTAGTGACCAAAAGATATAGCGACCTAACGGCCTAAAGGTTTAACGACCTAACAAGTTGCGACCTAGCACCTTCTACTAGCAAACATGACCTCTTCCATTAGGTTGCTCACGACCTAAGCTATATGTCGCATCTTCCATTAGGTCGCTCCCGACTTAAGCAAACCAAACAACCTCCTTATGTCGTACTTCCTTAGGTCGCCACTCCCTCTCCTGCTACTCTTTAGGTCGCCCACGACCTATAACATAGCCAACCAAACCCCTAGGTCGCTCACGACCTACGACCTAACTGCTAGGTCGCCCACGGCCTATGACCTAACTCCAGAAATTCCCTATAAATACCATGCCTACCCCACCGAAGGGAGGACTTTTCGGCTCATTTCTGGAACGCCCATACTCTGTTGATTTCTCGACTCATCCGACACTTCAAACACCAAAGACACTTCAACGAAGTTCAAGACGAGATCTAATACATTCAACATGAATTTGAAGAATTCTCCTACATCGGAGTTCTAGTTGTTTGTCCAAGTGGTGTTGTAATCGGAGATTGTTGTATAAGTTGTAATTGAATCAGCAATAAAGGAGATTAAAGTGGACGTAGGCTTAACTTGAAGCCGAACCACTATAAAACCATTGTCTTTTTACTGTTTTTTCTATGACTTGTTTACTTACTTCTAATTCCCGTATTGACGGGTGGTACTTTCATTTTATCTCTACTTACACCGGGGTGTTAGCGTTCAATTTTAGCGTTAACATTTTTGGTGCTTTCACTGAGAACATCGAACTCAAGGTGTTTTCATCATTGCTTCGCAAAAGTTTGTTGAAGGAATCTCTCTCAAAACCAGAAGTCTGTCAGAGATTATGGCTCCTGGAAGAAAGCGCAGATCTACTAGACCCGGTGATGTCCATGAAAATACTGCCACTTCTCCTTCGTCAAGTCAGGTAGCTCCATGTGTTGGAATTACACGGCCGAAGTTAGATGCTGCAGTGTCTAGGCTATATCAACAAATGGAAGCCCAGAACACTTTAATGCTTGATAGGTTGAATGCTTTGCTCGGAGCTAACCGTCAACCGGTGAATAATGAAGAAAACTTTGCTGATCATGTACATAATCCTGAAGAGAGGAATATTCCTCAAAAGGCAGCTAGCCCCGCTGAAAAGGCACCTACCCAGGCTGGAGGATCAAGGCCACAGCCGACCCTTCGTGAACGTTTGTCCAGGCAAACTTCCTAGAAAATGGCTGAAGACTGTCCCCAAGAGCCTTTAAACGATGAGAATACCTTTCGGGTATGGTTCGATAGATTATGAAAGAAAGTATGCAAAGAGAAGAAGATGAAAAATAGTGTGGGTTCGCTCCAAGAAAAACTCCGTTCGTCGAAAGGATTCTGAAGGCGAGTTCCCAAGGAAGTTTGTTCCCCCCACCATTCTGGCTTATAAGGGAGCAAGCGACCCTAACCAATTCCTATATAAGTATGACTGGGACATGACCAGTGCTAGAGCATCGGATGAGATCAAATGCGGTACTTTCTGGTATACTTGGAAGGAGTGGCTCTACTCTGGTTTACAAAGCTACCGATCCGATCTGTAGACCAGTTCTCCGATTTAACTCGAAAGTTTAAAGACCAATTCAGGTTGTATGCTTCAAAGGCGAAGGATATTATGTCATTGTCCAGCCTGGAACAGAATCCCCAAGAATCTATTAGATCTTTCTTAAACCGCTTTAACATAGCCTTGGCTGAAGTCGACAATGCAGAGCCACGAATGGTTTTGACATACTTAATGAGGGCTGTCGACAAATCGAGTGAGTTTGGGAAATGGTTGATGATGAAGGAACCAAACTCCTTGAGAAATTCTACAAGAAAGCTGACGAGTTCATGCGCTTGGAAAGCCTACCTGTGCCGGCGAAAGTGGCATTGATAGAGGTTAAGAATAACACTACTACTCCTACCAAAAAGGAATCCGGAAGTCAGAAGAGGGAGAATAACAGTGGGAGGAAGCAGAAGGATGTGAAGAAACCTCGCTTCTCAAAGCCTTCAGATTTCACTCCTTTAAATGATACTCCGAAGAATATCTTTTTCGCTACCAAAGATACCGTTGAATATCCTAAACCATCTATGATAAAGCTTGGGAAAAAGGCTGTTCAGAGTGGGAGATTTTATCGGTTTCATAATCAACCCGGTCATGATACTAAAGAATGTCGCCTTTTGAAAAGTTTGATTGAAGAATTGCTGAGAGAGAACAAGCTACAGCAATATTTTAAGAGAAATAGGAACAATCCAACTTCATCTACTGAGGGCCGGCAACTTCCTGCTCATCCATCTGGCTCGGGAGAGAGGACTACCGCGCATGAATCGGAGAGGCCTGTTATTAAGTGATCACGGGATGTCCTCACCCGGCAGGCAGAAGCTTGGCCGAGATGGAAAGATATGCTCGTGCTTTGAAATACGCCCCAGCAGAAGAAAATGTTTTTGTGTTGGAAGACGCTGCACCTCTGAAGCAGCAAAGAACTTTTAATGATGATATTGTGTTCAGGGCCAGGGACTCTATGGGTGTTGAAGCTCCTACCATGGATCACTTGGTCATCTCTACAGGCATCGGCCCTGCTATTGTAAGAAGGGTGCTTGTTGATTGCGGCGCCTCTTGCACTATCCTCTTCAAAAAGACATTCGATCAAATGAAGATTCCTATGGCTGACGTTCAGGCTTCATCGTAGAAAATTGCTGGGTTCACTGGGGAACCAAAGCAGCCAATTGGAAAGATTGACTTATTCATTGAACTTGGAGAGGGGTAGAAAAAGGTGGTTCGAAAGCAGACTTTTGTGATTATTGACGGATTTTCTGCCTACAATACCTTCCTAGCCGGCCAACTCTTGCAGCATTCAAGGCAATTCTCGCTCCATGGTGCCTTACTATGAAGTTCCCTACAGTTAACGGTGTCGGTGTTATAAAAGGGGATCAGAATGTTAGGCGATAATGTTATCTAATAGAGTTGCGGGAAGCGAGGAAGAGAGAGATGGGAAAGGATGCGGCAGCTCCACTCCGCATCAAAGAACCGACCTTATAGCAATTACAGGGTGGACCGGGCACCGGCGAGCATAGTGGAGCGCGAAAAGAAATGGATCCCAGAAAAGCCAGTACAGGGGAGAATAGAGTGGTGCTAGTGGAAGTAACGGTGCCAGTACCTGTTGATCCGAAAGACCCAAACAAGGTGCTAAATGTGGGTTCGCAACTTAGTGTAAGTTTCAGAATATAATTATATCATTTCTGAAAGCAAATTTGGATGTATTCGCTTGGGGTCATGCCGATATGTGTGGAATATCTCCAGAAATCGCGGTACACACTCTGAATATTGATCCGAAATTCACACCTGTAAAGCAGAAAAGAAGAACCCAGGGTCCAGAAAGGTCAGCAGCATTGAAAGAAGAAGTAGATCGGCTCATGGAGGATGGCTTCATCAAAGAGTCCAGTTATCCGAATTGGGTTTCTAATCTGGTGCTGGTTAAAAAAGAAAATGGAAAGTGGAGAGTTTGCATCGATTTTTCAGATTTAAACAAAGCCTACCCCCAAAGACTGCTTCCCGTTACCCAGGATTGATCAGTTGGTGGGTGGAACAGCTGGGCATGAATTGTTATCTTTCATGGATGCCTACTCCGGATATAACCAGATCATGATGCATGAGCCTGATCAGGAGGACACGAGCTTCATCACCGATGTTGGTCTTTACTGCTACAGTGTCATTCCCTTTGGACTGAAGAATGCGGGGGCAACTTACCAAAGACTTGTTAATGCTATGTTCAAACCACAGATTGGCAAAACTATGGAAGTTTACGTTGATGATATGTTGGTGAAATCAAAGAAGGCAGTGGACCATATGGATCACTTAGCAGAAATGTTCACAGTCCTTCGAAAGTATGGAATGAAACTTAATCCTTTGACATGTTCATTCGGGTAGAGTCCGGGAAATTCTTGGGTTTCATTGTGAGTGCTAGGGGCATTGAAGCTAATCTTGCTCAAATCACTGCTCCGAGAGAAGTCAAAGCCCCTAGGACAAAGAAGGAATTGCAGAGCCTCAATGGGAAAGTTGCTTCTTTGAGTAGGTATATTTCCAAGGCCACGGATAAATGCATTCCATTCTTTGACGCTCTAAAGAAAGGAAGGAAAAACTTTGAATGGACTCCGGAATGTTAGAAAGCTTTCGATAAACTAATTCGTCATATGGAAGCACCTCCAATACTTTCTAAACCTAGCAGCGGGGAAGATCATTTCATATATTTAGCAGTTTCGTCTCATGCTCTCAGTGCAGCATTAGTACCAGAAGATGCAAAAGTTCAGCGTCCAGTCTACTACATCAGCAAGAGATTCACTGGGGCAGAGATGAATTATTCAAAGCTAGAAAAACTCGCCTATTGCCTACTGATAGCTTCCAGAAAGTTTAGGCCATACTTTCAAGCTCATCCTATCAAAGTCCTCACTGACCAGCCACTAAAGCAAGTCCTATTTCGCCCTGAGACTTCGGGTCGTCTACTGAAATGGAATATTGAACTCAACCAATATGATATCACTTACCATCCCCGAAAAGCAATCAATGGACAAGCTTTAGCAGATTTCATTGCAGAATATACAGATAAAGGTGACAGCGAGGAAGAAGTTACTGATGACATCCCGACCCGATGGAAATTATATGTTGATGGCGCAAGAAACGACTATTGTTCTGGAGCCGGCTTGAAGATTGCTAAAGAGCTGAATATAAGAGTGTTGCAGATCTTCAGTGATTCTCATCTTATTGTATGCCAAGTCAAGAAAGAGTTTGAAACTAAGGGAGGAAATCTGCCTGCTTACTTGTCAAGGGTCAGGGAACTTCTCGATGATCTCGATCATTATACGATAAGCCATATACCTCGGGAAGAGAACATGAAGGCAGATTCTCTCGCAAAGTATTCAAGCACCGGCGAAGCACAATTATTGGGATTGGTTCCTGTAGAAGTCTTGTCGGCCCCAAGTATCAATGAAATGGAAATTGACTGGATCATGACTGTTTCTCAAGAGCAGGAGTCGTGGATGACTCCAATCAAGGAATATCTACTTAACGGCTCCCTTTCAGAAAATTCAAAAGAACGTCAGAAGCTGTTAAGGAAAGCCTCAAGATATGTAATTCAAGATGGTTGGTTGTACAGACGGGGATTCTCAATGCCATTACTCTGATGTGTAACCAAGGAAGAGGCTAAGACAATTTTAGCTGAAATGCACGGAGGAGAATGTGGGGATCATTCAGGTGGTCAAACTCTAGCAAAGAAAATTCTCCGCTATGGGTATTTTTGGCTAGACATTAATCGTGATGCTGCTAGCTACGCAAAAGTGTGGCCGATGTAAGAGATTTGCAAAAATCCCAAGAGCACCTTCCATCGAGCTAACACAGATGGTCAACCCATGGCCATTTGCCATTTGGGGAATAGCTCTCATCGGGCCTTTACCAACTGCCAAGTCCGGAATCAGATATGCTATTGTTGCTGTTGATTATTTCACTAAATGGGCTGAATATGAACCATTAGCTACTATTACCTCTAAAAAGATGATAAACTTTATGACTAAGAATATCATTTGCAGGTATAGTGTGCCTCAAAAGATAATCATGGACAATGGTACCCAATTCGAAAGCGAAGAGTTCCAGGATTTTTGCAAGCAATTCAAGATCCAAAAAGCTTCTAGGCAGTGGATCATCTGCAGGCAAATGGGCAAGTGGATGCAGTAAACAAAATTATCAAGTCAACCATCAAAAAACAGCTGGAAAAAGCAAAAGGTGGTTGGGTCGATAAGCTGCCACTAGCACTATGGGCATACAGAACTACCCACAAAACTGCGACTGGGCACAGTCCATTCTCATTAGCATATGGATCAGAAGCAATGATTCCGGTGGAAAAAGAAATCCCTACACATAGAAGAATTCATTTCAGCCAAGCTGAAAATGAAAAGTTGCAACTTGAAGCACTTGACTTCCTTGATGAAAAAAGGGAAGAGGCACAGCTCAGAATCGCAGCTCATCAGCAAAAGATCGCCAGACACTTCAATTCCAAAGTTCGCAAACGCAGCTTTGAGATTGGGGATCTAGTCTTGAAAAGGATCATGACAGCAATAGGAGTGTTTGCGCCAAACTGGAAGGGCCGTATGTCATAGGCAAAAAACTTCTCGATGGAACTTTCAAACTGACAATTTTCGAAGGGGATCCAATTTCAAGGGCTTGGAACAACAATCACTTGTGTCCATATTTTACTTAAAAGCTTTGTTTAAACTTGTAAAATGATGATGGATGTATGATTCTTCTATTTCCAGCTATTGTAAAAGCAGTATGAATGAATAATAAGAACTATAAAGTGGATGTAGGCCCAGTTCTTGGCCGAACCATAATAAATCTTGTGTTCTCTACTATTACAAAATTCTTGTTTAGTCTCGATGTGTAAATACTTTAAATGTATAGCTAAAATGTCGATTTAACATTGCAGGCCCTTAAAACAAAGCATACCCATCACAAGGCCAATCGATCCCTGAAATCACTCAATAAACAAATGTCAAGCCACAAAAAATGCAGATTCCAAATCCTATATAAGGAGTGCTTCATGCAAGCAGTTAGTGATTCCGTCAGACTCGCTAAACAATGAAGCACACTTCTTTGGATAAGACAAACTACTTGCAAAAGAAAGGAACATGGGCTTAGAAATGATAACAGGGAATCCCTGATGAGCAAATGACACACAGACAAGGGCAAGCAGACAGAAAATAGCCAAAAAGTAGTCCTGCCCCTCAACAAGAAGGTTAGTGTAACCACCAGAGGGTCACCTTCCCAAAGCGAAGGCACCAGGCCCTTGCTAGCTGATTGCGATCGTTTGTGCAAACGAACATCCGGTTGGATAGCTTGCGTCCGCCCCGTGGATCCACTTAACCGTGAGACGCAACCTTCATGGCAAGCCAACCACTCCAAAGACCTCTTTGGAGGCACAAGCCCTCTTCGGAGGCACAACTCTTCAGAGGATAAAGCCCTCTTCAGAGGAAAAAGACCTCTTCGAAGGCACAAGCCCTCTTCGGAGGCACAACCCTTCGGAGGATAAAGCCCTCTTCGGAGGCAAAAGACCTCTTCGGAGGCACAAGCCCTCTTCGAAGGCACAACTCTTCGGAGGATAAAGCCCTCTAACGAGGCACGTCGAAAATAGAAAGTTCTCTTCTCAACCAAAAAAGATTTGGAATCACCGAGGGCCCTTGTTAACTAGCTGCGATCGTTTGTGCAAACGAACATCCAATTAAGTAACTTGTGTGTGCCCCGTGAATCCATTCAACCATGAGAAATTAATTTCCAGGCAATCAAATAGATACCTCTTCGGAGGCACAAGCCCTCTTCGGAGGCACTCGCCTTCACCAAAGGCACACATCTGCCCTCTTCGAAGGCAGAAGCCCTCTTCCGAGGCACCACAAGCCCTCTTCAGAGGCACTCGTCTTCACCAAAGGCACACCTGCCCTCTTTGGAGGCAGAAGACCTCTCCCGAGGCACCATAAGACCTCTTCGGAGGCACAAGACCTCTTCGGAGGCACAAGCCGTCTTCGGAGGCACAAGACCTCTTCGGAGGCACGTCCCAAGAGAAAGCCCTCGGCAGAGGCACACTGCAGCTCTCGAGGGAAGATCAATTTCCCATCTTGGAAATATTCTTCCCCAGAAGTTTTAGTGCCAATTCAAAGCCTTCTTTGGAAACTCATTTCACCACTAGGAGAATCCACTTGTTAAAAAAAAAGTGACTGTCTCAGAAAGTGAAGTGTAAAAACTTTTTTCAAACAAAAGAGAGAGAAGAATTCTCCAATACAAGGCACGCACTACTAAAGCAGAGTAACATTTCCTCAAAATGGAAAAATTATTCTCTAAAGAAAGAGTGCAAGCCTTCTCAAAATGGAAGAATTATTCTCCAACTTAAGAGTATAAGTCTTCTCGAAGCCGAAGAACTGTTCTCCAAAGATTTACCAAATAAAAGAAATTGCAATAAACCGTGGTATGGGGGCAATACAATAAAATATAGCTACATTAATAAAAGAAACGCTCAAGCAGCATACCACAAACTTATTGCAATATCACAGTGAAGAAACTTGTGCGAAAATAAGGAATAAATGCATTCACAAATACAGTTAAAAGATTTTACAAGTAAAAAGAATCATTTCATTCCATACTATGAAATTTTTATACATGTGCAGGTTTCAAAAGAGCAGGGACCGGTGCGCGCACAAATCCCGGTCAATACAAGCCTTTATGTACGAGCAAAAAGCAAAACAAGAAGAGTAGAGTGAGACTCATTAGTTCTTCTTCCCGCCACATTTAGAGCCCTCGCCTGGCCAAATCGTTAACTTTGGAAGCCAGCCTGGCCGGGTCAGGGAAGAAGGAGATAGAGGTGCAGCTGGGCCTACTTCTGCCTTCTCTTCGCTAACAGAAGTGCTTTTCCTTCTCCTCTTCGAAATTGCACGCTTCCCCTTCTTCCTTGAAGAAGGCTCACTACCCGGAGTGATAAGTGCAGATAGTTTCGTGTCATCATGAAATTGCTCCGGAGTCTTTTCACCTTCTTCAAGTTCCTCAGCCTTCTGCTCTGGCGAAGCAGCCGGGTCGTCAAAGCCTTGAAGAGCTTCTATCAATTCTTCTTGCGACCCCGGTTGAGAAGTAGAAGGAGGAGTAATTTGAAGAGACGGAGGTGGAACAGCTGGAAGAGGAGAAGTCTGCATGGCACTTGGCGTTTTCACTACAGAAGAAGAGAAGTTAAAGTCAGTATTCCCCGCAAAGAGAGGAGATAGTGGCGCATCAAGACTTAAGTAATAATCAAAAAGTTCATCAAGTTCATGTGAAGTGAACAAGTAATCCACTTGAGCTAAATCAACGTTGAAGTTACCTGGAGAAGTTGGCTTTATAACATCAACTTTAAAGCCTTGTGCTTCAGCGCTTTCTTGAACCTCATCTCCAGTATGAGCAGTTACAATTTCAATGTCAGCCTTGGCAGGAGGCAAGGAATGGGAACTGGAGCCGATGGTATCAATGTCGGCCGAAACCGAAGGAAGAGTCGGGTCGATCGAATGTGCCTTCCCTAAAAGTTCTCCTTCCGCCGTTCCGGCTCACTGTTTAGCAAGTTTCTCCTTCCCCTTGGCAAGGGCGGCACGTGCATCATCATCCAGATAGTGTGCCTCAAGATCTACTTCAGCATAGCCAGCGCCTCCAAGCATATCAATTGCGGCCTCCCACACTTTGGCCAAAGTAATCTCGTATTTCGGACCAAAAAACGAAAGGCTACCGCGCCTCAAGACACTATGTATATAAAACTCGAATAAAGTAGAGCTGATGTTGGCTATAGTTGCCTTATGAGATTCTTCGGCTGTTGCTTTGCCGGCGATAGCTTCATCATGCTCTTTTTCAACTTTAGAAAGTCGAGCTGTTAACATTGCAATTTCCATGTCCAGAGAGCTGGTTTTTTCTCGCAACTGAGCAACGTCAGTTCAGTAGCTTTCTATAATTTTTTGCTGCGCTTCAAATTTAGCCTCAGCATCTCTTTGGCCAGCATGGGCATCTCTCACTTTTTTTTGAAGAACTTCTTTTTTTTTAGAATAAGAAGTGGAAGAAGTGGCAAACTCTTCTTTGAGTTTCTCAATTTCCGCTTCAAGCTTCTCATTGTAAGCGGCGATTCTCTTCATCTCTGCATCATGCTGGTCGGGAGTTTTCTGCCACTTGGATTTATCGTTTTCCATAATCAGCATGGGTTCGAGATTTGCACGATTTACTCTTTGAAGCTCGTCAACAAGTTTTTGCAAACCAGACATTCTCTCGATATCGAGTTTGACGGCCTCTAGATTTCGCAACATAGCTTGCTTGTCGATTGGGACCAAATCAAGATCAAAATGCACTCCTTTTAAGCACCAGTTCGGAAACCGGCTTTGAAGAGTAGCCGGACCCTGTCCAACTTGATACGAAGGCCTGTTGATGATCGTTTGAATATCAGCTCTTTGAAGGGCAGGAGAGCTGGATGGGATTTCCAAAGAGATGGGAACAGCTGGCTTTTCAGAAATTACATACAGTGGCCTTTCACTAAGCTTGGCCCGTTTACTTGGATCTTCAGCGATGTGACTTTTCCCTTTGTCATCATGAGATTTTCTTTTACGGGAATCGTCACCTCTCTGGGAAGAATCATGTCGTTCATCCCGTCTCCCATAACGCTCTTCACAAGCCCGCCTCTCACGAGCTTTTCCGGCTGCTCTTTCTTCATTAGTTTCTCTCGGGGCAGGAAGATACCGCTTGGGATCATAAGAGTCGCGCCTTCCATAACGTTGAAAATCGTCATCGTAAGAGCCGCTACGTCCCATTGGAGAACCTGAAAATGAAGAAGAGACAAGTTCAGAAATCTTCAAAGTAAAGAAGTTAAGTGCACAAACTTGCTAAAATTCTAAGTGTGTGTGGCGTGTGAACTACGCGCGTCAAACTACAAACCACTCTTCGACTTAAGAGTTATCTCTTGGGTTGATGGAGTTGTTTGCAAAACTAATGTCACTTCAACTGCTAGAGAAGAAAGTTTAGAAGCGGTAGAATCATCCTTGAAGAGTTGATGTGAAGTAGCCATCAAGTCACTCAGTCCCTCAAAAGTGTCGTCACCGTCATACCTAGCGGGACACTTTCTCTCAGCTCCTGCATCAGCAGCCTTCCTGGAATGTTGAGAAGCTTCCTCTTCTTCGATAACCGGGGTAAGTGCAAACTTGCCGGATGACCCCGCAACGTCAATGGAAGCAGAACATTTCACCAGTGAAGCCTCGGCAGTAGGTTCTTTCGGTGTAAGTTCTCCAGCGGAAACTGGGCATCTGGAGTCTCTGTTTGTGAACCAGAGGCATCATGAAGCTGAGTAGATCGGGAAGAATGCAAAAGTCCAAATTGATGCAAAAATTCGTCCTTCAGCAAAAATTTGATGCTTCTCTCCTCAGCCGCCACAGCATTTAGTCATTCAAAAGTCGACTTTTGGATGGAATCTTTAGAAGGAGGAGGAAGTGCTGTAAAAGTAAAGAATGAAATTAGCACTTCAGAAACGAAAAAAGCAGGAATAGGCAAGCTTACTTCCTATTCTCCAGATGTTGTGGAACCCCTGGGGCAACGAACAAAGAAATATTGGTTCAAAAACCCATGGGCGCTTTCTGGAAGATCGATGATCAATTTTCACTTCCTTGCACTTCTTACAAGCATGATAGAAGGATGATCTTTGTTCTTCGCAAATGTGCATAGATAGAAGATCTCTTAAAAGCTTGGAAAACGATCAAGTGTCCTCCTAAACAATACGCACAGTCCCATCAAGATGGCGTAGCTATTGGGGTGCAACTGGAAGGGAGAGATAGTTAATCGGAGAAGGAACTATTGAAGAAAATCGTTAAAAGGAGAAATAGCTCCACTCTAGGACATCTGACGATTAACTGCAATAAAACCGAGAGGTGGTCTATCAGCAGTATCGTTCACTCCCAGAAGCAAAGCGTCAGCTTCAGCAATACCAAACTGGACACATAATTGGTTAAACACCCATTGATTAAGGGTAGTTGAAGTTCTTTCCAGAGGATTATCCAAGGGAGTAGCTATTGGGAAGACTTCTTCAGCTTGCCCTACTATCTCTTCTTGAGAAGTCATTCTACACAAGGAACTGGATATTCAAATATGAAGGTGCATGTTTCCTAAATGAGTGAAGTGTTGTGCAAAACTAATAGGGAAACAAGCAAATATAACTGGGATTAAACTAACAGACATTTGTCGATTATAAAATTTTAGGGCTTGTTATTTTAAGTCCAAATACAAGTGCAGTGTTGATGCAAACAGATCAACCTTAGTTGATTAATTAATTTTGTTTTGCTTTAATACTTCACTTGAATTTGTAGATTCATAGCACTTCATTCGTATAATTTCTTTAAAGTTGATTATTCTTTATCGACTAATCTGTCATTCGATGTGGGCAGTCAGTGGCAGTATATTCGCCCTAGATTTTTACAAATGTTGTATTTAACAGGTTGTTAGCATTAAAAGTTAATATATTTTGTAAAGAAGTGCAAAAAGTTCAGGCAGTTTATCTCAACAGTTCAAGTTAAAAATTTAGTTAAATGCTGTCCAATTCTTACAAGTGGTCAAGCTCAAACGACTTAGCATAGGTCGAAGATTCTTAAAGTTGCATTGTTCAAGTCAGAAAGATCAGCAGTATCATGTTTCCACCAGTTAAAAGTTATGACACAGGTTAAAGCTTCAGGTCAAAGCAGTGCGAATCCGGCTAAGTCCTAGGTCGCTCGCGACCTAAAAAGTTAGGTAGAAAACGGTTTAAGTCGCAAGGGGTAGGTCGCAAAGTTGTTAGGTTGCATATTTGTTAAATCGTAAATCTGTTAGGTCGCAAGAAGCATCTCGGCAATGAAAAGCCATCTCCTATCAAAACCCTTATGTCCTGCTCTCCACTCACGCGTTACCACGTGTCCACCTCCCTCGCTTCACCAGAAGTGTCGAACATGACCTAAAAGCCAATAACCCGTTAACCTAAAACCTCATCATCTCCTTCAAATTTCCAGAAACTCCATAAAACCCTAGGCCGATTCGTTTCTACAGCAGTTGCTGACAACGTGACAAGAACCGAAGGGCAAATCCGAGTGCAATTTTGCAACATAACAATAAAAATCGTATGGAGATGATTATGGGGAATCGGTCGCAAATGCGGCGAATAAATGCTCGAGATTACCTAAATTCACTGATGAAGTTAATGGTTGGAGATGAAAAAGGAGAAGATTTCGTGCTAAGGCTCTGAGCTCTGGTGTATCAATGGCGGCAGAGGCAAACAATTCGGTGAAGAAGAAGAAGAAGCGAGATAACGGCTTATATAGAGGAAAGAGCAAAGGATGCATCAGCATGCAAGTTAACAAGCTTATTTAGGTCGCTCACGACCTAGCGAAGTTAGATCAAAGCATACGACCTATGACACAGGCGTATACTTCGAGGGGCAAGTGTTAACCATATTCTGAATAGCGACCTAACCTGTTGGAGAGCCTAGCGACCTAACTAGTTGAGGAGCTAAGCAACCTAACGGGTCAACACACAAGCAACCTAACGACCTAATGGTCAAGCCACCTAACGACCTAATGTTCAAGCGACCAAACGACCTAATGGTCCAGCGACCTAACAATCTAAAGGCATAACGACCTATTGACCAAAGATACAGCGACCTAACGACCTAAAGGTTAAACGACCTAACAAGTTGCGACCTAGCACCTTCTACTAGCAAACATGACCTCTTCCATTAGGTCGCTCACGACCTAAGCTACATGCCGCATCTTCCAATAGGTCGCTCCCGACCTAAGCAAACCCAGACAACCTCCTTATGTCGTAGTTCCTTAGGTCGCCACTCCTTCTCCCGCTACTCCTTAGGTCACCCACGACCTATAACATAGCCAACCAAACCCCTAGGTCGCTCATGACCTATGAACTAACTCCTAGGTCGCCCATGACCTACGACCTAACTTTAGAAATTCCCTATAAATACCATGCCTACTCCACCGAAGGGAGGTCTTTTCGGCTCATTTCTGGAACGCCCATACTCTGCTGATTTCTCGACTCATCCGACACTTCAAACACAAAAGACACTTCAACGAACTTCAAGAAGAGATCTAATACATTCAACATGAATTTGAAGAATTCTCCTACATTGGAGTTCTAGTTGTTTTTCTAAGTGGTGTTGTAATCGGAGATTGTTGTATAAGTTGTAATTGAATCAGCAATAAAGGAGATTAAAGTGGATGTAGGCTTAATTTGAAGTCGAACCACTATAAAACCGTTGTCTCTTTACTGTTTTTTCTGTGACTTTTTTACTTACTTCTAATTCCCGTATTGACAAGTGGTGCTTTCACTTTATCTCAACTTACACCGGGGTGTTAGCGTTCAATTTTAGCGTTAACAAATATCAAATTTCCACGTTACTTCATCATATATTTCACAAAATATATTTTCCACTTCAAAAACCATTTTACAGCTCTTATCTACAAACTTACAACATCAATTTCATTCCAATCCGTAAGATGTACACATATCATCTGTACGCAATACTAATCTGATCGCTCACTCGATCACACAATTTCACTTCCGAACTAGTATCGTCCACCCGACTTCCTAGTGCGGACTCAGATCTGGTTTCTTAATCAGAAACCGTCATTCTTCTTGCATAGTCATAACAATGATAAAAATATCCAGAACCAATCAATAATCAATATCCAGGTTCGCCGTCGAAAATCGCGTGAAAAATCCAAATTCGGATTGATAAACCATCTCGAAATTCTATGCTGGAATCTGGATCAAATCACTATATGAATAGAATAATGTACGTATATCCTACGTATCTATCTTTATTGATTATTAGCCAAATCAATTTCTCTTTTCTATTCACATTCACCTTGATTTTCATTCACTTGCTCTCAATTGCTAAAATCCTCATTTGGATTATCACCTCAATTTTTACCTCAAATGGATATTTGATCATAATCAGTTTGAATTTTGTCTAGTTTAAATTTAGGAAATGGCTTGTAAATTTTAAAAACAGATAAGTAGTTGAAAAATTATTATCAATTTGTAAAATAGCTGTAAAATAGTTAAGTAATTGATAAAATAGTTAGAAAGAAGTTAATTAGTTATAAAATAGTTAGATAATTGCAAAATAGATGTAAAATAGTAATTAGTTATAAAGTAGTTGAAAAATAGTAATTAGTTTATAAAACAGTTGAAAAATAGTTAAATTGTTCCAACAATAGTTGCAAAACAAGTACAAGATAGTTTGGGTTTTAAAAAAAAAGTTGTATAATAATTTTTTTTTTTTGGCAAAGCCAGCGGGGTTAACTGGGCCCCTACCAGTTTTATTGCAACAAACAATAAAAAAAGAGATACATAGAAAAAACAAAGAGGAAGATAACTGAAAAATAAAAAAGGAAGAGAAACATCAAAATCAAGTCCAAGCTTGTAACATAGACAGCGGGATGCTACTAGCACAGTGCTTCAGTTGCTTGTGTATACTGCATTTCATTTCTTTCCATAAGACCATGTCATTCCTTTTAACATTTTCAAAAACTCTTAAATTTCTTTCCCTCCAAATCACAGCCACGAAGACCTTCAAACACACAGTGAACACTCTACTATCAACTGTTCTCCATTTGGTTGCTTTGTGTATTATATTCCACTGTATGCTGCTAGTTCGTCCAGATATATATGTACCAGTTTTACCACCTAAGTGGAATAGCAAGTTGTTCAAGGCAGAGCACTCAAAAAAAATATGGTCGGTTGTTTCCTCTTCAATTTCACAGAATAGGCATTGCATGGGACAGATCATTCCAACCTTTTGTAACATAGATCTAGTAAGCAAAGCTTTGTTGATCACTTTCCACATCAAAAGATTGTATTGAGGGACTGTATCAGTAGACCATATAACATCATGCCAGATAGCAGCAGGCAATGGATCACTTTCTGTTAGGGAACTGTAAACACCCTTAACAGAATGTGGTTTGCCATTCCACTGAACAGAGTTGATTTGCATAGCAGTGAAATTAGTTTGTTGTAATATATTCCAAGTTTGCTGAATTTCTTGATTACTGGTGGTAGGCAACTGAATATTACCATTGATCAAGTAGGAATTAGCATCAGCAGTTAAGGAAATACCTGTTTGGACAATTTGTGAGTAGGAAAGCAATTTAAATAAAATTAGGCCTTGTCTAACCCATGGTTCCTTCCAAAAATTCACCTTTGAACTGGCATTAACTGGGTATTGTATAAACGGCAGAAAGACTTCTCTATACTTAAGGATGCTTCTCCATGTCCAACTACTTTGTTGAGGGATCTCCATGACCCAGAAATCCTTGTTCTTGATATTGTGATGCCATGTCCATTCCACCCATAAACTTTCCCTTTTTTTAATGATTGCATCAAACTGTTTGCTTATAGCCGCTATGTTCCACTTCCTTATGTCTAAGATACCAAGCCCACCAGATTTAAAGGGAACTTCAAATTTTGTAAAAGCACATGGGACAATTTTCCTGTTGTGAATACTTCCAGTCCAAAAGAATCTACTCATAGCAGATCTGAGTAAATGTAATAACTTGATTGGAAGAATTATAGTGCGTGCCCAGTAAACAATAGAAGAGAAGACAACAGATTTGATGAGAACAAGCCTTCCAGATTGAGTTAATTTCCTATTATCCCATGCTGTCATGATTGAAGTTATTTTATGATATAATGGATAACAGTCATTCTTAGTAATTCTTTTAGTTATAAGAGGCAGACCAAGGTACTTCATGTCATTCTCCATACTTGTGAAACCAGACTGCTGATGTAGGAAAGCAGCTTGTTCATTACTGATACCAGAGACTAGCATAGAAGATTTATTTTGATTTATGGATAAGCCAGTCATTTTTTTAAATATACGCAGTGCTTCTTTAATTCCATTCAGAGAAGGCAACTCAGGCTTTGTAAACATCATGACATCATCAGCAAACATGATGGATGTAATAAGTTGTTGAGAACATTTGGGATGATACTTTATTATTTTCCTGTTGTAACTAGTTCTTAGAGTAACAGTTAGGACTTCCATAACTATCAGAAACAAATAAGAAGATAACGGGTCTCCTTGCCTTATACCTTTTCTTCCTCTAAAATTTCCTACAGGTCTGCCATTAATCACAATAGAGTAGGATGGAGTGGAAATACATACATAGATCCAAGACACAAATGTTTTAGGGAATCCCATAACAGCCATAATTCTAACTATGGATTCCCAATGGATAGAGTCGTAAGCTTTAGTTATGTCAATTTTCAGAGCTGCAGCAGGGGTGCTATTGCTATTACCATAACATTTGAGAAGTTCTTGAGCCAAGAGAACATTATCAATGATGTCTCTGTTAGGAAGAAAAGCTGATTGATTTTTAGAGACAACAGATGGAAGAACTGTGACTAATCTGGCTGCTAGAATTTTAGATATGCACTTGTACACTACATTACAACAAGATATGGGCCTATAAGAACTAACAGTGGAAGCTGGAGAGTATTTGGGAATTAATGCAATATTGGAACAGTTGATTTCTCCAAGAATCTTGCAAGTATTAAAGAAGTTATGTATTGCCTTGCAAAATTCACTTCCAAGAATACTCCAAGTACTAATAAAAAACACTACATTTAGACCATCAGGGCCACCGGATGAGTGTTTGTTCATGGAGAAAAGGGTTGCCTTGATTTCTTCATCAGTAACAGGACGGACAAGAAATGATGCTTCCAAATAATTGATGTTTGGGAGGTCAGTTTCAGTAATTAAGTCAAGATCAGGAGTAAAGCCTTCTATATTACCATACTGCTTGGTGAAGTATTGTATAAAAGCATTGTCAACAGTTTCAGGAGAGGTGTGCAAAATGCCCCGGTCATCAGTTATACTATGAATGTTTTCTCTTGCTTGTTTAAGTTTGATAGAATCATGATAAAACTTCGTGTTTTTGTCACCTTCATCATGCCATTTTTTGTTTAGTTGCTGTCTCTTCATGTTGGCTTCAAGTTCCAAAGCAGAGTTAACTTCTAAAAGTAGTTTTCTTTCTTCATCAGCTGCTTGAACGTCAAGAGGATGTTCCATCATAAATTCTTGCCTTATTTTAAGTTGCTGAGTAAGTGTAGCAGACAGCAGACCACCTCTACCAAAAGTTGAAGAGACCCACTGTTTGATAGCTTGCTTAATGTACTTGAGTTTCCTGCAAAATTTAAACATAGGGTTACCAAAACCAACAAATTCTGCATTAGCTTTTGATACAAGAACAAGAAAGTGCTCATGCTTAGCCCAAGCATTAAAAAATTTGAAACTTCTTTTTTCTCTTCGCAAATGGTTACCAAGGGACAGGATTTGAGCTGAGTGGTCTGATAGGATTGGTTGTGGGAGGAAAACTGAAATGGAAGGCCAAAGAGATAGGGCTTGGAAATTGCAAAAGGAATGATCAATAGTTGTAAAGGTACGTACTCCACTTCTGCTTCTATTATTCCAAGAGTACTTGGCACCAGATTTATTCACCAACAGCAACTCAGAATCAATAACAGATTGATTGATAGGATCAAGATCCCTAGGAGTAAGTGGGTTGCCACCGAACTTGTCATTAAAACTAAAACAAGAGTTGAAGTCACCCATAACCAGCCATGGATGTGAAGCTTGTCTTAAAGGAGGAATTGTTTTAAGGAAGGCATTCCTTGATATGGTAGAATTGTCAGCATACACAATTGTTAAGTAGAAAGAGGTTTGGGTTTGGGTAAGAAACAAGTGAAAATGTATAGATTGTCTACTCGAAAGAATGGGAGATAGAGTTATTTCAGAGGGGTTAAACAAAACAAGAATTCTACCATATGATGCTGAATCAAGGTTATGATGGAAGGACCAGGTAGGATTAATGTAGTTAACAGCCTTTTGAGATAGGGGAAGATTTAGCTTAGTTTCAAGAAGTCCAATGAGGCAAAGGTTATAATCAGAGATATAATTCTTAACTTGATCAAGTTTCAAATTGTTATGAGCCCCTCTAAGATTCCAAGTTGCTATTTTTGTATGCATTAAAAACTATTGATAATTGAGGGAGTTGTTTCTTCTCTGAGCTGACAGAGATCTGGATCTTGTTTGTATCTTCCTTTTTAATTTTGTAGGGGGTGTGGGAGGTTGGTTGTGTGAGGCAGGAGATGATGAGTGAGGTTGGTTGAATGAGACAGGTGAGGGGGGGCTGGGATCAGGCCAACCAGGGATGGGAATGGAAAAATTGTAGTGAGTTTGAGAAGATTTTGAGGATTGATCACCTTGCTTGGATGTTACTATTTGAGTTATCTGGGTTTCAAATGATTTGCACCAATTGTTGTCAAAATCAGAAGAAGATGTAACAGTTGTTGTACAAACTTTGCCAGTTTCTTTTCTATTTTGCTTGTTACTTCCATTTTTCCTCTTTTCATTCATTTTTGTTGCTTGTTGTTCTTTTGTTATTGCCTGATTTAGTGTGTCAGTGGGTATTTGTTTTGCAGAATGGTTTGTTTTCTCAGTCATGGTTGTTTGTTGCTCTGGGCATGTAAGCTGGTCAGTTATTTCACCTTCTTCCATAAGTTGCATATTATTTGCTTCTTGATCTTCTTCATCAGTTTGTAGCAATGTGTACATGTTGTTAGTACTTACTGCACACACTTGCACATTTGTTTTTCCAGTCGTTTTTGGAATTTGTACTGTTCTTATTCTCTGTTCTAAAATTTCATCATTCTCCTTCTCTTTCACCATATTTATTTCTTGTACTTCAACTTCAGATTGTTGCATGGTGTACATGTTACTTGCACTAACTGTATCTCTTTGTTTTGCATTTACTGAACCTATCACACCATTATTAACTCCAGCAGCTTTATCAATAGTTTTTTGATTTTCACCTTGTTTCAACAAGTCAACTTCATCATTAATTACACAGTTGTTGTTCCTATTACTATTGGTTTTGGTTACTTTCTGCCATTTTTGTTTAAAACTAGTCTGTTTATCACTGCCTTGACCCTTTACCACATTATTCCTTCCATCATTTCCTTTCTTCTGTTGTTCAGTCATTGTTTCTTTATCTACTTTCTTTCCATTTTCTACAATTTTGCAATTACTCAGCTGGTGTCCAAACTCCTTGCATAGAGTACATATCAGTGGTTTCCATAGGTAAGTTACATTAACTACTTGCATCGATCCATTTTGCAGTTGAACTGTAAATTTATCTGGCAGTTCTTTGTTTGGATGCACTTCAACTAAACATTTGGCAAAAGAAATACGCTCAAATTTTTCAGTTGAAGCATCCAAACATAGTAGCTTACCCACTCTAGATGCTAACCAATTAATTCCCAACGTTGACCAAGCAAACAAAGGAATGTTTGTTAATTTTATCCATACTGGAACTGTTTTAATGCTACTACAGTTATTTCCAATATTGACATCCCATGGTTTCACAATAAATAATTTATTCCTCATCACAACAGGGTCAGCCTCTGATATTCTGATTCTATCATCTTCATTTGTGAATTTGAATAGAAAGAGAAACCCATCAGATTTGACTGAGATCGAACCACTTAATTTCCAGACTTTCTTAAGGTAGTATAACACAGTAGCATAAGGCAATGGGGTGTCTAAAAAGAAACCTACGAGATAATCTCTCCACATATCATTACCAGCTTGAACAACGTCAGCGGGTGGGACGATCGCTTCACCATTGAATTGCAGTTGAATTTCACGTGGGACAAACTTCCCAGCATTATTCGGTTTGGCTTTGAAAAGCGAGTTCCACGAAAGAGGAGGAGAAGGAACAGGGATAGGTTTAGAACTAGGAAGAAATGGCAGTGTAGAAGGTGGAAGGGGGTTGACCAACGAGGGTGGAGATGGCACCGAAGTAAGAAGACTAGGAGAAGGTGGATTGGATGGTTCTGACAAGGAGCAGGAAGCAGCTGGCGGTACAAGCAAGGGAGAGGAGGGACTAGGTTGATTTGATTTGCTGGGAAAAGACAGATTAGCGGGAATAGGGGATGGGGGTTAATTAGGAAAATAGATTAAAAACAGTTTAAATTAAAATAATTTATTCGAAAAGAGTCCAGAGCCAAACTGTTCAATTCCCAACCTCCATTTCCATCAACTCAATTTAAATTTCCACTTCCATTTAAATTGACCCAATTCCAATTAAAATAACTTCAATTTCCTTTGAAATTGATTTAACCCCAATTCAAGTTGAATTTATCCTCAATTCCTTTTCTAAATTCAAATCAAATTCCATTTGAATTTACTTATTCAACTTTAATCACAATTTCAATTCATATCAATTCCAATTTTAATTGATCCCAATTCCCATTTGAATTTGAACTCATTCGACTTCAATTTCATTTCAAATTAATCCAATTCAAATTTTCCATTTGAACTTTTAAACTTATCCATCTTCAATCACAATTCCAATTAATTCAAATCAAATTCAATTTAATTTAATTCAAAATTCAAATTTAGGCCATCCCGAATTATATAAATTCGAGTTAATTTTTTTTTAAATGTTGATCTAATCCTTTAAATCAAATCAACTTATATCTTTAAACCATTTAATCAAATTCTATTTTTAACTTATTTCAAAGTTCAAATAATAATTCAAATCCCTTTTAAACAACTAAATCTTTGAAATTCGATTTATCACCAAATTTCAATTTTGAAACCAATCCTTAGAAGATTTATCCTAAACATTCAAATCTTAAGTCCAAAATGATTCCATTTGAATTTACTTATTTAATTTTAGTCACAATTTAGATTCATCTTCAATTCCAATTTATAAGTCATACTTCCCTAAAACATTTCATTTTGCTTACTTATTAATACACAATTTATTATCAAACACACAATCATTTATGATAATAACCAAGATTATCATATCTGGAAACCAAATCATTATTATCTTATTCTGAAATTCTCTTCCATATTCAAGATTTTAATTTCAGTTTGAATCCATCTCAAACTTATCTTTATTCGATTTAAATTTGGTTGTATTTCTATTACCACTTAATTTAATTCCAATAATTTAACAACCAACTACCTTAATATTATTGGAAACAAATATTTCTTTATATATCAAAATATATTCTTATATAAAACCATTTAAAATCTTTATATAAGAAAATAACAAGTATGCACTCATACATATTTTACACTCAACTCATTCTAGGATACCATTGACCATATCCTTAATGAGTAATCCCACTAGAGCCAAGGTTCTTGCTTAACCTTCGGCTCTGATCCCAAATGTAACGACCCGGAATTTTCGATCTCGAAAATTCCAGATAGTTAAAGGAAAAGAAGGAAGAGATAGAAGAAAACGAAGAACAGAAATGCCAACATCTCACATTTGCAGCGGATAAAATATAATAACAAATAATAACAGTTATACAAAGAAAAACTGTACTTGTCAAATTTCACTTTAATACATCAAAGTTATAATATTTACACAACATTGGACAGTTTAAAACAACATGTCCTTGATATACAGCTATATAATACAGCGGAAACACTCCATACGTTCCTGCCATCCAGCTCTCCTCCTGAGCTCCAGAACATCCTTACCTGAAAACCTGTAATACTCGGTCTGACCTGAGCATTACAACAAAGTAACACCCGGGTCAAGCTGGAAACCAGCATGAGTAAACCCATCTAACATGGAATATAAAAACATACAATTTACATAAACCCGGGGTATCAGGTATGAATTTACAACTTCATAATTGTTATAGACATCTCTTATTTTCACACATCAATTTTAAGTACCAAAACTTAAATTGAATGGTCCAATTCACTTAAATCATTCCATACCAGTCTATTGATTTCACATATAAATATTTAGAGAATCGAAGTGGTTTCGGTTATTAACTAATACCCGATTCCGGTCTCTTCGAATCCAATGCCATCTTAACCCAAGTTATTCAAGTGATTAAATTTAGATACTGGATGTCACTTTTATACCGCAATTCATCATAGATAACCACCATATCTCTGTTCAACCCCACATATCATATTACAAAAACATTTCATTTCACAAAGAATTACAATCACATATTATGGATAAATAATCCAAGGCATTCAAATATCATTCAATCATTCATAAGAAAGATAAATTAGCCATATTATTCTATTTAATTTAAATTGATTAAATTGATTACATCCATCATCTTTATATCATGCTTACTCAACATTAATTAATTACAAACAATTGATTAACAACAATCATCCTCTAATTTTATATCTTAATTAATCATTCTTGATTACTTATTCTCTAATTACATTGAGTAATTAGCCTTTAATTAATTACACAAATTAATTATCCTTAACCATTTACGGCAATTAACTTTTTACTTACTTTCATTAGTTAAATTAATTAATTAATTGCATTAATTAATGATCCTTAATTAATTACTTCAATTAATCAGCCTTTAATCCATCATTAACAGTAATCAACCGTCATGTAATTACTTATTTTAATTAATTAACTCCTTAATTAATTATATTAATCCGTTAATTAATTACACCAAGTAATTAATACTTAATTATTTCTCCTAAGTAATTAACCTTTAATTACTTCCATTAAGTAATTTCCCTTATATTAATTACATCCTGTAATTTATCCATCAATTACCCTTTTTAATTAATGATATTAAGCATTTTCCCATTTAATTTCTTTCACTAAGTAATTATCATTAGTTAATCTCATTAAGTGATTAATAAATTAATCATCTTTAATTATCCATCTAAATTAATCATTCTAGATAAATATTCTTCAATTACCTTATAGAATAATAGCCTTAACCATTCACATTAAATATCCTTTAATTAATCTTCTTAATTAATTGACTACATTCATTATTGATACACTAATCACTTCCTGTAATTCATTATTTATTAATTAATCTTAATTAATCGTCCCTTAATTAATTAACCCTTAACTTATCAAATCAATTAATTAAACCATTAATAATCTTAATCACCAAATAAACTTAAGATAATCCATTATCTTAATTCGTTATCCAAATTTGTTAAATCATGAAGTTATTGGAAAACTTTATGTTTAATTAAAAATTTGAAACTTAAAATGAATTTCTCCACCTAAATTACCGTAACATAAAAAAAACAATTATTTCTTAAAATAGTTTAAAGACAATTAGTTTAAAACTTGAGTTTGTTAAAAAAAAATTAGAGATTGTTAACCTTCTAATATTTACCGAGACAACCCAGGTTCTACTCGAGCCAATTCCTGAGTTCCTTTATTTTTCTCTGAGCCTTCTCTCTCAACAGTTACAATATAAATACTCACGCACGAACACGAAGTACTCGAGCCCAACTTCCACTATCACGAATCCAACCCCGAGAAAACATCGAGCAAACCTCTTCCTTCCTCCTCATATTCTTCTTCTTTCTTACTCTTAATTCGCCGGAAAACTTAAATGTGCACCGTGCACATGCACCCGCGTCCTTGGCATCATTGACCTCTGTCGCGACCACCAGCACACCATCCATGATTCCCTAAGCCCTTCCGACCATCCAGATTCAAAAAAATCGACTGGAATCAAGTTCGAGCCTATCGAAACTACCACAATTCCAAACTTGCCGACGAAAACCTCCTTGCCTCGTCAATCTGGTTCACTAGAATTTTTGTCGACCGACCAAAATCTTCATTACTGTTCCACGCATCATTCCTACTTGCCCCGATCACACTCGATCCATCCTTGCCTGCACAAATTTTTTGCTTCTTCATCGAACCCAATAGGTTCCCAAAACCCTATTTCCTCCTCGTCGCACCACCACGCCATGCTAAAAACTTTTCGACCAATTTTCCCATTATCCTCGTCCCTTGAGCCATCTTTAACCAGAACCACGAGCACCCTAGATCTGTCGATCATCAGAATCCGCTCAAAACCCCTTTGCTAATCAACATGCAATCCCATTCGAAATACTTACTTAAAAATCAAAATTTTTCTACTCGAAATCCTAGTTGTTGACAATAATCCAGATTTTAACCATAAAACCAGAATTCATTTGATTCGATAGACTGATATAATTTTAATTCTACTGTACTTCTCCTCTCTTATTAAGACTAACAACTGTTAAATTTTGAAAATATTTGTTTTAACTTGATATCCTGATAAAACAAACATATTTTGTTTACAACTTATAGTCTAAAGAAGATCAGAGAAGGGAAATTTAAAAAAAAAATCAAATTTGAATTCTGTAAAAACCTGGAACATAACTCTCTGTATATATATACAGACATGTGCATCCACCAGTTCATATTTCACAAACATGCAAGCATCATATATATCACAACACTATTGCAAACAATAAGCATAAACATCAAAATAAAAACAGATTTGAGCCATTTTGATAAAGTTGTTTACTCACCTTGCATTTAACAGAGAGGCTTGTATTTGAATTCTGGAAATGCTTTTTTTTTTAAATTGGGAATTTGATCTTGCCACTCGATGCTTTGATTTCTGGGTTGAATCTGAAATTTTACGTTCAATTTGTAAAGAAGGGTTGTCTTGCCTTTGATTTGAATTCCACTGTTTTCACCCTTACAAGTTTTGATGATTTAAGTTGCAGATTTTTTTTAATATAATTCGATGATTTCAGGTTTGAAGAAAATTATAGGCTTTGAAAATGAGTAAATGGGAAAATAGATGGGAAAGTGGAGTAAGGAATTTATATAGTATTAATTAGAATTTATTCAAAATTAAAGAAAATAAACACCATTTAGCGACACTTGTTAAATTACTTTAACATTTGTCAATTGCAAAATTTAAGCATATTACACATGTTCCAATATGAATTATCTATTAACAAATGTAATTATGCATTTTATTTTACTTTTAAAAGTTTTTTTATAAAGCTTTTAATTTAATCTTCCTATTTAATAAATAATTTCTTAATTTATATAAATAAAGTTCTTTTAAGGAAAATGATATAAAACAAATCTTATTCATATATTTTTAAACCAAAAATATTTAAAATAATTATCTTTTAGATTTGAATTTAAATCCAAATTCAAATTCATTTTCAATTTAAAGTCCAATTTTGAAATCAACTCAAATATATGTATGTATTAGGCAACACAAATTAAATTTGTAATCAATAATTCTATTTTAAAATCTATTTATATCTATCTTTAGAAACGTCACATTTGATTTTTCTTGGAATCTCTGGGATATCATAGATATCCTTTATTATATTTTCAAATTTATTTACACTCGTAATTAGATACATTCTTATACTTACATTTGTAATTAATTTTCTAATTTATAAATACATATCCTAATCTATATAAAAAATTCCTTTATAAAGAAAATAATACAAACAATTTATGTTCTCAGCAAAATCAAATAAAATACACTTTAAAACCAAGATATAATTTATGATATATATATATATATATATACCTATTCTTTGAATTTCAATTTAAATATCCAAATACAAATTGAATTTAAAATCAATTTTATATATACATATATTTAAACAAATATAATTTCAACTTGTATATAATAATTCTATTTAAAATCTACGTATATATACAGCACAATTACAAATATATATTTTTATTTGATCTGATTCATTCGTTCAATCTATAGTTCAGTATTTCTATTAATTAACCCAATCATATTTTCAATTTCAGATGCCTAGAAATTCGGGTTATCACACTTACTTAATTAATTCAAACTTTAATGAAAATCATTATTTTGAAAACATGGTTTTGAAAACGTTTAAAACTTCGAATTTTATTTTAAAGTAAAAACTGTTTCACATATAGACCCGAGGCTACTTCGACGTACACTCGATCAAAATGCCTCACCACTTCGAGTTTCCCACGGATCAAAACGAGTAGAATTAAATTTTTCAAAACTTAAATTTTTCTTAGTGTTTACTTGGTATATCAAAAATTTACTCGAGTTGAAACTCGTGCTATCACGCTACTCTCCCGAAGCTTGCTACGAGATCAAACCCTTCTTCCCCTACTCTTTTCTAGTGACCCAAACTACTAGCCGTGCACGTTCACCATCAATTGGCCCACCTCCGACCACGGTTCTGACCACCATCGAGTCGCCAACCTTCCCTATAACATCACAACAACTCAGATCAATAAAGTTCCCCAAAAATTAAATTCGAGCTACCCAGCTACACCATGGAACAAAATCGTTCACCTGAAATCTCCTCATCCTGCCGATATCACCAGAGACCATGCAACCCACACCCCAACTTTACCGCAGTCCGCTGCTTCATTTCCCACGGGGGCAACCAACTCCGGTTCATCCATGATGATGCAGCGACTCAATTCTCGATCACTACTAAATTTCCATTTTAAACCCTAAAACGTCATCACGCCATTGCCACAACCAACAAAAAAATGTGCAAATATTTTTCCTATGATCTCTGACCTCCAACCATGCTCCGACTCCGATCTCGAGATTAATCATTACTCCAATCACCAGCATTTGTTGAAAAAGACGATTCTGATCATACCCATTTTTCTCATAGATTACTTGATTAAAAATTATGATTTAATTGTTAAAATCATTATTTCTTATTACAAATCATATTATGTAATCCAAATTCGAAACGATGAACATTGAATTTTGACTCATTGTTTGATTTCTACTGTCTCTTATTTCCAGTAATCCTATTTATCAATATACTTAATAATATTTTTTAAAATCTTTATATTGTTATTTCTAACAGATTTTGTTCATTCAACAAGGTCTAAAGAGGATCTGGGGAAGAGGAATTGAAATTTCAAACTTATTTAGGCCTGTAAGTTTTTAATACAGAGCAAACTTCCCTGTATACAGACAAGCACACCTATTTTCATATATATATATATATATATATATATATACACATATATATACACACACACACACACACACATATATACATATATATACATATACATATATATATACATATACATATATATATATATATGTTTGCACAAAAAATGGGCAAACAACTCCAAGTCGTATGAATTAGTTGATTTTATGTTGTTTCTAGTGATTTGGGTGATTTAGTCAAATATATAAAAAGCAGGGGCTAAACTGTAAAAGACACAGATTTATAGTGGTTCGGCCAGAATGTGCCTACGTCCACTTTATATGTTATTCTCCTTTTCCCTTCAGATTACAAGTACAAAGCTTTGATTAAAAGCAATTGAAAGTTGTTTGAAAGTTCTATCCGTGCTTGAGCTCTCAAACTTGTCTGCCATTGTTGTACCCCTGCCCCTCTATTTATAGAGTGAGGCTGGGGGCAGGGGTCCTGGATGTATATAGCAGCTGGTGGGCCTGGGCTGAAGCAATCTGGCCTGGCAACGTTGGTTCGGCAACGCCTTGGTCCGGTAGCGCTTCGGTCTGGTGGTAGATGAATGTAGCTTCGTCCGGTGGAGGCTGTGCATATGGTTGGTTCGGTGGCGCATGGTCCGGTGGTGGATTGGTTCGGTCATGCTTGGGAGAGGTTGGTTCGGTGGTGGAAATGCACCTAACACTTGCCCCCAAAAGTAGGACATGTGCATGTACATGGCGTGCTTTGCTTTGAACTTGGGTGCTTCCATCCGGTTTCTATCGCCGAACCATCTGGTCCGGTCATTAATATTTGCCTATAAATAGGGGCTCAACGCTTTTGTTTTCCCCATTAGCCGAACCAACTCCCCGTTTTGCCGAATCAAACCATTGTCCCTGCCGAATCAAACGTGTTAGCCGAATAAATTCTTACGCCGAACCAGGTGAGGGTCTACTATGCCGAATGACCTTTTGTCTTTGATTGCCGAATGAGGTTTTACTCTGTACCACCGAATGAACTCCTTGGAGCTCAAGTGCCGAATGAGTCTCGTGCTTTGCTTTGCCGAATGAGCTCCATGGCGTGAGTGCCGAATGGCCTTTCGGTCTTATGCTACCGAATGAACCTGAAAACCTTCATCCCTTGAGTTTTGAATTCGAGCGAAATTCCAGACCACGTGCCTTTGTTTACTTATATCTTTATACTCCTCATTTTAACAGTGCGTTTGTTTTTTTGGTGTTGCAGATAATGTCTCACAAAGCAGAAACTCGATCAGATAAAAGGAAGTCTGAGGACAGAGAAGAGTCCTCCACAGTGCCCCCAGTTCGGGCCGAACGGCATGGGCCTGCTCCGAGATCGCTAGTAGATGGGTATGGCCCCTAGGAGCTCTTGAATTCCCCGCCCGACTGTTTTCCTAGCTCCCTCAAAGAGGAGAAGCTTGATGTTATATCCCGTTCCTTTGGATCGATAGAGCGCGCACGCTATTGCCGGGGGAAAGAGTGATGCCGTATGACCCCACTGAAGGCTACTTTGCTTACAGCAGATATCTTTGCATGTGTGGTGCTATCCCGCCTCTCAACACCTGGATAGTTAGCTTCATCACATATCTGAAGGTGGCTCCATTCCAGCTTCAGCCTAACTCCTACGCCATTCTGGTGAGTCTTTTCATCATCTTTCAGAGGAGATACGGGCGTCGTCCTTCCAACCGGGAGATCTGGTATCTGTATAATCCGAGGGGCTACAAGAAGGGGTCTCCATATATCAGCTTGGAATCGGCTGTATCCTTCAAGCCCGTCCTGGACCTGTATTCGAAGTACAGCATGTTTAAGAAGGAATGGTTTTTCGTCAGGGATGACTTCGTTTCTATCCGTCGCTTCACCTCCGGATGTAAGTCAAGGCTTTATTTATAATTCCCGTTCTGGTTGCAATGCTTCTACATATGTGTTTTTATTTCTTGCTAGCGACAGGTCGTTTTGCGGTCGTGGAGAATGATTGCCTGGTTCAGACGGCAGCGGAAATAGAAGCTATTTCGGGAAGAGATAGGTCGGGTTCTTACTTGATCAGGAACGCTACACTTTTGGGGCTCAACCTGATCCTACCACATCAGTCCGTGGTCAAGCAGAGGGATACGGTGGAAGAGAGAGCTGCTCAAGCTAAAGGAGGGGCCAAGGCGAAGAGTGGCAAGAGGAAGCCTTTCACAAAACCTCTAGTTGTCGGAGGTAAGAAGCTCAAGAAGTCTGACGGCCCTTCCCCTAGCACGTGCCCAATTACTCCGGGGGAGGAAGACATGGAGGAGGATAGAGGTGAGGGCGAAGGAGGCGATGTAGGAGGAGAGGCAAAGAGTGGAGATGAAAGAGAAGGTGATGGTGGTGGTGATGGCGCCGGGGCTTTACCTCCAGGGCAAGCAGGCGAGATTCAAGAGTGGACGGATGATACATTCCGCCAAGCTTTCGAGGGGTTGGGGGAAGGGCCGGCCTCGGTGGAGAAATCGAAGAAGTCTGATAAGGCCGGGACGGGTGCCAGTCTATCTTCTGAGGGTATTTCAGCTAAGGCAACTCCGGCGGTTCAAGGTGAATTCTTAACTTCTGTAGACTCCCTTTATGATAAGGACTTAGTAATATTTTATGGCCAGCTCCCGTCCTGGAATGAGATTCAGGACTTACTGCAGTATCCCACTCCCCATTAGGGTTTGTAAAATAAGCGCGTTTTCCTATTCCTTTTAACTTAACATATTTCTCGGATCATAGTTTCATGCATGCTTGTAACACTTGGTTTTTATTCTAGGAACGGGTAAGGTGGCCAAGACATCAGATATTCGGCACCGCCTTGAACAGTATAAGTTACTCAAAGCTTCCGCCAAACCAAAGCCGTCAACTAGCCGTCCCGGAGATGTGGTTGGCTATCGCCCTCTTCTCGGAGTTATTGAAGAAGATATGCAAAAGAGGAAAAGGGTCGATCTTCGTTTGAACCTTCACCTGGCCCTCAGCCTCTAGTCCAGCCTATCCATGATATTATTGAGGAAGATACTGAGTTTATGCCTTCCCCACATCCATCCGAAAATCCAACCATCACCCCGATAGACCATCCTGGTTTGGTTCGCAACCCATTTGCCGGTCACCCGGATCTGGACCCGAGTTTTCAGGACATCTCTTTTGACGAGGCCACGGGTGAGCATCTTCTTCCCCGCAATCCTATGGTACGGGTGCTTGATGAGGCTAAGTCCTTAGAACTCGATTTGCTTACTACTCGGATTGTGACCATGGTGAATGAGGCCAAGGCAAACATCGATCGGGTGGCTGAAGAGACCAAGAGGCTAATAGAGCATCACGCTCGACTGGCCAAGGCTGGGGAGGAAATCGTAAGTGCTAACATTCGGTTGCGGCTAAAGGTTTCTGATCAGGCCAAACAGCTTGCCGATCAGGCTACTCAGATATCCCAGCATGAGGCGGCCTCCAGACGACTAAAGAAAACCATGGAAGAGGCTAGCAAGGCTGAGTTGCGAAAAATGGAGGCTGCTTGCAAAGAACGAATTGATATGGCCATCGCAACGGTGGATGAGGTTCGTAGCACGGATCTTGAGCAGGTAGAGGAGTTATCTGGGAGGCTTGAGGCCGTAGAGCTTGCTCAGGCTAAGCTGAAGGAGGAGATGGAAGTGATGCGGAAATCCCTTCAGGCTGATTGCTCGAGATACCGATTGGAGAGAGATGCTGCCATCGCACGGCTGTCGGCTTCTGAGGCCCGGATGAAAGAGTTTGAGGAGAACGAGGGGATGATGGATGAGATGCTCCAGGACATGTATTTCCGAACTTGGGGGCAGGGCAACCTGTCCTGGATGGACGACTATCCCCGGGTCATGGCTAGAATATATCTTCAGGCTTTGGAGGAGGCTAAGGCCGATGTGGATAAGGAAGATGGTGCGGCTTTCAGGATGGATGTGGTTACGGCCCAATTCACTAAGGAAGAGAAGGTGGCGGTTAAGGAGGGCATGCGGCTGCTTGCTGCGGATGAAGTAGGCGTGCAGCTAGATGACGATGATCAGGGAGCAGACACTGGTAAGTCTTCCGTTTTAGTCTTTTCATGATTTGATTGCTTGTCTTTCGTGACTATTGATGGATTCTCTTCTGAATTGGGCAGGCGGGGCCTTTGGAGTACATGCTGGGAGTTCTGACCCTGCAGTTAAGTAGATCCGGATGGCGGGTAGGATAGAGGTGGAGCCTCGATGTAGTTGACTTTTTTATTTGGTCTGTTTGACATTCCTGTATATACTAGTCCCAAAACATTAATGTACTTTTGGGTTGTAATTATATCATCGTAATGAACGGCTTTTTTGACATGTAATCTCATAACACAGACTGATTCTGCTATATTTGAATGCTTTTGTTACTTTGATGTGTTGCATAAGAAATATAGCCGTGCATGTGCTAGTGATTTAATTGTGTTTAACGTTAAGTTCTTGCTTAAACAATAACTTATGTTAGGTAACGTTAGTGTGATGTGCGCATAAATTATAGCTACGTATTTATATACAAAAGAAGAAAGTACCGCCCTTCAAGTTTTAGCTGTATATGGTAGCTTTGAAAGTCTTGTGTAGCTGAGTATGGAATGCAGCTGAGTGTCATGTCATATAGTTGTGGGTTCCTATTTCCATCGGGGGGCACCTCCTATTCTGTGTCATGCACTTTAGGGATCGTTATAGAGTATAGGAGGAAAGTTTTTATAAATAAAATGGAAATATAAGAAATAGTAAAACTTCCAATCACGGAAGGCCGTCGATATGCTTAAGTTCATGGCAAACGGGTTTTGTAGTCACTTTCCCTAGCTGTGGGTCTTGGAGACATTTGTCACCCATCTTACGCCTCCGCGGGGAGTTTATCTTTTTTACCACAGCCGCACTTAAGACATATCGGAGCCGAGATCGCGCACAGTAACTACCCGAGCCATTATGGCCCGTAATCGTGGGTATTATTCTATTTACCGTGGCCAGCTAGCGTGGGTGTCGATCGTCAACCGTGAACTACCCCTTGCTGACCACACCTTATATTGGGGCTTAAAGTAGGTTCACAGTTGCCGGCAAGCGGAACACCGTAATGAGCTGCCATCGGCTATAATCGGCCTTCTTGATGGCTTATAATCGGCTCATTACAGTTGGCTTTGAGGGCAGTCGCGAGCAATGAGTTAACCCGCAACAGAGGGATGCTGAGCAAAAGTGTCTCATTGGCGAGTGCATAAATTCGCATAGTACCTGTTGGGTCTTGTCCAGGTGAGGTTGCGCCGTGAAGTGTCCAGAATGGAAATGTCGTTATACATGATGTTATCCCATTTTTGGTCAAAACTGGAATATCAACAAATTGGCAAGGAATGATGGAGATCAGTTGGAATCAAGGCTACGATCAATATCGCCAAAATTTGGTTGAGTTCCGATCGGGACGAAATTGATTGGAAATGATGATAAGGACTAGGAAAGGCTATGTTTCAAATTTCAGGTTAATCGGAGTTCGTATGAAGGAGATATAACCAAACCAAATGAAAGGAAGCACTATCGAACCATCCATCCTCCACTCCCAAGCACTGCCGGTCCAAACTTCCCTTCTTAGCCGAACCAACTCCACTTCCCTTCCTAGCCGAACCAAGCTACTCCTCTACCATCCACTGCCGAACCAACTCCACTTCCCTTCCTAGCCGAACCAAGCTACTCCTCTACCATCCACTGCCGAACCAACCATCTTTCCATATACTACCGGACCAACTCCATGCACTACCGGACCAAGCTACGCCCTCACCACCGAAACAAACTCCAACCAACCATCACCGGATCTCTCACCACCGGACCAAGTCCCACCGAATTAAGGCGTTCCGGACCGACTTTGCCAGGCCAAATTGCATCAGCCCAGGCCCACCACCAGCTATATACATCCAGGACCCCTACCCTCAGACTCACTCTATAAATAGAGGGGCAGGGGTACAACAATGAGGGACAAGTTTGAGAGCTCAAGCACGGATAGAACTTTCAAACAACTTTCAGTTACTTGTAATCAAAGCTTTGTACTTGTAATCTGAATAGAAAAGGAGAATAACATATAAAGTGGACGTAGGCACGTCCTGGCCGAACCACTATAAATCTGTGTGTCTTTTACAATTTAGTCCCTGCTTTTTACATATTTGCATAAATCATCCAAATCACTAAGAACAACTTAGAATCGGCTAAATCATACGACTTGGAGGTGTTTGCCCATTTTTTGTGCAAACATTTTTGGTGCTTTCACTGAGAACAACTCAGGAGCGTTTAATCATTGCCTCGCAAAGATTTGTTGAGAGACTTTCTTTAAGAACCAGAAGTCTATCCGAGATTATGGCTCTTGGAAGGAAAACAAGTAGAAGACAGAGGCCAGAAAGAAGTCAGCACGAAGGGAGTCAAGCGACTTCCTCAGGAGAGAACCAAACTTTAGTCTTCATCACCAGGGATGAGATGGAGACAATGATGAAAAGACAAGAGGAGTTGATTCAGAATTTGTTTCAGCAGATTGGGCAACTTGGAGCACAGAATAGGGAAGCGGATGGAGTTCGAAACGGAGTAGGACCATCCGGCATAGCACCTGGATTAGGAGGTACACCCATGGAGAACATAGATACAATTTCGGAGAGAGAAAGAGGAGCATCTGCACAACCTGGGAGCAGAAGAGGAGTGAACGCTCAGTCAAGGGGGCAGATCCCAGAATTCCCTCGTCGACTCGGGGGGCAGGTCAAAAGTAATGAACAAAGATTGCATCTCAGAGACAATGAAAGGTTGGCGGAGATGGTTAGAAAAGCTATGAGAGGCAGTTTGGTAAACAAAGATTTGGAGGATGTTAATAGGAGTCCTTTTACTCCTGCAATCAGACAAGCTAGAAACCCCCCGGATTTCAAGTTACCATCGCTGGACATGTGTGACGGGAGAACGGACCCCACGGTTCATCTAACGAAGTATATGAGGCATATGGAAGTGCTGGGGGCATCAGAGGAGGTTATGGCCCGGTGCTTTCCATTGTACTTGGAGGATATTGCAGCATTGTGGTTTAGACAATTGGAGAATGGATCCATCGGAACGTGGAATGATTTAATTGAGAGATTTATGAGGCAATTCAGGGTCCACATTACAAGACCCAAGAATGTTATGACTTTGGCAACCCTAAAGCAGAAAACAGGAGAGACTTTGAGGAGTTACCTAACGCGATTCAATGCGGCAGCAGTTTCGGTGGATCGACCAGATCCATCCATGGTTATGATAGCAGCTGTGTCCGGGATAGCTGATGGAACAGAGTTCAAAAATTCATTAACTAAGGATCCACCTGTGGATCTAGGAGAATTCTATCATGAGGCGGAAAAATTTCTAAGATTGGAGGATGCGAACGCCGAAAGAGAAGAAGGGGAAGGAATTGATATTTATGCGATCAAAGGAGGAAATCCCCCTGAGAAAGGCGCAGAAACTAGTAGAGGTAAAATAAAGACTGAGAATGACGGGGACAGGTCAAAGCGGCAACTGAGGGAGCCGCGATTCACCACTTACTCTGAGCTGAATGAGAGTCTGGAACGAATTTATCAGGATACTAAAGAGCAGGTTCCGTATCGTAGACTGATGCAAAGGGATCCAACTTCTGACGAAAGAAAATCAGACATGTTTTGTGTATTTCATGAATTAAACGGTCATAACACTAATGATTGTAGGCATTTGAAGGATGAGGTGGAAGGGCATATCAGGAACGGTATGCTCCTTCAGTATGTGAGGAGGCGAACTCCAGTAGTGGAGCCAGAGCGACCACCGTCTACATCGGCTAGAGGTGACCTGGATCGGGGCACCGTTTGATTATCCATTGATTGCTTGATTAAAATAACGATGAACAAGTTGTAAACCTCTCACTAACGCGGTTAAATCATTTACACATGTGAGCGATCGCGCACGATCCATAGGCATGCTCTAAATGACTACCAACCGCGTTATAGTAAGAGTTTACGCTTTAACATCTTCATTTTGCTTTTTGCTTTGATTTTGATTTGAACATTTAAATTCTGCCTGTTTGGACATTTCTGCTGTAAGGTTCATATGATTATTGCTTTAATATTTACAATTGTATGAAAAAAACTACTTGTATGCCCGTTGGATCACGAACGGTCCACGAGCACCTCTTGCATGGCAGTGAATTGCCGAAGTCTTTGATTCGGAAACTCCCCTAAACAATAACTCCGGCACTGATAATATTGAGTCCCCCCCCCCGGGGCACACTCATTCGCCTCGAATGGCACCCGACCTCGAACGGTCACAACTCGCCTCGAAAGGCACCCGAACTCGAACGGTCACAACTCGCCTCGAACGACACCCGACCTCGAACGGTCACAACTCGCCTCGAACGGCACCCGACCTCGAACGGTCGCAACTCGTCTCGAATGGCACCTGACGTCGAATGGTCACAACCCGGCCTCGAACGGTCACAACCTGCCTCGAACGGCACAACTCGCCCCGAACGGCACAACTCACCTTACCTCAAATGGCTCGATCACAAACGGTCGTCATTTGAGGTCCGCCACTTGACCGCGCACGGTCGCACTTCACCTCAAATGGCTCGATCCCGAACGATCGTCATTTGAAGTTAGGCGCTTGACCATGAACGGTCGCACTTCATCTCAAATATCTCGATCCCGAACGGTCGTCATTTGAGGTCACATAAAACTGTAAATTCCTTTGCAGGACATCAACAGGATATGAACATCCAGCTCATGGCATTACAAAACACGCCTTCCTATCACGAGGCATGTTTTGGGGGGCAAAGTGTTATCCCATTTTTGGTCAAAACTGGAATATCAACAAATTGGCAAGGAATGATGGAGATCAGTTGGAATCAAGGCTACGACCAATATCGCCAAAATTTGGTTGAGCTCCGATTGGGACGGAATTGATTTGAAATGATGCTAAGGACTAGGAAAGGCTATGTTTCAAATTTCAGGTTAATCGGAGTTCGTATGAAGGAGATATAACCAAGCCAAATGAAAGGAAGCACTGTCGAACCATCCATCCTCCACTCCCAAGCACTGCCGGTCCAAACTTCCCTTCCTAGCCGAACCAACTCCACTTCCCTTCCTAGCCGAACCAAGCTACTCCTCTACCATCCACTGCCGAACCAACTCCACTTCCCTTCATAGCCGAACCAAGCTACTCCTCTACCATCTACTGCCGAACCAACCATCTTTCCCTACACTACCGGACTAACTCCATGCACTACCGGAACAAGGTACGCCCTCACCACCGAATCAAACTCCAACCAACCATCACTGGATCTCTCACCACCGGACCAAGTCCCACCGAATCAAGGCGTTCCGGACCGACTTTGCCAGGCCAGATTGCTTCAGCCCAGGCCCACCACTAGCTATATACATCCAGGACCCCTACCCTCAGCCTCACTCTATAAATAGAGGGGCAGGGGTACAACAATGGGGGACAAGTTTGAGAGCTCAAGCATGGATAGAACTTTCAAACAACTTTCAGTTACTTGTAATCAAAGCTTTGTACTTGTAATCTGAATAGAAAAGGAGAATAACATAAAAGTGGATGTAGGCATGTTCTGGCCGAACCACTATAAATCTGTGTGTCTTTTACAATTTAGTCCCTGCTTTTTACATATTTGCATAAATCATCCAAATCACTAAGAACAACTTAGAATCGGCTAAATCATACGACTTGAAGGTGTTTGCCCATTTTTTGCGCAAACACATGATTTTGTTCAACAGAAAAGGATAAAGCATAACAAGCAGCTAAGATATAAAGGAACAAGTTAGAAAGAGACAAGATTTTTAAAGTGGTTCGGCATGAAAATGCCTACGTCCACTGATTCTCTTTGTTAATTCACTTCATATGGGCAGTACAAGTTAAGAAAAGCATCGAAGGAGGTGTTGGATGTTCCATGCCCTTTGGAACACCTCTCCGTCCACTGTTGACAAAATATAAGCTCCGTTGTGGAGATCTTTATGAATTACATAAGGTCCGTCCCAGATTGCATCTAGCGCTCCGGGGCGCGGGAAGATCCGCTTGAGGACAAGATATCCTTCTTGTAAGCTGTGGTGCTTGACTTTGGAGTTGTATTGTGCTGCTACTTTTTGCTTGTGAGCTGCCGCTTTAAGTGCTGCATCATTTCTTCTTTCTTCAATTAGATCCAAAGACATGTGGAGGAGTTCTTCATTCTCTTCTGGGTTGTAGTGGATCCTACGGTGGGAAGGCACTACAGTTTCAACTGGGAGCATGGCCTCCGATCCGTATGCCAAAGAGAAAGGAGTATGCCCAGTTGATGTTCTGTAAGATGTGCGGTAGGCCCAAAGTTCCATGGGAAGTTCATCCACCCAAGTACCCTTTGACTTTTCAAGTTTCTTCTTGATTAGGGTTTTGAGGATTTTGTTGACAGCTTCGACTTATTCGTTTGCCTGGGGGTAAGCCACAGATGAGAAACTTTTGTGACTTCCGTGCTCTTGGCACCAGTCGGTAAATTCCTCGCTGTCAAATTGAAGTCCATTGTCCGATATGATTTTGAGTGGAACCCCGTACCTGCATAAAACATTTTTGATCAAGAAGTTAATAACTTTTGCCGAAGATATTTTATTTAGAGGTTCCGCTTCCACCCATTTGGTGAAATAGTCGACTGCCACTATGGCATGTTTGGCTCTGCCTCGGCCCATTGGCAGTTCGCCAATCAAGTCAATTCCTCATATTGCAAAGGGCCAAGGGCTAGTCATTTGAATAATTTAATTTGTTGGTAGTCGAGGAATCTTAGCAAATTTCTGACATCTATCTCATCTTTTGACGAAGTCTAAGGCGTCTTTGTTTAAAGTCGGCCAGTAATACCCGTATCGGAGTATTTTCTTTGCTAGAGTCTGTCCTTCGGTGTGATCTCCGCAACTTCCTTGATGGTTGTTGGCAAGACCTCCCTAGCTTCCCTTCCAGCGATACACCTTAATAAGGGATTAGAGAAGCCGCGCCGATAGAGGATGCCTTCTTGTAATGTGTAGCGGGAAGCTTTCCTTAAGATTTTCTTAGCTTCGTTACGTCCGTCGGGCAGTGTGCCACTTTGTAAGTACTTCCGGATGGGGGTCATCCAAGTTTCTTCTTCAATTGCATCTATCATACTCATTGGCTCGTAGCTCGGGTCCAGTTGCTTTGAGATGGTTATTGTTCGGGAAGCAGTGTCGTCCTTCATGCTAGCTTGCTTTGCCAGTTCGTCAGCCTCCTGATTCTCTTCTCGAGGAATGTGTTTGATTAAATAGTGATCCAATTGATTGAGCAGCAGCTTGGTCTTCTTTAGATATGCTGTGAGTCGTTCTCCTCGAGCCTGGAATTCTCCCAGTATTTGATTTACAATAAGTTAAGAATCACTATGGAGACATAAAGAACCGACTCCAATCTGCAGGGAAAGTTCTAATCCGGCTATCACTGCTTCGTATTCTGCGTCATTGTTGGTGGCAGCGAACTCCACCCTTAGGGCGTAGTGCAGCTTCCTTCCCCTGGGGGTGATTATCACAACACCTGCCCCCGAGCCTTGTTCATTTGATGCTCCATCAACGAAGAGATTCCACTTGATATTTTCTGCTATTTCAGACTGCTCCTTACCTTCGTTAGTAGTGAATTCGGCAATGAAATCAGGTATGGCTTGCCCCTTGATAGCGGTGCGAGGATGGTAGGTGATATCATATTGACTCGGTTCAATGCACCACTTAAGTAGTCGCCCAGAAGTGTTGGGGCGATGGAGTACCTGCCTTAGCGGTTGATCGATTAAAACTATGATGGAATGAGATTGGAAATAGTGTCACGGTTTTCGTGATGTGATTAGCAAACAGTACGCTAGCTTTTCAAGTTTAGGGTATCTGGCCTCTGCCCCTGTAAATCTTTTGCTTACAAAGTATACGGGCCGCCACGCGCGGTTGTCTTCTCTCACCAAAGCGGCGCTTAAAGCATGGGACGATACAACAAGGTATAGGTATAGTTCCTCGCATTCATTTGGAGTTGAGAGTACTGGTGGTCTCTGGAGGTGTTCGATTAAGTTAAGGAAGGCTGTCGAGCATTCGTCAGTCCATTTGAACTTTCCTTTGTCTTTCTTCAGAGCTTCGAAGAAAGGGATGCATTTGTTGGTTGCTTTAGAGATGAACCTGCTTAGGGCGGCCACTTTCCCATTTAGGATGGTATCTTGATATCTTGCAAAGCCCGAACTTGTTCGGGGTTTGCTTCAATCCCCCTGGCATGGACGATGAATCCCAAGAATTTTCCCGACGATACTCCAAAGGAGCACTTTATGGGTTCAACTTCATTCCATATTGGCGAAGTGCTTGAAACATCTCTTCCAGGTGGTTTATATGATCGTTGGCTTTCCTCGATTTTACCAGCATGTCATCCACATAAACTTCCATAGTTCGTCCTATTAGTTTCGCAAACATCTTGTTGACGAGGCGCTGATAAGTAGCTCCGGCGTTTTTAAGTCCAAAAGGCATTACTCTGTAGCAGTACAATCCCCGGTCAGTGATGAAACTAGTGTGGTCTTGATCGGGGGCATGCATAGGGATCTGGTTATATCCTGAGTATGCGTCCATAAAGGATAAGAGTTCGTGTCCGGCTGTGCTGTCCATGAGCTGATCGATTTGGGGGAGTAGGAAACGGTCCTTTGGACAAGCGTTATTTAAGTTGGAGAAGTCGATGCATGTTCGCCACTTCCCATTAGCCTTTTTAACCAGTACCGGGTTGGCGATCCATTCTGGGTAGATGGCTTCTCGTATGAAGTTATTGGCAAGTAGGTTCTTTACTTCTTCCTCGAGGGCTGCTGATCGTTCCACCCCCATGCTTCTCTTTTTCTGCTTTACTGGCACCTTGGTGGGATCGATGTTCAGCACGTGGCATGCTACGTCTGGGGAGATTCCTGTCATGTCAGCGTGCGTCCATGCAAATACATCCGTGTTGTGGCGAAGAAAATCAATGAGTTGATCCTTTAATTCCGTTTTTAACTGAGACCCGACTCTTAGCAGTCTACTTGGGTCATGTTTGTCTACAGATACAAATTCCATGGCCTCTGCAGGCTCGGTGGTGGCCTCCTCCTCTTTGTCCCTGGGGTCTAATTCATTGAAAGGATCACTGGTATATCGAAGAGGAGGGGCTTTCCTTAGTTGCTATGCTTCCATGCTTTTTATGCAGAGAGTAGTCTCTGCATTTTTCCCTTTATCTTTTCTGCGGTTATTGCGAAGTTAAGTCACATAGCAATCTCGAGCGGCGTCTTGATCCCCCTCTACTTCCCATATTCCGTTGTCTGTTGGAAATTTCGTCTTCAGGCACCACGGGGCCAGGACAATTTGGAAGTCAGACAAGGTTGGTCTTCCCAAAATGGCGTTGTAGGCCGAGTGGCTCTCTATTAGCACAAATGTTTTTTTCGCACAACGGAGCGGGGATGAATTCCTATTTCGACAAAGAGGTCCAGTTGCCCGAGGGGCATCTTCGCATCCCCAGTGAAACCATGTAGCGGTTTGTTGCAGGGAGACACATCCTTCATTGAAAGCTTCATTTTGTCGAAAGCATGCCTGAATAGGATATTTACTGAGCTTCCAATGTCCACTAGAATTTGGAAAACCTTGGCTGGACCGAACCAGGCAGAGATGACCAGGGGATCCATGTGGGGGTACTGCCTTCCCTCTAGATCACGCCTACTGAATGTGATGTCATCATTCTCCTTCCGTTTCGGGTGGCGTTCTTCCGTAACGGAATTGACGTAGCCTTCATTGTTTCTAATTGACTTACCGTATCTCTCAATCTCTGCCCAGCTTTCGACGGCGATGTGTGGTCCTCTTGATATGGTAAGGACCACTATATTCTCTTGACTGGAGCCGTTGGTGTTGCGATTTCCTCCGCCTACTTCCGGGCGGGGCAGCCCTGGTATTTTATTGACAGGAGTTGAAGTCATGTTCTGACCTTTCACATAGCGCTCTAGTCTCTTCCTTCTGATGTGCTCTTCGATCAAGTCCCAAAGATGATGGCATTCATTGATGTCATGCCCATGTGATTCGTGGAATCGACAGAACTTTCCAAACTTGAGTGCGTTATCTGACTCCTTGTGCGGGGGGCGCTTGTATCTAACTTCGTCTTGAGTGGCTAGGAAGATGTTTTCGATTGTTTCATTCAAAGGAGTGTAGGAGTCAAATCTTGGTCCTAGTCGGTATAAGCGCTTTTCTCCCTTCTTGCCCCCAGCACTGTCTCTAGAGTCACTTCTCCGGACATCCTTTGCTGCAGCGGAAACCTTGTCTGGAGCTGTCTTAGTCTGTTGCCCTGACTGCCTCTCAGTGGCAGCGTCTTCCAGTCTCATATACTTTCCAGCTTCATGGAAGAAATCAGGTAAAGTGGCTGGTTTTTCCTTGGTTAGTCTTCTAGCAAATTTAGTATCCGAATGTACACCACTGCAGAGGGCCATTAGGATAAGTTTCTCATCTGCATCTTGGACTGCGGCCATTGCGGCGTTGAATCGGGTTAAATATTGTTGCACTGTCTCTCCGGGCTTCTGTTTGATATTAGATAAGGAATAAGCGTCCTTGGGTTGTTCCACATGAATGCGAAACTGGCTGATGAACTTTTCTTTCAACATTTCCCATGAGATGATGGACCCTTGGGGTAGGTGGCAAAACCAGGACGTAGCTAGATCTGCCAAGAAAAGTGGGAAGCATTTACACAATACTCCCTCCGTTGCTCCGCTTATGAGCATATGTTGGGTGTATCTCTGTAAGTGTACTATGGGGTCAGAGGTTCCCTTGTAAGGTTCCATTGTTGGCATTTTCCATTCCCGGGGGGTGATGGTGGTTTCGATATTGCGGGTGAAGGGGCTGGTTACCCTAGCACCTATCCCCCGATCCCTTTGCTCCCGTTGGACGCACTCTCTGAACAATCGCGCCATCCTTTCATCAGAACTTGGAGCGGATAGAAATGAGTTTGGTTCTTCCCTGCGGGACTGATTCCGTCCGGACGACTTGTAGGGATGGTATCGTCTGTCACTCCTAACATTCTCCAACGGCTGCCTCTGGTCTTTTGGGGGCATGCTGGGGTCAGCCACAGTTGGCCCTTGCCTTGATCTTCCCCTACTGGGTTCTGTTCTCAGCACTTCCTCGGGTCCAACTTCGGGCCGGACTCCAGCTCGGCCCCGTCTAATGGTGTTTTAATGGTTAGGTAGCATGACAGGCTTAGCTACATCCGACCCCTGCCTGGCACCTCCCCCGTTGGGTTCGGTTCCAAGTGTTTCCTCGGGTCGGAATTCGGGCTGAGTCCGGGCTCGGCTCCTACCATGGCTGTTTTTGTCGTTAGCCTCTTCGAAGAAGAAAGACCTTTGTCGCCTCCCAGATCCTCCAGACCAGGACTCACCCCATGATTCAGTGTTGCGGTTGGATTCTTCAGCATCCCTTAAGCGTGACATGAGCTGGTCCACCAAGGCTTCTTGTTGAGATGCGAAGCGGTTAGTTACTTCAGCCACAACCCTGTCCAGATCCGCCCTTGTAATTGGTTGTTCCGTAGCAGGGGCTGTCGGATTTGCCTGATTTAAATTTGCTGTTGGAATTGGACGACTGTCTTGGTCTCCGATCATTGGATCTGGGATACTGCCAATTGTGATGTTCTTTCCTTGGTTAGCATCTTTCTTCCGTCCATGAGGCATGTTTTCCAAGCAATGAACGATGTTGATAGAAAAAGGGTTGAGTGGGAGAAGCTGAAGCTTCGAGCTCCTGTTCTCAGTGAAAGAACCAAAAACGTTTGCACAAAAAATGGACAAACAACTCCAAGTCGTATGAATTAGTTGATTTCATGTTGTTTCTAGTGATTTGGGTGATTTACGCAAATATGTAAAAAGCAGGGGCTAAACTATAAAGGACACACAGATTTATAGTGGTTCGGCCAGAACGTGCCTACGTCCACTTTATATGTTATTCTCCTTTTCCCTTCAGATTACAAGTACAAAGCTTTGATTACAATCAATTGAAAGTTTTTTGAAAGTTCTATCCGTGCTTGAGCTCTCAAACTTGTCTGCCATTGTTGTACCCCTGCCCCTCTATTTATAGAGTGACGCTGGGGGGCAGGGGTCCTGGATGTATATAGCAGCTGGTGGGCCTGGGCTGAAGTAATCTGGTCTGGCAACGTTGGTTCGGCAAAGCCTTGGTCCGGTAGCGCTTCGGTCCGGTGGTAGATGAATGTAGCTTGGTCCGGTGGAGGCTGGGCATATGGGTTGGTTCGGTGGCGCATGGTCCGGTGGTGGATTGGTTCGGTCATGCTCGGGAGAGGTTGGTTCGGTGGTGGAAATGCACTTAACAATTTATACACACACACACACATATATATATACATATATACACGGGAATATTCACAACCATCAACACTATCATCACAAGCATGAAATTTCAAAGAAGCAGGTTTAGGAATTAAAGTTTGCTCACCTGAAGATGATTTTTAAAGCAGGGAACAAAGAAGAATTTGAGCCTGAATTGCTTTGAATCTGAAACTTGAATTTTTCTTATCTGAGTTAATTTGAAATGATTCCCTGAATCTTTGATTCTTGTTTTGAATCTGAAATGCTCTGATTTGTTGAGTTGTGCTTTGCTGAGTTGAATTTTTGTTCGTACAGTTTTGAAAACTTTTTTAATGCAACAGAGAACAGATCTGCAGCTTGAGCCCAGAAGTTAATTTTAATCTTTGAACATGATTTGTTTCTTGCAACTGATTGATACCATTGCTTAAATTATTTGCTTTACTACTGATTAACAACTTCAAATTCAAATCTTTAAAAGAAATTTACTTGCCTTAATTTATTTCAGAGAATCTTGCACCGTTTCCTGGCCAAAACTGAAGCTGTATTTCTTTTTATAAATCTGCAGTTTGAATTTGAGTTAAAACTTGATTTTAAAATTACAAATTCATTAAACTATAAAGTTTAAAATTTACCTGAGAGATGGAATGTAAATTCTACAGCTTGATGTTTAAGAAGATTTTCAGATTTTTTTTCTCAACTTTGAATCCAAGAAATGTTTCAACTTTTTTGATTTTTCTATTTTTTTTCTTTGGGTGTTGGAGTTTGAAAGGCTCAAATCTTTGTTACTGTTCTTTCAGAGATTTGGGAGGCTAAATTAATTTGAAATTGGAAGCTGAAAAGTTTTTATGATTTTTAAATTTTATTATTTTATTCAACCAATTATATTGAATGCCATTTGTTGAAGAACAATCATGAGATCTCAATGCATGCCAATTTTTTATTCCATCTCCTTTATGCATGACTAACACTTGTAATTTTACAAAGACAAAAGGATTTTTAAATAAATTTTGTATCATATTCACTTTATAATTAATTGTACCCCTTATTCATTTGTATATACATATATACAATGTTAAGAGAAGAATTGTTTTATTATTTACATTATACAAATTACACCTTAATGATTTCAAAATCCAATTATTTTTCTAAAACATTTATTTTAAGTTTAAATTCAAATTCAAATTCAACTTGAATTATAACCATTTATGTCCATATATATATTCATACATATACTTGTACAATTTAAATTATATATACAGTCAAATCTACTCATATATGCATTATATATATATATATAATTTAAATTCAAATGATTTTTTTAAAACATTTATCATTTCAAAATCTTAAACTCAAAAGAAATTGGAATTTTATTCATATAAAATTTATCACTCATTTTATTTGTTTTGAAACTTTTCAATTTATTTTCAAATTAAATTCCAAAAGTTTAAATATGTTACTAATTTAAATTGATAAATTTTGGGATGTTACTTTTTATTTATAATATAATAAATATAGAATTTCAAAGCTCCAATTATATTTTAAAATCAATGTCCAAATAATCAAATATCCCATTTAATCTTGGAAAAATTAATTTAATTTACAATTTAAATTCACAAATTTATATCAATTACCAAATTTAATTTTACTCAAAAATTGGGATCGTTACAGATTCCCTCCTTAAGAAAATTTCGTCCCCGAAATTTGCAAGGGAGACAACAAAGAAAAGATGAAAGATAGATAAATATCGTTTCAAATCAAACTGGATATCAATTCTGTATTTGGCTTATCAAATCAGAATATCAACAATAGATACAAGAACGAATCTATTTAACACTTCACAAGATACTCGGATCATCCAGATCTATGAATATGCAAGGGCATTGATTAGTTCGAAGGGATAACTAATCGTTCGTAGAATATATCGAGACCCGGGCAAAAGATAAATGGATTTTAAATTCCACATTTCTCAAACACTGGATATGGATTCTAACTTAGGTCGGAACACCACAAATTATATACCAACTTGTCCCACTTCGGACTTCAGTCTTCACAAGAAATTACAATAGAATTCCAAATCTGGTTTTAACCGATATCGTTTTATCGATTCAATTTAAATTTAGCTTCATATTCTATTAACCAATTTAACCCAATTTAAAATTTCCAATTTATTTAAAATTTTCAATTTCAAATTTCAAATTCATTAAAGTTTAAAACGAAAAGCTGATAAGAAACCGATGAAGATACGAAGTAAGGATTTTCTACAACGATACGTAGGGCCACCATCACACCGAAACTTCTTTTCGAAGCAGTCACGAAGCCATCAAAAGAATTTGGAATCGAATCAAAAGAGATATGATAGAGAAATTCGTTTCCGCTACTGTAGGGTTTTTAACATTTGTAGTGGTACTCCCCTGCCCTCTATCTCGTCCTCATCTTGCACTCATATTTACTATTGGTGGATAGTAAGAGAATTTACTGAGGCATTTGAACGAATATCTTAGGGATATACTCATTCTAGGGTATACTTCACCCTATCTCTAATGAGTTACTTAATGTGTTATACTCCTGAGCTAAAGTTTCAACCTTCAGCTCTGATACCAAATGAAACAACCCTGACTCGACCTTCGAAAATCAGCACCGAATACGACACTCGTATTCAAATGCCGTAGATCCAAACGTCAAATCTGGTTCGCCGGAGCTTAACACATTAAGTACAACACAGCGGAAGAAATGAATGATACATTCGATATACAACATTTGATACAATGTTCAGATACAATGATGATGATACAATGAATATCAATATACATCAGAGATATGATACAAGATAATAGCAGCGGAAAGAAAGTGATAACACCAGTAGCGGAACAATATCTCCAAGATGGTCTTCAAGAGAGAACTCCAGTATCGGTAATCTCCATCTCCAAGGCACCAATCCAGAAATAGCTCGAACTCGCAATAATGATGCACAAAGCTAAGCAAGGTCAGTCGTCCAAAGGCTGAAGAAGATTCCCAAGGACTGAAAGCTACCTAACAAAAGACTTTGAAAGCTGTCAAATCTATGTCTATTATTGATTATTTGAAAAACCCAACTCTAGACTGCCTGTGTGGGGAAATTGTGGGCACCCAGAGTTTAGGAAGGGAACAATAAACTCCAGGTCAGTCGTGGGACTGGTATGAGGAAACTAAACGGTTTATCTTTTAAAACAAAACAACAAAAGAATTTAAAATAAATCCGCAATACTTTTTAGAAAACGAAACTACCATAAGGTCTCCCGCCACACATACAATGCAAATGCAGAATTGGAGGAGATTTCTCCTTATGATAGTCAAACATGCTTGATACGCAAAAGTCATTTGATATCATTATTAGTGCATAGTGCAGAAAACTTTTCGAAAGTATAATATTAATCTTAGCCAGCATACAACCATTATTGTATGCCTACTATAGCTACCATGTTCGATGGCAGGTTACCGCCGCATTCTATGGAAGGTTATACAACTAAAACCGTACAGGGCTCGTATTGTTTTGTTTGGATTTCCAACAAATGGTCAGGCCAAGGAACTTCCTACTGCCACAGGGTACGCCTCTGGAGGGACGTCCCGAGAACCTACCCAGCTCTCTGCCAACATAAGACCGGGTTACCTCTGTAACTAGGTAACTACTACTCGAGCATGTCATCCCCCGGTCATTTGGGACCTTTATCCGAGGCACCTCTCAACCACAACGCAATCACAAAGTAATAGATTTGCAGTGACCACATGAGTTAAGTATCTGGGCTCCATACCATGATACCACCCTTTTCCAAAAGGAATGACACACCCTAAGGGGGGCGACCTCATAACCTTGCCGCATCTTTCCTGTTTCGACCATTTCCGGGGTGTGAGGTCTTGATGCAGTCTCGTCCACAAAGCTACGCTTTATACAAAAGACGTGCTTTGATCAAAAAATGATACACAGCAGCACTCAACATGCCACACTACCAAATTGGGAGTATATCACTGATAACTATCAACTACATAACCTCTGAGCTCGTACGTCTCAGAGAAGGGTGTTAAGCTAAGAGAATAAATTCTCTGCCACCAAACAGAAATGTATTTGATAGAGATCAGTGTTATATCTCAAAGTGTAATGTCAGACATACAACCATACAAGTCTGTTCTAGGTTCGAACAGAACCGAAGGCACTTCGCCCAGTAAAGGAAGAAGCCCTTGCAATCCGAGCATCCACAATTCCGATTGGACTCCTCACCACATATGGAGAACTCTACACTGGAGAAACTCAGTGCAGAGTCAATCAACAGGTTATCCAATCGTTCTCGAAGACAATCGGTCTTCACCATCGGTCTTCAATTGCAATGCATAACGTCATACCACTATTCGGAGTGGGTTATATGACACAAGGTCCTCTCTCGGCTAAACCGAATAGTGAGCGCAATATTTAAAAACGTATGGATATGGGATTTCAGTTAAGTCACACTTTAAACCCACAACCTTTCTTCAAATGGTTTAAAATAAATTACCATTTCAAATCTTTTAAACAAAAAGATTCATTTCACAAAGATTCATTCATAGGTTTTCAAAACAATTTCAATTTCGATTAGGATTAACTCATCCAATCTTTAAATCAAAGATTTATAGCTTTCAAAACACGTTTCCAAAGATTTATTCATAACTTGGAAAACCATTTTCATTTTAGATTTGAAATCCCTTTAACACAAATTGGAAATTTATTTATTATATGAAAGCTTTTATTATTTGAAAACAAATAATTTTCGTCTCAGAAAAATCCAATTATATTTGCACGAGTTAAATTCCTTGAATCAAATTCAAATTCTGAAATCAATGCCTTTAAAATGGTTTAACCCATATATAACTTGTATAACATCTCTAATCCCTAGTTTCCAAACATAGGATTCAGTTTCAAATTTTGAATTTAAATTTTAATCAAATTATTTAAACTTCAAAACTTAATCAAGTTATTAAAAAATAAATTTTATCTTTGAAATTCCTTTTTAAAAAAAAATTCTTTTCTTTAATCCCAACCCATTTCCAAAACCATTTGGATTCAAAAATTCAAATTTTAAAACTATTTTACAAATTTGTGACTTAACCAATTTCCACGTGCATTCCATATTTGTGTGTGTATAAGTGTGGTCCAGGGGTTTTACACAATAAAAATGCAACACCATCAATCGGTACATATTCAAGTACAGTAATAATAATTGATAAGCGGTATAAACTATAACGCTTATCTTTCATTCACAGATCACAGATATATATATATATCACAGACAATTACATTAAACACAACTCAAATCAAAACAGAGCATCACATATCGAGGATATCAAACAATTCAATCATCCAATAGAATCCAAACATTCGTAAGTAAGATCAGTTAATTGTCAAATTAATTCCAATCAGATTAATTACTTAAAATTACTAATCCTGGTTAATTAATATTAATAAATTACAAATCATTTTGATTAATTATTCTTTAATCATTTATTAATAAATTAATTAACTTTTAATTAATAACTTATCCCTTATTTAATTATCCTTAATTAGTTAATTAACTCTTAATTAATAATCATCGCTTAATTACTTTCATTAATTAATTAACCTTTAATTAATTAATTATTCTCAAATTATTTACCTTAATTAATTAATCACATTAATTAATTATTCTTCAAATTAATTAATCTGTAAACCCTTGATTAATCAATCTTTAATCATTTATTATTCATCCTTAATTACTTTTATTAAGTTATTATTTTTAAGTAATTAATCATCCTTAACTAATTATCATTCCTTAATCACCTTCATTAAATAATTAGCCTTTAACAAATTAATCGTTCCTTAATCATCTATAGCAAAATCTTTAATTAATAACCTTATAATTTATCATTATTAACACATTAATTTATTCAAGAAATTAAGGTTAATCCTTAATTAATTAATTATTAATTACAAAATAATTAACCTCAATTAGTTTTTAAATTTATCTTTAATATTCAATAATTAATTAAGTAATTACTTTTTAAATAATTATATTAACAAATCATTAATTACTTAATAGATTAAACGATAAATCTTTTTATCTTTTTAAACCTTGTTTAATCATCATCCTTATACATTTGTTGCTTTAAAAGGTTAAGATAGTTTAAATAACATTTTATCTTAATCATCCTTTGAATTACATTATTTGTTTAACATAAATAACCTAATAAAATAATGTATCAAATCAAATAAATTAAATTTAATTGCTTTTAAAAAACATCTTACTTAATTAATTCAAACTTTAATAAAAATCATTATTTTGAAAACATGGTTTTAAAAACGTTTAAAAGTTCGAATTTTATTTTAAAGTAAAAACTGTTTCACATATAGACCCGAGGCTACTTTGAGTTACACCCGATCAAAATGCCTCACCACTTCGAGTTTCCCACAGATCAACCCGAGTAGAATTATATTTTTCAAAACTAAAATTTTTCTAAGTGTTTACTTGGTATATCAAAAATTTACTCGAGTTGAAACTCGAGCTATCACACTACTCTCCCGAAGCTTGCTTCGAGATCAAAACCTTCTTCCCCCACTCTTTTCCACTGACACAAACTACTAGCCATGCACGTGCACTATCAATCGGCCCACCTCCGACCACGGTTCTGACCACCATCGAGTCGCCAACCTTCCCCTCTAACATCACAACCACTCAGATCAACGAAGTTCCCCAAAAATCAAACTTGAGCTACCTAGCTACATCCTGGAATAAAATCGTTCACCTGAAATCTCCTCGTCCCGCCGATCAAGATCACCAGAGACCACGCAACCCACACCCCAGCTTTACCGCAGTCCCCTCCTTCATTTCCCACGGGGGCGACCAACTCCAATTCATCCATGATGATGCAACGAATCAATCCCCGATCACTACTAAATTTCCATTTTAAACCTTAAAACGTCATCACTCCATTGCCACAATCAACAAAAAAATATACGAGTATTTTCCCTATGATCTCTGACCTCCAACCATGCTTCGACTCTGATCTCTAGATTAATCATTACTCCGATCACCAGCATTTGGTGAAAAAGACAATTTTGATCATCCCCATTTTTCTCAAAGATTACTTGATTAAAAATTATGATTTAATTGTTAAAAATCATTATTTCTTATTACAAATCATATCATGTAATCCAAATTCGAAACGATGAATATTTAATTTTTACTCATTGTTTGATTTCTACTGTTATCTCTTATTTCCAGTAATTCTATTTATCAATATACTTAATAATATTTTTTAAAACCTTTATCTTGTTATTTCTAACAGATTTTGTTCATACATCAAGGTCTAAAGAGAATCTGGGGAAGAGGAATTGAAATTTTAAAACATATTTAGGCCTGTAAGTTTTTAGTACAGAGCAGACCTCCCTGTATATAGACATGCACACCTATTTTCATATATATATATATAGACACACACACACACACACATATACGCAGGCATATTCACAACCATCAACACTATCATCACAAGCATGAAATGTCAAAGGAACAGGTTTAAGAATTAAAGTTTGCTCACCTGAATATGATTTTTAAAGCAGAGAACAAAGAAGAATTTGTGCTTGAATTGCTTTGAATCTGGAACTTGAATTTTTCTTATCTGAGTTAATTTGAAATGATTCCCTGAATCTTTGATTCTTGTTTTGAATCTGAAATGCCCTGATTTGTTGAGTTGTGCTTTGCCGAGTTGAATTTTTGTTCCTACAGTTTTGAAATCTTTTTTTATGCAACAGAGAACAGATCTGCACCTTGACCCTAGAAGTTAATTTTAATCTTTGAACTTGATTTTTTTCCTACAACTGATTGATACCATTGCTTAAATTCTTTGCTTTATTACTGATTAACAACTTCAAATTCATATCTTTAAAAGAAATTTACTCGCCTCAATTTATTTCAAAGAATCTTGCACTGTTTCCTAGCCAAAACTGAAGCTTTGTTTCTTTTTATAAATCTACAGTTTGAATTTGTGTTAAAACTTGATTTTAAAATTACAAATTCATTAAACTATAAATTTTAAAATTTACCTGAGAGATGGAATGTAAAAACTACAGCTTGATGTTTAAGAAGATTTTCAGATTTTTTCTCAACTTTGAATCCAAGAAAATGTTTTAGCTTTTCTGGTTTTTCTATTTTTTTTCTTTGGGTGTTGGAGTTTAAAAGGCTCAAATCTTTGTTATTGTTCTTTCAGAGATTTGGGAGGCTAAATAAATTTGAAAATGGAAGCTGAAAAGTTTTTATGATTTTTAAATTTTATTATTTTATTCAACCAATTATATCGAATGCCATTTATTAAAAAACAATCATGAGATCTCAATGCATGTTAATTTTTTATTCCATCTCCTTTATACATGTCTAACACTTGTAATTTTACAAAGGCAAAAGGTTTTTTAAATAAATTTTTTATCATATTCACTTTTAATTAATTATACCCCTTATTCATTTGTATATAAATATATACATTGTTAAGAGAAGAATTGTTCTAACCAATATTTACATTATATAAATTACACCGTAATGACTTCAAAAGCCAATTATTTTTCTAAAACATTTATTTTAATTTCAAATTCCAATTCAACTTGAATTATAACCATTTATGTCCATATATATACATACATATACTTGTACAATTTAAATTCAATTTCGATATATACACTCAAATCTACTCATATATGCATCATATATATATAATTTAAATTCAAATGATTTTTCTAAAACATTTATTATTTCAAAATCTTAAACTCAAAAGAAACTGGAATTTTATTCATATATAATTTATCACACATTTTTTTTGTTTTGAAAATTTTCAATTTATTTTCAAATTAAATTCCAAAAGTTTAAATATGTTACTAATTTAAATTGATAAATTTTAGGATGTTACTTTTTATTTATAAGATATTAAATATAGAATTTCAAAGCCCCAATTAAATTTTAAAATCAATGTCCAAATAAACAAATATCCTATTTAATCTTGGAAAAATTAATTTAATTTACAATTTAAATTCACAAATTTATATCAATTACCAAGTTTAATTTTACTTAAAAATCGGGATCGTTACAAATGAGTTCAAATTTAAATGGAAATTTGGGATTGATTCAAACAGAAATTGAAATGATTTGAATTTGAAGTGGGTTCAATTTGAAATTTGTCCAAATTGATTTGAATAATTTGTAATTGTAATTAAAGTTGAATAAGTAAATTAAAATGGAATTTGATTTGAATTTAGAAAAGAAATTGTGGATTAATTCAACTTGAATTGGGGTTAAATCAATTTCAATGGAAACTAAAGTTATTTAAATTGGAATTGAGTCAATTTAAATGAGGGTGGAAATTTAAATTGGAAATTGGCAATTGATTGGAAATAGAGAATTGGGAATTGAACAGTTTGATTCTGAACTATTTTTAAATAAATTATTTTAATATAAACTGTTTAAATCTATTTTCCTAACTATTTGCTATACAACTTTCTTTTTTAAACAAAAATAAAAACAATCTTATACTTATTTTACAACTACTTTTGGAATTATTTAACTATTTTACAACTGTTTTATAAACTAATTACTATTTTTCAACTACTTTATAACTAATTTCTATTTTACAACTAATTTACAATTATTTCTATAACTATTTGACTATTTTCCAACTCTTTTACAATTACTTAACTATTTTGTAATTATTTTACAACTAATAATTATTTTTCATTTACTTTTTACTTTTAAAATTATTTTTTAATTCTAAGATTGTCAGAGTGCAAACTGTTTATGATTTTCCAATTGAGATAAGGATTAAAGTGATAATCCAAATGGAATTGAAACAATTGTAAATAAGTGGATAGAAATTATAGTGAATGTGAATAGAAAAGTAGATTGATTTGGCTAATAACCAATAAATATAAATACGTAGGATGTACGTATATTATTATATTCGCATAATGATTTGATCCAGGGATTTTCATTTGATTTTCGATGGCAAACTTGGATATGGATTGTTGATTGGTTCTGGATATTTTCTATCATAGTTAAGGCTGTGTAAGGACAATGATGGTTTCTGATCAAGAAATCAGATCTGAGTCCGCACTAGGAAGTCGCGTGAACGATATTAGTTCGAAAGTGCTTGTGTGATCGAGTGAGTGATCAGATTGGTATAGCGTACAGATGATATGTGCACATCGTACGTGTTTGAATGGAATTGATACTGGAAATTTGTGGATAAGAAATGTGAAATGGTTTTTGAAGTGAAAGGTATATTTTGTGAAATATATGATGATGTAAAGTGGAAACTGGATATTTTTATGGTAAAAATTTACTTTATGGAAGTAAGTTATTTGGTAAGTGACTTTATAAAGTAATCTAATTTGAATATTTGATTTAGAATAAACAAAGTTATGTATCTTTGTTATATAAGATAAACCTCCCCTTGTTGAATCTGTTGCCGGAAGGAAAATATTTTTTTTGAAAATATTTGTTGTATAAAAGGGGTTTTATATAAGTTTGAAATGATCCAAAGATTTTTCAAGGTTATATATATCTATGTAGGTTTATATAAAGGATCTTATGAAAATGATTTTGGGAAAAGGTTTGGAACCTTTGGATTTGGAAAGGCTTTTCATTTTTGGGTGAAATCAATATTGGATTTGGAAAGCCAAGCTTGAGAATTATCAATTTTGGGATAATCAATCTTGAGAAAGGAGATTTATATGAGATCCATACTAGATGTATGATTTGGAAAATACTATATGTGTATTGTATAAAGTGTTTTGAAAATGGCTCTGGAGAAAAAGGCGCTCCCTTGAAATGAACTTCTCAGGAGTGCCACAGGGTGGTACTGCCTTGAACCTTAAGGGGGGTTCTAAAGTTGATCATGTGAGGAGTCCAGATAAAACTAGTTTCTGAGGATTATGTGTAGTGTGTAGTGAAAATCGAGGGCGCCGATGCCTACAATGGCATTTGGGTTATGCTGTGACGATAGTGTAACTCGATGTCACTGCGATCTACTGCAGACCATAGCGAAAGTCGTGTGTGCTGCTGAGAGCCAACAGTCTATGTTTGATTTTATATCGGTAGACTACAACGTATGGTGACATAGCGAAAGTAATGTGTGCTGCTGAGAGCCAACAGTCTATGTTTGATTTTACATCCGTAGACTGCGACCAATGTGGGAGTGGAGAAGTTTCACTTTTGGCAGCGAAAATCAAGGGCGCTGATGCCTACAGTTACATGGACTTTTGTTGTGATGGCAACGTAACCCTGGAATGTAACTGCGATCTGGTTCCATGGCGTAATCGAGGGGTGCGGAGTGCCTACAGTTACATGGACTTTTGCTGCGATGGCAACGTAACCCAGCATGTAAATGCGACCATGGATGGGAGTGATGATTTCCAGAGCATTCTCACCAAAGATATTTCCTCTATTTTCAAAAATGTTTTCTATATTTTCAACAAGATATTTTCCAAGTATTTTCACTGGGTGTTGAAAACGGGTCTGCTAAAGTACTCATAGATCTTCAGTCCCACGCCTGATCAACGTATGGCCGAATCTCTGTGAGAACAAAGATGGACTTATTGAAACATCAAGTTATAAAATGATATTTTTATAAAAATATTTTGGCAATATTATATAGATTTTCAAATGTTTTAAAAATGTTCAAAAATAAAATTTTCCTGATTTTAAGCATTTAAATAAATTCTGGCTTCATTCCTTTTCGAGGACGAAAAGATCCAAGGGGGAGAAATGTGATATCCTATAAATTTCTAGGCAAATAAACAATGTAGTAATCTTCTTTAATAACCTAAAAATGCATTCTTTTTCCCATATCAAATAAAATAAGTATTAATTTGGATTTATATAAGTAAAATTTATAAAAAAAGAGAGAGAGAATTTGAATTTGAATTTTCAAGTGTAAACATTTTAAAAATAAATTGGGATTAAAATGATATGTATATATGATTAGTTTTATATCATTGTCTTTAAAGGGTTTTATAAGTAAAAATTAATAACATATCAAAGTAGTACAATTATTTTTTAAGTATGTAAATGGATTTCATACTATTTTCTTACAAAATTACATAAATAAAGAGAAATTTAAACAATACATATTAAAAACATTTATATATAACTAAATTAAAATTCAATTAATACATATGTTAACTAATAACATTATTAATTTAACAAGTGTTAACAAATTAGAAAAGAAAGGAACAAGTGTCATTAATTACAATTTTCTTTTTTTCTAAAATAATAAAAAAAGAATATGAAACTATAGAGTATCTCTGTTTTCTTTGTCTCATCTCTTTATTTGATTTTTTTTCAAAAGAAAACACAACCTATACATAAATCAGAAAAAAAAGTTAATAGATCAAAGAAAACCAAATCAAAATAAAAAACAGCAGTTCAAAAATCTTCAACCAGAAAGCAAATTAAAGCTAGCTAAAGATCAGATTCAAGCTCAAATTTTCAAACTGGAAGAAAGCAAATCAATTTTTTTTTCAAGTTTTCAACAGTCAGATTCAAATAAGCACAAACTGGAAATAATGATTATGGGATCATAGTTGCTGATCAACAGCCCAAAATCAAAAGCATTTCAGTCCTCTGTTCCAGGATATAAGGTGAGTAAACTATTTAAATTTGTTTACAAATCTTGATTGTCTGAGCTAGATATTTGATGTGTGTTGAAAAAAATTGTTCGTATAGATACAAATATGTTTGCATATATAAAAAAATATGGAGAAATTGGTAGTGTATGTTTGTGTACAGGCTCAGGCCTCTATTTAAATACATAGGGTTCAAATTTGATCAAAATTCAAAATTTTGAGTTTTCTTCACTTATAGGCTTTGATGTCTAAACTATATATGCTTGAATTTGCAAGAACAAAGATTTAAAAATACTTTTAAGAAAAATTTGGAAATAGTTTCTAACTGGAAGAAGATATACATTGGAAGTTTAAAAAACTTATCAAATTCGGGAATCATGGTTTCAAGTTTCATTTATGTATTTTGATTCATATTACAAAATCTTGAATTTAGATGATAAACTCATGATTTTTAAACTTGAAATTGTTGGGAATTTTGGAGTTGAACAGGAAGTAGGGTTTCGTTGAAATCTGGCGATCAAATGAATTGTGGATCATGGGGTTCTGACCAAAGAAGGATGAAGTGATGGGGAATAAGGGGAAAATGGTGCTATATTTTTCTGTTAATCTTAGCGGCTGATCGTTGTTAATCTAGGGTTTAAGTCAAGTTTGGGTTAGCTAGATTTTAATGGACATTGCGTTGTCAGGGATTGATCGGAGTCAACCGGGTCTGGGGAAAAAAGTTAGTGGACATTAAAGTAGCTGTGGCCGGAGTTTTGACATTGCTGATGGCCTGAGGTGGTGGGATGTGGTGGTTGTAGGTGATCGATTTGGTTTTAGAAGGTAGCTGAATAACTCGATTTTGAATTTATTAGTGACTCATCAGTCTGGGTGGCCGGAAGTCTAGGCGAAGTGGTCGATGACTTAGTGATGATCTGGAGGTGGGTCGAAGGTGGCTTAGCCGTCTATACACGTGCACGATGTCAGGTTGTATCAGTGGTTTGGGTTTGGGGAAGGAAGGTGCTGACTCGAAGTAAATTCCGAGGGTTTCGCTAACTGGCTAAAGTAAATGCTCGTGAAAATTTGTGAGTTAACAGGCTTGACAAATTTATAGTTTTAAAATCAGAACAAAAGAAGAAGAAAAAGGGTGGTACGGAGAAGACTCGAGAAAAACTGGTCTTGGCTCAGGGTTGCCTAGGAACTGGTTTAGAAACAGTTTTCAAATTTTAATGAAAATTCAAGTTTAAATAATTTTGGGCTCCTTCTTTATTGTTTATTTAAAAATGGATTAGTAATTGATTAAATAAGTTATTATGAAATGATTAAGTTTATTTAATTATGTGACATTATTTTGAGATTAATTAAAATAAACTTAATAATGTAATTTAAGAGTTAAATAAGGAGAAATGATTTCACTTATTAATTAACCTTAATATCTTAAGAAAATCTTTGTGTTAATATTGTTTAAGTACAAGGATTATTAACTAAAGATGTTAATGATAATTAAGACATTAATAAGATAATGGTTTACCTTAAAAGCTAATTAAGGTTTTTATGGTTTGAGATTAATTAAGTTAATAAAGTAACTGAGTTAATTAATTTGAGATTAATTAATCCATAATTAGGGAAAAATTGATTTAGTAATTAGAGATCAATTACTTAAAATTTAAAGGACAAATTTATCAGGGATTAATTAATTTAATTAGTAAATAAAGGTTAAGTGAATTAATAATTAAAGGTTAATTAATGGAGGATAATTAACCAATGGGATAATTACTTGATGGAAGTAATTAAAGGTAAATTACTTAAGGAAATTAATTGAGCATTAATTACTTAGTGTAATTAATTAAAGGATTGATTAATTAAAGAAATTAATTAAGCGTGATTAATTAAGATGGATAATTAAAGTATGATTAATTAGTTGGTGTGTAATTAATTAGTGTTAAGTAAAGGTAACTAAGTGACTAAAATGAGTAATTAATTTAATTAGAGATAAATTAAATTAATTTTAGGGGTGATCAACCTTGATTATGAATGATTGAATGTTATTAAATCCCTTGAAATGGTTGATATCTCTGAGGTGAAATGTTTTATGATATGAAACGTTTGAGTGGATAGTGACAATGCAGTAAGCTATCGACGATGAATTGCTGTGAATAATGGCACCTTGTATTTAAAATTGAATTGTATTTCATTTGAATAACTTGGGCTAAGATGGTATTGAATTCGAAGAGACCGGAGTCGGGTATTAGTAAATATCTGAAATCACTTCGATTCTTTTTAAATTAATATGTGGAATCTATAGGCTGAAATGGAATGATTTAAGTGAATTAGATTATTTAATCTAAGTTTTTGGTACTTAGAAATTGATGTGTGAAATAAGTGATGTCTATAACAAATTGTGAAGTTGTAAATTGATGCAAGTTACCCTGGGTTTGTATAAGTTGTATGCTTTTGTATTCCATGTTAGATGGGTTTACTCACGCTGGTTTCCAGCCTGACCCGGGTGTTACTTTGATGTAATGCTCGGGTCAGACCGAGTATTATAGATTTTCAGGTAAGGACGTTCTGGAGCTCAGAAGGTGAGCTGGATGACAGGAACATACGTAGTGTTTCCACTGTGATATATTACTGTAGTTTATTTGGAGCAAGTTATTTTAACTGTCTAGTGATTGTGAAATGTTGTAATTCTGACGTATTAAATTGTAATTGACTGATGCAGCTTTCTTTGTGTAAAGAATATTATTCGATACTATATTTTATCCGCTGCGAATGTGAGATTCTGAGTTTGGTTTACTGTTTCTTCTACTTTTCTTTCTTCTTTCCTATCTATCTGGAATTTTTGGGAGCGGAATTTCTGGTTTGTTACATTATATATATGCATATATATTAGTTCTTTAAAATATAAAGATTTTTAACTTCAATGTTTCAAATATATTTATTTATTTTTCAAATCTTTATTTTTCAGCATATATGTATTTGAGTTTCAAATTCAAATTCCAAATAAAAATCTATTTATAAAACAAACAAACATATTTTTTTCATTTTTCCTGGAAATTTCGAATTAAATTACCAATTAATTCTAAATTAGATTCAAAAATAAATTAATCACTAAATTAATTTGGCTTCAAAATCAGGAATGTTACATCAACTTTTATATGGTAACTTAAATCCACATTTTCTCTTCCAATTCTATGCTTAATTCCAATAATGATTTCAACAATCACCACATGTTAATTTGTTCTCCTGATTCAATTTTCTCTATTTTATTCATAATCGAAAGCGAAATGATAAAAGGTAGAACCCAGTGCACGAGGCACCCGCATGAATTAGGCTTTAGAAAGGTCGATAATGTACATAGTCGTTCCCTCGCATTGCAAAGAGGCTGTTTCCGGAATCGAATATGGGAACGATAATCCATTTATTATATAAAATATGGAATGATTGCCCATTAGTATTCTTTAACCTCATTTCATCTCTAGGAAATAGAAATACTCTGCCCCTTATCATTTGAACTTCATTTTGACATTTAACACCAAAATATTTTCTTTATGCATTCCATGCTATATTAAGTACTTTCCTTCAAATTCCATGGACTCGCTACCTTCCACCAATTAATATATATTTCTACTTTGCAAAATCAAGTTATTTCGCTCTCGGTGACATGGTTATCTCAATTTTTTTAAAATATGCCTTTTCATAATTTTTTTAGATCATTCATGGGTTCCTCACTTGCTCGAAATTACTATTTTGGAATTTATTTTTTTATTCATTTTCAAATACTCATCGTTTTCATCTTTGTGACCTGTTTTCTCTCAATTAAACTAATTCTTCATGGAATGATTGGAAACAAATGGTATGGGTAAAATATGTATTATGATTTATTTGTATTATTATAATTGAAGCAAAGGTTTCCGAACTGTGTAATTTCCCTCTATGAAGCTGTATCTACTTTAATAATAATGTTTTATTATTCTTTAGCACTTTCATGCATGAAATGATTTAGTAAAATGAATAATATCATTCTCCACTTTACATTGTGTAATTGTGCTAGGCTCTCAAGTATCCAATACTTAGACACATACACATATACATATATACATGTGTACACACATCCAAACACATACGGACTCACACACACACATATATGTCACGACCCAAATTTCAGCATTCGAAAATCCACACCCGTACTTCACTTGTACTCGAATGTCGTAGATTCAATCGTTGAAATTTGACTCATGCCGGAGCTTATAACACATTAAGTACAATAACATAGCGGAAGAAAATGAATATCATATATCTCCAATGAATACAATATCCAATGATATACAACAATTTGATACAAATGATATTAACATCAGAGATACAAAAATAACAGCGGAAGAATAAATTCACTAGAATCTCCAAAAGCATCCAACTCCATAATGCAACTCCATCTCCAAACTAAAGATAGCTCGAACATCATCACGATGCAATAACCAAGCTAGATAACTCCAGAATGAAGCAAATGTGATCGCCAAGATCCAAAGGCTTCAAAGATATCGAATCTACATCTACCATCTGACTATCTGAATAACCCAACTCTAGACTGCCCGTGTGGAAAATTATGGGCACCCATAGTTTTGGAAGGGAACAATAAACTCCGGGCCAGTCATGGGACTGGTATAAGCAAACAAAAACAGTTTATCTTTAAAACAAACAACAAAAGATTTTGAAATTGAAATCCGCAATGCTTTTTGGAAAATGAAACTACCATAAGGCATACCGCCACACACACCATGCAAATGCAGACTTGGAGGAGATTTCTCCTTATAATAATAAAAAATGCTTGATACACGAAATCCATTTTGATATTACTATTAGTGCATAGTGGAAAATATTTCGAAAGTATAATATTAATCTTAGCTAGCATAGACATTTCGAACTATGTCTACTATAGCTACCATCTAAACAATGGGGAGCCACCATAAGTAGATGGCAGGTTATACACCTAAAACCATACAGGTCGCGTATTGGAGATAGGATTTCCAACAAACGGTCAGGCCAAGGAACATTCTATTGCCACATGGGATCGCCTCTGGAGGGATGCCCCGAGAACCTACCCGGATCTCTGCCAACACAAGGTCGGCTTCCTCCCTGCCCGAGAGTGACACCTAAAGATATGCCATCCCCGGTCGTTTGTGACCTTTATCCCAGGATCCTCAACCACAAAGCTATAACACACAGTAATAAATTTACAATGTCCACATGAGTTAAGTATCTGGGCTCCATACCATGATACCACCCTTTTCCAGAAGGAATGGACATACCCTAGGGGCGCAACCCCTGTAACCTTGCCGCATCTTTCCTATTTCGAACATTTCCGAGAAGTGAGGTCCTGATGCAGTCTCATCCACAAAGCTATGCTTTTTCACAAAGCCATGTTTCAATCAACAAATAATCAGCAGCACTTCGTATGCCACATTACCAAATTGGGAATGTACCACTAGTAATCATCAACTACATAACCTTTGAACTTGTACGTCTTAGAGAAGGGTGTTAAGCTAAGAGAATAAATGTCTGCCACCAAACATAAATGTATTTGATAGAAACTCGTTTTTAATCTCAAAGTGTAATGGCGGACATACATCCATACAAGTCTGTTCTGGGTTCGAACAGAACTGAAGTCACTTCAAAAGAAGCCATTGCAAATCTGGATAATCCCTAATCACGTCCGGACTTCCCATCACATATGGAGATTTCTATACCGGGGATCGGCCGGTGCAGAGACATTCGACGAGTTATCCTTTCGTTTTCGAAAATATTCGGTCATGCTATCCATATCGTCGTATCATTATTCAGAATGGGTTATATGACACAAGCTCCTCTCCCAGCTAAACCGAATAAAGAGCGCAATATTTTAAAACATATGGATATGATATTTCAGTTAAGTCACTACTTAAAATCCAAAACCTTTCCTCAAAGGGTTTAAACAAATCACGATTTACAAATCATTAAACAAAAAGATTTATTTCACAAAGTTCACCTATATTTCACAAAGATTCATTCACAGCTTTTCAAAACAATTTTCTTTTTAAATTGGATTATCTTATCCAATTATTAAGCCAAAGATTTAATTTATAGCTTTTAAAACTATTTCAAAGATCCATTCATAACTTTCAAACAATTCCCATTCCAAATCTTTATACAAAAGATACACCATTCAAAATCCACTTTAATTTCAAAACAAAGTTCAACCATTTTTCACAAAGATTTATTCATAGCTTTCAAAACAATTTCAATTCTATTTCAAACTTGAAATCCTTTAATACAAATTGTAAACCCTTTCTTTATACGAAACTTATTATTATGTGAAAACAAATAGTTTTGTTTCAGAAAAAATTTGATTACATTTATAAAAATTAAAGCCCTTCAGGTATAATACTTGGATTAAAATCAAATTCCCAAAACGCTACTTTTAAAATGGTTTAAAAAAACCCATATAAACACATTTATAACTTATATAAACTTTTTAAACCATAGTTTCCAAATATAGAATTCAATTTCAAATTTTGAATTCAAATTCAAATTAAACTATTTAAATTTTGAAATTTTATCAAGTTATTAAAAATAACTTTTATCTTCAAAACTCCTTTTCAAAAGTTTTCATATTTAATCCAATTCAATTTCCAAAACCATTTGGATTCAAATTTCAATTTTAAAACCATTTTCAAAAAAAAATCTGTGACTTAGCTAATTCTGTGACGCCCCACTTCTATACTCACGCTAGCCAAGAACATTACGGTGAATGCTGTTGACTAGCACGGAGAATAAGGCTGGTGAGGAGCGACCATCCGTGTAATTGCTTTATACGAGCATCGATATGTCAGATAGTATAACATGCAATTCTTTTCAAGTGGAAATCCGACATGCCGACACAAACTCAAAGCTACTACACAGTGGCTATAATATCTTCGGAAACAAATATAGAAATAAACATAACATAAATCAGTCACAGATAATTCATATCACAAAGGCGGAAATAGATATGAATATAACACTAACACATGAAAGTGTATATCAGAGTAGTGGTCAGAAAGATCCACAATAAAACAAAATAATAGCAACATGTGCTATACAAAAGAATACGTCAATGAGTCAATATCTCAAGAGTATATAACAAAAACTACTAATCTAAGTAGTAAGCAAAAGGTCAGAGTAATGGATCCCTGGAGAGAAGTCAAGCAGAAGCACCTGTAACATCTCGGTCTGACCCTAGTATTATTTAATAAGAAAATAATAAACGGATCAATCTAGCTATAAATATCAGATGAAATGATATAGAATGAGAGATATGACATAAACATATAATAATCACAATACCAAGCTGTGATAAATAAGTAATTGAAAAATCAACAAGAGATCAATCAATATCACAATAATCTACTCAAGATAAAAAGAAATGTCATACTCCTAATTTCATTCACCAAGCCACAATAAATGACATATATATCAATGCCAATCGTAAAAGTTGGTGAAACATAAATTCCATAATGGCATACTACTATAAGCATGTAAATGATAATCAACAAAAGATTAGTCAATATCAAAAGAATCTTCTCAAAGATCCGAAGAGGGCATCATACCCTAAACCTGTACTCATAACAAGTCAATGATATAAATTCCGGAAATCAACACACGAAATCCAAAAATCACGATAAAAGGTATGTGTGAGTGGAATCACACAAGTGGTGTCTAGGCTAACCGAAAAGGTATGTGTGAATGGAATCGCACAAGTGGTGTCTAGCCTAACCTCGCAAACAAAGAGACATCGCACATTGCTAGTCTAAACCCTAAAAGGTATGTGTGAATGGAATCACACAAATGGTGTCTAGGCTAACCAAAAAGGTATGTGTGAATGGAATCGCACAAGTGGTGTCTAGCCTAATCTCGCAAACAAAGAGACATCGCACATTGCTAGTCTAAACCATAAAAGGTATGTGTGAATGGAATCACACAAATGGTGTCTAGGCTAACCGAAAAGGTATGTGTGAATGGAATCGCACAAGTGGTGTCTAGCCTAACCTCGCAAACAAAGAGACATCGCACATTGCTAGTCTAAACCATAAAAGGCATGTGTGAATGGAATCACACAAATGGTGTCTAGGCTAACCGAAAAGGTATGTGTGAATGGAATCGCACAAGTGGTGTCTAGCCTAACCTCGCAAACAAAGAGACATCGCACATTGCTAGTCTAAACCATAAAAGGTATGTGTGAATGGAATCACACAAATGGTGTCTAGGCTAACCGAAAAGGTATGTGTGAATGGAATCGCACAAGTGGTGTCTAGCCTAACCTCGCAAACAAAGAGATATCGCACATTGCTAGTCTAAACCATAAAAGTTATGTGTGAATGGAATCACACAAATGGTGTCTAGGCTAACCGAAAAGGTATGTGTGAATGGAATCGCACAAGTGGTGTCTAGCCTAACCTCGCAAACAAAGAGACATCGCACATTGCTAGTCTAAATCACAAAGATGATCGTCATGATCAACGAGAAGTGTCAATTACAGTAAGCTAGTAAATATATGAGCTTAGCATCATGTCCCATAACCACTAGCTTAACTTAAATATTTACGAACAAATTGTAGATCTCCACTAGAAAATTGTCACAAGAGTTTCAATCGAACAAGTCCAAGAATTAACCGACGAAGTAAACGCAAGCGTTTCATACCACTTGTTTTACTAAGTCGTTTAATTAGATTTCTCATACGAGTGAGGTAAAGGCTTATATATACTAATAGATTAGAAAACGGTTTGAGAAAACGAGTTTTGTAATAAAATAGTGTTGAAATCATTTGAAGAAAGAGTTTTGATATTTACTACTAGTATAGAAAACCTTTATATTTTTAAAGTGACAAATCACAAAGAAGATTGTAGGAACAATCAATCACTAAGATTCACATTCGAAAACGTGAATAAAATCCAAAGAAATCGATATCAAATCCATCAAAGTGGATATGTCTAAAATTCTCAAAGAAAAGGTCATCAAAGTCGATAATAAATGACGACAACAAAAGGGAGACAACACGAATCGATTAAAGTTGGATATTCAAACGAATTAGCAAAATAGGCTAATCTGGCAAATAGAAGCAGGTCGGTCGACCGGACTCCCTGAGTCGGTCGACCGAACCATAGGTTGGAATGTGCTCGGGACAGCAGGTCGGTCGACCGAACCAGGGCGGTCGGTCGGCCGAACCTTAAAACAGAAAGTGCTTATGCACTTGGAAGCAGGTCGATCGACCGGACCAGGGGGTCGGTCGGCCGAACCTGTTTCCAGCCTCTTCCCTGCCTATCACAAATGAGGTTCAATCTCGACCAAAATTGCATTCGCACGAGCAACGGCGCTAAGGGTTTATGTCAATCGACTACCCGGCCCTATAAGCTCCTCGATGCATCACCAAAAACATGTTCAAACATCAAAGTTAGGATTTTTAACGAATTGAACTCAAAACACTAAAAATTGGAATATTCACAAAAGCAATCCAAATCAAAATCAAATGCACATGAATAAGTGTTAGGAATTCATACCTAACAATAGAAGAGAATTATAAGCATAGATGTGAGATTAAAAATCTCACCTTTGAATTAAAATTTATGAAGACGAAGCTTGAAAGCAATGGGAATCAACCACACTTCACATCCAACTCAAGAAGCTTGAATCTAAGCTTGAAAGAGAAACATTTCCTAAATTAGGTTTAGGAAATTTCTGAAATTGAAAGGAGAATGAGTTGGAGAAGAAGAAGGAGATGCTTACCAATGGGTTCACTTGAGTTTGGAGCAAGAAGATGGATTTGCAAAGCAAGCTAGGGCTTAGGAATTTCTATTTCCCATTCTCTTCCACCATTGTTGCTAAAGCTTGAGTGTTTAAGAAAATAAGAATGAAGTGAAGAGGAGAGGGGGGTTGGGACTGAGTTAGTAAGTGGGGTTATTGGCTCAGCCCAAATCAAAACCCTAAGTGAAAAAGTAGCAAAAATCAACTTTCTCCAAACATATTGAAGCTTATACTCAAAAAGGTCGCAAACGGCATTTTAAACTCAATGGGAGTGGTTCCGAGTCCCAATTCGACCATATGCAAAAAGTAGCTTTTCGGACTAAATTCCGACTAACGATAAAATATTTAAATATAAAATCGATAAATATGCCGGTTGTTACAGACTCCCCTCCTTGAAGAAATTGCGTCCTCGCAATACTTAAGAAGAAAATAAGAAGTAACAACCATAGAAGCATATCAACAGAAAAGAAAATTTGAAATAGGAAGTTCACCATAAAGAGCACGAAAGAGTTAGCACGAAAGGGATAGCTCGATGAATTTTCCGGATTCCCAAGAGCAATCCATAGGATTTGAGAACCATTGAACTCTCACAAGAAGAACATCTTTATTCCGAAGGCGCTCAACCTCCGAAGCAATGACGCGAATTGAATGTTGCTCATAAATCAAACCTGGTGAAACTTCAATTTCAACAATATCACGGGGCTCAAGAATAAAAATTCGGAATCCCTAAGGCATTTCCGTAGATAAAAGACGTGGAGAACGTCAAGAATAGCAGAAAATTGAGATGGTGTAACGACGTAGTATAATAACAGTACGTCCGAGAAACTAGAAACTCGAGTAATTTGGAACATCGGTGTAGTACAAAAACGGTACGCCAAATGAACCAAAGCCCGAATAATTTCGGAACACCGACGTAGTACAAAAACGGTACGTCCAATGAGCTGATAAACCGAAACAACGATGTAGTATAATAGTACATCCATTGATCCAGATAAGACGGAACATCGATGTAGTATAATAATAGTACATCCGATGAACCGAACACTATAAAAGAACACCGGACACTAGTCCATAAAAGAGATGAGATGAAACTCAATAAAACGAAGTACATCAAAACGTCCGATGAACTTGATAAAAAGATAATTCCATTCAGACATCATCAAAGAATCAACCACTTGTTGCTTACGACAAAGCGCATTGGCAACACGATTTCCCTTCCGGGAATAAAAAGAATATCAGGATCATAAGATGCCAGGAACTCGAGTCAACATGAAGTTCCTTATGAGAAAATAAATATTCCGAAGATTTATGATCGAGGTGGAGAACAAATTTCTCCCCCAAAAATTATGATGCCAAATTTTTAAAAGTAAAAACAATAGCCGCGAGCACTAGATCATGAGTGGCATAACTAGTCTCGATAAGCTATAATGATTTAGAAGCACAAGTGATAGCACGTTCTCTTTGGCAAGAGAACGGCATCCAAACCAATACGACTAGTATCGGTACAAATAGCAAAGTCTTGGTTCCCCTTCAGGAATCACAAGAAAGAATAAGAGTATCGAAAGAAAGAGTTCTTTTAAATAATCTTCTTTCTCGAAAAGTTAAAACTTTCAAAATTACATTTTTAAAAGTCAATATATCGTGTCTGACTGTCTCATCAAAGCGTTTAGGAGATTCCTATCGATAACGTTGATCAAGCGCATCGACCAGAATTCTTAAAACACTAAATGGGCAATACAATCACAAAATCATATTCTATAGGATAAGTAAGTTTCTCAAAAACTTCTAAGAATATTCTTTGTTCGTTTTAAGAACAAAAAAAATCAAATTGTACTTATAAATAAATCTTATGAAAAAGATTTTAAAAATTTTAAATTTCTATTTTCATCCAAAATCAATAAATTCAAGAATAGTCTCACCAAAATATTCATAAAATACTCGATTAATAAAATGGATGAAATAAGCTAGATGAATCGAATGACATAATAAGTAATTCATAAGAATCATAACGAGTGCGGAATGCGGTAAGTGGAATGCTAGCTCCTGCAACTCGTAGCCAAATGAAAATCAGTGGCAAGGTCGAGCTGAAAGACCTTAACACCACTCGAAAGATTGCTTAGGGGATAATCCTAAGACAAACTCAAAAATACCGGAAAAGTTTCACAAATTATTTAGATAAGAGAAATAACACTTTCTCATCTTGAGGGCTTAAAGAATAAAATGATGTCTTCAAGTTGGAATCAAAATCATAAAGGAAAAATAGAAATCTGCTTAACAGATTGAAAATGTCAAAGATGAATAGTCCACACGGGACAAAGGATATGGCCTCATAATAATTAAGCCAATCCTTACAAAAGTAAATTCTGAAGCCTAAGTAAAAAAAATCAGCGCGGACAGAAAAATCGCATAAAATAATTTTGACATCAATAAAGACAAATTGAGTGTTGCGGATCTACCATCCGGATTCACAATCCTCAAACAAGTCATCAAGTCCAAAATTGTTTAAAGGGAAAGAATCAACAAGTTCTTTTGATATAAAATAGTGAGATGGACTCATGTCAAAAAGAATTCAAATAGAAAGATCACGAAATAAAACAATAGGATCAAGGATTGAATGTAAAATACCTTGACCAAGAGAAGTGTCACAAGGGGCTTGCATGACTTTCAACTTTCCCTCCCTCTTGCTAGGGAGTTTGGGGCATGTAGATAAGTAATGACCCGAGCCTTTGCAATAGCGGCAATAGAGGGGTTTCGGGCACTTAATTACATAATGGTCCGTGGAACCACAATTGTAGCATTGTTTATGACTTGGGGTAGGAGACTTGGCTACCGAAGTTTCCGGTTCCACCTTCTTCTTGCTTAGAAGTATGAGGCAGACAGAAATATGATGACTTGAATTTTTCAATAACGACAAAAGAGTGGTTCCGAACACTCCTTCGCATAGTGGTCCTTAGAACCACAATTATAGCATTGTCCATGATTAGGGATTGGAGTCTTTGCTACCGAAGTTGCCTGCCTCCCTTTCTTGTAGGGATTAAGGCCTTCGAACTTAATATACCTCCTATTGTTGCAAAAGAGGCTCTTTTTGGAACCTCCGACATCACTGTTACTTCCTTTAACGACCCCTTCTTCTTGTAGAGTGATATCTACAAGTTGATCGAAAGGAACTTCTAGTTTCAGGGGTAAGACCTTTGTGGGATTCTTTCTCAAAGCACAGATAAACCTTTGATTCTGAGCAAGATCCAAAAGTTGTTGGGCAGACATGAATACGCCATCCAGAGAAGGACTACTGGATTGACCAGCGCTAGGACTGCCAGGACTAACCATCTCTTCTTCTTTAAGAAAGAAAGAAAGAAGAAGAAAAAGGTTATTCACAAAATGAATATCAAGCAATCTTGATAGATAAAACAAGGAATCATAAAAGAAAGTAGGATAGAACGGTACGAAGACTCGAATAAATCCTAAGGCACGACTCCTAAGAAAGACTTAGGACGATGATCCTTGTTATATTATTCTACATTGTTCCGAAGTTTGGCTCTGATACCAAGCTGTGACGCCCCACCTCTATACCCACGCTAGCCAAGAACATTACGGTGAATGCTGTCGACTAGCACGGAGAATAAGGCTGTTGAGGAGCGACCATCCGTGTAATTGCTTATGCGAGCATCGATATGTCAGATAGTATAACATGCAATTCTTTTCAAGTGGAAATCCGACATGCCGACACAAACTCAAAGCTACTACACAGTGGCTATAATATCTTCGGAAACAAATATAGAAATAAACATAACATAAATCAGTCACAGATAATTCATATCACAAAGGCGGAAATAGATATGAATATAACACTAACACATGAAAGTGTATATCAGAGTAGTGGTCAGAAAGATCCACAATAACACAAAATAATAGCAACATGTGCTATACAAAAGAATACGTCAATGAGTCAATATCTCAAGAGTATATAACAAAAACTACTAATCTAAGTAGTAAGCAAAAGGTCAGAGTAATGGATCCCTGGAGAGAAGTCAAGCAGAAGCACCTGTAACATCTCGGTCTGACCCGAGTATTATTTAATAAGAAAATAATAAACGGATCAGTCTAGCTATAAATATCAGATGAAATGATATAGAATGAGAGTATGACATAAACATATAATAATCACAATACCAAGCTTAAATAAATAACTAATTGAAAAATCAACAAGAGATCAATCAGTATCACAATAATCTACTCAAGATAAAAAGGAATGTCATACTCCTAATTTCATTCACCAAGCCACGATAAATGACATATATATCAATGCCAATCGTAAAAGTTGGTGAAACATAAATTCCATAATGGCATACTACTATAAGCATGTAAATGATAATCAACAAAAGATTAGTCAATATCAAAAGAATCTTCTCAAAGATCCGAAGAGGGCATCATACCCTAAACCTGTACTCATAACAAGTCAATGATATAAATTCCAGAAATCAACACAGGAAATCCAGAAATCACAATAAAAGGTATGTGTGAGTGGAATCACACAAGTGGTGTCTAGGCTAACCAAAAAGGTATGTGTGAATGGAATCGCACAAGTGGTGTCTAGCCTAACCTCGCAAACAAAGAGACATCGCACATTGCTAGTCTAAACCCTAAACGGTATGTGTGAATGGAATCACACAAATGGTATCTAGGCTAACCGAAAAGGTATGTGTGAATGGAATCGCATAAGTGGTGTCTAGCCTAATCTCGCAAACAAAGAGACAATGCACATTGCTAGTCTAAACCATAAAAGGTATGTGTGAATGGAATCACACAAATGGTGTCTAGGCTAACCGAAAAGGTATGTGTGAATGGAATCGCACAAGTGGTGTCTAGCCTAACCTCGCAAACAAAGAGACATCGCACATTGCTAGTCTAAACCATAAAAGGTATGTGTGAATGGAATCACACAAATGGTGTCTAGGCTAACCGAAAAGGTATGTGTGAATGGAATCGCACAAGTGGTGTCTAGCCTAACCTCGCAAACAAAGAGACATCGCACATTGCTAGTCTAAACCATAAAAGGTATGTGTGAATGGAATCACACAAATGGTGTCTAGGCTAACCGAAAAGGTATGTGTGAATGGAATCGCACAAGTGGTGTCTAGCCTAACCTCGCAAACAAAGAGACATCGCACATTGCTAGTCTAAACCATAAAAGGTATGTGTGAATGGAATCACACAAATGGTGTCTAGGCTAACCGAAAAGGTATGTGTGAATGGAATCGCACAAGTGGTGTCTAGCCTAACCTCGCAAACAAAGAGACATCGCACATTGCTAGTCTAAATCACAAAGATGATCGTCATGATCAACGAGAAGTGTCAATTACAGTAAGCTAGTAAATATATGAGCTTAGCATCATGTCCCATAACCACTAGCTTAACTTAAATATTTACGAACAAATTGTAGATCTCCGCTAGAAAATTGTCACAAGAGTTTCAATCGAACAAGTCCAAGAATTAACCAACGAAGTAAACGCAAGCGTTTCATACCACTTGTTTTACTAAGTCGTTTAATTAAATTTCTCATACGAGTGAGGTAAAGGCTTGTATATACTAATAGATTAGAAAACGGTTTGAGAAAACGAGCTTTGTAATAAAATAGTGTTGAAATCATTTGAAGAAAGAGTTTTGATATTTACTACTAGTATAGAAAACCTTTATATTTTTAAAGTGACAAATCACAAAGAAGATTGTAGGAACAATCAATCACTAAGATTCACATTCGAAAACGTGAATAAAATCCAAAGAAATCGATATCAAATCCATCAAAGTGGATATGTCTAAAATTCTCAAAGAAAAGGTCATCAAAGTCGATAATAAATGACGACAACAAAAGGGAGACAACACGAATCGATTAAAGTTGGATATTCAAACGAATTAGCAAAATAGGCTAATCTGGCAAATAGAAGCAGGTCGGTCGACCGGACTCCCTGAGTCGGTCGACCGAACCATATGTTGGAATGTGCTCGGGACAGCAGGTCGGCCGACCGAACCAGGGGGGTCGGTCGGCCGAACCTTAAAACAGAAAGTGCTTATGCACTTAGAAGCAGGCCGGTCGACCGGACCAGGGGGTCGGTCGGCCGAACCTGTTTCCAGCCTCTTCCCTTCCTATCACAAATGAGGTTCAATCTCGACCAAAATTGCATTCGCACGAGCAACGGCGCTAAGGGTTTATGTCAATCGACTACCCGGCCCTATAAGCTCCTCGATGCATCACCAAAAACATGTTCAAACATCAAAGTTAGGATTTTTAACGAATTGAACTCAAAACACTAAAAATTGGAATATTCACAAAAGCAATCCAAATCAAAATCAAATGCACATGAATAAGTGTTAGGAATTCATACCTAACAATAGAAGAGAATTATAAGCATAGATGTGAGATTAAAAATCTCACCTTTGAACTAAAATTTATGAAGATGAAGCTTGAAAGCAATGGGAATCAACCACACTTCACATCCAACTCAAGAAGCTTGAATCTAAGCTTAAAAGAGAAACATTTCCTAAATTAGGTTTAGGAAATTTCTGAAATTGAAAGGAGAATGAGTTGGAGAAGAAGAAGGAGATGCTTACCAATGGGTTCACTTGAGTTTGGAGCAAGAAGATGGATTTGCAAAGCAAGCTAGGGCTTAGGAATTTCTATTTCCCATTCTCTTCCACCATTGTTGCTAAAGCTTGAGCGTTTAAGAAAATAAGAATGAAGTGAAGAGGAGAGGGGGGTTGGGACTGAGTTAGTAAGTGGGGTTATTGGCTCAGCCCAAATCAAAACCCTAAGTGAAAAAGTAGCAAAAATTAACTTTCTCCAAACATATCGAAGCTTATACTCAAAAAGGTCGCAAACGGCATTTTAAACTCAATGGGAGTGGTCCCGAGTCCCAATTCGACCGTATGCAAAAAGTAGCTTTTCGGACTAAATTCCGACTAACGATAAAATATTTAAATATAAAATCGATAAATATGCGGGTTGTTACAAATTCCCTCGTGCAATCCATATCTATGTGTGTGTGAGTGTGGTCCAGGGGTTTTACACAGTAGTGCAACATCATCAATCATCATAGATTTAAGCATATCAATATCGGTAAGTGGTATATTCTTATAATGCTTATCTTCCATACACAGATTCACAGATAAATAATATACATTTATTACAGATAAGATAAATAAAATAAAATTTCACACAGCTCAATACACAGAACAGAATATTACAGTCCAAAGATAACAATCAATTCAGGGCATTTCATATAATGCAAACATTCATAAGCAATCCAAGCAATCATTTATAAACAGGATTAACTAATTGTTTAATCCTAAATTAATTAAATTAAATTCTCAATTAAATTAATTACTCATGAATTAATTACTTAATCCTAATTCATTAATTATGAATCATTTAATATTAATTAATTAATATATTAATTAATCCTTAATTATCCATCTTAATTAATTACCTTTAATTAATTAATCAGTCCTTAATTAATCACATTAATTAAATTAACTTCTAAATTAATTTCATAATTAATTAACCCTTATTTATAAATAAATGAACTTTAATTAATAATTAATCAATCCCTAGTCATTAATTAGTAACCCTTAATTATTTGCTTTTAATTAATTAATGAACCTTTAATTAATTACCCTCTAATTAATTATTATTAATTAATTCAATTAATTAACTACTCCGTAATTAATTGTCATTCCTTAATCACCTTTATTAGTTAATTAACCTTTAATCAACAATTAATCAATCTAGATTTATAAATAAATCAACCTTTAATTATTTAAATAATTAACCTTAAATTATTTAATTATCCTCTAATTAATTAGTTAATTAATTAATCAATCCTTAATTAATTACCTTAATTAATTAATCCTTAATTATAAATTAATTAACCTTTTAATTAATAATTAAGTAGTTAATTATCATTGACAGTGTAAATTAACTAAACCTTTAAAAAAATATTTGATTAACTCTTTAATTACATTGTTAAGTTTTATTTAAAATAAATTCTTTTAAAATATAAGTTTAAAACAATTTAAACTTAACTAATTTTAAAATATTTTATTTCAAAACCTTTAACTACCACTTAACTTTAATTTTAAACCTTTAAAATTTGTTTAAAATTTGTTTTAAATAAATTTTACTTTGAAAACTAAATTCATATTTATTTTACTTTTTTTTTTTACTTAGTTAACTCATATTTATGAAAACTTATAAATTTCCATTTGGCTTTGAACTTGCTTAACATTTTATTATGCGCATTAAAACTTGACTTTTAAAAAAAATTCCAAGCTTCATATAATAGTTTGGAAAGCAAATTGTTACTGTATAAATAGAAACTCGAGCAAGTATCGAATCAAACCCGTATATTCCCACTTCCAAACACGAGACCAAACACGATGTCCCTGAGTTCCCTCCTTCTTCTTCTTCCTCTCCCCTAAAACAAATCACCTACGGTTCCAGTATCAAACACGATGAACATAAACAATCGAAACGAGCATCAATTCGTTCACGAATCAGTATCTGCCTCGACGAACAACGCTGCTGCCTGGGTCCTTTGTGCACAGTGACACACGTTCATTTGTACGTCGTCGCCTCTGACCATCTCACCATCGCAACACTGCCACCCAATCCCTCGTCGCCTCCTGATCCAGCCTTGCCACTATGCCGATGCAAAGTCGACTCCTACCAAAAAATCGTTCATCGGCGCCGCCCCCTACTCGAACCAGAAACCAACTCTCAAGACCAATTCAACCTAATGCATCGCCGATCGACTATTACCGCACATGCCACCTACCTCCGATTAAGGCCCTACCATGCGGCCATCTTTGAGCCAAAACACCCAAACTCCAGTTACCTCTCTTCTTCTCAAGATCACCGCGATACAACTCATGTTGAAACCCTTCTTAAACCTATTACGACGATCCCTGGCCACCACGTCCAAAAATAAAATGCTATTCCATTTTTCCCGTGATTGCTAAGCCTTCGCCTATCTCCAGTGACAAGTACGGCATCCAATTTGTCATTGATCAAGGAGAATCGCTAAAAAAAGATTTTCCAGTTCAATCCCAAAATCCCATCTCAAAACAAAACTAAAAACTATGATTTTTATTTTAAAATTCACATTCGCAAGATTGAATCAGGTTATATAATAAAAACAAGAAATTATGAATATTAAATTTTTTGATTATTTAGACTATTACTGATACTTATTACTTTGAAATAAATATTCAATATAAACCCTTGCGATTATTTTTAAAAATATTATTACATGCTTATAATCATTTTCCATTTAGAGATCTTAACCTAAATTTATTTATATGAAGAGAAAATGGATTTATTTTAAGGGACCTGAACCTGTAGCACAACAGAAGATAGATATATGCACATCTATACAGACATGCATATAATACATGGCCTAATTAAACTATATTCATGTTGAGTACTTGCAGACAAATATATAGTCATCATCACCACTCAAACATATCACATGCATCAATATCAAAAGAGTAAGGGTTGAATTTTTTTGCTCACAGTTATGTGAAGAACAGAGGACCATGCTTTGAAACTGGAACTTGCTTGATTATTTGATCTTTTGCTTTGATTTCTGTTTTGATCTAGATCCGATTTTTTTAATTCTGGAATTTTTCTTGAATCTGATCTTGCTCGATTTCTGCATTGAGTTGAACTTGCATTTGATTTTAATTCCCAGATTACACTTGATTTAGTTTGAGATGCATATGAAATCTACCTTTAATATATTTCTAGCTTGTTGTTTTGAGTTGAATTCTTGCTTTTGGTGATTTTCTGGTTTGATGACTTTTGAACTTGGTTTCTCAGTTTTGAGAAAAAATGACATGGTTTCCTTTTTTTGCATGTTTTCTTTGTTGAATTCAAAGAAAACAATTCTCTTGCTACATGTTTAATTTGTGAACACTTGTAAGTTATATCATTTTACTTCTTACACTTCTTAAAATTATTATTACTTGTTAAACACTTGTCAAATGTGTTTAAATTGTTTTTAAAACCTTTTTGTTAAATTTTATTTTAAAATTTATGAAACCCTTGTCATATTATAATTTGCTTTATATCTCCATATGTTTACATTTTCAATTTGAACAAATCCATTTACTTTTATTTACATATGTATTTATAAACAAGGTTTTAACTTTCAAATTATAACTTTCAAATATAAATATGTATTCACACACACTCATATATATATTTATAATTGGAAAACAAACTTTCATTTTTAAATTTCAAATTCAAAAATCAATATACTATCAATTTGTATTTATAAATGAGTAAACAAATATTAAATTTATAAATATAAATTTTATCCCAATCATAATTTATTTATTTTTCAAAATCTTTTTTATTGCCATGCTTTCAAATCAATCCATAATTAAGTTTATAATCAATATGTTATTTACAATATTTATTTTTGATTTCCCAATTACAAATGCTATTTTAGAATCATATTTACATACATTTATATTAATAATAATCAAATATCTGTTTAATTTAGAAAATAACAAATTAATTCACAATTTAATTTCAATAAATAAATTAATTACCAATTATCTCATAATTAAATTGCAAAAATTGAATTTATTATCAAATTAATTCTGGCTAAAATCCGAGAATGTTACATATTCCCCCCTTAAGAAAATTTCGTCCCCGAAATTTTCCAAACGGGAAGATAACGAAGAATAGATGAAAGATAGAGAAGTATCTTTCCAGATCAAATTGAATATCTATTCTGCATTTGGCGTACCAAATCAGAATATCAACAATAGATACGAGAATAAACTCATACAGGATACTCGGGGCACCAAATCTATGAAATATACAAGGGCACTGGTTAGTTCGAAGGGATAACTAACCGTTCGTAAAATATATCTAGACCCAAACAATAGATAAATGGATTTAATCTTCCATAATTCTCAAACACTAGTTATGGATTCCAAACTCAAGTCGGAATATTCCAAAGTATATATATCTTGTCCCTCTTCGAACTTTGATCTTCACAAGAAATCACAATAAAAATTTCAAATTTGGTTTTAATCGAAATTGTTTTATCGATACAATTTAATTTAACTTTATATTTTATTAACCAATTTATTTCAAATATTTTTCAAATTTATTAAAGTTAAAAAATGAAAAGATGATAAGAATCCGATGAAGAGAATATGAAATAGAAATTTACCTACAACAATTACAAGGCCATCATCACACCGAAGCTTCTCCCTCAAGCTGCCATGAAGCCAACAAAGAATTTGAAATCGGATGATGATGATAGAGATTGATAGAGAAAGTTGTTTCCGTTGTTGTTACAGGGCATTGACCATATGAAGTGGTACTTCCTGTCCCCTATCTCGTCCTCTTCTTGCACTCATACTTACTATCAGTGCATAGTAAGAGAATTTACTGAGGCACTCGGACGGATATCTTAGGGATATACTCATTCTAGGGTATACTTCACCCTATCTCTAATGAGCTACCTAATGTGTTATACTCCCGAGCTAAAGTTTCAACCTTCAGCTCTGATACCAAGATGTCACGACCTAAATTTCAGCGTTCGAAAATCGACACCCGTACTTCACTTATACTTGACTCGTGCTGGAGCTTATAACACATTAAGTACAAAAACAAAGCGAAAGAAAATGAATATCATATATCTCCAATAAGTACAATATCCAATGATATACAATAATTTGATACAAATGATATTATCATCAGAGATACAAAAATAACAGCGGAAAAATAACTTCACTAGAATCTCCAAAAGAATCCAACTCCATAATGCAACTGCAACTCCATCTCCAAACTAAAGGTAGCTCGAACCATCATCACGATGCAATAAGCAAAGTAGATAACTCCAGAATGAAGCAAATGTGATCGCCAAGATCCAAAGGCTTCAAAGATATCAAATCTACATCTACTATTTGACTATCTGAAAACCACAACTCTAGACTGCACGTGTGCAAAATTGTGGGCACCAAGAGTTTAGGAAAGGAACAATAAACTCCGGGTCAGTCATGGGACTGGTATGAGCAAACAAAAACAGTTTATCTTTAAAACAAACAACAAAATATTTTAAAATTTAAATCCACAATGCTTTTTGGAAAATGAAACTACCATAAGGCCTCCCGCCACACACACCATGCAAACGCAGAATTGGAGGAGATTTCTCCTTATGATAGTCAAAAATGCTTGATACGCGAAAACCATTTTGATATTATTATTAGTGCATAGCGGAAAATATTTCGAAAGTATAATATTAATCTTAGCTAGCATAGACATTTCGAACTATGCCTACTATAACTACCATCCAAACAGTGGGGTGCCACCATAAGTAGATGGCAGGTTATACAACTAAAACCGTACAAGGTGCGTATTAGAGATTGGATTTCCAACAAATGGTCAGGCCAAGGAACTTCCTATTGCCACATGGGAACGCCTCTGGAGGGACGCCCCAAGAACCTACCCGGATCTCTGCCAACACAAGGCCGGCTTCCTCCCGTCTTGGGAGTAACACCCAAAGATAGGCAATCCCCGATCGTTTGCGACCTTTATCCGAGGATTCTCAACCACAAAGCAACATCACATGGTAATAAATTTACAGTGTCCACATAAGTTAAGTATCTGGGCTCCATAACATGATACTACCCTTTTCCAGACGGAATGGACATACCCTAGAGCGCGACCCCTGCAACCTTGCCGCATCTTTCCTGTTTCGACCATTTCCGGGAAGTGAGGTCCTGATGCAGTCTCGTCCACAAAGCTACTCTTTTTCACAAAGCATGCTTCGATCAACGAATGATCGACAGCACTGTAACGACCCGTGAATTTTGATAAATAAATTGGTTGAATTGATAAGATTTTTGTAATTAAATTTTAAAAGAAATAAAAAAATTATAATTTATATTGATGTAAATGTTAAGAATGAATTATAGCCATGGTTATTAAGAACTAATTATTGACAATTTAAGTAAAATCACAATGAAAATGAAATTGTGTATACTGTTGCACTTGGTATAAAATAAAAATATAAAATAAGTAAATAAGTGTAAGTGCTGTATAACTAAAGGAATTAATATATTATTAATAGTAATTGAATGAATTCGGTAATATGTATGTAATTATAAAATTTGGTTGAAGTATGATAAACCTAAGTGTAACCTTCGATTGTAAACAATTATTATAAGTTACCTGTTTAATTTGTTGATTGAATTGGAATGGGAAATAAAATTCTAATAAAAAATATAATTAAAGGTTACATTAATGGGAATGAGAATGTGTTAAGTAAATAAAAGGTAAACAATACTAGTCAAGACTAATGAATTTATGTATTGAAGGGAATACCAATTAATGAAAAGAATTGCAAATGTTATATTTGGCAAAATTTCAATATAAGTGGGAATTATAGTTAATGCACAATTGCAAGATTTTAATTGATTCTATTTAGAAAATTGGGAAATAAATTTTAATAAATATAATTAAATATTTTGTTAATGTACATATGATAATATTTGAAAGTAGTGTCCATTCCATCAAATTTTAAATATAGTAATAAATAATGTGTAAAAAGGCAATAAATTATACGTTTATTTGACACGTTTTATATCCATTCTTGTTTAATTATTTGGCGTTATTAATGGTACGTTATTTCCTGATATATTATTTAGCATATTCACTAAATAAATAAGAAACATATAAATTTAAATTACGTTACTATGTTAATTATTTTGGGCGTACGTTTTGTTTTAATTACTGCGTCTATTGTGTGCACTCTTTAATTTCTTATCTTAGCGAAAAAAAATCAAATCATTCAATAGTCGTGCTTTTCTATAGGAAAGAAATGAAAAGCTTGCCTTGTCATTCATGTGTGAGACATTCCTCTTTCCTTTTTACTTCTCCTTAATTAATAGGAATAAATTTCCTCTAGCCGTTACTATCTTTATTTCTTGCCCTTTTTACCCCACCTTTTGATTTTGTACCTTTTTATTTACCCATTTATTTATTTCCTACCTTAACTTACTCCTCAATGCCCATAGTCGTTCCTTACATGTAGCCTATCAATTCACGTGAAGATAGGAAGAGTTCTCATTTTTCCATTTATTCCCTTTTTTAAAATAAGAACTAAATCCCTTCATTTTCTCTTGCCGCTTTAAACAAATTTCTTTCCACTTTATCAATTTGAGGCTTCTCTTATAAATACAAATCACACGTACATACCCTACACCATTTCAATAGACCTTCATCTCCTCTCTCGCGTGAAGCAGCAGGTAAATGGCCGCATGCTTTTCCTTTATTTTCTTTTTCTTCTTCTTTTTCATCCTTTTCTTTGTTTTCTTCTTGTTTATATTGCTTTTTCTTTTCCTTTATTTTAAGTATAACATGTTTCAAGTATATATTTTAAAATATAAGTATGTTTATATAGTGCAGCGCAAGTATACATTAAATTTAAAGTTATAAACATCTGCATTTTTTCTATGGTTAGTTTTATATGAGTATTTATTGAAATTTGTTTAGTCTGCATTTTGAATATACATTGGGTTGTTGCATACTATTTATATATAATATAACAAGTTTAGAAGTCTACATACTTTTATATATCATGTAAGAAGTTTAGAATAGTTGGATTTCAATCTGCATGATTTCATCAGAGAAATATCATGAACACATATTAGTTTATATATTGTGTACCTGACTTTGAATTCTATGTTCATATCTTGTTTTAACATATAATATATATACACATGTTTTGATTTAATTGGCACGTGTCTAAATAGTTTGCATACATAGTTTACACCTATACGCATATACGACCTACATTTTTCATATATGTGACGTTTAAGTCAAGGCCTATTGTTTCTATACTTGGATTTAAAATAGAAGGTATAAGTTTTAAATATGTAACATGTTTAAGTGAAACATTTATGCGGTTATATATAAAGTTATGGTTATATACTGCTACCTGGGTTGCATAAGAATTATATGTTGATTTTAAAGCAAGTCACTTCGATTTTATAAGGGGTATTGAGTTTGAATTATATATTAGGTATGTATTCTAAATATGGGTTTGGATATAATAATGATTTTGTATATACACACAAACATTTTGATTTTTATTATAGATATGCTTTAAGTTCAATATATATGCTTAAAGTTTAAGATTGATTTAAAAATATATATGTATTTGTTTCAATATATATATTTTATATATGTTTTAAGTGTAATTTAAGGTCTGCACTTAAATTTTTAGTCTTCATGTTTGTAATGTATAAAGATAATGTACATAAATTCATGCCTGCATTGCCATACAATTTTGAAAGAATATATATGATATTAAATGAAAATTGATTTTTATATTATATATATAAAAGGTTACTTTCATAAAGATTTAAATTTTAGACGGTGTTTGGATATTGGTTTCAAATATGGGTAATATAGTATATAAGTATTTATTTCAATCTTATGTATATACGATGATTAATTTTATTTATTGGTTTTAAACTAAATATTTATTTTATATATATTTGGTACAAATTTATATCGACTGATTCAATTGTTCTCTTCGATTTCCCTTTATCAGCCTTGTCCGTCGTGCCTATTTTCTACATCAAATCTTGTCCATCCAGCGTTGCATTGGATTTCGTAGTTCACTTCATTGCCTATCTCTCTAACCTCAAAAGGTGAGCAATCACTCACGATTAATGTTCTTATATTTATTAAGTTTGATTTCAATTGAAACGATAATTGAAATATGCTGCTAGTTTGAACTGTTATTTATTTAAATTGTTATATATGCTAGTATCTATAACTATTCACCTATGAGATATGACACCACATCCTGTGTTTATATTATATTATTATTGATGATATATGCATGTTGTTATATTCTATATTGTCTGTTATCTCTATGCAAGTTCCCTGTTAGTATAGAATTCAATATGGGTTGAAATGATACATACCCGAATGGACTTTATAATAGGAGAAAATCGTTATGGGTTGAAATGATAGGCCCAAGCGATTTTCATTTGAATTGAATTTTGGATTACGGGTCGAAATGACATCTACCCGTATATATTTAAATTACGGATTGAAATGATAAATATCTGTATCACTTGGCCATAGGATAGGAAATTATATGCAGACACTGATTGACTATATATAAATATTTTAAAATGATTTCTATGGTTTTGAAAGGGAATATATATATGGTTTTATTTAATATTGGAAATGGTTGATATATAAATAAGTTTTAAAATAAAGTGATTTAATTAATATATTATGTTAAGTAGTAAATTCTTAAATCCATTTTTCAATGATTTGTTTAAGTAAGAAAGATAATGTTGAATTTATTAAAATTGTGTTTAGTTACGAATTTTACTTAATTAAATCGTTTTGAAACTATTGAATTTGGAATTTTTAGATATGATCTTATAACTTGATTTTGATTTAGGAAATTAAATGAATATTCCCGATTAAAGAAATTGAAGGAAAATATACTAAACTGTAACTCAAGGTTATTTAAACGATATTGAATTTATTAAGTGAATATTCCAAGGAAATAAAATAATGAAGTTAAACCAACATTTATATGATATTGTTAAATTTAGTTTTGAAATGCTGAATATTTAAAGCCTTGAAATATAATGGAATTTAAATGTTTATTTTGTGGTTCAAATCTGTATTTGAAATCGATAAAATTTGAATTTGTTTAGTCAGAAACTGAATTGAATGGAAATTGATAAATTTAGATTGAATTAAATTTGAATGGAAAAGTCGAGTTGATTTTTGAAGTGATTTGTGAAGTTTTGAGGAAATTACAAATACTTTACTTTATAAATTAGTTAGTGTACATGTACTATTTTGAAAAATAGATATATTTGAAATGAAATGATATTTAAGTTTTGAAGTATATATTAATTTGAAATGACCACGGTGTTATAGTGTATATTTCTACATTGTAGATAGTTCCACGGATCCTTAGAGGATGGTTACCCCAATATCCTTTAAGTTAATTGTATTTCAGTTGATATTTCACTTGAGTCGAATTTATGGATATAAGAATGTTAATCCTGACTCGAGTGTTTTGTGTTTTACTTTACGCTAGGGTCGGCCTGAGTATTTACAGCTTGGCTTTGGATTTCTTTTCTGGAGCTAGGAATCGCTGGAGATTCTGCTTGTCTAGTTATCTATTCCCTTTCAGTTTCTGTTGTTCTATTTCAGCTCTGGTATTTATAAATTTCTATGTATTTGAGATTTCTATTGCATATGTTTTTCAAGCTGATATTATGTATTTTGTTTTGAGAGTTTTTTATAGTAGCTTCATGAACTACTATGGTATTTTAATTTCAGCTGCGAGTTATTCTGATATTTCGGTGTCTATGATTCTTTGGTTATATTTCATTTGCTCCAAATTTTATCACAACCTGTTTCTTTGAACTATTCAAGTCAGACATGTATGGATTATGGTCGATTTGAATGGTCTAAAATAGTGGGTCGTTACAAGCACTTCATATGCCACATTACCAAATTGGGAATGTATCACTAGTAACCATCAACTACATAACCTCTGAGCTCGTATGTCTCGGAGAAGGGTGTTAAGCTAAGAGAATAAATCTCCGCCACCAAACAGAAATGTATTTTATAGAAACTGGTTTTACATCTCAAAGAGTAATGGCAGCCATACAATTTTGTTTCGGGTTCGAATAGAACCGAAGGCACTTCAAAAGAAGCCCTTACAAATCCAAATAATCCCTAATCACATCCGAACTTCCCATCACATATGGAGATCTCTATACCGGGGATCAGCCGGTGCGGAGACATTCGACGAGTTATCCTTTCATTTTCGGATATATCCGGTCTTCGCCACCAGTCTTCAAATGCTATCCATATCGTCGTATCATTATTCGGAATGGGTTATATGACACAAGGTCCTCTCCCGGTTAAACCGAATAATGAGCGCAATATTTTGAAACATATGGATATGGGATTTTAGTTAAGTCACAACTTAAAATCCAAAACCTTTCCTCAAAGGGTTTAAACAAATCACCATTTACAAATCTTTAAACAAAAAGATTTATTTCACAAAGTTCACCTATATTTCACAAAGATTCATTCACAGCTTTTCAAAATAATTTTCTTTTTAAATTGGATTATCTTATCCAATTATTAAACCAAAGATTCAATTTATAGCTTTCAAAACTATTTCAAAGATCTATTCATAACTTTCAAACAATTCCCATTCCAAATCTTTATACAAAAGATACACCATTCAAAATCCACTTCAATTTCAAAACAAAGTTCAACCATTTTTCACGAAGATTTATTCATAGCTTTCAAAACAATTTCAATTCTATTTCAAACTTGAAATCTTTCAATACAAATTATAAACCCTTTCTTTATATGAAAGCTATTATTATTTGAAAACAAATAGTTTTGTTTCGGAAAAAAATCCGATTACATTTATACAAATTAAAGCCCTTTAGGTATAATACTTGGATTAAATTCAAATTCCCAAAACGCTACTTTTAAAATGGTTTTAAAAAACCCATATAAACACATTTATAACTTATATAACCTTTTTAAACCATAATTTCCAAATACAGAATTCAATTTCAAATTTTGAATTCAAATTCAAATTAAACTATTTAAATTTCAAAACTTTATCAAGTTATTAAAAATAAATTTTATCTTCAAAACTCATTTTCAAAAGTTTTCATATTTAACCCAATTCAATTTCCAAAACCATTTGGATTCTAGTTTCAATTTTTAAACCATTTTCAAAAAAAAAATCCGTGACTTAACCAATTTTCTCGTGCAATCCATATTTGTGTGTGCATGAGTGTGGTCTAGGGGTTTTACACAGTAGTGCAACATCATCATTCATCGCAGATTTAAGCATATCAATATCGATAAGCGGTATATTCTTATAACGCTTATCTTCCATACACAGATTCATAGATAAATAATATACATTTATCATAGATAAAATAAATAAAATAAAATTTCACACAGCTCAGTTCATAGAACAGAATATTACAGTCCAGAGATAACAATCAATTCAAGACATTTCGTATAACGCAAACATTCATAAGAAATCCAAGCAATCATTTATAAACATATTAATTAATTTTTTTAATCCTAAATTAATTCAATTCAATTTTCAACTAAATTAATTACTCATGAATTAATAACTCAATCCAGATTCATTGATTACGAATCATTAAATATTAATTAATTAATTAATTTATCCTTAATTATCCATCTTAACTAATTACCTTTAATTAATTAATCAGTCCTTAACTAATCACATTAATTAAATTAACTTTTAAGTTAATTTCATAATTAATTAACCCTTATTTATAAATAAATCAACTTTAATTAATAATTAATCAATCCCTAATCATTAAATAATTAACCCCTAATTATTTGCTCTTAATTAATTAATGAACCTTTAATTAATTACCATCTAATTAATTATTATTTATTAATTCAATTAATTAATTACTCCTTAATTAATTGTCATTCCATAATCACCTTTGTTAATTAATTAACCTTTAATCAACAATTAATCAATATTGATTTATAAATAAATCAGCCTTTAATTATTTAAATAATTAATCTTTAATTATTTAAATAATTAACCTTAAATTATTTAATTATCCTCTAATTAATTAATTAACTTAACTAATTAATCCTTAATTATAAATTCATTAACCTTTTAATTAATAATTAGGTAGTTAATTATCATTGACAATATAAATTAACTTAACCTTTAAAAAAAAATTTGATTGACTCCTTAATAACATTTTTATGTTTTATTTAAAATAAACTCTTTTAAAATATAAGTTTAAAACAGTTTAAACTTAACTAATTTTAAAATATTTTATTTCAAAACCTTTAACTTCCATTGAACTTTAATTTTAAAACTTTAAGTTTTGTTTAAAATTTGTTTAAAATTAATTTTACTTTGAAAACTAAATTCATATTTATTTTACTTTTTTTTACTTAGTTAACTCATATTTATGAAAACTTTTAAATTTCCATTTGGCTTTGAACTTGCTTAACATTTTGTTATGCTTATTAAAACTTGACTTTTTAAAAAAATTCCAAGCTTCATGCAAAAAATTGGAAAGCAAATCGTTACTGTACAAATAGAAACTCGAGCAAGTATCGAATCAAACCCGTGTATTCCCACTTCCAAACACGAGACCAAACATGATGTCCTTGAGTTCCCTCCTTCTTTTTCTCCCCCTCCCCTAAAACTAATCACCTACGGCTCCAGTATCAACCACGATGAATGTAAACGATCGACACGAGCATCAATTAATTCGTGAATCTACCGAAACCAATCGCCGAGCTCAATGTTTCGCATCACCCTCTACCTTGACGAACAACGCTGCTGCATGGGTCCTTCATGCACAGTGACACGCGTACACATGTATGTCGTCGCCTCTGACCATCTCACCATCTCAACACCACCACCCAATCCCTCGTCGCCACCTGATCCAGCCTTGCCACTATGCTGATGCAAAGTCGACTCCTACCAAAAAATCGTTCATCGGCGTCGCCCCTTACTCGAACCAGAAACCAACTCTCAACACCAATTCAACCTAATGCATCGTCGATCGACCATTACCGCACATGCCACCTACCTTCGACGAAGGCCCTTCCATGCAGCTATCTTCGAGCCAAAACACCTAAACTCCTGTTGCCCCTCTTCTTCCCAAGATCACCGCGATACAGCTCATGCTGAAAGCCTTCTTAAACCCTATTAGATGATCCATGGCCACCACGTCCAAAAATAAAATGCTATTCCATTTTTCCTGTGATTGCTAAGCCTTCTCCTATCTCCAGTGACAAGTACGGCATCTAATTTGTCATTGATCAAGGAGAATCGCTAAAAAAGAATTTCCACTTCAACCCCAAAATCCCATCTCAAAACAAAACTAAAACTATGATTTTTATTTTAAAATTCATCATTCGCAAGATTGAATCAGGTTATATAATCAAAATAAGAAATTATGAAAATTAAATTTTCTGATTATATTAGACTAGTGCTGATACTTATTACTTTGAAAAAAATATTTAATATAAACCCTTGCGATTATTTTTAAAAATATTATTACATGCTTATAATCATTTTCCATCTAGAGATCTTAACCTAAATTTGTTTATATGAAGAGAAAATGGATTTATTTGAAGGGACCTGAACCTGTAGCACAACAAAACATAGATATATGCACATCTATACAGACAAGCATATAATAGATGGCCTAATTCAACTATATTCAAGTTGAGTACTTTCAGACAAATATATATTCATCATCACCACTCAAACATATCATGTGACGACCCGCAAATCCGTACCCCTTGAGTCAACACTATTCTACAACAATCAACTCAAGTTGCACAGAAATACGAACCATTTGGGTTAAAGAAGAAGAGGTAGAAGAAGAGAAAACAAAATTTACATCAGAATCTAACCATCGCAGCGGAATAAAATATAATAGATAATAAATAATCTTTACTCAACCAAAAATATCTCTGTTTATATATTACATCATCAGAGTACATCAATCACAGCTCACATCAGTAACATACAATGGATACACATCAACTCAACACAGCGGAATATATATATATATATATATATATATATATAAACAAGTACGAGAGTACGTATCGTCATCCAGCTCGTCCCCTGAGCTCCACAGCATCATAACCTGTATCCTATAATACTCGGTCTGAACCGAGCATTACAGTTAAATAATACCCGAGTCGATCTGGAATACCAGCGTGAGAAAATCACACCCAATTGATTATTAAAGTTTCAAAAATCCTTTGAAAACAAAAGCATCTCGTAAGACCACGCCACAAATAAACATGTCGGGTTTTTACCTTACGATAGCTAAAACAATTTTTATAGAAATCCTCTGATATTATAATAGGGTCTATATACAAGTACTTATAAAATAGCCGAAATTGTTACATTATTAAATTCCAGCTACTAGCCACAAAAGTGGGTAATACAAAGAAAACTCGTACAAGGCTCGTAAGGAGAATGGATTTCCATCAATGACTAGGCACTGGGGTACCACCTGTCACAGTACGGGGCCTAGATCACCGTACCGAGGATTACTCCCTTCATCCCCTGCAACACAAGGCCAGAACCATACCTTACTGGACAGTCCCGAGTGAGATCACCCCGCGGTTGGGATCAGCAACCGCACCACTAAGCCGAAAAATAAAAAGGGACATCTAGACTGGAATGACCTCACCCTACTTGGGTGCTACCCACCTAGCCTTGCTGCATAACCCCTGATTTTCAGTCATTCCCATTTGATGAGGCTTGAGGCTAAGCGTTACCTTTATAAAGAACAATATCCCTTAGAATGACCATCGTCCACCTGACAATGTTTTCGCCAGCATTCGTCCATACAAGTCCATCCCGGGTTCGAACGGAACCGAAGGCACTATTCCTACTACATCCATTTTGGAAATATCCTCAGGATTAGTAGCGACTAGCCCTTGCACTTCACTGCTCCATCTTCGAATCCAAAATCGTTTTCGCGAAACGTACAAACCGGATCGAAGTGGTTTTCGAGAAATAAATCTCGATCCCGGTCTCTTCGAAACGATCATCGCATTTGGCTATTTAACTATCAATTAACATTCACAAACATCCATCAAACAATAAATAATTTCCCAAATTATTTATTAACCTCAAAATATCTTCACAAGATATATTTCTATTTTCAATCCTTTGAAAACAGTTTTCAAAACCATCATTCTTTTCAGAATCTACTTTCTCAATTATTTTCTATCTCCTCTGAAATCACCAAGCACAAACTAGATTTTTAAAATAATTTAAAAGACTTTACTTTGAAATATATACTTTAAAACATTTAGGTTTAAACTACTTAAATAATTTGTTAAAAATACATACTATATGAATTTGAGAAAAAAGGTTACTTTATAAAATATAAAACCAGGTTTCCACCTTTAAAACAAATATTAAGTCACTTTTAGATAATTAATGCTATAATATATTAAAAGGAAATACTTGCTTTAGAAATTAAATATTAGAAATAATAAGTTTTACAAAACTTGCTTTCTTTAAAAACGAACTTTAAAACATTTAATTTATATTTACAAATTTGCTTTTAAATACGTGTACTTGGCCATCCAAAGAAAATTCCAACTTCAAGCACTTAAATAAATTTCCCGAATTGATTTCCAATTCATTCTATTTTAAATAAATTTCTTTACTTGCTCAGTTTATTTCAAAATTCATTAATCATGGACTATATTTTTGTTATTATTATTTGATGTTTGATTTTAAATCTTTTAACTGAAATATACAAATTTCAGGCTTTTCCCATTTTCTTCTTTGTTCCTTCCAAAATTTAAAATCTTAAATTTAAAATAAATGTTCTGTTCTTTGGATATTAGCATTGGAGTTTACAATTCATTAACTTTCAATTTATTCAAAAATCTCCTTTCTATATTCAAGATTTATTAATTAGAATCCTTATGTCACTTTATTTTATTTTTATTTCATTCTTAAATTTTATTCAAATTTCCATAATTATTTTACTTACAAATTCACTTCCTTTCTTTTCTTTCCAACATCCAAGTTATATATTTTTCTGGAAATTCAATATATCCAATTATCCAATCAAACCATAGCATTCAATATTTCAACATAATCCATCATAAAATATCAAATCATCATAACAGGGTAATTTAAATAATTTAAATAAATCTTGAGGGGTCTAGTTGGATCCCTCCAACCTGTTTTCCCCGCATCCACAGACGTTAGCACAATATAAAATATCTTCACTATAAAATGAGGGAAATCAATCATTTCAAAGTGTAGTATATACTACTATATAACACAACAATCAATTCAACCATTTAAACAATTATCTAAATTTAATCATTGAAATTTAAATTTAAATTTAAATCTAACTGAGTGAGATTAACTCAACTTAAATTTCCATTCGCAATCCACTTCAATATCGCCTTGGATTTCCAGATGTTTGACCTTAAATAAATAATTTATATGGTTCATTAATATTCGAATGGAAAGAGCATTTTATTACCATTCATTTATTTAATTTAACTAGTAAGTTGGGTTTAAACTAATTTTCCCTTTTTGATAAATTATTTATAGTAACTAAAGAGCTAAATAAGCTTGTTAAATAAATCAATAACCCTATTATATATATATATATATATATATATATATATTTATATATATATATATAGATATATTAATAACTAGTAAGTTTTAAAGGATGGATATTTGTTTTATTTTATTTTCTTCCAAATTTGAAACTACATACCTATATGTATATTTATATAAAAATAAATTTGTAGATTTCAAAAGTCTACTTGTGTATGTAACTTTTTTTTTTTACTGTTAATCGATTTCTAAACAGAAATTGGTTTTTCCTTCTGTAATGATATATATTTTTTTTTTAAAATAAAGATTTATTCTCAGCCCTAAATATGGATTCATACACACATACTATAAAATTTACAGAAAAGAGGGAATCCATACCAACACTCCAGATCACCACCACAAACTAACCCTCATCCACCCCTTTGATCACACGGCAACTCGAAGCGTAATCATTGGTGCCGTTCATCCAAATCTCGAGTCCAGCAAAGTAATACCTATCATCACACGCGAAGCCACCCATCGCCAGAGACGAACTCACCCAAACCATCAACCAAGATGTCGAGCTTCTTCCTCCTTCCCGCCTCCCGACAACACTAAAATCGCGAAACCCCAAAAGGAGGACTCGATCCTTCCACCACAGGAACCGTCGTAGCCCCACGCAAGTTTCTTTCTACGTGGCCTCGGCTGTTCGATTAGGTCACAGGGTTAGAAGTAGAAGTCGCGATTTTAAAGGTCTTTGAAATGAAAAGGGGAAATTCGATTTTCGGTGCTAACAATGTGGGGAAAAGAAAGAAGCCTGATTTTATAAAAGGAACGTAAGTAGCTTCGGCTAGAAGATGGATTAGATATTTATCTATTTTATTTTATTATTAAAATTTTTTTCGAACGGTGTAAAATGAGAAGAGGGTAAAGGAAATCTCGGCTTCCTCAAAATAAAATATTTCTGCTCGATTTTGGCTTCTCGAAGAAGGACGAAGAATCGTGTTTGGTAAGCCACAGGTAGTGTGCTTTGCACGACCTTATTGCCGTGATTTTTAAACTGAAAAGGAAAGAGAGGAAGTACGTGAAAGGATTGACTGTTTAAACAATGTCTAAATTTGATTCAAGCTTAAAATTAAATCGACCCGAATTTTCGATATAGATTTAAGCACGTTATTATGTCGTATGCTCACACAACAACCCCAAACGGTACGAAAATCGTAATCCGATAATAATTCAATATTACGGATCCAATGGAAATGGTTTCGTCGAATTCCGAGACTGGGCCTCGGAAGGCTATTTTTAAATTCAATTTAAACGATGAAATTTCAAAACTGAACAAATCACAGTTAAAATTTAAAATTTAAAACTTCTATTATCTTCAGCATTATCAATATAAATTTTACTGACCTTCAAATTATATTTAACAGGCTTAAAATTCTAGATTCGGCATTTTCTCGACTTCAAATTATTCAATTCAATAATTTAATTGTCAAATAAATCATGATATATATAATTCAAGTTAAAATTACCCTATTGAATATTTAAAAGCAATTAAATATTTCGATTCTAAATGCTCAAAAATTCTGGGTCGTCACATTCCTCCCCCCTTAAAAGAATTTCGTCCCCGAAATTACTAACTAGGAAGAATGGCCCAAAACTCGTTACTCTTCCCAAAACCAAACAGTTTCTAACAATTCAACATCTTTACCAATTATCTTTTTGCAAAAGACCAATTATTGTTCTTATTAACCATCCAAACCTTTCCCTAGATTGCAAACAATCCTATTTGCCCAACCATTCAAGTTTTAATCATAAAACCAATTTTGAATTATCAAAATTTTCTCAAAATTTTTCTAACTCTCTAAATTCCCGAAAAATTACGCAAGCGTCTCCTTTGCGCGGCTGACTCGGTACAACTACAAAATGGCTCTACGGCCTCCCAAATCCAAAAAGAAAACAAAACGCCAAGTGGCTCGATCCAAATCCCAATCAAATTTCATACCAAATTTAAATACATACCTTTTTGTCGAGCATTTCAAATTTATCTTTCTGAAATCAAACTCACTTCTCTTTTCCCTTTAGATTACCTGCATATCCTGCTTAGCACTAATATCCAATCGTAACATTCCAAAACATTTTATCGACTTTTCTCACAAAATGTCAACATCTATTCATTCCAATATTGACTTAAATTATATTAGTAGTATCAATTTTCATTTAAGAATTGAACGTTCCTTACTTAAGTCAACATAAGCATTTTATATGTTTCTTATACTTATTTTCACTTTACCACTTAAATTCATATCTATTTCCATTCAACTTGATTCTTTCATTTCCATATGGATTCAACTTATCTTAACTCTGCATATTTAAATTTTATTTTCCATTTATAACCAATTTATGTCATTATTTAAGTTAGTTTCATTTACTAATTATATTTCAATTTCCAGTTTGAAATCGTTTCGTCGTTAACAAAGATTTTCCAAAATTTTCAAAAATTTTCTAACTCCCAAAATTTCTGAAATTTTTTGGCAGAGTCTCCTTTGTACGGAGGAGATTTTGCAATTTGACAAAAGAGATAAATATATATACATCGACCCACACGGTCGAAAAAACCAAAAACAGTTCATATTTCCTATTTTTATTGCGTAGGCGTACCTTATTTAGCAATTTAAGCAATCGGCTTATTATTTTTAGCAAATAGCACAACCAAATGCAGCCACACGGCTTCCAGGTACCTGTACTTACTCAATTTAAACATGTAAGTGCCAAATATATGCAGTTTAACAATATTACACTTAGTTGTAATAATTAAAACATATGAATCCTAACAGATACTCATTCCAAACATTTTTCCGTAAGCAATTTATATAATTTCCATGCTAATTCAACTGTTCCAATTAATTTATGACCATTTTCATTTGATTTGAATGGTTTAAAACTCAATCACTTACATTAATTTATTTTTAAGCAAACTGAACTCATATTTAATGCATCCACAATCATTTATTTAGCCCGACACATTCCATTTAAATTTCATTTACTATCCACTTATTTACATTTTATTCCATGTTAGATTATTCCAAACTATTTTATTTAGCTCGGAAACAATCCAAGCTGTTTCATTCCATAACCATTTCTCAACTTATTTAAACCACATTTCTTTTGATACTTATTTATTCCATCATTTATTTATTCAATATAATTAGTTTATCCACATTCACTTAAACCATTCTAATAAACTCAAAACATTCTATTTCCCTTATTGTCTCAAGTTATTTCAATTCCTTAATAATTTTCAATGGTCTACAATTATTTATTCTAGAATTTCATTCCATTAATATTATTTATAACTCACCGAATTTTATTTCGATTAAAAAAAATTATTTTCACTTGATTTAAAACCAATCCAAAATTATTAAACTTTGTTTAAGTTGAATTAAATTCAACTCTCTTCCATCTATTCAGCTTAAGTCAATTTACCTAAATTTATTCAAATTTTATACTCAAGCTCATACTAATTTTGCAAACAAAGTTCTCTTTTATACTCAGCTTAACTCAATTGATTTCAAGGCCATATCCAATTTATTTCCACATATTTGGATTTTATTCACAATACAAACCATCCCATTACCATTTTAATCAAATCACATTTTTATTCGATATATTCCCAAATAATTTATTAACGCTCCAAGTTAAATTTTAATCTATAACTCAAGTCCTGGATCCATTATTCATTTTCAAATTACCATTCACCCTTAAAATACCCTCCAATTTTATTAACTTACATTGCAATTTCATTCACAAATCAATCAATTGATTTCAAGGCCACTTTTAATTATATTTTCTTCGTCGACAATGTAAGTCAAATTTAAATATAACTTGAGTTTTATTTTCAAACCTCATCATAAACTCACAATTAAATTTCATTAACTAATTTATTAACAAATTAGTTCTCTCTTTTATTTATAATCCAACATTTGAATTTTAATTTCAAATATCACCCCATTTAATTTTCTTAGTTCAAATTATTTTATAATTCAAGTTTGGATTTTCTGTTTTACTTTCCAATTTATCAAAATATTTATTTTGGGTTTTTCTATTTCACTTTCAAATTTTATAAGTCACAGCTTATTATTTTACACATTTCCATTCCTTATAGACTTGAATAAATTCATCTTTTATTTTTAACTCAACCCTTATGCTTATTTATAACCCAAGTACATTTTATTTTAAGAATTTTTAATTCTTTTACACATTATTCTTTTACTTCAATTCCAATCCTTATTCCACTTATTTTCCATTTATTCAGGTAAGAATCTAATTCCATAAAATAATTCAATTGAATTCTTATTCCAATTCAATTCTATCTTAACTCAATTTAATTCTTATCCAACTTAATTCCCAGTTATCCAAGTAAAATTTAATTTCATTTAATAACTTAGTTGAATTTTAATTCCAATTCAATTTCATTTTAACCTAGATTTATTTAACCCAGTTCGATTTCAACTTAATTCGAATACAACTGGATATTATTTTCAGCTTATTCAATTTATTTTAATCCAGTTAAAATTTTTATTCTCCAAATCCAAGTTAATTTCATTTTTAACTTTTCACCCTTTTAAGATTAAATTCTCAACATCTAAGGCTTTCCTGATATAAAAATCATTTCAACTTATAAGCTTACAACTATCTCATCAAGATTTTTTTAAACACCCGGCTTTTGGTTTCAAATCATTTAAAAATCTCGAACATCACAAATCACATTTCTCAAAGGCCAAAACCAATCCTGGTTTTATTCCTAATAAATTTCCTTTGAAATTTCAAAAACAACAGGTTTTCCTGAACAAATCAATTTGGTAGCAATTCACCACTTAAAAACTCAAAAATGAACATCGATGATGTTGCAGTCATCACCGAAGTTATTTTCCAGTGACTGAAGTGAATTCAATGCTATCTCCCCTCCAAAAATCCATTTTTAAACAAATTTCCTTTCAGAAATAACCTCCAAAACAATAAGGCTATTATTTATCTTCAAAATACTTTTCAAAACCTCCGGGTTTAAAATTTCCAAATTCTGTTTTAATTTAAATTTTAACTAAAATTCATTTGTACAGTTTAGGCTTATACAAATTCCCATTTAATTATATTTCCATTTACTATTTACGTTTATAATCCATGTTTATGAATTTCATTTTATAATGAATTTATTTCCTTAACCTCGTTTTCAATTTCTAGTTAAATTTTCACTCAAAAATTGATAATAATTTAAATATCATCATTCCTAACATCCAAGCAACCATATATTAGCTAGTTTACAAAAACTTTTCTTTATATCAAAAATATATTTTTGGGTAAAATTATTTCATTTACCCACATTTAAAATAATACCGTGTCGATTATTCTATTCAAGCGTTTAGAAACCCCTTCGATACAGTTGTACAGACTGTGCCGACGAAGGTTCATATGCCACTCAATAAACCAATCAACACGATATTAAAACAATTTATATTCACTAACAAATACGCGCTCATATTTATTAATACGCTCAAACTCATTCTAGAGTACTATAGACTCTATTTTATGAGTAATTCCCGCCAGAGCCAAGGTTATCACCAACCTTAGCTCTGATACCAACTGTGAAGAACCGTAAATCCGTACCCCTTGAGTCAACACTATTCTACAACAATCAACTCAAGTTGCATAGAAATACGAACCATTTGGGTTAAAGAAGAAGAGGTAGAAGAAGAGAAAACAAAATTTACATCAGAATCTAACCATCGCAGCAGAATAAAATATAATAGATAATAAATAATCTTTACTCAACCAAAAATATCTCTGTTTATATATTACATCATCAGAGTACATCAATCACAGCTCACATCAATAACATACAATGGTTACACATCAACTCAACACAGCGGAATATATATATATATATAAACAAGTACGATAGTACGTATCGTCATCCAGCTCGTCCCCTGAGCTCCACAGCATCATAACCTGTATCCTATAATACTCGGTCTGACCCGAGCATTACAGTTAAATAATACCCGAGTCAGTTTGGAATACCAGCGTGAGAAAATCACACCCAATTGATTATTAAAGTTTCAAAAATCCTTTGAAAACAAAAGCATCTTGTAAGACCACGCCACAAATAAACATGTCGGGTTTTTACCTTACGATAGCTAAAACAATTTTTATAGAAATCCTCTGATATTATAATAGGGTCTATATACAAGTACTTATAAAATAGCCGAAATTGTTACATTATTAAATTCCAGCTACTAGCCACAAAAGTGGGTAATATAAACAAAACTCGTACAAGGCTCGTAGGGAGAATGGATTTCCATCAATGACTAGGCACTGGGGTACCACCTGTCACAGTACGGGGCCTAGATCACCGTACCGAGGATTACTCCCTTCATCCCCTGCAACACAAGGCCAGAACCATCCCTTACTGGACAGTTGATGAAGCACATACCTCGACTCGCGGTGATGAAGCACAATCCACGACTCACGACTCAACTCCTCCAATGACCCACGACTCAACTTCCACCGCGACTCACGACTCATCTACCACGACTTACGACTCATCCACAGACCCACGATCCAATTTCACTCGGCCACGACTTAACTTCTCTGGCCTAAGTCGCGAACGACTTACCATAACTCCACTTCCATCTTCCATCGCGGCCGACCTACGACTCAACCCTCCACCTATGCCTATTTTGAGTCGCGAACGACTCATTCCAATAAGTCGCGAAGACCTCCTGCCGCCTTCTCTTAACCCGTACGAAGAATCGAATGACCTAATTTTGGGTCGCGAGCGACTTAACGTCGCCTGAGAATATTCTGAGTCGCGAATGGCATAGAGAAGCTCCAATAAGTCGCGAATTTTGTTTATCACCTACTGATTGAGTCGCGAGATAGTGTTGAGTCGTAGCCGAGACAGTGTTAAGTTGTTTGTTTGTAATTTTTTGAAGTCATGTTATGTTGTAACCGTTGTAATGTTTGTAATGTGTTGAAAGCCTATAAATAGGCGAGTCATGTCATTTGTAAAGGGTTGAATATTGAATAAAAATTTCTTGTTGATTGCTTTGTGCTTTCTTCTCTAATTGGTAGTCGAGTGAAATCTCCTATCTCCACCTACGTCATTCGAGTGCGCTCGAATCTTCGTTTGTGAAGCCGATTCACGGAATCAAGTGCGCTTGATCAACGTCGAAGAATCGTAGATCTTTGTTTCTCGGTATCGTGCGCGATCAACGAGACGAAGATAGCTAGAATCCGGCATCTTTGGATCAACGGATTTGGGCATTGTAGTATTTTCAAATCACCGATTGCTACATTTCATCAATTGAAGTTTGTTTTGAGATATCCGCTGCGTCAGTTTGGTATCGGAGCCATCTTAGCCAATCATAGCTAAGTTGATTCTTGGAGCCAAGTATTTGAAGTTTGAAGTTGTTTTGAAGTTTGAAGCAAGCTAAGGAACCGTGACTTGTTTGATTTTGTGTTGAAGTTTTGATTTGTTGAAGTTTATTGTTTAAAGATTTTGCGAAGTTCAATCATGCCACCGAGACGAACTCAACGTCATCGCAATATTAATGCCTTGTATGAAAGAGAAGAGGCCGATGAAATGGAGCAACGAATCCACGAGAGCTTTACTGAAAAGTTGAACGAAGGAATTGGTCGATTAGAGAGAATGATGCTTGAAATGAATCAAAGTAGAAGAAGAATTTCACCTGAATCAAACCGTGGGGGTAGTAGAGTTTCATCACATTCAGAACGGGAGAGGAGAGAAAGTCATGAGCATAGAAGTGTTGATAATCGAAGTAGGAGGAATGTTGATGATCGGGATCGAAGGGATGTTGGTAGTAGGAGTGGTGGTAGAGATGTTGGAGGACGTGAACGACAACGATATACTTCAGATTTTGATGAGGAATTTGTTGGTGACAGAGGGAGTATGCATCGAGATAGAGAACAAACACGACGTCAGTATCGAGATGTAGATGATGATCGTCGATGGGAATCGGGAATGAAGATGGAGATTCCGGAGTTTAAAGGTGGGATGATAGCTGAGGAATTTTTAGATTGGTTGTCTAATGTTGAAGAAATCTTTGATTTCAAGGAAGTGCCGGAGAATCGTCGAGTGAAGTTGGTTGCTACTAGATTGAGGGGAAGAGCATTGGCATGGTGGCAGCAAACTAAACTTACATGAGAACGGATGGGGAAGTCGAAGGTTGTTGAGTGGGATAAGATGAAGAAGTTGATGAGATCTACTTTCTTACCTTACAACTATCAATCACTTATGTACCAGAGTTTGTAGAATCTGAGGCAAGGGACAAAGTCTGTTAGTGATTATGCTGATGAATTTTACCAACTCATTGCCAGGAACGATATTATGGAGACTGAAGAACAGTTAACCGCTAGATTCATTGGGGGATTGAGAATGCAGATCCAGGATATGGTTAATATGTTTGATCCAAGATCTGTAGCAGAGGCACATCAGAAAGCGTTAGCTTGGGAGAAGTAGGGAAGACGTGGAGGTGGTGTGTTTACTAATTCTAACAATCAAGTGAAGGGGGCCAGTGGAAGTTCTAATGTTCCTAAACCTGTCAGTAAACCAATTGTGAAGGAGGGTGAGAAGGCGAAGGTTAATAGTGGGTTCAAATGTTATAATTGCCAGGAAATGGGTCATAAAAGCAATGAGTGTCCGAAGCCGAAGAAGAGAACTATGATAGTTGAAGCTGAGGATGAGGATAAAGAAGCTGAGTGTTCTAATTCCTTACAGATTGAGGAAGAAGACTTGTTATCGGGAAACAAAGGATATTCACTGATGATGAGGAGGAGTTGTTTGACACCAAAGCAAGAGGAGGGAGACAGTTGGTTAAGGAATAACATATTTCAGTCTACTTGCACTATTCTTGGAAGAGTTTGTAAATTCGTTATTGATGCTGGGAGTTGCGATAACATTATCTCTACAGAGGCAGTAAAGAAGTTGGAATTGAAAACCGAGAAGCATCCTAAACCGTACAAGTTAGCTTGGTTGAGGAAAGGAGGTGAGGTGAAAGTCGGAAGGAGAGCTTGTGTTAAATTTTCAATTGGAAAAAAATACAGGGATGAAATTTGGTGCGATGTTGTATACATGGACGTATGTCATCTGTTGTTGGGTAGACCATGGCAGTTTGATAGAGCAGTTCAACATGATGGTCGTGCTAATAGCTATAGTTTCATGTTTGAAGGCACTAAAATTACTTTAGTTCCCAAGAAGCAGCAACAGAAAGAAAGCAAGCTGGAGGAAATTGAAGAATTGAAAACTCTGTTAACTTTGAAGGAGTTTGTCAAGGAAGTCAAAGAAGAACCTGAAGTGTACTTGTTGATTGGACGAGAGTGTAACGAAGAGGTGGAAATTCCAGAAGAAGCAAAACCAGTTTTGAAAGAATTTGAGGATGTATTCCCAGAGGAGTTGCCTAAGGAGTTGCCGCCACTGAGAGATATTCAACATCAAATCGATCTTGTTCCGGGAGAAGTGTTACCACAACGACCACATTACCGAATGAGTCCGAAGGAACATGAAGAGTTACGAAGGCAGGTGGAAGAGTTGCTAGAACAGGGACGTGTTCAGAAAAGCTTGAGTCCTTGTGCAGTACCAGCATTGTTGGTGCCGAAGAAGGATGGAACATGGAGAATGTGTACAGATAGTCGAGCTTTGAACAAGATTACTGTTCGTTACAGATTTCCTATGCCGAGGTTGGATGACTTGCTATATCAGTTGAGTGGAGCGACTATCTTTTCGAAGATTGATTTGAAGAGTGGTTATCACCAAATTCGAATTAGACCTGGAGACGAATGGAAGACAGCTTTCAAGACAAGAGAGGGGTTATACGAATGGTTAGTTATGCCATTTGGTTTATCAAATGCACCTAGTACATTCATGTGGGTGATAAATCAAATCTTTAGACCATTCATTGGGAAGTTCGTGGTGGTTTATTTTGATGATATTCTGATATATAGCAGGAGTACGGAGGAGCATGTTCAACATTTGAGGGAAGTGTTGATTATTCTTCGTGAGGAACAATTTTATGCTGCTACAAAGAAATGCGTGTTTATGACGCATAGTGTTTTATTTCTGGGTTATGTCGTTCCAGGAGAAGGTATACAGGTGGACCAGAATAAAGTTGAAGCCGTCAGGAATTGGCCACAGCCAAAGACAATTACGGAAGTGAGAAGTTTTCATGGGCTAGCGTCATTCTACCGAAGATTCATTCCACACTTCAGTAGCGTGATGGCACCAGTTACTGATTGCATGAAAGGGAAACACTATGTATGGTCAGAGGAAGCGAGGGTTGCTTTCGAGAAGATCAAGGAGCTATTGACAACAGCACTGATTCTTGTTTTACCCAATTTTCAATTGTTGTTTGAATTGCATACTGATGCGTCGAAGGTTGGAATTGGGGGAGTGTTGAGTCAGAATGGGCGTCCTATTGCATATTTCAGTGAAAAGTTGTCGGGAGCAAAGATGAGATATAGCACTTATGATGTCGAATTCTATGCTGTGGTACAAGCTATTAAGCATTGGAGACACTATCTATTTCAGAAAGAATTTGTTCTTTATACTGATCATGAGGCGTTGAAGCATATGCAAGGGCAAGACAAGATTTCAGCAAGACATGCATCATGGATTGCTTATTTACAGCAGTTTACTTTTGTCGTTAGACACAAATCAGGGGTGACGAACCGTGTAGCTGATGCATTGAGCAGGAGGAATCATTTATTGACAACAATGAAAGTTGAAGTGACAGGGTTTGAATTATTGCCAGAGCTGATTGAAGAAGATCCTTACTTTGTGAAATTTGTTGAGAAAGTCAAGGAAGGAAGTACTGATGAATTTGTGTTAGTTGATGGTTTTCTGTTTAAAGGAAATCGGTTATGTATTCCAGAGAGCAGTTTGAGATTGAAGATTATCAAGGAGTTACACGAGGAAGGACATGTGGGCCGTGACTGTACTTTACATTTGATTGCTCAATCATACTTTTGGCCGTCAATGAGGAAGGAGGTTGAACGGTTTGTGGAGAGATGTCATATATGCCAGGTTTCTAAGGGAACAGCGACCAATGCGGGGTTATATATGCCATTACCGGTACCTACCAGACCATGGGTTGATATCAGCATGGATTTCGTTTTGGGTTTGCCGAGAACTCAAAGGGGAAATGATTCTATATTTGTTGTGGTGGACAGGTTTTCGAAGATGGCACATTTTATAGCCTGTAAGAAGACAGCAGATGCAGTTCGAGTAGCTCAATTATTCTTTAAAGAGGTGTATCGATTGCATGGTTTACCTGAATCTATTGTTTCTGATCGGGATACTAGATTTCTAAGCCATTTTTGGTTGAGTTTGTGGAAGATGGTCGGAACGAAACTGAATTTTAGTAGTGCTTATCATCCGCAAACAGATGGGCAAACAGAGGTGGTGAATAGATCGTTGGGAAATTTGTTACGATGTCTTGTGAAAGACAATTTGAAGAGTTGGGATGTGAAGTTGTGTCAAGCTGAATTTGCTCACAATCATGCAAATAACCGGAGTACAGGCTTCAGTCCATTTCAGATTGTATATTCAAGCTTACCAAAGGGGCCATTGGATTTGACAATAGTACCACAACCGAAGGGAACCGTTAAACGGGCTGCTGATTTTGTTGATGGGTTGACGGACTGCCATAGAATCGTTCAGGAACGATTGGGAAAGGAAAATGAGAAGTATAAACAAATGGCGGATAAGAAACGAAGAAGTGTTGCCTTCAAAGAGGGATATTTTGTTTACGCGGTATTGACGAAAGATCGTTTTCCAGTTGGAACTTAAAATAAATTAAAAGCACGAAAAATTGGTTCAGTAGAAATCTTGAAAAAGATCAATGAAAATGCGTATCGATTAAGGTTGCCGAAAGAGGTCCATAGTTCTGATGTTTTCAATGTCAAACACTTAATTCCGTATTATGGGGAGGAACTTGACGAAGATGATGAGAGTGTGAATTCGAGGACGAATTCCTTCCAACAAGGGGAGGATGATGAAGCACATACCTCGACTCGCGGTGATGAAGCACAATCCACGACTCACGACTCAACTCCTCCAATGACCCACGACTCAACTTCCACCGCGACTCACGACTCATCTACCACGACTTACGACTCATCCACAGACCCACGATCCAATTTCACTCGGCCACGACTTAACTTCTCTGGCCTAAGTCGCGTACGACTTACCACAACTCCACTTCCATCTTCTATCGCGGCCGACCTACGACTCAACCCTCCACCTATGCCTATTTTGAGTCGCGAACGACTCATTCCAATAAGTCGCGAAGACCTCCTGCCGCCTTCTCTTAACCCGTACGAAGAATCGAATGACCTAATTTTGGGTCGCGAGCGACTTAACGTCGCCTGAGAATATTCTGAGTCGCGAATGGCATAGAGAAGCTCCAATAAGTCGCGAATTTTGTTTATCACCTACTGATTGAGTCGCGAGATAGTGTTGAGTCGTAGCCGAGACAGTGTTAAGTCGTTTGTTTGTAATTTTTTGAAGTCATGTTATGTTGTAACCGTTGTACTGTTTGTAATGTGTTGAAAGCCTATAAATAGGCGAGTCATGTCATTTGTAAAGGGTTGAATATTGAATAAAAATTTCTTGTTGATTGCTTTGTGCTTTCTTCTCTAATTGGTAGTCGAGTGAAATCTCCTATCTCCACCTACGTCATTCGAGTGCGCTCGAATCTTCGTTTGTGAAGCCGATTCACGGAATCAAGTGCGCTTGATCAACGTCGAAAAATCGTAGATCTTTGTTTCTCGGTATCGTGCGCGATCAACGAGACGAAGATAGCTAGAATCCGGCATCTTTGGATCAACGGATTTGGGCATTGCAGTATTTTCAAATCACCGATTGCTACATTTCATCAATTGAAGTTTGTTTTGAGATATCCGCTGCGTCAAAAGTCCCGAGTGAGATCACCCCGCGGTTGGGATCAGCAACCGCACCACTAAGCCGAAAAATAAAAAGGGACATCTAGACTGGAATGACCTCACCCTGCTTAGGTGCTACCCACCTAGCCTTGCTGCATAACCCCTGATTTTCAGTCATTCCCATTTGATGAGGCTTGAGGCTAAGCGTTACCTTTATAAAGAACAATATCCCTTAGAATGCCCATCGTCCACCTGGCGATGTTTTCGCAAGCATTCGTCCATACAAGTCCGTCCCGGGTTCGAACGGAACCGAAGGCACTATTCCTACTACATCCATTTTGGAAATATCCTTAAGATTAGTAGCGACTAGCCCTTGCACTTCACTGCTCCATCTTCGAATCCAAAATCGTTTTCGCGAAACGTACAAACCGGATCGAAGTGGTTTTTTCAAGAAATAAATCTCGATCCCGGTCTCTTCGAAACGATCATCGCATTTGGCCAATATTGATAGTCGGTTATTTTACTATCAATTAACAATTCACAAACATCCATCAAGCAATAAATAATTTCCCAAATTATTTATTAACCTCAAAATATCTTCACAAGATATATTTCTATTTTCAATCCTTCGAAAACAGTTTTCAGAACCATCATTCTTTTCAGAATCAACTTTCTCAAATATTTTCTATCTCCTCTGAAATCACCAAGCACAAACTAGATTTTTAAAATAATTTAAAAGACTTTACTTTGAAATATATACTTTAAAACATTTAGGTTAAAACTACTTAAATAATTTGTTAAAAATACATACTATATGAATTTGAGAAAAAAGGTTACTTTATAAAATATAAAACCAGGTTTCCACCTTTAAAACAAATATTAAGTCACTTTTAAATCATTAATGCTATAATATATTAAAAGGAAATACTTGCTTTAGAAATTAAATATTATAAATAATAAGTTTTACAAAACTTGCTTTCTTTAAAAACGAACTTTAAAACATTTAATTTATATTTACAAATTTACTTTTAAATACGTGTACTTGGCCATCCAAAAAAAATTCCAACTTCAAGCACTTAAATAAATTTCCCGAATTGATTTCCAATTCATTCTATTTTAAATAAATTTCTTTACTTGCTCAGTTTATTTCAAAATTCATTAATCATGGACTTTATTTTTGTTATTATTATTTGCTGTTTGATTTTAATCTTTTAACTGAAATATACAAATTTCAGGCTTTTCCCATTTTCTTCTTTGTTCCTTCCAAAATTTAAAATCTTAAATTTAAAATAAATGTTCTGTTCTTTGGATATTAGCATTGGAGTTTACAATTCATTAACTTTCAATTTATTCAAAAATCTCCTTTCTATATTCAAGATTTATTAATTAGAATCCTTATGTCACTTTATATTATTTTTATTTCATTCTTAAATTTTATTCAAATTTCCATAATTATTTTACTTACAAATTCACTTCCTTTCTTTTCTTTCCAACATCCAAGTTATATATTTTTTTGGAAATTCAATATATCCAATTATCCAATCAAACCATAGCATTCAATATTTCAACATAATGCATCATAAAATATCAAATCATCATAACAGGGTAATTTAAATAATTTAAATAAATCTTGAAGGGTCTAGTTGGATCCCTCCAACCTGTTTTCCCTGCATCCACAGACGTTAGCACAATATAAAATATCTTCACTATAAAATGAGGGAAATCAATCATTTCAAAGTGTAGTATATACTACTATATAACACAACAATCAATTCAACCATTAAAACAATTATCTAAATTTAATCATTGAAATTGAAATTTAAATTTAAATCTAACTGAGTGAGATTAACTCAACTTAAATTTCCATTCGCAATCCACTTCAATATCGCCTTGGATTTCCAGATGTTTGACCTTAAATAAATAATTTATATGGTTCATTAATATTCAAATGGAAAGAGCATTTTATTACCATTCATTTATTTAATTTAACTAGTAAGTTGGGTTTAAACTAATTTTCCCTTTTTGATAAATTATTTATAGTAACTAAAGAGCTAAATAAGCTTGTTAAATAAATCAATAACCCTATTATTATATATATATAATATATAGATATATTAATAACTAGTAAGTTTTAAAGGATGGATATTTGTTTTATTTTATTTTCTTCCAAATTTGAAACTACATATCTATATGTATATTTATATAAAAATAAATTTGTAGATTTCAAAAGCCTACTTGTGTATGTAACTTTTTTTTTTTACTGTTAATCGATTTCTAAACAGAAATTGGTTTTTCCTTCTGTAATGATATATAATTTTTTTTTGTTTTAAATAAAGATTTATTCTCAGCCCTAAATATGGATTCATACACACATACTATAAAATTTACAGAAAAGAGAGAATCCATACCAACACTCCAGATCACCACCACAAACTAACCCTCATCCACCCCTTTGATCGCACGGCAACTCGAAGCGTAATCATTGGTGCCGTTCATCCAAATCTAGAGTCCAGCAAAGTAATACCTATCATCACACGCGAAGCCTCCCATCGCCAGAGACGAACTCACCCAAACCATCAACCAAGATGTCGAGCTTCTTCCTCCTTCCCGCCTCACGACAGCACTAAAATCGCGAAACCCCAAAAGGAGGACTCGATCCTTCCACCACAGGAACCGTCGCAGCCCCACGTGAGTTTCTTTCTACGCGGCCTTGGCACTTCGATTAGGTCAGAGGGTTAGAAGTAGAAGTCGCGATTTTAAAGGTCTTTGAAATGAAAAGGGGAAATTCGATTTTCGGTGCTAACAATGTGGGGAAAAGAAAGAAGCCTGATTTTATAAAAGGAACGTAAGTAGCTTCGGCTAGAAGATGGATTAGATATTTATCTATTTTATTTTATTACTAAATTTTTTTTCGAACGGTGTAAAATGAGAAGAGGGTAAAGGAAATCTCGGCTTCCTCAAAATAAAATATTTCTGCTCGATTTTGGCTTCTCGAAGAAGGACGAAGAATCGTGTTTGGTAAGCCACAGGTAGTGTGCTTTGCACGATCTTATTGCCGTGATTTTTAAACTGAAAAGGAAAGAGAGGAAGTACGTGAAAGGATTGACTGTTTAAACAATGTCTAAATTTGATTCAAGCTTAAAATTAAATCGGCCCGAATTTTCGATATTGATTTATGCACGTTATTATGTCGTATGCTCACACAACAACCCCAAACGGTACAAAAATCGTAATCCGATAATAATTCAATATTACGGATCCAATGGAACTGGTTTCGTCGAATTCCAAGACTGGGCCTCGGAAGGCTATTTTTAAATTCAATTTAAACGATGAAATTTCAAAACTGAACAAATCACTGTCAAAATTTAAAATTTAAAACATCTATTATCTTCAGCATTATCAATATAAATTTTACTGACCTTCAAATTATTTTTAACAGGCTTAATATTCTAGATTCGGCATTTTCTTTACTTCAAATTATTCAATTCAATAATTTAATTGTCAAATAAATCATGATATCTATAATTCAAGTTAAAATTACCCTATTGAATATTTAAAAGCAATTAAATATTTCGATTCTAAATGCTCAAAAATTCTGGGTCGTCATATATCACATGCATCAATATCAAAAGAGTAAGGGTTGAAATTTTTTGCTCACAGTTATGTGAAGAACAAAGGACCAGGCTTTAAAACTGGAACTTACTTGATTATTTGATCTTTTGCTTTGATTTATGTTTTGATCTGGATCTGATTATTTTAATTCTAGAATTTTGCTTGAATCTGATCTTGCTCGATTTCTGCATTGAGTTGAACTTGCATTTGACTTTAATTACCAGGTTACACTTGATTTAGTTTGAGATGCATATGAAATCTGCCTTTAATTCTTTTCTGGCTTGTTGTTTTGAGTTGAATTCTTGCTTTTGGTGATTTTCTGGTTTGATAACTTTTGAATTTGGTTTCTCATTTTTGAGAAAACATGACCTGGTTTCCTTTTTTTGCATGTTTTCTATGTTGAATTCAAAAGAAAACAATTCTCTTGCCACATGTTTAATTTGTGAACACTTGTAAGTTATATCATTTTACTTCTTACACTTGTTAAAATTATTATTACTTGTTAAACACTTGTCAAATGTGCTTAAATTGTGTTTATAACCTTTTTGTCAAATTTTATTTTAAAATTTATGTGAAACCCTTATCATATTATAATTTGCTTTATATCTCGATATGTTTACATTTTCAATTTAAACAAATCCATTTACTTTTATTTACATATGTATTTATACACAAGGTTTTAATTTTCAAATTATAACTTTCAAATATAAATATGTATTCACACACACACACACTCATATGTATATTTAAAATTGGAAAACAAACTTTTATTTTTAAATTTCAAATTCAAAAATTAATATACTATCAATTTGTATCTATAAATGAGTAAACAAATATCAAATTTATAAATATAAATTTTATCCCAATCATAATTTATTTATTTTTTCAAATCTTTTTTTCATTACCATACTTTCAAATCAATCCATAATTAAGTTTATAATCAATATGTTATTCAGAATATTTATTTCGGATTTCCTAATTACAAATGCTATTTTAGAATCATATTTACATACATATATATTAATAATAAACAAATATCTGTTTAATTTAGAAAATACCAAATTAATTCATAATTTAATTTCAATAAATAAATTAATTACCAATTATCTCATAGTTAAATTCCAATAATTGAATTTATTATCAAATTAATTCTGGCTAAAATCCGGAATGTTACAATATATATACATATATAAGTATCCTTTGCATGCAGTATGAAATTATTATTTTAAGATGTTCTTTTGGGACTGCATTCATTATATGTGTAGAGATCGCGTAAAGCTTTGAATGTAAGAGCAATATATACTGCGGTATGCAATGGTATTGCATTGTTGTTATTTTCAAATTTGAAGGTATTGACGTATTCTTAATTTGTTATTTTCCAAATGTTGCAGTTGCAAAAAAGTTAATGGATGGTTCGCTAATTTTCATGTTAATATAATGGAAATGCCATTATTACAATGATTACTTATGTAATGAAAGTGTAATTCATATATTTTTCGGATCTTTATCGTCTTTCAAAAGAAGATACCTAACTTTTGGTAGACCACCTTTTACATTTTTAATTGTGTAGGAAAATGATGCAATGCCAATAATAACTGTCTCTTTAATTTGAATAAAGATCATTGAAGAATGCTTATAAAAGAATTAACCGATGAAGTAATCTTAATCAAATAAAACATAAGATAACGGGTGATGTTCTAAATTTTACCTATCTCTCTCTCTCTCTCAAAAAACAAAATGAAGAAGAAAAAAGGGTATATCTATAAACATATAAAGTCTATAAACATATAAAGTGATTGTATGCATTACTATCAATGTACTTTTAATCCCAGTTCAAAAAACTATGATATTTGTTTTAAGTTGGATACATATGTTTGTGATTAAATTGGTCATGTGATATTTGTTTCTACAATGTATCTTAAGCAGTGGTTTGATTAATGTTTCCAGTAAGAAGCCACAACCTTTTTTTACATAAAAGACAAAGACACCAGTAAAACTCTTATGTTTTTAAATGGAGAGGATATACATTGAAGTTTAAGTTTGTGTAAGAACGAAACATGGAGAGAAATATTTTTTGATCATAGATGTCACCTAAAAGTAAGATTTTTGGTTTATATAGACAAAACACAAATGCATACATTAATGTTTATTTTTGAAATATAAATTCTTTGATAGAATATATTTTACATATATTACAGGCGTTAGATATTTCTTGTATTTATTCCCTGATCTGACGATATCTTTATTTGGTAAGTATTTATTTAGTTACCTTTGTTTAGAAAATCAGTTGTCTAATTTGTAGCCTCTTTATTTGGTTAGTATTTATTTAGTTACCTTTGTTTCAGCAAATTAGTTAGCTAATTTGTAGCCTATCTTGACTCTTGTAATCATAGGTATTATTGGACATTGAATACAACAAGTGCACTCAAACCTCAATACCATATTTGTCATCCAACTCTAAAATCTTATCCATCCTTGTATAATCCATCACCATGACCATATCAACTGTCATGCATCTCTAAACTTGCATGTGTCCTTACCAACCATCTATATGGATGAAATCCTTATGTTTCTATCAACACCAGTGCACCCTCCTATTACGTGTTGTAATTTTGTCGTGTAAAATTATTGAAATATTCAATTCAACTTGACAAAAATTTGAAAACTAAATTAATTTTGAACATTAAGGATTTATATCGACTTTACCAAGTCATTTTTTAGGATTTATTGCCCCATTCTCTACCTTAAATGCCAAAAAATACATTCTACCATCGATATTTCCTTCTACAAAAATTAACTACGCAAAAATTAACTCCATGATGTAATCAAATGCCTCGACCTAAGTTACCTAAGTTTTGCATTTTTCCTTTCATTCTTAAAGCTATAATGTTCTTCAAATCAAAATACAATAACTTTGTAACATAATATTTTTACACTCGATTGACAAGTACGACAACCTGCATCTCCCGACACACCGATCCAAAGCCTAGTATGACTTTTGAAATTGCGTCGTGCCGAGAAGTATGGGTCATCGGGGTTTTTACAATATTACAAAGATTAACACAAGTAAATATAATCTAAGATATACTATACTTAAAAAACTCATGGTGGAGGGGACACAATATATAAAACAAAAATATCCATCTTGAAAAATATCCAAATCAGAGATTGCGATTTGGAATTTTTTTGAGATAGATATTTTAAGTGTTATATTTTTTTTTCTTCCACGGTGAGTTCTAAAAGTGTGATATATCTCGAATTACATATGCTTGTATTATTTTCTGTAATGTTATATAAAAACCTTGACGATCCATACTTTATGGCATAACGCGAATCTGAAAGTTGCATTAGGCTTTGGATCGGTATATCGAAAGGTATGTGATGTTACAATAAGGACATCGATCAAGCAGAGTCGATGTCTAGTTCTACTAACCCTCCAAACTCATGTTCAATTTGGAAGTTACCGATTTGTTTGCTAAAAGATATAATACAATCTTTATTTTTAATTTTTAACAACTAAATCCAGTAAAGTAATTGAACATGAGAAAAAGAAGTTATGAAAGATAAACAAGGAATATGTTTGATCGTCATCCTCACGAATCAAAGGTTTAGCATTCATATTTGAAAAGAGATCCAAATTTAGTATTAAGAATGAATGAAAAAAATGACAAGCACCACTGTCCCAGTGGTTAAGTGATTCTATTTTTATCCGAGGTGTCACAAGTTCGAAACTTGCGTAGTGTGATTCGAACATTTATTGACACATGATTTGTAGTTTTTTAGCCCAGTGACATGTTGTATCTAAGTCCATTTTGAAAAAAAAGTAAAAAAATCAAAAGACTTAATTGCATCATGGAGGAGATAATTTTGTACAAGCGAATTTTTTTTTAAATTGATTATTTTACAAAATACATGAATTGACTGATCAAAAATTATATTAAACAATCAAGTGAGACAAATAAAATAATCATGATTAAAAAGAAAGGTTTAGGATTATGCTTTCCGTTTACTGCTTTTCTTTTATGAACCGTTGAGTTGATAGTGTTTACCCACCAAATTACTATCACTCACTGCCTATAGTAAGAAGGTAAGGATCTATTATACAAATAGATTTCACCATATAATCAAAGGTTATTATTAAAGTATGCATAAAAATACATATTAAAATGAACGTTTTATAATAAAGACAAATATATATATTAAAATTACTTATTTTATCCATGCACCATAAAAAATTGATGGAATCCAATGTGCTCTGACCAATGTTTTCCTAATCTGAATATTACAACCTTAATAGAAATTTTATTTAAATCCTAGTATACATGCAGTTGTATACTACAACCCTAATAGATAAATTTTTAAATCCTGATATATATGCAACTGTTACAGTAATATATGTTTTATTATGTACCATTAGTATTTTAAAATAAAAATGACAAAGATAAGGGAATATTAATATTTTTAATGTATTATTTGGCAATAGCATAATCCGCCATCGTTAATATAAAATTTAATAAGTTATTTCGAGAAATTATAGTTTCCTCTAATGAATTTGACAGTGCAAATTCTCCAAGCTTAAAATTCTTAGTTCCCGGGTCACATACAATAACAATTTAACACATATCGATTTATTATGCAAAAGCGTTCTATTTAAAACTTTGGTATACAAAGACTTGCTTTGTAAAATAAATCTCTACATGCTAAATTTTCATTGATGGAACAAAGAGGACTAAGATACTTTTAGGGATTTCACCCAAAATTGATATCGTAAAGAATAGTTCCCTATAAATACAAAACAAAAATGTCGATGCAAATTTGAGGATACTTCCTTGCAACTGTATATTTTTTATTACTTTAATTTAGATGATTATAAACATTTTCATTGATATGGAAAGGGCTTCTCCAACCACTTCAACAACAACTTCAGCCCTGAATATTCAGGGTCCTAAATATTCATGGCTGAATGCGGGAGAAAAGCCTAACAATCAGGCATACTTATAGTGGAGTCTAATGCTGGACGTCCACTAAATGGGCGTCTATTATTAGAAGTCCATTAAATGAGCACCTGACATTAGATATTCAAAAGGTTTCCACACAATATGAAGCATTGGACGTCCATTTAATGGACGTAGCATAAAATCGATGGTCATGCTCTAGCATTCATTAGATGAACACATAACACTAAACACTCGTTAAATGAGTGTCTATGACTACTTCAATTTCCTTATGTCATAAAAGTTGAATATGTAGCCTGAAGTACGTTGTTTGGATGTAAATTTGAATGAAGGCTCTCAAGAATGCGTACATATGTTATTGTTACAAAGTAATTTCTCATATAGATAGAAGAAATTAAAAAAACTCACACTAGTTTGAACAAACCGTTTAAGAAAAATTATGAAAATTATTACAAGTTGACAAATTTAAATGATGACTGAAACTAAATATTACCAAATTTTAAACGAAAAAGTTTTTCTTAAATGAACAAAAGTGATTAATAGTGTTTGCAAAAATTCTTTTACCCACCCAGTTTCTATATATCCTAGCCATAACAAGGAGGTAAGTGTAATGGCCCACCAATCCTTACAATCCAAGCTGACAACAAACCACACATGTCCAACGCAAATTAAATGGAAAGACAGATATTTATGGGAAACAAGGAGGAAAGGAGAAGAGAAGAGAAGAGAAGAAGAAGAAAATAAAACTAAAAACAACACAGAATCTCACAATTCACAGTGGTACAATATATAATATAATATCAATGATCTTTACAATAGAGAAACTGTTATATACTTACATCCATCAGAGTAGAACAAAAAAAATCACAATCATCTATCGGATATTTATAAAAACTTATCCTCACAATTGCTGATGACTTTCAACAACAGAACGGCGGAAAATAAATATATATGTAATCACATGTTGAAGGCCTCCAACTCGTCACTTGAGCTCTAATGCATCCAAAGTAATCTGTAATTACGCTCAATCTACCCGAGCTTTATAATAAAATAACTCCTGAGTCTGTCTGAATAGCTAGTAAGAAAACACACCCAACCGGATTTTAAAGTTATAGAAAACCTTTAAAATTCGGAAGTATCTCGTAAAACCACGCCATATATAAACACTAACGGGTTTTTACCTTACGATAACCAAAACATTTAATATAGAAAATCCATTTATATTATAATAATGTATGTGAGTCTAAGTAAAATATCAATAGAGCTAAAAGCTTGCATCTCACGTTTTTGCATAGTTGGGCACAACTAAGTACGTACAGTGCTTATTGGCGAATGAATTCCATACAATGATTGGGCAACTAGAGTACCACCCATAGTGGTGCATCTCTTGATAAAATAACACTATGGACCTTTCCTGGATCTCTCACTAACGCAGGACCGGCCTATCACTTGACTAGTAGTACCGAATATGATTTCCCATATAGGATCAGCCTACCACTTGATAGGAGCATCGAATATGATCACACTTCTTTTGGGCCTCGAAACAGTCAATTTGAGAGATAATATCAACTCTAGATAGGGATGAACATACCCTACTTAGGAGAGACCCACATAGCCCTGCTGCATCTCCCATGTTTTAGTCGTGTTCAGTTGATGAGGCTTGAGGCTAGGTTTTACCTTTATATAGTACTTCGCACTTTGAATGCTAATGCTGCCCTCTGGGCAACAATGCAATACCAGCATTCATCCATACAAGTTTGTTTTGGGACTAAATGAAACACTCGAGAGCTCCTTCTCCAATTCCATCATCTTCAAGATGTATTCACATCGAAACGCATTCTTTGGATTGAAGTGGTTTTTGAATAACATACCCGATCCTAGTCTCTTTGAAACAACATTCGATAGTTTTGGTAAACTCAACCTTGGTTCTTTAGGAAATAAACAGTCAAAGATAAGAATGGAGATCATCTCCTAACCAATAGTGGACGAATTTCCTTATCATTGTCCTAGGAGAATAAAACGAGATTTATATGCATAGCACAGCATCATCGGAGATGACTGTGCCGTATAACTCATGTGTTTGCCCTAGATATTTCCATGTTATGTTTTGGACCAATTTCGATAGTCGGTTATTTAACTATCGAATAAATAATTATTCAATCAGGGATTTAATTCCATAAGCAAAACAATCATTAGTTAAGCACCAAGCAACAAGAAGCATCCTTAACAAGTCCTTCCATTAGCTCAAAATAGTTTGCAAATATTTGTACCAAAATACTTTTACAGAGATTCATTCACAACAATTATATTTTTAATACTTAGAAAATATCCATATACTTATCTCGACGTTATAAGTATATTCACCAACACTAATGAATTCTTTTTATATACTTATAAGTCATTTATAAACCCCATTATAAATCCTGAAACCATTTATAAGAAACCTTTTAAAAATCTATAACTCATTTCTAAAATTCGTTTAAACATCTAACTATTATGATATTCTTTTGCCCTTTTTCAATCTTCCTTTAGGTCTTCCAAACCATGTTAGACGATTCCTCTTATAAACTCATATTTGTTTATAAAACCTATTTATATATCTCGAAAACATTTATAAATAAATTCTAACTTTTACTTTAAAACGCTATTATAAAATAATAAATAAATATTAATTTTTAAAAAGTCTTCGAATAATAGCTAATAAATTTCAAAACATCCTTAAATAAACAACAACTACTTATCTTAAATGTCATTATAAATAATAATAATTAATTTACAAATTCTTATTGATAAATAATTATATTTAATTTCAAAGCTTACTAAGATTCTAATTAATTGACCTTTCAAATATTAAAATATTTATAACAACTTTTAAAAAAAATATTAATATAAGTAAATAACTATTAATACATAATTTGTTTTCTTGATAAAACTCCGTACCTAACTTTTCACATAATCGTTTCCATATTTACAAAGTTATATTTATAAATCTCTAGTATCTTATGAAACTTCCATTTATAAGGTCCCTTTATTTATGAACTCCATTTATAACTCAATTCCTTTATAAATATCATTTATTCATAAAGTCCCGTTCAAAACATGATTTCAACCGTGTTTTAAACTTGCTCTCATAGGTTTAGATTTCTTTTATAAAAAAAATTCAATTTATAGAATATCGTTTAACAATCCTATATTTATCCGCACCTTTAGTTTCTGAAATAAAATCAACTATTTCTAAAATACCATTACACGTCTTAAAATAAATCCACTACTTGATTTATTTTTCTTTCCAGTCTATCCAATGATAATAGTTTCCGTTTATTTATGAATACTATTTATAAATCCATATTTTTACTACCGAAAATACGATTTTACGAATCCTCACTTTCTTTGTAAAATATCACTTTTATAAATTATCGTTCTTATAAATTCACCTTTGTAAATAAATTATAATATATGTACTATATATATATTATTTCATATAAAATGGTTAGTAAATATTTGTATCAAAAAATTTCTATTTTCTTTTAAACCCATATCCCTTATTTATAAAGGATTGACTTACTTTCCAAGATTTTAAAAACCATTATTCACAGTTCAAAATCCCTATTTAAAATATTTCATAAGACTATGAGTTTATATTATCTAATAATCATACTTTTATTGTAAAAAATTATTTAAACATATATAGTTTTCAAATCACTTAAATTCCTTTTTAAATCAAATCATTAGTTTAAAATATTTTAAAACACCAAAAATAAGGCCATTTGCTACAAAAGCACTAAATAAAAAAATCACGTACATGTCATCAATATGGCATCCAATTTATCATATATTATAATATATATGAAAAAAATGAACAGTGTGAGGAATCCCGTTGTATCCCTTCAACCTGTCCCCCCACATCACATACAGCATATAATCATAAAAATATAAGTTAACTGCTTCGAGGCGGGATTCTTATACAAAGGGTCATATTCTCGTACATGGGAAAGTAATAGGAGAATCTGCTCCAAGGGCAGGAATATATCCAAACCCAAAATATAATTTAATAAATTATCTCGACGGTCAACATTTATCAATAATAAATATCCAAACATCTAATAAATAAATTTTTGTTAACTAAATAATATTCTGGTTAACAAAAAGTGAGATTAACTCTCATTAATTTTTGTTTAATAAAAACATTCATGTTTGGATTAAAATTGAACAGGCGTTCGATTTTACCCAAATATTTTAAAATCTCTAAATCCGTCCAGTCCAACTCCATAGCATAGCCTTCGTCGATACGATCGGAATGCGAATTATCAGGCTCGAAACCGAACTCTTATGAACAAGTTAAGGATTATTTAATATTTGATATAATTAAAATTATAATTAACAAAATAATTTAACAAATTAAAACCTTTTCAACCTTCTCCCCCCATTTATTACTCACGTTCATGCATTCAAGCCCAAGCTTTTCTTTTTTATTTCAAATCATCGATCGCCCGACCATCGTTTGCATATCTACCACGACGCTGACCACCCACCGCCGCGCCACTGCCCCTTGCTCAGCTTTGTAGTGCTAGCATGCTCGTGCAACGTGATCACCATGAGCCCAAAAAAACTGACGCGAATACAGGCATATAGTTGTCACCTTTGTCGATGATAGTTCGATCCATCCATTGGGTTGCTTCATATCGCCGTGCTAAAAGTTTTCCGAGTTGAAGTCGAAGAACAATTCGCCCTCTATAGGCTCTGTTGGTTATCGATCGTTGGATCGTTTAAGTTTTAATGGTGACTGCATAAATTTTAGGTCTAGAGTTTGCAAAATGAAAGGGATGGATGTCCTTTTATAGCAAAATTTCATGGCACCATTCGTATTTCGAACTCCAAACAAAGCGCGTTGCCTGGGTGTATACTATACCTTTATTCCGCATACAATAGAACTAATATCGTGTGCCAATTCTATCATATAAAGAAGTTAACTTTTTAAAATCAATTTATTTTAATTTTAATTCCTTTAAGTAATTTCTATGCATTTCGAACTCGCATGGCCAAACGATACGTCCGATCGCCAGGAAATTCGACGGCGTAAAATAATTCATCATCACGAATCTAATGAAAGTAGTTTCATCAATCTGAGATAGTGCCATAAAAAACTATTTTATACGTTAATTAAAGTGAACTATTATAAAAACAAAATTAATCAACTTTAAATCTAAATTAAAATTTTACTATCTTCATTTTTATTTAAATATAGTTTAAACCAACTTTCGAAATTGTTTCCATTCATTTCAAGTTCATGATTCGACTATTTAAATATTACCATTTATTAAATTCAATAATTTAATTGTCAAATAAATCTATATATTTGAAACCCAAATTATTTCACCTATAAAATTATCTCTCTAATATTTAATATCAATTATATATACCAAATGTTTTGTTTAAAACTCTGGTATACAATGAATTATTGTGCAAAATAGGCCACTACTTGCTAAATTTTTATTGGTGGAACCAGAGGACTAAGAGGGATTTCAACCCCAATTTGGTATTGTGAACAATAGTTCCCCATAAATACGTAATTAAAAGTAATGCAAAATTAAGAACACTTTCCTACAATTTTATAATTTTTATTACTTAAGTTGAGCAACTATAAACATCTTTATTGAAGTGCTAAAAAGAATGATGCATGCATGTGTATTGTGAAAACGTAATTTCTCATTCATGATCAAACAAATTCAAAAATGAACCCATACTAATTTGAAAAAAAACGTTCAAGTAAAATTATGAAAACTCTTTGGAGTTGACAAATTTGACTAAATATTACCAACTTTAAACTAATGTGCAAGAATGCCAGCACCTATATAACCCTATAGAGTTGCAACCATCCTTTTGAACTTTATAACACTGATGCAACTTCAAATTATAATTTATTGAGTTCAGAAAAATTCAATTCATGTAATTTACCTAATATTCTAGATTAGATGAACAATAATCACTCTTTAACAAAAGATCTAAAACAAAGCATACATTAATTGCTTAATTCCTCTAAGCTAATTTAAATCATATTTTACTAACTAGTATATTCCAAAGCATATGAATGTTATATGGACTAGAAAAAATGCACAAAACATCGACAATCCATTCGTAATAAATAATATCGTAAGCTATGTACCTGCCACTATTTGCATCTCCTTAATTTTGAATATACTTCATCCCAATACATATAAATTAACTGTTGTTATCTTTCATGATAATTGTTCATTAAAAAACATAGAAGTATGGCACATCAAAAGCCATAAACAAATAGCAGTAACATCTACGATCTAAATACTAAAGTATAAAATTAACAAAATAGTAGTCTATAAACGTAATAAGAAAAGAATATGCTAACATCATAGGAATCTCATCTTGGAAGAGATAAGAACAAATAGAGAATGGAGTATAACAATTTTATCAACAAGAAGGTAAAAGAGGTCACTTCAGCATGCATATCAGTAGTCTAATAATAACTTTAGATTCCTATGTTATGAAAATAGATAAGATATTTCCATTTGTTGTAATAGTTTGTTTATGACATGTTGTAACGACACATTTTTTCGTAAACTTTAAGCTGACAATAAGCCACACATGTCCAACCCAAATTGAATGGAAATGGTGATAGTTAGGGGGAAGAAAGAAGACAAGAAGAACTCAACAAGTACAGAATCTCATAGCGGAACGAATAATCTATATTATATAACAAATCTTTGCACAAAAACAAAACTATAATTTATAAGTGCATAGCCATCAACCAGAGTATACTATCCTATTTAGCACAGACAGTTATAACAACCTATCCTCATAACTGCTGATAAAAACACAAATAATTGCAATGGAAAAATAACCATCTACACGATTATGTTTCTAGGACCTTAGTCATCTCCTGGAGCTCTAAATGTCTAAATAAACCTGAAAATATGCTCGGTCTGACCGGAGCATTATAGGAAAACATCACCGGGGTCAGTCTGGTAAAACCAACCTAAGAACATAATTAAATGGATTCTTAATGTTTAAATAACCTTTCAAAATAAGGGTATCTCGTAAGACCACTCCATACATACACACGGACGGTTTTTGCCTTACGATAAACAAAATCTTTATATCAGAAAATCCAATGATATTATAATAATGCCTAAGAGTGAAAATAATAATAATCAAGTAGTTGTGATGCTCATGAGTGTACGTCACAAAAAAATACTATGTATATAATCAAAAATCAATAAAGCAAGTCTGCTAATTATGTAGGATTTCCATGGAGGGCCCTCCGTACTTCTGTAATAACCCGCATATTTATCGATTTTATATTTAAATATTTTATTTAAGTATTTTGTCGTTAATCGGATATTGATCCGAAAAGCTACTTTTTGCAAATGGTCAAATTAGGACTCGAGACCACTTCCATAGAGTTCGAAATGCCGTTTACAATTTTTTTAAGTATAAACATTGATAGGTTTGGAGTTAGTGGAATTTCACTTACTTTTCCCGCTTTGGACTTTGGGTTAGATTAGCCATTATAACTCAAACCCGCTTCTCTCCTTCTCATCACTCTTCATAAATTTCCTAACAACCAAGCTTTAGCATTAATGTGAGTGGAAGGGGAAATTAATATTCCAAGCTCAAATTCTCTTGCAAATCCAACATTCAATTCCAAATTCAAGAAAAAGATATTGGATTCAAGCTTGTGATTACTTCTCCATTGCTTTCAACCTTTTCTTCATAAATTTGGTGCAAAGGTGAGACTTTTATCTCATAATTCTAGTCTATAACTATATTGGTCTGTTGGGAATGATTCCCCATCACTTTAGCATGTACATTTGCATTTGGTTTGGATTGGATTGGCGAAAAACTCCAATTTTTAGTGTTTTTGGCGAAAAACTGCAGTTAGGTCGCACTACCTTGGAATGACGCCTCGGAATTAGGTCGTTTCCTCTAGGTCGTAGGTCGCGTGACCTTAGGTTGTTCCCCTTTAGGTCGTATAACCTTGAGTCGTTCGCATGGTTTAGGCCTTTATACCGTTAGGTCGTTGCCTCTAGGTCGTTCGCCTATAGGTTGATCTGCCTGCATATTTGGCTCGTTCGGAGTTAAGTCGTTATGCCTTGGGAAGATATGTCGCTCGCGTGTTAAAACCGATAGGTCGCTCGCGTGTTAAAACCGATAGGTCTCTCGCGTGTTAAAATCCTTAGGTCGCTCGCGTGTTAAACCCTTAGGTCGCTCGCTTAAGTCTCTCATCCCTCTAGGTCGCATGACCATTAGGTCGCGTCCACCTAGGCCGCATGCTTACCACTTTAAGTCGCTCTACCTCACTTCCTTTAGGTCGCTTGCTCCATTAGGTTGCTCGACCTTGCCTGGATTGTTAGGTTGCTTGGCCATTCCAGTTAGGTCGCATGACCCCTTAAGTCGCTCGCCTCCGTTAGGTTACGCGTCACCCTAACTCGCTCGGCCTTGCCTTCGTTAAGTCGCATGACACGTTAGGTCGCACATCACCTTAACTCGCTCGACCTTGTTTGGGTCGTTAGGTCGCGAACACCTCTAGGTCGCTCGACCCCTTATACTCGTAAGTCGCTCGATCCTATCCTCCCTTAGGTCTTCACTAGGTCTTTCAACAAAATGATTTCAACTCTATTTTCAATAACAAAGCTATTTTCTTAAACCGTTTTCCAATCTACTAGTATATACAAATCTTTACCACACTCGGATGAGAAATCTAATTAAACGGCTTAGTAAAACAAGTGGTATGAAACGCTTGCGTTTACTTCGTCAGCTAATTCTTGGACTTGTTCGATTGAACCTCTTGTGACAATTTTCTACTGAAGATTTACAGTTTGTTCGTAAATATTTAATTTAAGCAAGTGGTTGTGGGACACGAAGATAAACTTTTATATTTACTAGCTTAGTGCAATTGACACTTCTCGTTGATCATGACGATCATTTTATGATTTAGACTAGCAATTGTGCGATGTCTCTTTGTTTGCAAGGTTAGACTAGACCTCATGGGTGTGATTCTGACTCACACATATCTCTTTGTCCGCAAGGTTAGTCTAGACACCATTTGTGTGATTCCACTCACTCATACCTTTTTGTAGCGAGGTTAGGCTAGACACCATTTGTGTGATTCCACTCACACATACCTTTTTGCCTTTTGGTTAGCCTAGACCTCATCTGGGTGATTTCGACTCATCCATATGGGGTAGCTCCCCATGGTCTTCGGACCGTCATGTGATAGGCCTCTTTCCCTTTTTCTGTGATTTCTGGATTTCTTGTGTTGATTTTTGGAATTATGTCATTGACTTGTTATGAGTACAAGTTTAGGGTATGATGCTCTCTTTGGATCTTTGAGAAGATTCTTGTGATATCGATTTATCTTTTATTGATTGATCTCCTGTTGATCATCATTTGTGTACTTATAGTAGTATGTCAGTATGGATATTTTATGTTTATGCCATATCTTTTATTTTATATCACGTCTGCTGATATTTATAGCTAGACTGATCCGTTTATTATTTTCTTAAATAATACTCGGGTCAGACCGAGATGTGACAGGTGCTTCTGCTTGACTTCTTCCCGGGATTTGCTACTCTGACTTTTGGCTAACTATTTAGATTAGCAGTTTTTGTTGTATACACTTGAGATATAGACTCATAGTTGTATTCTTTTGTATGACACGTGTTGCTATTCTTTTGTATTATTGTGGATCTTTTTGACCACTACTCTGATGTACACGTTCATATGTTAGTTATATATTCATATCTTCTTCCGCCTTTGTGATATGGATGTCTGTGACTGATTTGTGTTATGCTTATTTCTATGTTTGTTTCCGAAGATTATTTATAGCTACCGTGTGATAAGCAATTACATGGATGGTCGCTCCTCAACAGCCTTATTCTCCGTGCTAGTTGACAGCACTACACCGTAGTGTTCTTGGCTAGCATGGGTATAGAGGTGGGGCGTCACGGCTTGGTATCAGAGCCAAACTTCGGAACAATGTAGAATAACTTAACAAGGATCATCGTCCTAAGTCCACCTTAGGAGTTATGTCTTAGGATTAATTCGAGTCGTCGTACCGATTCATCCTATATCCTTTATGATTCCTTGTTTTATCTAGCAAGATTGCTTGATATTCATTAGTGAATAATCTTCTTCTTTCTCTTTTTTCTTTCTTAAGGAAGAGAAATGGTTAGACCTGGTCGTCCCAGAGCTGGACCATCTAGTGCTCTACCCCAAGATGGAGTTTTTATGACTACCCAGCAACTACTTGACCTTGTCATGAATGCTCATGCAGCTGGTTCTAATCCGAAACCTACTCACCCAAAATCTGGGTTTGCACGTTTGTGCAATGATTACACCAACTTGGGTGGGAAGCCATTTAAAGGTTCTGAAACTATCATCGAGGTCCAGGCTTGGTAGAGGACCTGCGATCGAATCTTCATTCGTATGAATCTCGTCGACCTTCACCGTGTTCAGGTGGCTTTCAGTATGCTCCAAGAGAGAGCATTGGACTGGTATGAACTTCTTATTTCTGAAGTCAACGAAGCGGACCTTACCTGGGAGCAATTCCGGACATGCTTCGAGTTAAAATTTGTACCAGAAGCAGAGAAGGTAACTCTGGCTCGACGCTTTATAGACCTTGTTCAAGGTGAGTCCTCTGTGACAGATTACGTCGCAGCCTTTGAGTCGCTTTCCAAATATGGGGTTGAATACATTAGCACCCCATTGAAGATGAACCAGAGGTTCGTTTATGTCTTAAACAAAAGCCTCAAGAAGCCATTACTTCTAAAGTTAGAAGTTCCTTTCGACCAACTTATAGATATCGCTCTTCGTCTGGAAGAGGCTGATAAAGAAAGTGATGTTGAATTAGTAGCTTCCAAACCCAATTTCAGCAACAAAAAGAGGCCCAGTAAATTCAAAGGCCCTTATCCCAACAAAAAGGGTAAGCAAGCAACCCCTGCGGCAAAGTCTCCTTCTCCTAGTGGTGTGATATGCTTCAACTGTGGATCTGGGGATCATTTTGCGAATAAGTGCTCTAAGCCCAAATCCTGTCGCTATTGTAAGAGCCCAAATCATTACATACATCAATGCCTCAAACGTGAAGGTAAGAAGGAAGGAGAGTTGAATGTGGCTCAAGCCCCTGGCAACACATCTCGTGGCCAAGGTATTTCTCACTCAATTCTTGATGGTATTATTTTATTTCATGATCAACCTATTAGAGTTCTCTTTGATACGGGTGCATCCCATTCTTTTATATCAAAGGAACTGGTAAACACTTTTTCCTTAAGTGTTACTGCATTAATGACTTCTTTAAAAATTGCGAATCCTGTTGGTGGATCCGCAACTCTTAGTTTGCTTTGTAAAGATGTGGAGATTATTTTATGCGATTTTTCTTTCCTAGCCGATTTGCATGTTATGCGTTACTTAGGCTTTGGAATGATATTGGGTATGGACTGGCTTAACCGTTATGAAGCTCATATCCTATGTCCTGAGCGAACTATTTATCTTCGACATCCGCAATCTGTAAATCCGATTTTTATTATTCTAAAAGATTCGGATTCTTCTTTGACTGCATCTTTATATTCTTTAAATCCTCGAGACGATGATGATGAGGAGGACGAGGACGACATTTGTTGAATTCATGTTGTCCGTGATTTTCCGACATATTCGAGCCCGTTTTAGGTTTACCACCTAAGCGAGCAATTAAGTTCAAAATTAATCTTACCTCTGAAGCTCAACCTATTACTCGTCCTCCTTATCGCATGTCCAATAAGGAAAATGAAGAGATGCGCAAACAATTATCCGAATTGGAGATGAAGCAATTTATTTGCTCTAGTTCTTCGCCTTGGGGAGCTTCGGCTATTTTCGTAAAGAAATCCGATGGTACTCTTAGGCTCTGCGTTGATTATCGCAAGCTTAACGATCTTACTATTAAATATAAATATCCTTTACCTCGGATTGATGATCTATTCGATCAGCTTAGTGGTGCTAAGGTCTTTTCACAATTGGACTTGGCTACCGATTTCCATTAGCTTCGTATCGCAGAGGATAGCATTCCTTTGACATCATTCCGTACTTGATATGGATCTTATGAATGGCTTGTTATGCCATTTGGGTTAACGAATTCTCCAGCTTATTTTGTTGACCTCATGAATCGAGTTTTCAAAGATTTCCTCGATCGGTTTGTTCTCATCTTCATTGATGATATCCTTGTGTATTCTAAAACCGAGGAGGAGCATGAAAAGCATCTTCGGATTGCATTGGAAACTCTTAGGAGTAATCAATTAAAGGCGAAATTTTCTAAATGCCACTTTTGGCAATCTCGTATGAAGTTTCTCGGTCATGTTATTTTCGAATCCGGAATTTCCATGGATCCTTCAAAGATTGAAGCGATTCAAGATTGGAAGAGAGCGGAGAGTGTGACAGAGATTCGTAGTTTTCTCGGATTGGCGGGTTATTACCGTCGTTTCATTAGAGACTTTTCTAAGATTGTCGTGCCTCTTACTGGCTTGACTAAGAAGGGAGTAAAATACATTTGGTCAGACAAATGTGAAGCCTCTTTTCAGAAATTGAAAGAACTCCTTTCCGATGCTCCTATTCTTGTTATTCCCGAAGGGAGTCAAGATTTTGTTGTTTATACTGATGCTAGTCACGTTGGTTTGGGTGCCGTTCTTATGCAAAAAGAACGTGTTATTGCTTATGCTTCTAGGCAATTGAAGCCGGCCGAGACTAGATATGCCACACATGATTTAGAACTCGCGGCTATTGTTTTCGCCCTTCGAATTTGGCGTCATTATCTATTGGGAGAGAAATTTATTCTTTACACGAATCATAAGTCTTTGAAATATTTATTTTCTCAAAAGGAACTTAATTTACGTCACCAGCGTTGGCTCGAGTTCCTTGCACCTTACGGTCTTGATATCCTTTATACCCCCGGTAAGGGTAATCGTGTCGCCGATGCTCTTAGCCGTAAACAATAAGCTGTTTCTTCTATGATGATATCCGAATGGAACGATCTCGAGATTTTATCCACTTGTGAGATTCGAGAGCGCGTATCCGATTTATGCTCATCACTTGTTTTATGTAGCCTTGAGGCCCATCCTTCTCTTTTGGACCGCATTCTTGAAGCTCAAGGGCTAGATCCTGAATTGGCTCTTCTTGGCCAAAATGTTAAGGATAAAATTGATACTGAAGGTTTGAAAGACTTTGATATTGATTCTCGTGGCGGCATTCGAAAATTTGGTAGACTTATCGTACCAAATATTAGTGATCTTCGTAAAGATATTTTAGAAGATTCCCATCGTTCTAAATTCACCATTCATCCCGGTAGTAGTAAAATGTATGCTGATATGAAGCGACTTTATTATTGGGAGGGAATGAAATCTGGTATTGCTAACTTTGTTAAGTGTTGCATGACTTGCCAACTTGTCAAGGCCGAATATCAAAGGCCTGGTGGGTTATTGCAACCTTTAGAAATTCCAATTTGGAAGTGGGACCAAATTTCCATGGATTTTATAGATGGCCTTCCCCGTTCTCGTTCGGGTCATGATAGTTTATGGGTGATCGTTGATAGACTTACTAAATCCACCCATTTTATTCCCGTTCGGTCTAACCGAACCATTCCTCTTTTGGCCAAACTCTTTATCAAAGAAATTGTTAAATTGCATGGAGTTCCTACTTCTATTGTTAGCGATCGAGATCCATTGTTTACTAGTGGATTTTGGAAGAGTCTTCAAAAAGCTTTAGGAACGAAGCTTAATTTTAGCACTGCTTATCACCCCCAGTCCGATGGACAAACCGAGCGTGTGAATCAAACTCTTGAAGATCTTCTTCGTGCTTGTGTGCTCGATTTTGTGGAAGTTGGGAAGATCATATTTCACTTGTTGAATTTCCTATAATAGTTGCTTCCAATCTAGTATTGGTATGGCACCTTTTGAGGCACTCTATGGAAGGCCATGCCGATCTCCTTCTTGTTGGATTGAGGCCGGTGAGAAGCTGGTTTTAGGTCCAGACTTTATTCGTGATTCCACAGAGAAGATTGAACTTATTCGACATAGGATGAAAGAAGCCCAGTGTAGACAAAAATCCTATTCTGATAATCGAAGAAGGAAGTTAGAATTTTCTGTGGGAGATTCTGTTTTTATTCGTGTTTCACCTATGAAAGTTGTATGTTTCAGTCGATCGAGAATATTAGCACTCTGGTATATTGGGCCATTTCCTATCACTGAACATATTGGTTCTGTGGCTTATCGCCTTGCATTACTGGCTCAGTTTTCTTCTATGCAAGACATGTTTCATCTTTCTCAATTACGGAAATGCCTTCGAGATTCCGATTCTATTCTTGAGCCTGGTATTGTGGAAGAAATTGAAGTTTCTCCTAATTTGACTTACGAGCAGCATCCTATTCGAATGATTGCTTCGGAGGTCAAACGACTCCGAAATAAAGATGTTCCGCTTGTGAAGGTTCAATAGTCCTCAAATCCTAAGGATTGCTCTTGGGAATCCAGAGAATTCATCGAGCGAACACATCCGGACTTGCTTACTCCTTCTCTTTGAGGTGAACTTCCTATTTCAAATTTCTTTTGTGTTAATATGATTTTATGGTTGTTACTTTTTATTTCCAACTTATATTGCGAGGACGCAATTTCTTTAAGGAGGGGAGTCTGTAACAACCCGCATATTTATCGATTTTATATTTAAATATTTTATTTAAGTATTTTGTCGTTAATCGGATATTGGTCCGAAAAGCTACTTTTTGCAAATGGTCAAATTAGGACTCGAGACCACTTCCATTGAGTTCGAAATGCCGTTTACAATTTTTTTAAGTATAAACATTGATAGGTTTGGAGTTAGTGGAATTTCACTTACTTTTCCCGCTTTGGACTTTGGGTTAGATTAGCCATTATAACTCAAACCCGCTTCTCTCCTTCTCCTCACTCTTCATAAGTTTCCTAACAACCAAGCTTTAGCATTAATGTGAGTGGAAGGGGAAATTAATATTCCAAGCTCAAATTCTCTTGCAAATCCAACATTCAATTCCAAATTCAAGAAGAAGATATTGGATTCAAGCTTGTGATTACTTCTCCATTGCTTTCAAGCTTTTCTTCATAAATTTGGTGCAAAGGTGAGATTTTTATCTCACAATTCTAGTCTATAACTATATTGGTCTGTTGGGAATGATTCCCCATCACTTTAGCATGTACATTTGCATTTGGTTTGGATTGGATTGGCGAAAAACTCCAATTTTTAGTGTTTTTGGCGAAAAACTGCAGTTAGGTCACACTGCCTCGGAATGACACCTCGGAATGACGTAGTTTCCTCTCGGTCATAGGTCGCGTGACCTTAGGTCGTTCCCTTTTAGGTCATATGACCTTGAGTCGTTCGCATGGTTTAGGCCTTTATACCGTTAGGTCGTTACATCTAGGTCGTTCGCCTATAGGTTAATCTGCCTGCATATTTGGCTCGTTCGGAGTTAGGTCGTTAGGCCTTGGGATGATAGGTCGCTCGCGTGTTAAAACCGATAGGTCGCTCGCGTGTTAAAATCCTTAGGTCGCTCGCGTGTTAAACCCTTAGGTCGCTCGCTTAAGTCGCTCATCCCTCTAGGTCGCATGACCTTTAGGTCGCGTCCATCTAGGCCGCATGCTTACCACTTTAAGTCGCTCTACCTCACTTCCTTTAGGTCGCTTGCTCCATTAGGTCGCTCGACCTTGCCTGGGTTGTTAGGTTGCTTGGCCGTTCCAGTTAGGTCGCATGACCCCTTAAGTCGCTCGCCTCCGTTAGGTCGCGCATCACCCTAACTCGCTCGGCCTTGCCTTCGTTAAGTCGGGTGAGACGTTAGGTCGCGCATCACCTTAACCCGCTCGACCTTATTTAGGTCGTTAGGTCGCGAACACCTCTAGGTCGCTCGACCCCTTATACTCGTAAGTTGCTCGATCCTATCCTCCTTTAGGCCTTCACTATGTCGTACCGTTTTGGACGGGGAGCTGCCCCCTGGACCCCCGTGACCTGACCGGGCAGGTCGAACCCCATAGCGGGGGAGTTGCCCCCACACCCCTACCTTGGGGGGTTGCCACCTCCTGGACCCCCCCTCCGTAGGGGATCTTATCTGAAAAACATTCAACATAACTTGCTCTGTTGAGATGCTGAGTTGACCATTCTTCGAGACAAACTATCTTTGGCTTCTCGGTCGATTTTATGGTATCACGGCCTTGCTAAAAAGGCAGGATAACAACTTTAGAAATATGAAGGTTTCAATACTAGTAGTAAATATCAAAACTCTTTCAACAAAATGATTTCAACTCTATTTTCAATAACAAAGCTCTTTTCTTAAACCGTTTTCCAATCTACTAGTATATACAAACCTTTACCACACTCGGATGAGAAATCTAATTAAACGGCTTAGTAAAACAAGTGGTATGAAATGCTTGCGTTCACTTCGTCGGTTATTTCTTGGACTTGTTCGATTGAACCTCTTGTGACAATTTTCTACTGAAGATTTACAGTTTGTTCGTAAATATTTAAGTTAAGCAAGTGGTTGTGGGACACGAAGATAAACTTTTATATTTACTAGCTTAGTGCAATTGACACTTCTCGTTGATCATGACGATCATTTTATGATTTAGACTAGCAATTGTGCGATGTCTCTTTGTTTGCAAGGTTAGACTAGACCTCATGGGTGTGTTTCCGACTCACACATATCTCTTTGTCCGCAAGGTTAGTCTAGACACCATTTGTGTGATTCCACTCACACATACCTTTTTGTTGCGAGGTTAGGCTAGACACCATTTGTGTGATTCCACTCATACATACCTTTTTGCTTTTTGGTTAGCCTAGACCTCATCTGGGTGATTCCGACTCACCCATATGGGGTAGCTCCCCATGGTCTTCGGACCGTCATGTGATAGGCCTCTTTCCCTTTTTCTATGATTTTTGGATTTCTTGTGTTGATTTCTGGAATTTATGTCATTGACATGTTATGAGTACAAGTTTAGGGTATGATGCCCTCTTTGGATCTTTGAGAAGATTCTTGTGATATCGATTTATCTCTTATTGATTGATCTCCTGTTGATCATCATTTGTGTACTTATAGTAGTATGTCAGTATGGATATTTTATGTTTATGCCATATCTTTTATTTTATATCACGTCTCCTGATATTTATAGCTAGACTGATCCGTTTATTATTTTCTTAAATAATACTTGGGTCAGACCGAGATGTGGCAGGTGCTTCTGCTTGACTTCTTCTCGGGATTTGCTACTCTGACTTTTGGCTAACTATTTTAGATTAGCAGTTTTTGTTGTATACACTTGAGATATAGACTCATAGTTGTATTCTTTTGTATAGCACATGTTTCTATTCTTTTGTATTATTGTGGATCTTTTTGACCACTACTCTGATGTACACGTTCATGTGTTAGTTATATATTCATATCTTCTTCCGCCTTTGTGATATTGATGTCTATGACTGATTTGTGTTATGCTTATTTCTATGTTTGTTTCCGAAGATTATTTGTAGCCACCGTGTGATAAGCAATTACATGGATGGTCGCTCCTCAACAGCCTTATTCTCTATGCTAGTTGACAGCACTGCACCGTAGTGTTCTTGGCTAGCGTGGGTATAGAGGTGGGGCGTCACAACTTCGAGGAATGGTCCTCCTACACAAGGATCAGTGATGTCCCTCTAAAGCATCGTACTCGTCCAACTGGATTATTGTAGGAAAAACATAATTTGTCTTGCTAAGACCGAATGCAACGCTCTCGGCATGCCAAAATGATGGATATATTGCTAGAAAAGGGAGCCCACTACATCCTATAGGTTTGTCAACCCTACTGGCCATGTCACATATCTCTGGTTTTAGTCATTTCCACTAATGAGGCTACATTTGGCATTCCAACTTATGCACCGCCACCAAAATAGAACACGGAAATTACACTTGGATTCCAATACCCCAACAGGTCTCAGAATCTCATATAGATTACCACACCTCAACTAGATCTTGGAATCACACCCAGATTCCCATACCCAATGGGTTTTGGAATCACGCATGGATCCCGCATCTCAAAATATTACGAATCTCCTCCTTAGAACCGCATATGGTTTTCGAAGTGGTCACGGGTTCGAGTCATCTCTTACGAGTACACTCTTTCGTTTTTGGGTGCTCCATAAAACCAAACGTCGATTTTCGAAATGCTCAATGCCGGTTCTTTAGGAAATAATCAGGCAATACATAAGAGCAGGGATCACCCCTTAACCGTTTAAGGGGACGGATCTCCTTATCATTTGTCCTAGAAGAACGAAACGAGTTTGTACGTATAGTATAGCAACACCAATGGTAATTGTAACATATAATCCTTGTGTTTCTCCTAGATATTTCCGGAGTTGAAATACTTCGGTGTTAAGTAAGGAATATTTCTGTACCACCAAAATTAAGAAGTATTACATATTTAGGCCAAGATTTGATAGTCGGTTATTTAACCATCAAACAAAACAAAAATCCAAAAATAGATATTACATTTCCCATGGAAACCACTAAGCCTCTTAAATTAATCTTTCACAAATTTAGTATCACATTTAAAATACTTGGAAATCAATTCCATATACTTATCTCAATAGGATAAGTATATTCACAAACCACTATATTTTTGATATTTAGAAAATATGACCATATACTTATCTCAGTGTTATAAATATATTCACAACCATTTCGTTTCCAAAACATAGAAACTTGAAAACTCAAAAAAAATTGATATGGAAAGTACCGTTCAATGTTTACTATGGATTGCAGCTTACACAAGTGTTACGTCGCTAGCCCATCGAATCCATAGTAATCTTTAGGCAATCCCTGCCCCTCGAATTATGCCATGAATATCAACCAATTCTTTCCAAATTTCTTTATCTTTTAAATATTTCCAAATTATTTGTAAAGCTCTTTATAAATTTCCAATCCACTTATAAACATTTTTTTTTGTTTATAACCATCTTTCACAAATCCCAAATAAAACTTTTCCATCTCAAATCTTTGAAATCCATTTACAAATCCTTTTATAAATATCCAAAGCCATCTATAAAACTCTTTTCATATTTAAACAAACTAATTTCATAGACTTTACAAGTCCATAAAGTCCTCTAGATAAACCATGCCTTATTTAAAATAACTTAAAATAATAAGTTATTTAAACATCCCCTTATTCCATTCACTCTAAATCTCATTTAAATAATAACTTTAGAATCTATTTAATAATATATTAGATTAATTTCGAACACTATTATTGTATTAATAAGTTAACTACAAATAATATTAATATAATGATTAAGTAGTTTTAAATGTTATTAAAACAGCAATTAATCAACTTTAAACTAATATTAATATGATAATTAATTATCCTTTATATATGATTTAGTAATTTAAATTAATATCATTGATTAACTTTATTTTAAAAAATTAAAGTATTGTTAAACCTTTTAAATAATTAATTAAAAAATAGTTAAAACATTTCTAAACCATAAGTAAATAATTTTTAAATAGTAACAAAACATTCTTAATAACATAAAGAAATAACTTTTAAGAACCATATTAACATTAAATCTTATTTTAAACAATTCTAAATTATCTTTAAAGCATCAGTAATAAATAATTATTACTTTTTAAAAACTTATTACTAAATAATAATTGCTTTTAAACCTTATAATAAAAGTAATTATTCTTAAAGTAACTTTCAAACAATAATTAGTTTTTCGAATTTGAAGGAGGCTTAACGATCACCATTGTATTTAACAAGCTACCATATTTTTAAATAACCATTCCCGTCAATAATATATATCTATATAATCCACGACTATGTAAATAAATCCAAAACTAACCATCATTAGTTAATGTGTCACCAGTTCAAAGTGTTATATCATTTACGATGTATAATCAAACGTCCAAAACTATAAAATAGCAGAATAGGGATCTATTATGCTAATTAATTGCCCAATTAATTTATTTAGCGGAACAGTGTTTTATTACGTTAAACCAATGTCCAACTACGTGATTTAAATCATGTCCGTTTAAATATGTCATTAATTTTTACATGTCCTAATCTACCAATAGCTTACACAATAACGTTGTACTCATAAATATGAGTACAACACAAAAATCCACGTGTTAATCCAATTTAAAACGAACAAGATGTGCATCATGTTAATATATATATATATATATATATATCTATGTATGTATGTATGTATGTATGTATATGTATATGTATATGTGTATGTATGTATCTATGTATGTATGTATGTATGTATGTATGTATGTATGTATGTATGTATGTATGTATGTATGTATGTATGTATGTATGTATGTATGTATGTATCTATATAACTAAACAATAATATATATTAATCCCTCACTATAGCTATTGACCCATAGCCCACATATATGAACCCAACCACAACCTACAGAGCTTTCTTCCCCATCTCATTCCTCCTCTCCCTATACACACATGCACAGTAGATAAGACGTGCACACACGATGCCTTCCCCTCATGCTCAACGAAACCATAAATCAACCCATCCAACGGACTCCAGCTCTAAAACTCCACCACCTATAACCAACCTCCAATGCTTCGTAGCCCAAAATCAACACGTGACTTCTAGGTTAACATGCAAGAACCCGACATTTCGCATTCTTCCCTCAAATCGGAACTCAACCAAATTTTGCCGCAAGGTTCACCTTTCCTCGACGAATATAGTACCGAGCTTAGAATCTTTGATCAACGATCAAAACTTCGGCAACTCCAAACCCTAGCAATCGACGAACATCGATCATCGACATGAAATCGTGCTGAAACCCTACTAAAAATTCTCCTTCTCTATACGAACTCAACGGCGCATATGTCATCGATGATTCGAAGTGGATTGACGGAATTTATTTTTTTAAGTCTATGAACATTTTTATTTCCTTTCAGAATTATGGCGATTTCTCGATCGTTGTTTGATGAAATCAAACGCCGTCAATTTTAGAAAAAACTAGAGACAAGAACATACAACTTTCATGTTGAACGATTAAGCTAATTATGAGTGGATTGGGAGATTACAATTTTTGAAAGAGAGGAAGTAAGGTTGTTCAATTTACAGGCCAAATGAAAAAATAAGAAGACGGGGAAGTCACGAACATATATATATATATACACACACACACACACACACACATGCTTCCCCACAACCTTCAGCACCCAGATCAAATTAGAGGTCAAAAATGATGGAGGAAGGGGTTGCAGCCAAATAAGGGAAGACAAAGATGCGGCTGAGCAGAAGAAAAATGAGATGTTATGTACTGTGTGCATGGTGTACAATTAGCTTACATATATTATTTTAAATTTTGGACAGACTAGATTTCGGCATCCCGACATACCATATATTGTCCGTTTCCGAGTCGCGCTCAATAGAATATACAATATGACCTCATACAATTGGGACACGGTCTAAAAAGAAAAATTAAAATAGACAAGTCATTAAATTTTGTGAATTTTCAAAAATAACAGTGTGTAAAATACGTCAAACGAAAATTTACTATTTTTCCAAATTAAAAATTATGGAAAAATTCTAAAAATTAAATCAAAAATACGTCATTGAAAATCAAGTCTCAGCTTGAAATAGATAGTTTTATCACAATTAAAATTCAAATCCAAATATTTGTGTGACGTCCCACCCCGTGACCCATATTAACAAAGAGATTACTAAGTAAGTTTTTCTGCTAATGAGGACAATAGGGCTGGTTAAGGGCGACCATCATAGTCTTACATTAGATAAGAGCTAAGTATGTTTATTTGGTACTATTTTTTTATTTAGACTTAAGTGTTTGACATACTCAATTCCTATCGAATACAATACTATTGTGGCTACATGATCGATTCAGAAACAAAACATAATAACATCAATAATTACAAGTCACAGAATAGAAAACACAGACGGATATATATACACATACATCAAATATAATACAGCATGTCAAGTGGTATTGCGGCCATAATATGTACATACATTCAAAAGAATATACATCACAAAGTTCCCAACAAGTCAACTGCTACAATAGCTATGCCATCTATCCAAGGTCGATAATGAAGTCCAAAAGAGATAGCTAGCATAAGTCCTAATATCCTAACCTGCAACTCGGTCTGGATAGCTAGCATAAGTCCTAATATCCTAACCTGCAACTCGGTCTGACCCTAGTAATAAATACACGGGTCGGGCTAACTAGAACATGATATTAGCAATAGATAAAAAGGATATAAGTGCATAAGCGATACCTTCCTTTAAATAGAAAGGAATGATATAGGTAAAGTTCTATTTACAATGTCAAGAGTGAAGGTCTAATAATATCTTATGTTACTCACAAATAAGCTTAAATCAACGTAAAGGATTCACGTTTAAGGATAAATAATATAAGTACAAGTAAGCAACACAAAAGCCATAGGAGAAAACATTAAAATCTCCAAAACTCGAATCTCATGGAACTCTAAAAAGAGATCAAATCTCATAAAAATAATATCGATAAACCTTTTGGTTGATATATCTTGCCTCTTTTGTGTCTGTCTTGTATCGACGTTGTTCCTTCTGTAGTGTCATACGTAAAATCATATCGATAACCGTTTTGTTGGTGAGAGTTCGGTCTGGAGTTGTGCTAAATCCCAACCCAACTTGAGGAGCTTATGAGAAATAAATCTCATTCGATCGATCCTTTGTGTAACATCTTGTTGTGTTCGCATTCAAAGGTGAGGCACCTTCGAAATCTTGTGTGTTGCTCGGAAAATTCAATGGCTCGCTAATTCCAACATTAGCACTTTGGAAACCATAAAATTAAGCAAGCAAGCCGTATCTTGGTTTTCTACCAATCTATTTTGAGAGTGAGAGAATTTTTTTAAAGTCGAGCTTGTCTAACCTATCTTTTGATTGATGAAATTAATAGTTTGAATACAAACTCTTCTCTAGAAATTGTGTGGACGCAATTTTGTAAAGAGAGAGAGTCTGTAACAATCCTTGTTTGGAGATTACCTATCAATATTGAATTATAATGGTAATTATAATTTAATATTGTAAATTAAATTAAAATTGGAGAAATTTAATTGTTTATTTGGAATAAATAATAAAATTGGAATTAAATTGTTGAAATAAAGCTTAGGATTTTTTTTGGATGATAATAAATGGAGTATGGGCTTCAAATAAAGAAAATGACTTTATTTTAGAGAAAATGCAATAATTATATTAATTATTGCCAAATTACTTCTTTTAATATTTTGTAAAAGAAGTGTTTCATTTTTTAAGGTGATTTATTTAAATAAAAAGGTGGAAATTAGTTTAAAAATATGTTTTGGCAATAAATTAAGTTTGAAAATGGTTTGAAATATTTTTCTAAGTGAGAAAGGTATTTTCATAGAATTTTAAAAGTTAAAAACAATGTTTTATTCATTTATTTGAGTAAATAGTGCATTTATGTTAAATAAAGGAATTTCAAAAAAAATAAAAATGTAAATTAACCTTTTTATATGATAAAAAATGTATTATTTTACAAGTACACAAATTTACGTATTTTTCCTATGTCAAAATATGGAGAAAATGCATTTTTGGTTGTGTATATGTGATATATGCACATATATTGTTTATTGTTGTTTAATTAAACTTTAGGCCAACTTATTTTCTTTTAATTTATGAACCCAATTAGGCCCATTATCCTTTAACCTAGTGAGAAGTGGGAAAAAGGAGCATACTGTATGTTTATTTTACAGGCTATCGCCTTCCTGCTTCGGCCTAAAAACAAAAATACAGTAAACCATTTTCCCAAATTGCAAAATCCAACCATTTTCTTCAATTAAATTCACCAAATCAATGTCTTTTTGCAATATAGAGTTAAATCTAAGGTACTATGTCCAAATCATCCAGTTTCATCAAAATTTCTTTTTATAGTAAGTGGTTTTCTAATTTTACGGTATGTTTTGGTTTGCATGTTCTTTCTATCTCCTATACAGGTTCTTAGAAGTCATTTCTCAGGCAAAGCTCCAACTTTGCTGCTATAATTCGAGTCTTAACCTTCAGTCAGCAAGGTGAGTTACAAAAATTCACAAATTCTAGCCGAGAAAATCTCAAATCGCCAAAAACAGGAATAACTTGCTCTTTGTAGTTATTTTATCTCAACTTGTAAACTGTTTTCTGTTGCTTCTTTGAAAGCTTATAACTTTTGATTCCGACAACGAAATGCTACAGGATTTTTTCCAGTTAGTACTTTATATGTTGAACTTTGTCTCCGCAAAATTTTGTTGAAAATATTTTCGTTTAAATGTTCAAAACTTTGCTGCAAAATCAACAAAAACCTAGATTTTTACCTGAGCATATTTTGTTTCCGAGTTGCTGCAAACATGGCCTGAGTCCATGTTTGAGACAGCATAACTCTTTCCTTTCTTACTGAATTCATCGATTCTTTTTTTGTTTAAAAGATAAAGTTTTTTACTACATGTATAACTATTTTCAGCTCAATCCGAGGTAGCTTGTTCCTCTGTTTCATGCCTGAAAGTTGAACCCGAGATGGTTTTCAGGCACGTACATTTGTTATTTTGAACTATTGCAAACATGGCTTGAGTCCGTTTTGAGACGGTGTAACTTTTTCATTTCCGATCGAAATTCATTGATTATTTTTTTGTTTGAAAGATGAAGTTTTTTAGTATGTGCATATCAATTTTCAACTCAACATGAGTTCGTTTGGTCCTCTTTTTCAGGCCTGTAAGTTGAACCCAAGATGGTTTTCAGGCCTAGGCGCATTTTTTTTTAAACTGTTGCAAACATGGCTTGAGTCCATGTTTGAGACAGCTTAACTTTTTCATTTCCAGTCGAAATTAATTGATCATTTTTTATTTTAATGCTCAAGTATTCTCCTATGTGTAAACCAATTTTTAGTTCAATCAAAGGTCGTTTGGAACCTGTTTCATGTCCGAAAGTTGAACCCAAAGAAGATTTCAGACTTGGGTATTATTTTGCCTAGCATTTCTATATTCTTTTCGGTCCTACTTTTGACTTTTACTTCATGTTTTTGTGATATTTCTGAATTGATTTGAGGGTTATGATGCCTATCAATAGGCTAGCCCAGTTTGGATGAATTTGAAATTCAAATTTGACCTGAATGTGAATTGAATTTGAATAACGGTTTTGAGTGATTTCTTTGATTTCTAGCACGGAATTTTCCAAATGATTTTGGAATAATTTTTAAATAAATTAGCATTTAAAATAATTATTATATATTTTAAAATTACTTTAATCTATAAAATCTATTTATTCTACATAATAAGGGAATTTTCAAATATAATTTTCAAAATTGATTTCGAAAAATGGTTTTAAAAGCTTGTTTTCTCGAGCAAATTATTTTGTATATAAAGTACATTTTTCACTATTCGAGTGAATGAGAAGGAGAATTAAATGTTTTGGTAAAACATATGGTATGGGACATGTGCGTTTATCTTATCGGTTAATTCCAAGCTTGTTCGTTTGATCGTTTTGACCTTCGGATCGAGTTTACTGATGAGATATGGTAAAAAAAATTACTGTTTTGAGTATGAAATTTACTAGCGGTTAGTAAACCGTTTAGTGCGAATGTGTGGCATGGGACACACGTTAACACTTTTCGAGTTCCTATCCGAGAGTTCGTGACACATTTTCCATTGCGGCGTACTGCCAGCACTGGCCCTTCGGGTCATTGCCATTGCGACGATCGCCATTGCGACGTATTTTCCATTGCGACGTATTTGTCATTGTGACGTATTGCCTTCGAGCGTGGTACCATATTTGAGAGAATAGTACTTGGCAGGCTTCGGCCAAATGCATGTGCAAAGTTTTAAGATGTTTTCATTGATGTTTGTGATTTCCCAAATGTATAACCTTTCATTGTTGGCCATTCGAGCCATTTGAGATGTTATATATATTTGGCGATTATCTTAAAGGAATTTTTCCATTAAGACGTTTTATCTTTGAGATTTGAATTGCGTATTCTAGCGTTACTAAGATTCGCCTTTTGGCGACATTATATGAGATTTGCCTTTTGGCATTTACTTGAGGTTTTATTCTACTATTTGGAGATATATTTTCCTTATGGCGTGTTTTGAGAAGGGTTTTCTTATTTTTTTGGTTTGCCGATATAGCGGTTTTGGGATTTACCCATAAACCATATTTGATGTTTTGAGAATCGTCGATGATATGAGGCGCACTTTGTTGGATATTTGTTTTAGAGCTTTATCTCTTTTGAGATTGTGCACATGCTTTGTGATACCTTATGCCACATGAAGTAACTGTCCTTACTTTACTGTGTCACTTGAAGTAGCCATACTTGTTGAACTGTATCTACTCTTTTGAGTAGTCTATCACCTTGAACCTTATACTTATATTATCGTATTTCCCTTAAACTGATTTGTTTAGCTGGACTAACATGTGTCTTTTATACTTGGGTCAGACCGAGGTGTTTCAGGTTAGGTATCCTGATGGACTTAGCTTATTCTGCTTCCGCATGGACTTATCTGCTATCGCTTTTTGTTGTAGTCTTTTTGTCACTACCCTGATATGTATATTGTTTTGACTCATGTGTATATTGTGGTCATCATACCACTTATGATGAATTTTTTATATTGTATTAGGATGTATCAGTATATATATACTGTTTGCTATTTTATGATGGTTATGCAGTTGAGTTGTTGTATTTTGTTCTGAGATCCTATAGCCACCTATTATTTTGTAATAAGCATTTATTGGATATGTCGATCCACTTGAGTTAGAAAAAATATAGAGCACTAATCGACGTATTCAATAGATATTTAAGATAAAACTATATATGATCGCTCCTAACCAGCCCTATTCTCCGCATTGGTAGACGGTGCTACCCAGCAATACTCTTTGTTAATATGGGTCTTAGGGTCGGGCGTCACATAAGGCTTTCGTGGCATGATGAGTGGGTGTGAGAAGCATATGCAATACCATTTTGAGCTAATATAAGAAGGGGCATAACCTTGTTAAATAATCACAAATTCACAAAGCAAAACGAAGCTTCTTTAATGTCTTCTTCTCTAAATGTTCTGAAAAAAAGTATTTCAAAACAACTCCAAATCCACTCAAACTTTGCCAAAACCTTTAATGCAATATTAGGACACCTTCCATGATGTTAGATATTGAAGTTTGGAAGCAAACTCTCCCCTCATTGAATGATCGTGAGCAATTATAGGAGTTTAGAGGGGGGAAAGCAAGTTTGAAGCAAGAAGGAGGGAAGGTGATTGCAAGGTTATGAGGTGTACTTGATTTCGGTTATGCTTGAGCATGTGTTTGGCTTGGATCTAAGTGAGTTGTCCCACTATCTTGTTTGTATATATTGGTATATGTGCATATATACACATATGTTGTGTTTGAAATGTAAAGTTAAAATGACATGATCTGAGTAAAGTTATAAACTTCGGACCTATCTTGATTTCGATATAAAATGACAACTTTATATTGTATAACATCACTTCTATTACCCTCTTAAACATATGGCATGGTTTGGCCTTGATGTTTAAATGGTTTTTCGGATTGTGTGTTGATCGAAGTATGTTTGAAAGTGTTTGAAGCGAGAATGGTCGCTATAAGTGTACTTCGATATCCCTTAACTTTAAATTGTGTAAATCATAGATTTATGATCTTAACTTCGGATAATTTTATTTGATTCTTTTGTACACATATTTTGGTGTATTATAGAGTAAATAAATGGCTTGGAAAGTTATAAAAATGGTGAACCAATGTTGTGAAAGTTAGAACAAAAAGGTGTTTTCTTCTGGAATTTCTATAAACAAATGGAAAGATATTTTTGGGTGTTTCTTTCCATGGTTTTTAAGTACCCTAAGTGTAGTACTTGCTATAAAAGTTTCAAATATTAAATCATTTAATAAAGTGGTTAAAATTAGTCGTAAAGATTGTCCATTTCGATGTTGCTTTTTACAAAAGATTAAGTTGCTTATGCTTTAAGTGTTTAAAAATGATATTTAAATTTGATATTTTCTCTAATATTTTTAGAGATGTTCTTAAGCAAATTTTGTAGTATTTTAAAGTTGGTTTGAATTTTAAATATATTTCTGTAATAGCCCGCAAATTCGTACCCCTTGAGTCAACACTATTCTACATCAATTAACTCAAGTGGAACAAAAATACGAACCAATAGGGTTAAAGAAGAAGAGATAGAAGAAAGAAGGAACTAAACAATATCAGAATCTAACCATCACAGTGGAATAAATATAATAGTCAATAATAGAGCTCTACACAAAATGAAAACTATATCTGTTTTATACAACATATCATTAGAGTATCTCAAACAAATCAACATTTACCAGTCAGACAAGTTCATACAATCACAGCAGCGGATATATACAAGTACGGGTAATACGTCTTGGACTCCAGCTCGTCTCCTGCTCCATAGCATCCGGTCCTGAACATATAATTCTCGGTCTGACCCGAGCATTATAATGAAATAACACCAGAGTCAGTCTGGAATACCAGCTGATAATAATGCACCTATATTGATTATTAAAGTTTCAAAAATCATTTTAAAACAAAAGCATCTCGTAAGACCACGCCACAAATAAACATGTCGGGTTTTTACCTTACGATAGCTAAAACGATGTAACGATCGCGATTTTTCGACGCTCGAAAACCAACATCAATACGTCCACTATATCAACTGCCAAGCAATCAAATGCCGAAAAACCGAAACGTTATGGTTAAAGAAGAAGAAAATGAGAGAAGAAGAGAGTAAGAAAAAGAAAACAACAGAAACAATGACAGAATCTCACATATCGCAGCGGAACAACATATAATAGATAAATGAATAATCTTTAGACAAAGATCTATATCAGTTATTACATTACATCACATTACATTACATCATCAGAGTATACAAAAACAAACAGCGGAAAAGAAATACTATATACTAGTGAATACACTATGCCATCCAACTTGCCTCCAGCAACTATGCCATCGATCTATATCTGAGGATCCTCGATTCCAACAACCACAAAGTAATAAATTTGCAGCAACAACATAGGTTAAGTATCTGGGCTCCATACCATGATACCACCTCTATCCAGAAGGAATGACATATACTAAAGGGGCGCTACCCCCTAATAACCTTGCCGCATCCTTCCTGTTTTGACCATTTCCGGGGTGTGAGGACCGATGAAGTCTCGTCCACAAAGCTACGCTTTATACAAAAGTTGTGTTTTGATCATCAAATGCTCAACAGCACTTCGTATGCCACATTACCAATTTGGGAATGTATCACTAGTAACCATCAACTACATAAACTCTAAGGGTGTTAAGCTAAGAGAATAAATTCTCCGCCACCAATGGTAATATATTTGATAGAAACTAGCTTTACATCTCAAATTGTAACGTCAGACACACATCCATGCAAGTCCGTTCTGGGATGGAACGGAACCGAAGGCACTTACAAAGAAGTCCTTGCAATCCGGATATTCACTAATCACGACCAGACTTCCCATTACAAAGGGTAGTAAAGTTCTATATCGAGGATCAGCCGATGCAGAAACATTCGACGGCAATCCTTCTGTTTTCATAAATATCTGGTCTTCAACACCGTCCATCAATGCTATCCATTACGACGTATCACTTTTTCGGAATGGGTTATACGACCTAAATGTCCTTTCCCGGCTAACCCAGATAGTGAGCGCTTATTTTGAAAATAAGTATGGCATTAAAATTCAAGCAAATCACAACAAATACCTATTTAAAGGTAAATATTGATAGTCGGTTATTTAACTATCAATAGGCGTGCACAATATCACTAAATTCCAAATAATTTTCCAAATTATTTATTTTCCAAAATATCTTTACTGGATATATAATTTCCACACTTCAACCATTTGAAAACAAATTTCAAATCATTTTTCACCTTTCAATCTTTGAAAACAAATTTCATATCAATTTCCTTAAACGGAAACACTTCCAAATATTTATCCATTTTAAATTTAAAATGGTTCATTTAAATCAATCAAATAAATACTTAACGATTTACTTTATATTAACGATCCAAATCCGTAAATTTATTTCCACACTTCAACAATAAATCAACGTTTATTTTTAAACAAATTTCCTTTTCTTTTATAAATTCCATAGTGAATTTACAATTCCAAAATATCTATGAATATACGATTTCCATATCGGTCTCTAACATTCATTTTCAATTTATCTTTAAAAGATAAAATCTCAAAATATTCACTTCATATTGGAAAACATTTCCATACTTATTTAATAATAAGTAATTCACAAATCCATTTACTTTCAACACTTGGAAAATATTCAATATACTTAAATCGAAATTAAGTATATATTTCATTCTTTAAGGAAAACATTCTCTTAAACACATTTATTTGAGTCAAAACGAATGTTGCGTAAAACATCGTTACGACAACTCAAAATCACTAGTATAGGGATTCGAAATTAAGATAGATATATAAATCCCAATACTACACCAAAAACATTTCCTTTCGGAAATCATTTACTATAACAACAGTGTTATAGTCCACCATTTCCTTCTATTTTCTGAAAACGTCTATTTCAACAATGAACGTTGAAATCTATGGTTTCGACACTTAATGCATTTTAAAACAACTTCAAATCGTTTTAATTCTATTTAAAATATCACTTCCCCAAAACACTTTAATATATTATTCACTGTTCCAAAATCGTGAATATTCTTCGTTAACCAAATTCAACATTTTTCTACCCATTTTGTTTAAAGGATTATCCACCGTCCAAAATCGTGAATATATCTCCTTTCAAAATCTAAAATAATTGACTTATCAAAATAAGTCGGTTTCGGATTTATAAAACAATGTTTGTAAATTCCCTTTTATATTTTATAAAGACTTCAATTTACAAAATTTAAAAATCTTATTACTTATAAAATTCCATTTATAACCTCATTTTGAGCATTAACAGAACTCCTTTTATAATTCCATTATTTCGATTTATAAAATATATATTTTATAAATCTCGTCTATAAACCATTTATACTTATTCGAAAATTAAAATGCCAAAATCCGATTTATAAGTTAATTACTTATAAATCTTTTATTTTACAAAAATCTATTCATTTTATAACTTCTCAATATATAAATCTATAAATTTCATTCACTTATGAAATCCATTTTTTTATTTCATTTTAACATTTAATAAAACTCGTTTTAAAATTCTATTATTTTTAATTTATAAATATCAATTTTATAAATCTTTTATATAAACCGTTTATAAAAATCCAAAAATCTCAATTTAAACTATTTTATAAAATTCATTAACTCCATATTTCAAAAATCACATTTTAACTATATTTCTCAAAAATCATAAATCTTTATAATATTAAATTTTACAACGTTGATTTATTTAAAATGAATCGGTTCAAAAATTTAATCAAACGTATATTTTCAAAAATCACTTTAAAACCCTTTTTAAATTTGAAAGTTAACACTTTAAAATCTTTTTATAATTCCAAAATTGGCCCAATGATGCAACACACTAAATAGTCAATCACGACAACAAAGACATCATATATCAGTATATGATAATCGATAAATATCACAATATCTGTAATCAAATAAATACTGGTGAGGAATCCAGTTGGATCCCTCCAGCCTGTTTCCCTGCATCCATAGATGTTAGTACAATACCAATTCCGTTCCAATACGGAATATCGCGGTATATGGGATTCATAAAATATTATCCGCCATTATGCTGCACAATAGGGTCTCATCCGCTATATAATGCGGGAAATCAACTCCAAATACATATATAATACCCATTCCAATCAAGATGGAATTATCGCGGTATATGTTTTTAATAAATAACATCCGCTTAATATACGGTGTATAATGTCTATTTTAACAATCAATAGATAATAATTTTATCATCCAAGCATACAATCAAGCAATTTTAAATCTAACTATTTAAAATTTAAATTGAAACAATTCGATTGAGTGAGAAGTTCTCACCTTGAATTTCGATAACAGTTGAAGTGTTTTATTTCGAATAAAATTAAACATGCGTTTAATTTTGCCCGAAATTACCACTAGCTCCAGACTACTCCAAACTGGTTCCATTGCGTAGTGCTCGACAAAACGAATCCAACGTAGCTCGTTTCGTGCGTTTTCGACCTCGTATGAAAAACTTATGATATTTTAAAGTTTACACGAATTTAAATATAAATAAATTACAATTTCTTTTATAATTTTTTTAATGTAAACTAATCAGAGCCGCTCATCATTGCATGCCTAGATCAGGCCTGTTCGTTCTTTCTTCCCCTTCCTCCAAAAATTTGTCGTGCCCTCTAGACCATTAGCCGCCCTCATCTAGAAATTTTCAAGCCCAACACGTCGACTTCTACCTCGATCAAAGAGTGCCATATCGAAGGCCTAGCCTAGCACCACCCACGCTCAAGATGCGGCCAAGCTCGGCCATTTCCAGGATTCGAAAAGCGTGAACAAACGTGTGCGTTCAAACTCGATTTCCCGTCGATCCATTACGAGATTTTTTATCATAACCGTTGAATAGGTATCTCTCGTCGTTGTCTACAACTTTCATTTAGGAAGTTTCACGAATTGCTTTGTGGATTTGAAGAAATTTGAGGGAGAAGGAGAATGATTTTCAGCCATCAATATAGAAGTGGCGGCTGAGCATTGAAACCCTAGGGTTTTGAGTTTGTTTGCAAAGTGAAGATGGAGGGGGTCTTTTATAGAAAAATTCCAAATTATTATTCATCCGAAATTTTTCGAACTCCAAATCTCGCACGGTGACTGGCGTTTCTAGGGTTTACCCCATGTTTCGGACACAATGGAATAGGTTTCGGAGGCTAATTCAATTATATGTGCGAGTTATGGAAATAAACGATCAAATTTAAATTAAATCGATTTAAACTAATTTCTATGCATTTTATCTTGCCCTGGACAAACGGTTAATCCGATTGATACGAAATTTAAAACCATACAACAATATCACATTACGGATCCGATGAAACTGGTTTCGTCGAAATCCGAGACTGTTTCAAAAATGACTATTTAAACTCGTCAATTAAATATTAAAATATTCAATTTTCACAAATTAACTTTTAATTCAATTTTAAAAGTTCTATAACATCATTCTAACTCCAATATGATATAATAAAATTTTACAAATCAATTTTAATCATATTAAACCCAATTTTCAATTATTTCTATAATTTGAAATATTACATTATCGATTTAATTATCCAATTAAATCTAGATATTCGAAATAAAATTTGTTCGACTTATAAATTTCACTTATTAATATTTAAAATCAATTAAATATACAAATTTTAATTGATAGAAATTCTGGGTCGTTACAAACTCCCCCTTAAAAGAATTTCGTCCTCGAAATTACCAAGTAAGAAAAAGTTACAAAATCCATTAACTTTCCAAAAAAAACCGTTCAATTTATATTTTTTAAATCTCTTGAGTGTTTAACTTTTTCAAAATTCATAGTTAAACTTCTTACAACAACTTTACTAAGTTTCCAAATCCAAACTTATTTTTCAAAAATTTCCCAATATTCTCAGAAATATTCTAACACCTTAAATTTTTGAACAAATTCGCCAGAGTCTCCTTTGCGCGGCTTGATCCGAAAAAAAATGACAGTATATATATCACAAATATACATCTCATCAAGTGATGAGGCATCCCGTAGGAAAAAAAGTGTAAAAGTACGATATTTAATCCAAGATATGTACCTTATATTTTATTAGCGAGCATATACGGCTAATATAGCGCGAAAGCGAGCTCCAAATGCGAAGCAAGCGAAATCCGCACCTACTATACACTCAACAAACAAATGAGAAACATGCATATATGGAAGTAATATCAATATACAACATATAGCACTACAACAACTACATATGCCTACATAGCAAATGCAACAAAAGCAATAAATGCAACTACCAAACAACTATCATCCAACAAATCCATATCAAATCAATATACATTCACTTCTCATTATTATCCAATGAATTGGTTTTTCATTTAATCACATTTGATTCATTAAAATTGGATGTTTTTACTAACGTTCACTTATTCATATTCAATTTGTTTACTTTCAATTCAAATTGAATAAATCTCTTAGCTTCCATTTTTTTTTTTGCTAATTCAATTTCATTAACACTTAATGATTTTTACACAGTCAATTAATAACCATGTAACAACCAATGTATATTCAACATAACCAAATTATTCAATTTACATTCAATTCGGTCCCACCAATTGGTTCATATTAAATTGACTTCCATTCAATTTATTCAATTTCTCAACTTCATTAGCTTCTAATGGATTTACACTTACATTCATTATTCCATATCAATTTATCTACCTTCAATTGATTAACGTTCAATTCATTTATTAATTCAGTTGCTAATTCCTTTAACAATATAAGGTTGAATTTCATTTATATAACTCAAGTTCATATTCATCACTTCTCTTGATTAATTTACTTCGATACCAAAATCAACTTTATTCAACTTCGCTTAAGTTATATTTCAAATCACATGTCTTTGATTACAACTCAAATTTATTTCAACTTGGATTTTAGTTTCATTTTCTTGCACTTGCAAATTTTATTCATCCACAATTTATTTTCCAACTTAATAATTGTATTCCAATCATTTTATATAACATTCCAGAGTCTTTTCAATCTTTCAAAACCATTTTTGAAACCAATTCAATTTATCTTCTGAATTTCCAAAACCAAATCAAATTTTCCAAAAAACTTTTATTTAAAATAACTTGGCAGAAATCCCTCTTTTGGAAACCCGAAAATGAACACCAATGATGTCGCGATCGTCGTCGGAATTATTTTCCAACGACCGGAAAGAGTTTAGAGCTTTAATTTCTCCAAAATAATTTTCCAAAATATCAAATCCTTTCAATACACTTCTCTGGAATTTTGTTTTTAGATTATAAATCACATTTATAAATCTTTTACTTATATAATTTCACTTATTGTATATAAGATTATTTCACAAGTGTAAATCATTTTAATTATAACTTCCCTACTTATAATTCTTCGCTTATAAAATTTATTCTTTTACAATATGTTTCCTTTAACTTATTCAAACAACTTTTATTAACTTGCATATATCTTACATTTTCAACAACCAAACAATCAATTGATATACACTTTAATAATTCTGAAAAATTATTCCGTTATATATAAAATATAATCAAGGTAAAATTATTTCATTTACCCAATTCAAATGATACTATGTCGGCTTGCCTCGTTTAAGAGTTTAGAAACACGTATCGATAATATGGTGTCCCATCTACCGACCAGAATTCACAAACAGCTCAACGGATAAGCAAAAACAATATAAAACATTTTTATATTCACTAACAAATACGCGCTCATAACTATTATTACACTCACACTCATTCTAGAGTACTACTGACTCTATCTCTAATTAGTAATACCCAACAGAGCTAAGGTTGTCACTTAACCATAAGCTCTGATACCAAATGTAACGATCGCGATTTTTCGACGCTCGAAAACCAACATCAATACGTCCACTGTATCAACTGCGGAGCAATCGAATGCCGGAAAACCGAAATGTTATGGTTAAAGAAGAAGAGAGAAAGAAAAAGGAAACAACAGAAACAATGACAGAATCTCACATATCGCAGTGGAACAACATATAATAGATAAATGAATAATCTTTAGACAAAGAACTATATCAGTTATTAAATTACATTACATCACATTACATTACATCATCAGAGTATACAACAACAAACAGCTGAAAAGAAATACTCTATACTAGTGAATACACCATGTCATCCAGCTTGCCTCGAGCAACTCCTGAATTCCAGAATAACCTGATAACCTAACTCTAGACTGCCCATGTGGAAATTAGTGGGCACCCAGAGTTTAGGAAGGAAAACAATAAACTCTAAGTCAGTCATGGGACTGGTGTGAGAACATAAAACAGTTTATATTTAAAACAAAGAACAGGATAATTTTAAAATAGATTCGCAATGCTTTTTGGAAAATGAAACTACAATAAGGCCTCCCTCACACACACACAATGCAAACGTAGAATCGAAGGAGATTTCTCCTTATGATAGTCAAAGATACTTGATACGCATTAAAAAGAAACATTTGATATTATTACTAGTGCATAGTGTAGGAAAAATCATTTCGGGAGTAAAGATATAAATCTTAGCCAACATACGACCATTATCGTATGCCTACTATAGCTACCATCTAAACAGTGGTGACCACCATAAGTAAATGGTAGGTTCTACAACTAAAACCGTATAGATGCGTATTGAAGTTTGGATTTCCAACAAATGGTCAGGCCAAGGAACTTCCCAATGTCACATGGGTACGCCTCTGGAAAGACGACCCGAGAACCTAACCGGATCTCTGCCAACACAAGGTCGGGTTACCCGTCAAACTGGGTAACTACTGACACGAATATGTCATTCCCCGATCGTAACCGATCTATATCTGAGAATCCTCGATTCCAACAACCATAAAGTAATAAATTTGCAGCAACAACATAGGTTAAGTATCTGGGCTCCATACCATGATACCACCTCTATCCAGAAGGAATGACATACACTAAAGGGGCGCTACCCCCTAATAACCTTGCGCATCCATCCTGTTTTAACCATTTCCGGAGTGTGAGGTCCGACGAAGTCTCGTCCACAAAGATACGCTTTATACAAAAGCTGTGCTTTGATCGTCAAATGCTCAACAGCACTTCGTATGCCACATTACCAATTTGGGAATGTATCATTAGTAACCATCAACTACATAACCTCTAAGGGTGTTAAGATAAGAGAATAAATTCTCAGTCACCAACGGTAATATATTTGATAGAAACCGGCTTTACATCTCAAATTGTAACGTCAGACACGCATCCATGCAAGTCCGTTCCGGGATGGAACAGAACCGAAGGCATTTACAAAGAAGTCCTTGCAATCCGGATATTCACTAATCACGACCGGACTTCCCATCAAAAAGGGTAATATATTTCTATATCGGGGATTAGCCGATGCAGAAACGTTCGACGGCAATCCTTCCATTTTCATAAATATCCGGTCTTCAACATTGGTCATCAATGCTATACATTACGACGTATCACATATTCGAAATGGGTTATACGACCCAAAGGTCCTTTCTCGGCTAGCTATAACGCCCCACCTCAATACCCACACTAGCCAAGAATACTACGGTGTAGTGTTGTCAACTAGCACGGAGAATAAGGTTATCGAGGAGCGACCATCCATGTGATTGCTTATCACACGGTGGCTATAAATAATGTTCGGAAACAAACATAGAAATAAGCATAACACAAATCAGTCAAGACATCCATATCACAAAGGCGAAAGAAGATAATTATATATAACTAGCATTTGAAAGTGTACATCAGAGTAGTGGTCAAAAAGATCCACAATAATACAAAAGAATAGCAACACGTGCTATACAAAAGAATACAACTATGAGTCTATGTCTCTAGTGTATACAACAAAAACTGATAATCTAAATAGTTAGCCAAAAGTCAGAGTAGCAAATCCCACAAGAAATCAAGCAGAAGCACCTGTAACATCTCGGTCTGACCCGAGTATTATTTAAGAAAATAATAAACGGATCAGTCTAGCTATAAATATCAGATGACATAGTATAAAATAAAAGAAATGACATAAACATAAAATATCCATACTGACGTACTACTATAAGTATGCAAATGATGATCAACAGAAGATCAATCAATAAGAGATAAATCGATATCACAAAAATCTTCTCAAAGATCCAAAGAGGGCATCATACACTAAACTTGTACTCATAACAAGTCAATGACATAAATTCCAGAAATCAACACAAGAAATCCTGAAATCACAGAAAAAGGGAAAGAGGCCTATCACATGACGGTCCGAAGACCATGGGGAGCTACCCCATATGGGTGAGTCGGAATCACCCAGATGAGGTCTAGGCTAACCAAAAAGCAAAAAGGTATGTGTGAATGGAATCACACAAGTGGTGTCTAGCCTAACCTCGCCACAAAAGGTATGTGTGAGTGGAATCACACAAATGGTGTCTAGACTAACCTTGCGGACAAAGAGGTATGTGTGAGTCGGAATCACACCAATGAGTTCTAGTCTAACCTTGCAAACAAAGAGACATCGCACAATTGCTAGTCTAAATCATAAAATGATCGTCATGATCAACGAGAAGTGTCAATTACACTAAGCTAGTAAATATAAAAGTTTAGCTTCTGTTCCACAACCACTTGCTTAACTTAAATGTTTACGAACAAATTGTAAATCTTCACTAGAAAATTATCATAGGAGGTTCAATCGAACGAGTCCAAAAATTAACCGACGAAGTGAACGCAAGCGTTTCATACCACTTTTTTTACTAAGCCGTTTAATTAGATTTCTCATCCGAGTGAGGTAAAGGTTTGTATATACTAGTAGATTTGGAAAACGGTTTAAGAAAAGAGCTTTGTTATTGAAAATAGAGTTGAAATCATTTTGTTGAAAGAGCATTGATATTTACTACTAGTATTGAAACCTTCATATTTTAAAGTGACAAATCACAGAAGCGATTGTAGAAACAATCAATCAGAAAGATCACATTCGAAGATGTGATAAGAATCCAAGGAAATCCGCTCAGCAAGTTCTGTTGAATGTTTTTCAGATAAGATCCCCTACGGAGGGGGGGTCAGGGGGGTGGCAACCCCCTTAGGTGGGGGTGCGGGGGCAACGCCCCCGCTACGGGGTTCGACCAAGTGAAGACCTAAGGGAGGATAGGATCGAGCGACTTACGAGTATAAGGGGTCGAGCGACCTAGAGGTGTTCGCGACCTAACGACCTAAACAAGGTCGAGCGAGTTAAGCTGATGCGCGACCTAACGTGTCACGCGACTTAACGAAGGCAAGGCCGAGCGAGTTAGGGTGATGCGTGACCTAACGGAGGCGAGCGACTTAAGGGGTCATGCGACCTAACTGGAATGGCCAAGCAACCTAACAACCCAGGCAAGGTGTTCGCGACCTAGTGGTCGAGCGACTTACGGGCGTACGCGACCTAAGGGACACTCGCTAAGGTAAGGTGCGACTCAACCAGGTGAGCGACCTAGTGGGGGAAAGCGACTTAAAGTCTTTACAACCTACCGACCTAAGGTCAAATACGACCTAAGGTCAAATACGAGGTCATGCGACCTAAAGATTTGCAGAGGTCACGCGACCTAACGGCACAAAGGCCTAACGTCCTAACTGGAATAAGGTCATGCGACCTAACGGCCTAACTAGGTCGAGCGACCTAAAAGGTATAACGGCTTAAGGTTCTTCGACCTAACGACCTTGTGGTCTTGCGACCTAAATGGTCTAACGACCTAACTGTATTAAGGTCTAACGACCTAAACTGGTCAAGCGTCCAAATAGTCATGCGACCTAAGGAAGGTAAGGTCTAACGACCTAACACTCGCGACCTAACGGTCTAAAGAAGATGGCCACGCGACCTATGACCTTGCGACTTTGCGACCTTGCGACCTATGGTCCATACGACCTAACTCCGAAGACGTTAGAAATGGCCAGAATGACCTACAACCTAAGGTCCATACGACCTAACTCCGAAGACGTTAGAAATGGCCAGAACGACCTACGACCTAAGGTCCATACGACCTATCTCCGAAGTGCCAATTTTGCCAGAATGACCTAAGTGCAGTTTTTCACCAAAAACGCTAAAAATTGGAGTTTTTCGCCAATCCAAACCAAATGCAAATGTACATGCAAAAGTGATGGGGAATCATTCCCAACAGTCCAATATAGTTATAGACTAGAATTGTGAGATAAAAATCTCACCTTTTCACCAAATTATGAAGGTAAAGCTTGAAGGTGAATGGAGAAGCAACTACAAGCTTGAATCCAATGCTTTTTCCTTGAATTTGGAGTTGAATGATGGAGTTGGAGTTGAAACCTAGGCTTGGAGTTTCTAATTTCCCTTTCCACTCACCATTAATGTTAAAGTTTGTGTTTGGTAGGAATTTATGAAGAGTGAGGAGAAGGAGAGAAGTGAATTTGAGTTATAATGGCTAATCTAACCCAAGGTCCAAAGCGGGAAAGTAAGTGAAATTCCACTAACTCCAAACCTATCAATGTTTATACTTAAAAAAGTTGCAAACGACATTTCGAACTCAATGGAAGTGGTCTCGAGTCCTAATTTGACCGTTTGCAAAAAGTAGCTTTTCGGACCAATATCCGATTAACGATAAATATTTAAATAAAAAATCGATAAATATGCGAGTTGTTACACTAACCCAAATAGTGAGCGCTTATTTTGAAAATAAGTGTGGCATTCAAATTCAAGAAAATCACAACAAATACCTATTTAAAGGTAAATATTGATAGTCGGTTATTTAACTATCAATAGGCGTGCACAACATCACCAAATTCCAAATAATTTTCCAAATTATTTATTTTCCAAAATATCTTTACTATATATATTATTTCCACACTTCAACCATTTGAAAACAAATTTCAAATCATTTTTCACCTTTCAATCTTTGAAAACAAATTTCAAATCAATTTCCTTAAACGAAAACACTTCCAAATATTTATCCATTTTAAATTTAAAATGGTTCATTTAAATCAATCAAGTAAATCCTTAAAGATTAACTTTATATTAACATTCCAAATCCGTAAATTTATTTCTACACTTCAAAGATAAATCAAAGTTTATTTTTAAACAAATTTCCCTTTCTTTTATAGATTCCATAGTGAATTTACAATTCCAAAATATCTATGAATATACGATTTCCAAATCGATCTCTAACATTCATTTTCAATTTATCTTTAAAAGATAAAATCTCAAAATATTCACTTCATATTGGAAAACTTTTCCATACTTATTTAATAATAAGTAATTCACAAATCCATTTATTTTTAACACTTGGAAAATATTCAATATACTTAAATCGAAATTAAGTATATATTTCATTCTTTAAGGAAAACATTCTCTTAAACACATTTATTTGAGTCAAAACGAATGTTGCATAAAACATCGTTACAACAACTCAAAATCATTAGTACAGGGATTCGAAATTAAGATAGATATATAAATCCCAATACTATACAAAAAACATTTCTTTTCGGAAATCATTTACTATAACAACAGTGTTATTGTCCACCATTTCTTTCTATTTCTCGAAAACGTCTATTTCAAAAATGAACGTTGAAATCTATGGTTTCGACACTTAATGCATTTTAAAACAACTTCAAATCGTTTTAATTCTATTTAAAATATCACTTCCCCAAAACACTTTAATATATTATTCACTGTTCCAAAATCGTGAATATTCTTCGTTAACCAAATTCAACATTTTTCTACCCATTTTGTTTAAAGGATTATCTACCGTCCAAAATCGTGAATATATCTCCTTTCAAAATCTAAAATAAGTGACTTATCAAAATAATTTGGTTTCGGATTTATAAAACAATGTTTATAAATTCCCATTTATATTTTATAAAGACTTCAATTTACATAATTTAAAAATCTTACTACTTATAAAATTCCATTTATAACCTCGTTTTCAGCATTAACAGAACTCCTTTTATTATTCCATTATTTCGATTTATAAAATATATATTTTAAAAATCTCATCTATAAACCATTTATACTTATTCGAAAATCTCAATTAAAATGCCAAAATCCAATTTTTAAGTTAATTACTTATAAATCTCTTATTTTACAAAAATCTATTCATTTTATAACTTCCCAATTTATAAATCTATAAATTTCATTCACTTATGAAATCCATTTTTTTATTTCATTTTAACACTTAATAAAACTCGTTTTATAATTCTATTATTTTTAATTTATAAATATCAATTTTATAGTTCTTTTATATAAACCGTTTATAAAAATCAAAAAATCTCAATTTAAAATATTTTATAAAATTCATTAACTCCATATTTCAAAAATCACATTTTAACTATATTTCTCACAAATCATAAATCTTTATAATATTAAATTTTATAACGTTGATTTATTTAAAATGAATCAATTCAAAATTTTAATAAAACGTATATTTTCAAAAATCACTTTAAAACCCTTTTTAAATTTGAAAATCATCACTTTAAAATCTTTTTATAATTCCAAAATTGGCCCAATGATGCAACACACCAAATAGTCAACCCGACAATAAAGACATCATATATCAATATATGATAATCAACAAATATCACAATATCTGTAATCAAATAAATACTGGTGAATCCAGTTGGATCCCTCCAACATGTTTCCCTGCATCCACAGATGTTAGCACAATACCAATTCGGTTCCAATACGGAATATCGCGGTATATGGGATTCATAAAATATTATCCGCTATTATGCAGCGCAATAGGGTCTAATCCGCTATATAATGCGGGAAATCAACTCCAAGTACATATATAATACCAATTCTAATCAAGATGGAATTATCGCGGTATATGTTTTTAATAAATAACATCTGCTTAGTATACGGCATATAATGTCTATTTTAACAATCAAAAGATAATAATTTTATCATCCAAGCATACAATCAAGCAATTTTAAATCTAACTATTTAAAATTTAAATCGAAACAATTCGATTGAGTGAGAAGTTCTCACCTTGATTTTCCGATAACAGTTGTAGTGTTTTATTTCGAATAAAATTAAACACGCGTTTAATTTTACCCAAATTACCACTAGTTCCAAACTACTCCAAACCGGCTCCATTGCGTAGTGCTTGACAAAACGAATCCAACGCAATTCGTTTCTTGCGTTTTCGACCTCGTATGAAAAAGTTATGATATTTTAAAGTTTACACGAATTTAAATATAAATAAATTACAATTTCTTTTATAATTTTTTAACCTAAACTAATCAGAGTCGCTCATCATTGCATCCCTAGATCAGGCCGGTTCGTTCCTTTCTTCCCCTTCCTCCATAAATTTGTCGTGCCCTCTAAACCTTAGCCGCCCTTATCTAGAAATTTTTGAGCCCAACACGTCGACTTCTACCTCGATCAGAGAGTGCCATATCGAAGGCCTAGCCTAGCACCACCCACGCTCAAGATGCGGCCAAGTTAGGCCATCACCAGGCTTCAAAATACGTAAACAAACGTGTGCGTTCAAACTCGATTTCCCATCGATCCATCACGAGATTTTTGATCATAACCGTTGAATAGCTAACTCTCGTCGTTATCTGCAACTTTCAATTAGGAAGTTTCAAGAATTGCTTTGTGGATTTGAAGAAATTTGAGGGAGAAGGATTATGATTTTCAGCCATCAATATAGAAGTGGCGGCTGAGCGTTGAAACCCTTGGTTTTTGAGTTTGTTTGCAAAGTGAAGATAGAGGGGGCCTTTTATAGAAAAATTCCAAATTACTATTCATCCGAAATTTTTCGAACTCCAAATCTTGCAAGGTGACTGGCGTTTCTAGGGTTTACCCCGCGTTTCGGACACAATGGAATAGGTTTCGGAGGCTAAATCGATCATATGTGCAAGTTACGGAAATAAACGATCAAATTTAAATTAAATCGATTTAAACTAATTTCTATGCGTTTTGGCTTGCCCCGGACAAACGGTAAATCCAATTGATACAAAATTTGAAGCCATACAATAATATCACATTGCGGATCCTATGAAACTAGTTTCGTCGAAATCCGAGACTGTTTGAAAAATGACTATTTTAACTCGTCAATTAAATATTAAAATATTCAATTTTCACAAATTAACTTTTAATTCAATTTTAAAAGTTCTATAACATCATTCTAACTCCAATATAATTTAATAAAATTTTACAAATCAATTTTAATCATATTAAACCCAATTTTCAATTATTTCTGTAATTTGAAATATTAAATTATCGATTTAATTATCCAATTAAATCTAGATATTCGAAATAAAATTTATTTGACTTATAAATTTCACTTATTAATATTTAAAATCAATTAAATATACAAATTTTAATTGACAGAAATTCTGGGTCGTTACAAACACTTTTTATAGAAATCCTCTGATATTATAATAGGGCTATATACAAATACTTATAAGATAGCCGAAATTGTTACAAGATTAAATTCCAGCTACTAGCCACAGACCGAGTAATAAAAACAAAACTCGTAAAAGGCGTGTAGGGAGAATGGATTTCCAATTAATGACTAGGCACCGGGGTACCACCTGTCACAGAACCTGGTCTAGATCAGTGTACCGAGGACCACGCCCGATCCCCTGCAACACAAGGCCCGAATTATCCCTTACTGGATAATCCCGAGTAAGATCACCCTATGGTTGGGATCGGCAACAGCACCATTAAGCCGAAATAAAAAAGACATCTAGACAGGAATGACCTTACCCGAAAATGGGTGTTGCCCACCAAGCCTTGCTGCATAACCCCTGATTTTCAGTCATTCCCGGTTGATGAGGCTTGAGGCTAAGCGTTACCTTTTAGAACGTTTCACTTAGAATGCCCATCGCCCACCTGACGATGTTCTGAAAGCATTCATCCATACAAGTCCGTCCCGGGTTCGAACGGAACCGAAGGCACTACTCCTACTACATCCATTTTGGAAATATCCTCAGGATTAGTAGCGACTAGCCCTTGCACTTCACTGCTCCATCTTTGACTCCTAACTCGTTTTACCCACGAAAACGTACAAACCAGATCGAAGTGGTTTTCGAGAAATAAATCTCGATCACGGTCTCTTCAAAATGATCAACGCATTTGTCCAATATTGATAGTCGGTGATTTAACTCTCAATTAACATTCACAAACATCCATTACACAGTAAATAATTTCCACATTATTTATTTTCCTTCAAATATCTTCATAAGATATATTTTTGTTTTCAAAATCCCTTTGAAACACTTTCCAAAATCCAATTCTTCTATGGAATGGATTTCCAAATTTTACTTCCTCTGAAAACATCCAAGTACCAATGTTTAAGGTTTAAAATAATTTAAATACTTTATTCTTTAAAATACATTAAAACATTTATATTAAATCTACTTACATGCTTAATTTAAAATATACATATATTTTAAAAATATTTCGAATAAAACTTCTTTATAAAAATATAAACTATTTTCTTTAAAATAAAGTTAAGTCATACTAAATTTTAAAATAAAGCTATGAAATCCTATACAAGTTTCAAATAAAACTTTAATTAATTATCTTTAAAATAGAACCATTTATAAAGTATAAATATTAGTAATATACTTTTACATAAGATTACTTATCATTATAATAATTGCTCCTTTATCTAATTTGATAAATGCTTACTTTTAAAATTCTTATAACTTAAATAATTTCTTGAAAACATTTTCTTATACAACTTCTAACCTTTCAACAACTGGCTTTAAAAGCATACTTGGCTTTTCAAGGAATATACTTCGATTCTAGGATAACCCAAAGAATTCCTTTTATAAATCGCACACATTTATCCAAATCAATTTTTACATTCATCACGTATCTTTCCTTTCCATACTTGAAAAATAGCTCCTTTTATTTTTAAAAACATTGCTATTTCCTGGAAATCACTTTCAAATATGTGTTTAAAATATTTAAAATAAAGCTTCTAGAAATTATTTAATTGAAAATAATACTTAAGGAAATAAATAGAGGTTTCCTTAGTAATTTAAGTCAATTTACCCTTTTAAATAAAGTTATTAAATTAATTATTTATATTATAATTTTCTTTTGAGAACTTAATACAATGTTACCTTTTTCAAATAATTAATTACCATAATCACTTAATCAAATATTAACTTACACTTTAAACAATTTACAATAATATTTCTTTCTAAAATATTCTAACATATTTAAACTACAGATTTATATTTTGAAAACTTTTCTTAAAAACATACTAAAATTTCCAGGAGAAAGCACACTTCTCATTCTTTAAAAATAAATCTCGCTATTATTTTAAATAATTCACTTTTCCCTTTTAAACCAAATTTCAAACCCCTCAAATTACCATCCAATTTCTTGAATTTAATTCCTTTTAAATTCTTTACTTAAGGATTTCTTTAATTTCCTTTAAACCCAATTTATTTATTAATATTTAAATTTCCAGGTTGTATTCACCCAATAATAGCACAGCACAATTAGAATTCTCAATTTAATCTATTATAGTATATAAATAAAACACAGCATAACAAGATCTAAATCAATTTATCACAGAATATAAATGAGATATATATCACAGAACATAAATAAATTTCTATTTGTGAGGAATCCAATTGGATCCCTCCAACCTGTTTTCCTGCATCCACCGAAATTAGAACAATAAATAAATATCGATTCAATTTGATAGTAATTATCATATCCAGCTAAACAACCAGTCAAACATTTAAATGTTAGCTATTTAAATTAATGGTATCCAGATGTGAGTGAGAATAACTCACCTTGGGTTTTCGACGAGCGTTCAAATTTAAATTAAATCAAACGGTGTTCGATTTAACCTAAATTTTTACTTGCTCGGAAAGATCCCAGAATTATTCACCGCGTAGTACTCGTCTCTGCGATTCCGGCATCGTCAGTTTCATCGAATTTCGACCTCGCATGCATTAGTTATGGAATTTATTAGTTTCAATTACAAATTAAATCAAAATTTTCTTTTTTTTTAATTTTACCAAATAAAATCTTCTCCGATACTTCTGAAAATTCGAAATCAAGGTCGTAAGCCTGCTTCTTCTCACGCGCAAGATACAGGCATCATAGAACCCATAGCTGCTTCCCAAATCCAAAGTCGCGACCCTCCCTGGTGATGTTTGCCTCGATTGAAGTCCACCATTCCGAAGCTCAACGCCACCTCGACCTCCACCCAGCACGCGCGCGAACTCGGTCGCCTCTAGCACCCCTAAAAATCGAGCATGAACGCGCGATGAACGGAACAAAATTACACCTCCAACTGACGATGACAAACAAGATCCACCGTTGGATGCTTAGATCTCGAGGTTCTCTTCGCTACTCTAGTTGGAAATTTTCGATGATAAATCTTGGATATGGAGAAAATTGAGGAGGAAGATCATGATGTTTCGGCCATTGAAAAAATGAAGATGGCGGCCGCGTTTTTTCTTCTAGGGTGTGTTGATAACGTGAATATATAAACGTTAATTAATATTATTTTATTAGTAAAATTCCAAATAACAAGCTTATACAAATGAACTCCAAATCGCATGTGCCGATAGGAGTTTCTAAGGTTTACCTACATTTCTAACACAATGGAACGTGTTTCGGAAGCTAATTTGGTCGTATGCGCGAGTTACAGAAGATCAATTTTAAATTAAATCGATTAAAATAGTTTCTATGCGTTTTAAGCTGCCGGGGTCAAATGACTACTTCGATTTCTAAGAAAATTGAAATCCGATAATAACTAACTATTACGGATCAAATGGAACTGGTTTCGTCGAATTCCGAGACTGTGCCCCGGAAGGCTATTTTAACTCGTCGATTAAATCGAGCGATTTTCACAATCGTCGAAATCATCTAAAATTTCACTTTTAAAACTTTATTAACTCTAATATAACTCTTATAAAATTTATATTCATATTAGAAATCATTCTGATTCAGTTTAAATCAAAGTTTGATTATTTTCATTATTATATTACTAAATTCCATTATTAAATTAATATAAAATTCCAAATTTAATCTATTGACTTTTAATTCCATCCAATGGTCCAATATTTAAATTCAAACCCAAATAGACTTAAAATAAATTTTAGAATCTAATTTTATATCTATTTACACTCAGAATTACCAATTATCCCAATTCTAATATTAAGTTGTTATTATTCAAATTTCAATTAGATTACCGTATATAAAATTTTAACCAATTTTATTAATTTAACCAAAGTCTTTTATTTCAAAATTCAAATTATAACACATATTCAACATTTAAAATGAATTAAATGTTCAAATCTAGTGACCCAAAATTCTGGGTCGTTACATTCCTCCCCCATTATAAAAATTTCGTTCCCGAAATTTGCTAAGGTAGAAGAATGTTCCAACCCAATAGCAAAACCTACTTAGTGAAAATCTCAAATTCTCTTTGCCTAAATTCTTTACTTTCAAATCGAAACTATAGTTTCAGTTCCTATCCCAAAATCCTTTTTATTTGATTTTAATTTGAAATCAATTTGTCGTTAACAAAATAGATTCGAAAAATTTCTAACCCTAAAAAATTTCGAAAAATTTTGGCAGAGTCTCCCTTATACGGAGGAGCTTTTGCAATATCACAATAGATATAGATACATATACATCAACCCACACGATCGGAAAAACCAAAAACAGTTCATATTTCCTATTTTTATTGCGTAGGCGTACCTTTATTAGCATTTTAACAGCATGCGGCTAATTTATATTGCATATACGCACTCCAACTCTATCTACTGCCTCCCGTACCTGTACTTACTTAAACAACCACATCATTTTTCAATAATATAAGAATTTAAATAACATTCCACTCATTAATCTTAACCAAACATATCAATTTCATGGTTTATCCAAGCAAACTTCATAATTTAACAATGTTAACCATATTTTATCAGTACTTCAAAGATTTAAATCACCGTTTTAAATTTCCTGACAAATCCATCTCCATTTTATTTCACTTGAATGATTTACATTAAAGTTCACTATATACCATTCATTTATTACAACCAATTCATTTCCACTTCAACATGATTAACATATGCCTTAGTTACATCTCTTTACTTCAATTCAATTTCAAATTGATTTACAACCAAATTTTACTTTCAATTTGAAGTATTTGCACTTATATACAAATCCACTTAATGAGATTTCAGTCCATTTCAAATTGATTTAAAAACCAATTTCATTTGTTTCTTTAAATCAACTCGATTCCGAATACAACAAAACGACCAATTCTTATGCAAATTTTCATGTCATTCAAGCAAATAATCATCACTTAAGCTTATAACCATTTAAAATTAATTCTAGTTTAAATTTATATTAATTTTATTCCATTCAGAATTATTCACAACCCAAATACTCTTATTCCCTTGCAATTTTAAATTCAATTCCTTATTCTCACTTCAAATTTAACAATCAACTTAAGTTTATATTAATATCATCCCATTCTGTAATATTTACAACTCATACATCTTTATTTTATCACAATAATTAATTAAAATTCTTTTCACTTGCCTTCAATTTTATTATCTAAACAAATTTAATTCAAGACCCCTTATAAAGCCCGACCACAATTATTCCTAACTTGCTTAGGTTATTTCAATTTCACAATATTTCCATTTCTTTTTTATATCAATTTTATTTTAGTTTCATTTGATTCTCATCCAAAAAAAATCCTATTCATTTACAAATTTTAATTCAATTTGTTTATTTATTCAATCCATTTTAAAGTTATTTTATTAACAATGAGACCACTTTAACCTATTCCACTTATTTGAATTTATTTATAATTCAAACCATCGCTATTATAATTTAATTCCATTATTCATTCACACTCTCAACTTTTTATTGCTAAAACTAAATCCCATACTTGAACTGGTTTTTTTTTCAAGATTTCTTAACAAACCACCAAAATTTCACCCATGATAATACAAATTCCATTTAATTTAGTTTTGTAACGACCTGTATTTTACGTGTCGATATACCATAGAATTCTAGGTCGTCAGTGTTGATAAGTCGTCCATAACCTAAGTCGTAGGGAAAGATAACCCATATGTTGTTTGAGTCGCAAGGAAGTTAGGTTGAAAAGTTAACTCGAGTTAGTATTAAAACGAGTTAACGAGTTAGTGTCTTTCCGAGTTATGGGTTAGTGTTTAGATAGCGACTTAGGGGATGGACGAGTTAGTGGTTATCGAGTTAGTGGGGTTGGCGACCTAGGGGGTTAGGTCGTTTGGAGGTTAGGTCGTGAGTAGGGGTAAGCGACCTAAGGGTTAGCAAGTTGTATGACCTTAGGAGCTAACGAGTTTAGGGTTACGAGTTAACTCGTATGGAACGACCTAACGAGTTAGCGAGTTAGTAAGAACAGTGGGTTAGCGACTTAGTGATAAGACGCTCGAGCGACTTAGTGGTAGTAGCTGGTGTTTATAACTCGCAAGGTCTTGTGAGCTAGGTCATATGAGTCGTAGCATGATAAGTCGGCAGCGACTTAAGTTAGGTCGGGGAAGATTTTAAGTCGGCACTAGGCTAAGCCGCGTGGGATGTTAAGGTGTTAGGTCATGAAGGGGCTTAAGTCGCTAGGCCGCATGCAGTTAAGTCGGTAGGTCGCTAGATTGTTGAGGCGGGTTGTTTTAGGTCGCAGGATGTTGATGAGTCGTGGACGACTCATGGATAGGTCGTGACCGACCTAAGGGGCGACGACCTAAGGGTGATTCAGCCTATAAATAGAGGGCTTTGGCACACTTTTTGGCACCAGTTTTTGAAGCGACGAAGTGCTGCCATGTTGGGAACTCGACTACAACATTTCTTCATCTTCTTTTCTCCATTCCAATCTAGTTCTAACATCCATCCAAGATCGAAGATCGAGATCGAAGATTCAAGGGCCAAAGTTGAAGATCTTCATCCAACGAAGCTAGATTTCATCGTTTCTAGCGGGATCTCGACAAATCAAGTTTGGATCTCCGCTGTCCAGATCTGAAGTGGGTTTCTTTTGGAGTGTTTGGGTGATTCGGTGAGTGGTGGTTATCTCTCACGCGGACCCAAAGGAGTATATTGGATTGGTGGTTTGTTGAAGGGTTGTAGATAGTGATTTTTTGCATATTTCTTTAGATCCAAGTGTAGATCCATTACTTATGAAGATGTTTACTTATGCAAGTTCATTTATCAAGTTGTAGAGACAAAACCCATGATTTATATTTGTTAGATCTATGCTAAAAACCCTTGATTCATGTATGATAGATCCTTGCTCATTTATTTACGAAATTGCCATTTTAGTTATAAATGTCTATTTAGATCTTGATTGACTACTTATTTGTTTGGATTAATGTTTGCCTTGTTTGATTGATATAAATGAGTTATCTAGTTGATAGATTTGGACAAGTATGGTCAAAGACGATTCAAAAGCTACGGAAGAGGCTCTTGAATGGTGAAAGTTGCTTAAGACATATGTAGCGGATGTTGAAGCTCATATGCATGGATTGGATGATGTTGAGATGGAACTTTGCCATGATGCGATGAGGCAAACCATGTTGTTGAGTTGAGACTTTGCTATGGTGTGATAAAGCGAAGTATGATGTGATGAAGACTTGGCGTAATCCAGGCAGGGATCATTCCAAGCATGTTGATAACTCAAGGGATGGTTCGAGTTGGTTGATAATGGATTGCTCGAGAGGTAGCTTGAGCTAGTATGAGAATAGTCGTCGAGGAGGATGACTAGGAGGCTTAGATCTCATCGTTGTTGAAGGTTCTAGCATGCTCAAAAGCAAGAGTACATGGGGCGCCCATAACGACTACAGGTAGGTAGTCGGGACACCCAAAAGACTACAGGTAGGTAGTTGAGTACTCTGGGCAGAGTAGGTAAGTCCTAGGCACGGGTCACGATGACGTGCGGAGCTATGTCTAGAACCGGGGTTACCATTAGCCCTTGACAGGTGGTCATTCAACTAACGGTGAAATCAAAGCAATGATAACAGTGATAGCCAGAGTCATGGATGTTTGGACGTTTGGTTGTATCATCATTCGGCCTCAAGAGCGGTGTTTTCTGGGTGCTTATCTGATCTTGGTTTAGGCCTTGGGGGTTTGTATTTGGAAAACATCGTCCTTGACTCGAGTGGTTATTGCTTTACCTTAATTGTCTGCTATGTTATGCTTGCTTCTCCTTAGTGTGTGTCTGGGGGCTATCACTGTAGAGAGAGGTGGAGTGGGATGGTTTGATTCCTATTCCTTTTATCCCTTATGCTCTTTTGGTATGTTTGATAGTTGATTTACTGCTCACTAAGACTTTGTCTGACTCAAGGTTTTATGTCTCCTCTTATTACCTTGGGCTGTTCATCCATGTTGGGATGGGTAGACTAGGTAGCAGGTGACAGGTGCTGTTCTTCAAGATCTACGTTGTTGGCGACGAAGACGAGCAGGAGGCTTTTGCATATTATCTCCTATATGTACTGGGTATCCGCTGCTGTATTTGATTGAGTGTTATGTAGTGAGGCTTTGATGTATGGATGATTCACATGTTTGTATAAAACTATTATGATGCTTATATGATGATTTTCTGTTATGAAGCTTCACTATATATTTCTCTATTGTATTTTATCCATGCGCTGTGAGTTATACGATGGAGCTTCTGTTTTATTTTACCCTGACTATCGTCCATGGCTGCCTGGCATACCTTTCAGCGCTCTTTTCTCTTGTTTTGGTGCTGGAGTCATGGGCGGTCGTCACATTTGGTATCAGAGCCTTGGTTAATCGATTTTAGCCAACGCTCGCTGACGTAACTACGTATGAGAGACGTAATTGTATTTTGATGGATGATTACTATATATAATATAGTAGTTTAGAAGGATTTGAACCCCTTATGCAGTTGTTTCTCAAAGGTGTTCTAATCATTTCTTTTTCTAGATACTAAAAATGAGTCGAAGAGGGAGACCAGCTGCAAGGGAAGGCCATGCTACTGAAGGAGCTGTTGATTATGGAACTATGTTCGAAGCGATGATGACTTCGATCATGAGGAGGATACCAGCTTCAGGATCATCAGTAGATGTGGGAGTTCAAGTTCAAGCCCCAAGATCGGTGGATTTTGCTAAGCTTTGCAAGGACTATACTTCTCTCGGAGGAAAAGCTTTCTTGGGGATAGAGTCGACCATTGAAGTGCAAAGATGGATAGATGCATGTCGAAGGATCTTTGGTGACTTAGGAATTGAGGATGCAACTAAGAGGAAGCTTGCATCGAGACAGCTTCAAGGAAGAGCTGCTGATTGGTGGAATTCTATTACCATCGATACTCCAGAAGAAGAGATTACTTGGGAGCAATTCCAAGTTAGATTTGAAGCTAAGTTCATCTCTACGGCTCAGAAGTCTGTTTTGTTCAAGAGGTTTGTAGAGCTCAAGCAAGGTGGGAGGACCGTTCTTGAGTATGTCTCTGAGTTTGAAGCTTTGTCTAAGTATGCCAGATCGTATATTGATTCTCCCTATCAGAAGAATGAAAAGTTTGTGACTGGTCTGGATGCTTATCTCGGGAGGCAGTTAGTGGATCATTTGGATGATCCGTTTGAGAAGCTTGTGGAGAAAGCTCTCAGGCACGAAAGTTTGTTTCCTAAGGAAGTATCTGTTGTTGCTGTAACCAAGGAAGGATCTAAACCACAGCAGAATGGGAACAGGAAGAGGAAGCAGCAGCAGCATCAGAGGGGTAAGGATGGTCCGAAGAGGCCAAAGGGCAAAGTGACCTACTACAACTGCCAGCAGAAGGGCCATCTCTCTAGAGATTGTAAGAATCCCAAGGTGCCGGGAAAGTGTTATAACTGTGATAAGCTGGGACATATCAAGAAGGATTGCCCAGAACCAAGGAAAGACAAGCAGATTGTGAAAGCTTATGCTTTGGGGGCTGTTCCATCGTCTTCGAAGGCTCCTACTGCTGAAGAGAAGGGGAAGAGTGTGGTGGTTCAAGGTACTCTTTCCATTTGTAGTGTTCCAGTTAGAGTGTTGTTTGATACTGGAGCGTCGCATTCTTTTGTTTGTGAGGATTTGGTAAGCCGGTTGGGTTTGAAACCGGATATTGTTGATAGGCCATTGGTTGTGACTAATCCAGTTGGGGGTTCGTCATGTTTGTGTATGATATGTCATGGTCTAGTTGTGTCGAGTCATGATTGCTCGTTTGTTTGTGATTGTTTTGTTCTGAACTTTGCGGGGTTCGGAATTATTTTGGGTATGGACTGGCTTAGGAAGTATGCGGCAAGGATTGATTGTGAGAGGCTAGAGGTGACAGTCGGGAATGTGGAAGGGCGAAAGGTTGTGATACAATGTAAGCATGAAGAAGGCGTCTTCATGAGCTTCATGTATTCGCTGGTTGTTCCACGGGATGGACTGTCATCGGTGCCTACTGTGAATGAATTTGAGGACGTCTTTGACGAAGTCAAAGGGTTACCGCCGCATAGGGAGATCGAGTTTCGTATCGATCTAGTTGAGGGAGCCAGACCTGTTGTGATGCCTCTTAGGCGGATGGTGCCTAGGGAGCGGCAAGAGTTGAAGGTGCAAGTTGATGACCTTTTGCAGAAAGGATTCATTCGGCGTAGTGTGTCCGCATGGGGTGCACCAGTTGTGTTCGCAACCAAAGCGGATGGATCGTTGAGGTTGTGTGTCGATTATCGTGAGCTGAATAAGGTGACTAAGAAGAACAAGTATCCATTGCCGAGAATAGATGACTTGTTTGATCAGCTTCACGAGTTTAAGGTGTTTTCTCAGATGGATTTGGCAACGGGATTTCACCAGTTGAGAGTGGCTAAGGATAGTGTTCCGAAGACTGCTTTTAGGACACCATCCGGTTTTTATGAGTGGCTGGTAATGCCGTTTGGATTGACTAACGCACCAGCATATTTTGTGGATCTTATGAATAGAGTGTTCAGAGATCGGTTGAACAAGTTTGTACTTGTGTTCGTGGATGATATTTTGGTTTACTCCAGAACTGAAGAAGAGCACAAGATGCACTTGAGGATTGTTTTGGAAATCCTGCGGAAACATCAGCTGAAGGCTAAGTTTTCGAAGTGTCACTTCTGGAAGAGTGAAGTGAGGTTCTTAGGTCATGTTATTTCTGGAAATGGAATAGCGGTTGATCCCGCTAAGGTGGCAGCGATCCAGGATTGGGTTAGACCTAAGAATGCATCTGATGTGAGAAGTTTTCTTGGATTAGCAGGATATTATCGACGATTTATCAAAGACTTTTCCAAGATAGCTGCACCGTTGACAGGATTGACGAAAAAGGACCAGGTGTTCAGATGGGATGATAAGTGTGAGCAAGCTTTCGTAATCCTGAAAGAGCGACTGACGAGTGCTCCTGTTTTGCCTATTCCAAGTGGGAATGATGAGATGGTGGTTTACACCGATGCATGTGGCATTGGACTTGGAGTAGTGCTGATGCAGAAGGATAAAGTTATTGCGTATGCAAGTCGACAACTGAAGTCGCATGAAAGGAATTATCCGACTCATGATTTGGAGTTAGCGGCGATTGTGTTTGCTTTGAAGATATGGAGACATTACCTATTGGGGGTTCGATTCGAGTTGTTTACGGATCATAAGTCGTTGAAGTATCTTTTCTCCCAAAAGGATTTGAATCTTCGACAGCAAAGGTGGTTAGAGTTTTTGGCATCGTATGACTTTGGTATAGCCTATACTCCGCGAAAAGGTAACATAGTGGCAGATGCGTTAAGTGGAAGACATGCAGGTTTGGGAGCCAAGTTTTCAGAATGGAAGAGTCTTGAGTATTTGGCTGGATTTGACTTCAGGCCTAGATGTGAATTGGAACCTGAAATGTTGGCAAACTTATCGATAAGACCTACTCTTATGGAGAGAATTGGCGAGAGCTAAAAGCGAGATGATAAGCTTGTCAGGATTATCCGAGATTTGGAATCTGGATTGGAACCAGAGAAGGTTAAAGAATTTGAAGTCGATCGAGATGGTTGGCTTCGGAAACAAGGACGATTAGTTGTTCCCGATATTGATGGATTGAGAGATGAAGTTCTGAGGGAAAGTCATCACTCGAAGTTGACGATTCATCCAGGTGGAAATAAGATGTATCGGGATATGAAGAGAACTTACTACTGGGAAGGTATGAAGAAAGATGTTGGAAGTTTTATTTCCATGTGTATGAACTGCCAGTTGGTGAAAGCTGAGCAGAGGAAGCCCAGTGGATTACTTCAGCCATTAGAGGTTCCTACATGGAAGTGGGAGCAAGTGTCGATGGATTTTATCGATGGTCTACCTAGAACCAGGGCAGGGAATGAAGGGATTTGGGTCATAGTAGATCGGTTGACCAAGAGTGCAAGGTTCATTCCTGTTCGATCGACTAGGACTGCATCGAAGTTGGCTGAGCTTTATGTTAAGTGGATAGTTCGATTCCATGGTGTTCCGAAGAGTATAGTGAGCGATCGAGACCCATTGTTCACTAGTGGATTTTGGAAGAGCTTCCAGGAAGTTTTGGGAACCGAGTTGTGTTTGAGTACAGCTTATCACCCTCAAACAGATGGTCAGACCGAGAGAGTCAACCGAGTTTTGGAAGATCTCTTCAGAGCATGTGTTTTGGACTTCGGAGGATCATGGGAAGATCACCTTCATTTGGTGGAATTTGCATATAACAACAGTTATCAGTCGAGTATTGGTATGGCACCATATGAGGCATTATATTGAAGACCGTGTAACTCTCCGACATGTTGGTTGGAAACTGGAGAAAAGTTGATACTTGGGCCAGAGATGATTCGACAGACTTCGGATTGTATAGAGATCGTTCGGCAACGAATGAAGGCAGCCCAAGATCGTCAGAAAAGTTATGCAGATAATCGTCGTAAGGATTTGGAGTTCGACGTAGGCGATATGGTTTTTGTAAAGATTTCTCCATTAAAGAATATTATAAGATTTGGGAAGAAAGGGAAGTTAACTCCGAGATTTGTTGGACCATTCCCGATTATCGAGCGAATTGGAAAGCTCGCGTATAGATTGGAGTTACCAGGGAAGATGGCGGGTGTGCACAATGTTTTTCACGTATCGTATCTACGGAAGTGTGTGCATGACCCAAGTACTGTGGTTTCTGCTGATAGCTGTGAAGATTTGGAGGTTGATCCAGAGGTTAGAAGACCTCGTAAGCCGCTTCGTGTTATTGGAACTGACACGAAACAGCTTAGGAGAAAGACGATTACGTTGCTCAAGGTACAATGGAGTGATGATGTTAACGACTGTACGTGGGAGGAGGAAGAGAGGTTGAAGGCAGCTCATCCTGGACTCTTCGAGGTATGGCCCTAAGGTGTCGTGGCATCTCATGAATTTGTAACTTGATTTCTGTCTTAGAATTCTGCATGCTAGGCTAGAATTGGATGCATGGTTTGTTGATTGCTATAGAAGGTAGGCATGTGGATTATCTTTGATTGCTGTTGTCTGCTTGGAATTCCAGGGGCGAAATTCCTAAGGGGGAGAGAATGTAACGACCCGTATTTTACGTGTCGATATACCATAGAATTCTAGGTCGTCAGTGTTGATAAGTCGTCCATAACCTAAGTCGTAGGGAAAGATAACCCGTATGTTGTTTGAGTCGCAAGGAAGTTAGGTTGAAAAGTTAACTCGAGTTAGTATTAAAACGAGTTAACGAGTTAGTGTCTTTGCGAATTACGGGTTAGTGTTTAGATAGCGACTTAGGGGATGGACGAGTTAGTGGTTATCGAGTTAGTGGGGTTGGCGACCTAGGGGGTTAGGTCGTTTGGAGGTTAGGTCGTGAGTAGGGGTAAGCGACCTAAGGGTCAGCAAGTTGTATGACCTTAGGAGCTAACGAGTTTAGGGTTACGAGTTAACTCGTATGGAACGACCTAACGAGTTAGCGAGTTAGTAAGAACAGTGGGTTAGCGACTTAGTGATAAGACGCTCGAGCGACTTAGTGGTAGTAGCTGGTGTTTATAACTCGCAAGGTCTTGTGAGCTAGGTCATATGAGTCGTAGCATGATAAGTCGGCAGCGACTTAAGTTAGGTCGGGGAAGATATTAAGTCGGCACTAGGCTAAGCCGCGTGGGATGTTAAGGTGTTAGGTCATGAAGGGGCTTAAGTCGCTAGGCCGCATGCAGTTAAGTCGGTAGGTCGCTAGGTTGTTGAGGCGGGTTGTTTTAGGTCGCAGGATGTTGATGAGTCGTGGACGACCCATGGATAGGTCGTGACCGACCTAAGGGGCGACGACCTAAGGGTGATTCAGCCTATAAATAGAGGGCTTTGGCACACTTTTTGGCACCGGTTTTTGAAGCGACGAAGTGCTGCCATTTTGGGAACTCGACTACAACATTTCTTCATCTTCTTTTCTCCATTCCAATCTAGTTCTAACATCCATCCAAGATCGAAGATCGAGATCGAAGATTCAAGGGCCAAAGTTGAAGATCTTCATCCAACGAAGCTAGATTTCATCGTTTCTAGCGGGATCTCGACAAATCAAGTTTGGATCTCCGCTGTCCAGATCTAAAGTGGGTTTCTTTTGGAGTGTTTGGGTGATTCGGTGAGTGGTGGTTATCTCTCACGCGGACCCAAAGGAGTATATTGGATTGGTGGTTTGTTGAAGGGTTGTAGATAGTGATTTTTTGCATATTTCTTTAGATCCAAGTGTAGATCCATTACTTATGAAGATGTTTACTTATGCAAGTTCATTTATCAAGTTGTAGAGACAAAACCCATGATTTATATTTGTTAGATCTATGCTAAAAACCCTTGATTCATGTATGATAGATCCTTGCTCATTTATTTACGAAATTGCCATTTTAGTTATAAATGTCTATTTAGATCTTGATTGACTACTTATTTGTTTGGATTAATGTTTGCCTTGTTTGATTGATATAAATGAGTTATCTAGTTGATAGATTTGGACAAGTATGGTCAAAGACGATTCAAAAGCTACGGAAGAGGCTCTTGAATGGTGAAAGTTGCTTAAGACATATGTAGCGGATGTTGAAGCTCATATGCATGGATTGGATGATGTTGAGATGGAACTTTGCCATGATGCGATGAGGCAAACCGTGTTGTTGAGTTGAGACTTTGCTATGGTGTGATAAAGCGAAGTATGATGTGATGAAGACTTGGCGTAATCCAGGCAGGGATCATTCCAAGCATGTTGATAACTCGAGGGATGGTTCGAGTTGGTTGATAATGGATTGCTCGAGAGGTAGCTTGAGCTAGTATGAGAATAGTCGTCGAGGAGGATGACTAGGAGGCTTAGATCTCATCGTTGTTGAAGGTTCTAGCATGCTCAAAAGCAAGAGTACATGGGGCGCCCATAACGACTACAGGTCGGTAGTCGGGACACCCAAAAGACTACAGGTAGGTAGTTGAGTACTCTGGGCAGAGTAGGTAAGTCCTAGGCACGGGTCACGATGACGTGCGGAGCTATGTCTAGAACCGGGGTTACCATTAGCCCTTGACAGGTGGTCATTCAACTAATGGTGAAATCAAAGCAATGATAACAGTGATAGCCAGAGTCATGGATGTTTGGACGTTTGGTTGTATCATCATTCGGCCTCAAGAGCGGTGTTTTCTGGGTGCTTATCTGATCTTGGTTTAGGCCTTGGGGGTTTGTATTTGGAAAACATCGTCCTTGACTCGAGTGGTTATTGCTTTACCTTAATTGTCTGCTATGTTATGCTTGCTTCTCCTTAGTGTGTGTCTGGGGGCTATCACTGTAGAGAGAGGTGGAGTGGGATGGTTTGATTCCTATTCCTTTTATCCCTTATGCTCTTTTGGTATGTTTGATAGTTGATTTACTGCTCACTAAGACTTTGTCTGACTCAAGGTTTTATGTCTCCTCTTATTACCTTGGGCTGTTCATCCATGTTGGGATGGGTAGACTAGGTAGCAGGTGACAGGTGCTGTTCTTCGAGATCTACGCTGTTGGCGACGAAGACGAGCAGGAGGCTTTTGCATATTATCTCCTATATGTACTGGGTATCCGCTGCTGTATTTGATTGAGTGTTATGTAGTGAGGCTTTGATGTATGGATGATTCACATGTTTGTATAAAACTATTATGATGCTTATATGATGATTTTCTGTTATGAAGCTTCACTATATATTTCTCTATTGTATTTTATCCATGCGCTGTGAGTTATACGATGGAGCTTCTGTTTTATTTTACCCTGACTATCGTCCATGGCTGCCTGGCATACCTTTCAGCGCTCTTTTCTCTTGTTTTGGTGCTGGAGTCATGGGCGGTCGTCACAAGTTTGCACTAGTTCATTTTCAAGCTTCCCTTTATTTAATTCAGCTTACGCTAAATTCACTCTCAAACAAATTTCTTTGGATTTTAGTTGAGTTAAAATTTTATTCATACAATATCCTTTCAACTTAATTAAATTTTCTTTCAATTCAATTCTTTTCCATATTTAATTCAAGTTTAGCTAAATTTTATTTAGCCAACTTCAGTTCATTCCATTTCTTTTACTATTTTAAATAAGAATTTAATTCTATTCAAATTTATTTGTAACACAACTGAATTTCGATTTTAATTCTCCATATACAAGTTTAAAACTTATTCACTAACCTAAGTTTATTCACATCTTTTATCTTTTATATTTTCTTTACCTTATTTCAATTTACATCTCATTTGAGATTAAGTTGGAATTCACCATACCATTCAATTATTTCCCATTTGTGATTATAATCTAATTTTACTTGGGTTTGCAATCTAATTTTCTATTCTTAAATTCACCAACTCATTTACTTAAAAGCTTATATTGCTAATTTGAGTTATTTTCATCTTATAGTCACAATTCCAAATTATATATGTGTGTGTGTGTGTGTGTGTGTATGTATGTATGTACGTATGTATTGCTGAATTCCTAAGGATACAAATTTTCTTTCAATTTAATTCTTTGTAAATTTTAAATCCACAATTTCAAATTGTAAGTATAACACTTAGTTGCTTAAGGATACAATTCATTACACAATGACCCACAATTAAAAGTCATTTTATATTTCAATTTAATCCAAATCAATTTAATTCTAAGTCCAATTTATTTAACTTATCCCAAGCTAAATTCAAATTTTGTATTCACTTCAATATATTTTATTAACTTCCATTTACTCAAGTTAAATTTTAATTCCAAGATTAAAATTTTCATTTTCTTCTTATGAATATCAACTTCACTTAATAAGTTCAATAGTTGATTCATTTTACTTTACACTTTATTTAAATAGAATTTTCCAGAATTCAATCACCCGGTTATATTCCAAAATCATTTTGAAATAATAATCAACTCATACCTACTTGGTATATTAAATCAAATCTTTGGATTTCCAAACAACTTGTTTTTAGCAAACAAATTTTCCCTTTTGAAATTTCCAAAACAACTGGTATACCCGACAAGTCCAAACAATATCATAACCAACCACTTTGGTAGCAATCCATCACTTTAGAAACTCGAAAATGAATTCTGATGATATGGCCATCATCATCAAGATTATTTTCCAACGACTGAAGTGAGTTCAGTGCTTCCTTACTTTCCCAAATTCATTTCAAAATAATTTCCATTCAAAAATACTTCCCAAAATAATATTCCATTATTGCCTTCAAGTCTTTGGACAACATTCACAAACATTCCCCAGATTTTAAATTTCCAAACTTTCGTTTTCAATACATTTAAAACACTTTTCAAAATTCCAGGGATTTAAATTCCGGTTTAAATCAAATTTAGTTATTCTTATTTTGTACAATTTATACTCATAGAATTTTATTTGATTATAACCATTTCAAATCTTAGATCAAATTTTAAATCCTTAGTTGATTAAGATATCCCATCCAAACAATCAAATATATAATAATTTCAGAAAATTATTTCTTTTATATCAAAATATAATTTTGGGTAAAATTATTTCATTTACCCCTTTTAAAACAATACTATGTCGGTTTATCTTGTTTAAGAGTTTAGAAACCCCTATCGATACGGTTGTACTTCCCGTACCGACCAGAATTCATAAACACTCAATCGATAAGTCAACGCAGTATAAAAACAAACTTTACATTCACTAACAAGTACGCTTTCATATCTATTATTACACTCAACTCATTATGGTGTACTATTGACTCTATTCAATGAGTAATTTCCCCATCAAAGCCTAGGTTGTCGCCTACCTAAGCTCCGATACCAAGTGTAACAGCCCGCAAATCCGTACCCCTTGAGTCATCACTATTCTACATCAATTAACTCAAGTGGAAAAGAAATACAAACCATTAGGGTTAAAGAAGAAAAGATAGAAGAAAGAAGGAACTAAACAATATCAGATTCTAACCATCGCAGCGGAATAAATATAATAGTCAACAATAGAGCTTTACACAAAATGAAAACTATATCTGTTTTATACAACATATCATCAGAGTATCTCAAACAAATCAACAATTACCAGTCAGACAATTTCATACAATCACAACAGCGGATATATACAAGTACGAATAATATGTCTCGGACTCCAGCCCCTCTACTGCTCCATAGCATCCGGTCCTGAACATATAATACTCGGTTTGACCCGAGCATTGCAATGAAATAACACCCGAGTCAGTCTGGAATACCAGCTGATAATAATGCACCCAAATTGATTATTAAAGTTTCAAAAATCCTTTGAAAACAAAAGCATCTCGTAAGACCACCCCACAAATAAACATGTCGGGTTTTTACCTTACGATAGCAAAAACACTTTTTATAGATATCCTCTGATATTATAATAGGGTCTATATACAACTACTGATAAAATAGCCGAAATTGTTACATGATTAAATTCCAGCTACTAGCCACAGAGTGGGTAATACAAACAAAACTCGTAAAAGGCGCGTAGGGAGAATGGATTTCCAACTAATGACTAGGCACCGGGGTACCACCTGTCACAGTACCTGGTCAAGATCAGTTTACCGAGGACCACGCCCGATCCCCTGCAACACAAGGCCCGGATTATCCCTTACTGGATAATCTCGAGTAAGATCACCCCACGGTTGGGATCAGCAACTGCACCACTAAGCCGAAATAAAAGGGACATCTAGACAGGAATGACCTTACTTGGAAATGGGTGCTGCTCACCATGCCTTGCTGCATATCCCCTGGTTTTCAGTCATTCCCGGTTGATGAGGCTTGAGGCTAAGCGTTACCTTTTAGAATGTTTCACTTAGAATGCCCATTGCCCACCTGACGATGTTCCAAAAGCATTCATCCATACAAGTCCGTCTCGAGTTCGAGCGGAATCGAAGGCACTACTCGTACTACATCCATTTTGGAAATATCCTCAGGATTAGTAGCGACCAGCCCTTGCACTTCACTGCTCCATCTTCAACTCCGAACTCGTTTTACCCACGAAAACATACAAACCGGATCAAAGTGGTTTTCGAGAAATAAATCTCCATCCCGGTCTCTTCGAAACGATCAACGCATTTGTCCAATATTGATAGTCGGTGGTTTAACTATCAATTAACATTCACAAACATCCATCACACAATAAATAATTTCCACATTATTTATTTTCCTCAAAATATCTTCGCAAGATATATTTTCATTTTCAAAATCCCTTTAAAACACTTTCCAAAACCCAATTCTTCTCATGGAATGGATTTCCAAATCTTTACTTCCTTTGAAAACATCCAAGTACCGATGTTTAAGGTTTAGAATAATTTAAATACTTTATTCTTGAAAATACATTAAAACATTTATATTAAATCTACTTACATGCTTAATTTAAAATGTACATATACTTTAAAAATATTTCGAATAAAACTTCTTTACAAAAATATAAACTATTTTCTTTAAAATAAAGTTAAGAGATACTAAATTTTAAAATAAAGCTATGAAATCCTATACAAGTTTCAAATTAAACTTTAATTAATTATCTTTAAAATAGAACCATTCATAAAGTATAAATGTTAGTAATATTCTTTTAAACATAAGACTACTTATCATTAAAATAATTGCTCCTTTATCTTAAAATTCTTATAACTTAAATAATTTCTTGAAAACATTTTCTTATACAACTTCAAACCTTTCAACAACTGGCTTTAAAAGCGTACTTGGCTTTTCAGGGAATATACTTCTATTCTAGGATAACTGAAAGAATTCCTTTTATAAATCGCACATGTTTATCCAAATCAATTTTTACATTCATCCCGTATCTTTCCTTTCCATACTTGAAAAATAGCTCCTTTTATTTTTAAAAACATTGTTATTTCTTGGAAATCACTTTCAAATATGTGTTTAAAATATTTAAAATAAAGCTTCTAGAAATTATTTAATTGAAAATAATACTTAAGGAAATATATAGAGGTTTCCTAAGTAATTTAAGTCAATTTACCCTTTTAAATAAAGTTATTAAATTAATTATTTATATTATAATTTGCTTTTCATAACTTAATACTACGTTACCTTTTTCAAATAATTAATTACCATAATCACTTAATCAAATATTAACTTACACTTTAAACAATTTAAAATAATATTTCTTTCTAAAATATTCTAAAATATTTAAACTGCAGATTTATATTTTGAAAACTTTTCTTAAAAACATACTAAAATTTCTAGGAGAAAGCACACTTCTCATTCTTTAAAAATAAATCTCGTTGTTATTTTAAACAATTCACTTTTCCCTTTTTAAACCAAATTTCAAACCCCTCAAATTACCATCCAATTTCTTGAATTAATTCCTTTTAAATTCTTTACTTAAGGATTTCTTTAATTTCCTTTAAACCCAATTTATTTATATATATGTAAATTTCCAGGTTGTATTCACCCAATAATAGCACAACACAATTTGAATTCTCATTTTAATCTATCACAGTATATAAATAAAACACAGCATAACAAGATCTAAATCAATTTATCATAGAATATAAATGAGATATGTATCACTGAATATAAATAAATTTCTATTTGTGAGGAATCCAGTTGGATCCCTCCATCATGTTTCCCTGCATCCACAGATATTGGCACAACATATAAATATCGATTCAATTTGATAGTAATTATCATATCCAGCTAAACAACCAGTCAAACATTTAAATATTAGCTATTTAAATTAATGGTATCCAGATGTGACTGAGGATAACTAACCTTGGGTTTTTGACGAGCGTTCAAATTCAAATTAAATCGAACGGTGTTCGATTTAACCTAAATTTTTACTTGCTCAGAAAGATCCCAGAATTTTTCCACTGCGTAGTACTCGTCTCTGCGATTCCGGCGTCGTCAGTTTCGTCGAATTTCGACCTCGCATGCATTAGTTATGGAATTTATTAGTTTCAATTACAAATTAAAACAAAATTTTCTTTTTTATAATTATTTTACCAAATAAAATCTTGGCCGATACTTCCGAAAATTCGAAATCAAGGCCGTAGGCCTGCTTCTTCTCACGCACAAGATACAGGCATCATCGAACCCATAGCCGCTTCCCAAATCCAAAGTCGCAACCCTCCCTGGTGATGTTTGCCTCGATCGAAGGCCACCATTCCAAAGCTCAACGCCACCTCGACCTCCACCTAGCACGCGCGTGAACTTGGTCGCCTCTAGCACCCCCAAAATCGAGCACGAATGCGATCTCGAGGTTCTCTTCACTACTCTAGTTGGAAATTTTTGACGATAAAGCTTGGATGTGGAGAAAATTGAGGAGGAAGATCATGATGTTTTGGCCATTGAAAAATGAAGACGGCAACCGCGTTTTTTCTTCTAGGGTTTGTTGATAACGTGAATATATAAACGTTAATTAATATTATTTTATTAGTAAAATTCCAAATAACAAGCTTATACAAACGAACTCCAAATCGCACGTGCCGACAGGCGTTTCTAAGGTTTTACCTACGTCTCGAACACAATGGAACGTGTTTCGGAAGCTAATTTAATCGTATGCGCAAGTTACGGAAATAAACGATCAATTTTAAATTAAATCGATTAAAATAGTTTCTATGCGTTTTAAGCTGCCGGGGTCAAACGACAACTCCGATTGCTACAAAAATTGAAATCCGAAAATAACTAACTATTACGGATCCAATGGAACTAGTTTCGTTGAATTCTGAGACTGTGTCCTGGAAGGCTATTTTAACTCGTCGATTAAATCGAGAGATTTTCACAATCGTCGAAATCATCTAAATTTTCACTTTTAAAACTTTATTAACTCTATTATAACTCGTATAAAATTTATATTCACATTAGAAATCATTCTGATTCGGTTTAAATCAAAATTTGATTATTTGCATTATTATATTATTAAATTCCATTATTAAATTAATATAAAATTCCAAATTTAATCGATCGACTTTTAATTCCATCTAATGGTCCAATATTAAAATTCAAACCCAAATAGACTTAAAATAAATTTTAGAATCTAATTTTATATCTATTTACACTCAGAATTACCAATTATCCCAATTCTAATATTAAGTTATTATTATTCAAATTTCAATTAAATTACTGTATATAAAATTTTAACCAATTTTATTAATTTAACCAAAGTATTTTATTTCAAAATTCAAATTATAACACATATTCAACATTTAAAATGAATTAAATGTTCAAATCTAGCGACCAAAAATTCCGGGTCATTATAATTTCTAGTAATTATATATGATTTCAAAGAAAAGAAGTTTTGTAATATAAAATACATTTTTTATGAATTATAAGTTAGTTGTTTTCAAGTAATATTTTACATAGATATTTAAGACCTATTTACAAGTATTTTTAAATTATTTATTTATTTATAAGTTTTGAAAAAGTAAATTGAGTGGCCTTAACACTTAAAGCTGATGGGATAGACTTCTCTATTTGTAAGAGTTAAGAGTGATGTCCAGTAGGGATACAAGAGGTAGAGCTCTAACCACCAGCTTACCTCTTGATCGAGGAATAGTTAAGTAGAAATGATGAAATGTGTTTATCTTTTTGTTTATTTATTTGTTTGAACTGTAATTAACTTTGCTAAATGCTAAACGCTGACGAAGTAGCGTATATATTTGTGAGAGTTAAGATTGGTATCGAGTAAGGATATGACTAATAGAGCTCTAACCTACTAGCTTCCCTCTAGGCTGCGGAATAGTTAAGTCGGGAATTTCAAAAATGAGTTATCATACTTTTTATTTACTCATTTATGAAATTCGTAAATATTATACTTAATACTAAAACCCGACGACGTTGATTTATCTATTTGTGAGATTCAAAAGTGAACTATTTACGCAAGACTTTGACATGCAACCAGCGCTCTAACTTACCCGGCTTCACTCTTAGATAAGAATTAGTTTATTTGGAATGTCGAAAATGGGTAAAGTATAAGAATTATGATTTCTGTAAGCAATCCTTTTTAACAAGATAGTCGCTTAGTCGACTATCGAACTTAACCAAATATTAACTTAGATATTTAAAAGAATGTTTTTAACATAATATAAGTATGTAATGTGTAATGGCCCAGGATTTTCGACCCTCGAAAACCGACATCCATACGTCACTATATAACATGCCGAATAGTCAAGTGCTGGAAATACCAAATCATTAGGGATGAAGAAGAAAAATGTAGCAACCCGCATATTTAACGATTATTTATTTAAATGTTTTATTTAAATATAGTGTCGTTAGTCGGATTTTTAGGTCCTAAATGTTACTTTTCTCAAACGGCCGAATTGGGGCCCGAAACCACCTCCATTGGTTCCAAAATGTCATTTGCGATCTTTTTGAGTATAATCTTTGATATGTTTGGAGTTTGTGAAATTTTGACCCTTTTTCTACTTGGGATTGAGTTTGGGTTCAGCCCCAATCTCCCCTTAACCCTCTAGCCCATTAACTCTTCATCCATTCACCTTCATTTCATTCCTTTAACTTAAGAAAACTGAAAATGGGGGAAAGGAAGAAGAATTAGAGACTCCAAGCCCTAGTTCCATTTGCAAACTCCAAATTCTTGCTTGAAATTCAAAGAGAAGGATAGGTAGGCCTCCTTTTCATCTTCTCCAACTCTTTCTTCTTCAATTTCAGAAAAATTTCCTAAAACCTTAATTGGGAAATATGTGTTTTATTCTTAGATTGAAGCTTGTTGAGTTGAAGTGAAGGTTGGTTGGCCTTCTCCTTGCAAATTGAGCTTATTCTTCTTCTTTGTTTTTGGGTTAAAGGTGAGATTTTTATCTCACATCTATGACTATAAGTATCTTTGGTTGTTAGGTATGAATTCCTAACAATTATTCATGTGCAATTACTTTTGATTCGGATTGGTTTTGTGAACATTGCAAATTTTGGTGTTATGGAAGTATAGAACTCAAAAATAATAGCTTCGATGTTTAGATCATGTTTTGGTGATGAATCGAAATACTTATGGGGCCGGGTAGCCGCCTGGCGTAAATCCCTAGCGTCCGTGCTCATCCGATTGAAGGTTGGGAGAGTTTGCACTTCATTGGTAATAAATAGGAAATGCAGGAAATTGGGTTCATTCGACTGGATCCTCTGTTCAGTCGACTGAGCTGAAGCCCGAAATTTTTCTGGACAGTGTTCAGTCGACTGAACAGAAATTTCAGTCGACTGACCTGCTCCTGTTTTCCTGTTTTGCCTAATTATGCTTATTTTGATTGGTTTTTCGAATGTTATCGATTCATGTTGGTTCTTAGTGGTTGTTATTGCCTCTTTGACTTTGATAACTTATTTTTGACCTCATCCACGGGTTTTTATAAAATAATCTTTCTAATCATATTAAAAGCTCGTTTTTCCAATTTATAAATACTATTTAAAACACACACAATTTTACACTTCGAGGAAGGGTAGTTAAATGGTTGGGAAAAACACGGACCATGAATCTGCGCCTTTATCCTTCTGATTAATCCCCGACCTATTCAATTGATCGTTTTGACCTTCGGGTTTGGTTTACCGATGATATGAGGTGAACTTTGTACTGCTTTGAGTGTGAAATTAACAAACGGATAGTAAACCGTTTAGTGCGAACGAGTGGTTATGGGACTCACGTTACCACTTTTTGGATTCCTTTTTAAGAGTTATGACACATTCCGCCAGTTAGTGGTGTCCGGTACTGGGTCTCCGACCTTCACCAGTACGGTTTGTTACCTTCGGGTATGTGCCTTCGGGTTTGTGCCTTTGGGTTTGTTGCCCTATAGTATCGCTTCCGATGTTGGTCGTTATGAGCCGCATGGGTGATATTGGGTTGCACTTTAGTATCGCTTCCAATGTTGGTCGTTATGAGCCGCATGGGTGATATTGGGTTTGGAGTCTTCGGGCTCATGGATCCTTGTTTGTACAGTACTGAGCTCGAGCAAATTTTACGATGTTTCATTCATATGTATATTCCCTAGGTATCGCCCTTCGGTGTTGGTCTTCTTGAGCCGCATGATACGTAGCGATTACCTTGTGGAACTTGTGTTACCTTTATTGGTATTTGTTATTTGCCTTTTTGGCTTGATTTGGGATATTTGTATCCTTTGTTTCTCTGTGATGCCGATGATATGAGGCTTGTTTTGTTATCATATGATTCATCTTTTGTTAGATGATTGTGTTATCTCCTTTAGAGAATCTGTTATACTTTGTAACCTTGCAGGTTTATTGTTGTTCAGTTTATCTAACTGATTTGTTTAGCTAGACTGACCCGTGTATTTTATACTCGGGTCAGACCGAGATGTTTCAGGTTTGGTGCTTTTGGACTTAGCCTATTTTGCTTCCGCATGGACTACTTGTCTAGCTTCTTTTTGTCATAGCTTTTTCTGTAGTCCTATTTTGTTGTAACTCTAATATGTAATTCTTTTGATTCGTCTGTATATTGTGGTTTGTTATACCACTTGACGTGTATTAGTTTGCATACTCTGTTATGTATCTGTATATGTGTATATGAAGATCTACTGTTCTGTGATGTATATTACATTTGAGTTGTTATATTCTGTTCTGATAGATCCTTCAACCACCTACGGTTTTGTTTTAAGTATTCATTTGGGTATGTCGACCTGCTTGGTATGTCTATTATCGATGTATTCAATAGATAGTTAGAGCAAGGCTATAGATGGTCGCTCCTAACCAGCCTTATTCTCTGTGTTAGTTGACGGCATTACCCTGTAGTGTCCTTGGGTAGCGTGGGTATAGAGGTGGGGTGTTACAGCGTGGTATCAGAGCCAGGTTCAGAACAAAATATGATAAACACAGAATAGATGCACATATTCTGGTACATCAAAGTATATAAGTGATACCAATCTTTGAACCATCGTGTCTCTCTATTCCTTCTTCCATCAAGGGTTAGATAGAATGTGGGAATACGTCTAGGAATGCATTTAAATTCCGTAGAATTCCATATTGAAGTATCTACCTTGTGATTAATCTTGTTCTTATCTTACTTTCAACGTATAGCTGGAAGAGGCAGGGGACGACGTTCGGATGCTGGGCAGTCCAGTGGGTCACATCCGGATGGCGTTTATATGTCTGCCGATCAGTTTTTTGAATTGTTTAGGAGCACTCAGCCTCCAGTCCCTCCTCGAGTATCTCCACCTCGCAAGTCTGCCTTTGCACGTCAATGCAGTGATTTTTCACATCTTGGAGGAAAGCCGTTTAAGGGCTCCGAGTTGTTCTTGAAGTCCAAGCTTGGTTTCGCAAGTGAGAGCGTATCTTCTCTCGCATGGATCTTTCTGACCATGATAGAGTTCTTGTAACTTCTAGCTTATTACAAGAGCGTGCTCTTGATTGGTATGAGCTTATTGTAGCCGAAATTGATGAGTCTACTCTTTCTTGGACTCAGTTTCGAGGACGATTCGAACTCAAGTTCGTTCCTGAATCTGAAAAAGTTTTATTGACCTGTTGCTTCCTTGAGTTGAAGCAAGGGAAATCTTCTGTTTCTGAGTATGTTGCATCATTCGAAGCTTTATCTCAGTATGGTCTTGAATTCATTAGCACTTCTTATAAGAAGAATCTGAAGTTTGTCTCTGGTCTTAAGAAATATCTTAAGAAGTCTTTGTTGCTCCAGCTTAAGCTCTCTTTTGAGGAGTTGGTTGATTCGGCACTTCATCTCAAGACCGTCGAGAAGGAGTGTGATAGTGATGTTGATGTTGAGGTTTCCAAGAACCCCAACAAGAGGCAGTTTCCATTTCAGAAGAAGCCTTTTCCTTCTAAGAGGAAGAAGACTGGTGGTTCTAGCTCTCAGCCGCAGTCTGTTGGAACACCTTTCGTTCGGAAGTGTTTCAATTGTGGTTCTCCTGATCATATTATTCGAGCTTGTCCTAAGTCTCTCTTCTGCCGCTATTGCAGGAAGGAAGGTCATCATGTTTCTGCTTGTCCTACTGTTCGGCTGGTGCCAAGTCTAGCAAGCTTCATGCTGCTAAGGCTTCTCAAGGTCCTTCTCAGCCCAAAGGTATATCTCCACCTAATTTTGGAAGGTTCTATTTTATTTCATGATCATAGTATACGAGTTCTTTTCGATACGGGTGCTTCACATTCTTTCGTATCGAAAAATCTCGTTGATGATTTATCTATGGATGTTTCTTGTATGGTTACTTCTTTAAGGATTGCGAATCCTATTGGGGGATCCACGACCCTTAGCTTGCTTTGTGATAATGTTGAGATTGTTTCATGTGGCTTTTTTTTCCGTGCGAATCTGCACATTATTTCTTGTCTGGGATTTGATATGATTTTGGGTATGGACTGGCTAGTGAGATATGATGCCAGGATTATTTGTTCGGAGAGAATTATATATCTTCAACATCCGGATTCGTCTACTCAGTTATTTCTTGTTCTTCGGGATGTGGATAATTCTGAAATGGCTTTATATTCTCTTGACTCGCGAGATGATGATGATATATCTCGTATTCCTATTGCTTGTGACTTTTCTGATGTTTTTGAGCCTGTTTTGGGTTTGCCACCTAAGCGGGCAATTGAGTTCCGCATTGATCTCATTCCAGGCGTACAGCCAGTTAGTCATCCTCCCACGAGGATGTCTATAAAGGACAATGAGGAACTCAAGAAGCAGCTTTTAGAGCTTGAGTCCTAGCAGTTGATTCAATCCAGTTTTTCTCCGTGGGGATCCGCGGTCGTCTTTGTGAAGAAGTCTGATGGAACTCTTAGGCTTTGCATTGACTATCGCAAGCTTAACGAGTTAACCATCAGGAATAGGTATCCATTGCCTAGGATCGATGATATGTTCGATCTATTGAGTGGTGCTAAGGTCTTTTCTCGGCTCGACCTTGCCACAGGTTTTCATCAGTTGCGAGTCGCGGAGGATAGCATACCTCTTACCGCTTTCCGCACTCGTTATGGTTCTTTTGAGTGGCTAGTTATGCCGTTCGGTTTGACGAACGCTCCTGCTTTCTTTGTTGATCTCATGAATCGAGTATTCCGGGAATATCTCGATAAGTTTGTCCTTGTGTTCATTGATGATATCCTTATTTATTCTAAGTCTGAAGCTGAGCATGCTAATCACTTGAGAACTGTCTTGAGTACTCTCCGTCATCATCAGCTTAGAGCCAAATTCTCCAAGTGCCCCTTTTAGGAGAATAAGGTTAAGTTTTTAGGCCAAGTTGTATCTTCTGATGGCATTTCTGTCGATCCCTCAAAGATCGAAGCCATCCAGAATTGGAAGAGGCCTGAGAATGTGCATGAGATTCATAGTTTCCTTGGATTGGCGGGTTATTACCGTCGGTTCATTAAGGATTTTTCCCGTGTTGTGCTTCCTCTCACCAGCCTTACTCGGAAAGGCATTCGTTTTATTTGGTCCGACAAGTGTGAAGCTTCCTTTCTGACATTAAAGGAACTTCTCACTAATGCTCCTATTCTAGTGGTTCCCGAGGGGAATCATGATCTTGTTGTTTACACTGATGCTTGTGGTAGTGGTCTCGGTGCTGTTCTTATGCAGAAGGATCGGGTAGTTGCTTATGCTTCTAGGCAACTGCGTCATAATGAAGTTCGCTATGCCACTCATGATCTTGAGTTAGCCGCCATTGTCTTTGCCTTGAAGATTTGGCGACACTATTTATTAGGCGAGCACTTCATTCTTTATACCGATCATAAATCTTTGAAGTACTTATTCACTCAAAAGGAACTCAATATGAGACAACAGCGTTGGCTCGAGTTTCTTGCCTCCTATGACTTTGATATCCAGTATACCCCTGGAAAGGGTAATCGTGTTGCTAATGCACTTAGTCGCAAACATTCGGCTGTTATTTCTATGATGCTTGCCGAATGGGATAGTCTTGAGATTCTATCTTTTTGTGAAATTCGTGATCGAGGTTCTGATTCTCCTATTCTATTATTTAGTTCGGGAGCTCGACCTATTTTATTGGATCGTATTGCCGATGCTCAGCGGCATGATCCTGATTTGTTGCATCTTATTCAGCTTTGTGGGTCTGGATCCTGTGATGAGGCGTTGCGGGATTTCAGCATTGATTCTCATGGGTGTCTTCGCAAGAAGAACCGTCTTTTTGTGCCTTCTGATTTTGCACTTAGGCATGACATTATTGATGATTGTCACCACTCTAAGTATACCATTCATCCTGGTAGTAGTAAGATGTATGCCAATATGCGTCGTCTTTATTATTAGGAAGGCATGAAGCGCGATGTGGCGGGTTATGTGAGTAATTGCATAACTTGTCAGCGTGTTAAGGCCGAACATCAGCGTCCTTCTGGTCTTCTTCAGCCTCTAGAGATTCCATTGTGGAAATGGGATCAGATTTCTATGGATTTCATTGATGGCCTACCTCGTTCGAGATCGGGCCATTCTAGTATCTGGGTTATTGTTGATCGCCTCACCAAGTCTGCTCATTTTATTCCTATTAAGTCTAATAGGACTGCTTCGCATTGGTCTAAGTTGTATGTCAAGGAAATCGTGAGACTTCACGGTGTTCCTAGTTCTATTGTGAGTGATCGTGATCCTTTATTCACGAGTCATTTTTGGAAGAGTCTTCAGCAAGCTTTGGGAACAAAGGTTAATTTTAGCACAGCTTATCATCCGCAGTCTGACGGACAGACTGAACGGGTGAACCGTATCTTGGAAGATCTTCTCCGTATTTGTATTTTTGATTTTGGTGGTAGTTGGGAGGATCACCTACCTCTTGTCGAGTTCTCCTACAACAATAGTTTTCAGTCTAGTATCGGTATGGCTCCTTTCGAAGCCTTATATGGAAGGCCATGTCAATCACCTTCTTGTTGGTTGGGATCTCGGGAGAAGCTTATTCTTGGCCCAGATTTTGTTCGTGACTCTTCTGAGAAGATTGATCTTATTTGTTTGAGAATGAAAGAGGCACAGAGCCGCCAGAAATCCTACGCGGAAAACCATAGGAAGCCTCTCGAATTCTCGATTGGTGATCTTGTCTTTATTCGTGTTTCTCCTTTGAAAGGGGTTATGCATTTCAGTACGACTGGGAAATTGGCTCCTCGCTTTATGGGACCATTTTCTGTTACTGAACGTATTAGCCCTGTGGCTTATAGAGTTTCACTTCCTGCCCATTTATCTGGCATTCATGACGTGTTTCACGTCTCTCAACTTCGAAAGTGTCTTCGGGAGTCGGATTCTGTTATTACTTCTCCTGATTTGCAAGAGCTTGAGGTCTCACCGGACTTATCGATTGTACAGCAGCCTATTCACGTACTTGACACGGAGGTGCGACACCTTCGGAACAAGGACGTGCCGCTCGTTAAGGTTCAATGGTCCGCTAGTCCCAATGACTGTACTTGGGAAACCAGAGAGTATATCGAGCGATCTTATCCGGGTTTTCTATCTTTGCTTGGGAACGGTGAGTTTATCTTTTCATCTCAAGCTTATTTCCTTTTCTTTTGGTTGTTGTAAGTATGTAGTTGTTACAAATATCGTCTCTAGGAATTGCGGGGACGCAATTTTGTAAGGAGGGGAGATCTGTAACAATCCGCATATTTAACGATTATATATTTAAATGTTTTATTTAAATATGGTGTCGTTAGTCGGATTTTTAGGTCCGAAATGTTACTTTTTGCAAACGGTCGAATTAGGGCTCGAAACCACCTCCATTGGTTCCATAATGTTGTTTGCGATCTTTTTGAGTACAATCTTTGATATGTTTGGAGTTTGTGAAATTTTGACCCTTTTTCTACTTGGGCTTGAGTTTGGGTTCAGCCCCAATCTCCTCTTAACCCTTTAGCCCATTAATTCTTCATCCATTCACCCTCATTTCATTCCTTTAACTTAAGAAAACTGAAAATGGGGGAAAGGAATAAGAATTAGAGACTCCAAGCCCTAGTTCCATTTGCAAACTCCAAATTCTTGCTTGAAATTCAAAGAGAAGGATAGGTATGCCTCCTCTTTATCTTCTCCAACTCTTTCTTCTTCAATTTCAGAAAAATTTCCTAAAACCTAAATTGGGAAATATGTGTTTTATTCTTAGATTGAAGCTTGTTGAGTTGAAGTGAAGGTTGGTTGGTCTTCTCCTTGCAAATTGAGCTTCCTCTTCTTTGTTTTTGGGTTAAAGGTGAGATTTTTATCTCACATCTATGACTATAAGTATCTTTGGTTGTTAGGTATGAATTACTAACAATTATTCATGTGCAATTGCTTTTGATTCGGATTGGTTTTGTGAACATTGCAAATTTTGGTGTTATGAAGGTATAAAACTCAAAAATCATAGCTTCAATGTTTTGATCATGTTTTGGTGATGAATCGAAGTGCTTATGGGGCCGGGTAGCCGCTTGGCGTAAATCCCTAGCGTCCGTGCTCGTCCGATTGAAGGTTGGGAGAGTTTGCACTTCATTGGTAATAAATAGGAAATGCAGGAAATTGGGTTCAGGCGACTGGATCTTTCTGTTCAGTCGACTGAGCTGAAGCCCGAAATTTTTCTGGACAGTGTTCAGTCGACTGAACAGGAATTTCAGTCGACTGACCTGCTCCTGTTTTCCTGTTTTGCCTAATTATGCTTATTTTGATTGATTTTCCGAATGTTATCGATTCATGTTGGTTCTTAGTGGTTGTTATTGCCTCTTTGACTTTGATAAATTATTTTTTACCTCATCCACGGGTTTTTATAAAATAATCTTTCTAATTATAATAAAAGCTCGTTTCTCCAATTTACAAATTCTATTTAAAACACACAAAATTTCGCACTTCGAGCAAAGTGGAAGGGTGGTTAAATGGTTGGGCAAAACACGGACCATGAATCTGTGCGTTTATCCTTCCGATTAATCCCCGACCTATTCAATTGATCGTTTTGGCCTTCGGGTTTGGTTTACCGATGATATGAGGTGAACTTTGTAATGCTTTGAGTGTGAAATTAACTAACGGATAGTAAACCGTTTAGTGCGAACGAGTGGTTATGGGACTCACGTTACCACTTTTGGATTCCTTTTTGATAGTTATGACACATTCCGCCAGTTAGTGGTGTCCAGTACTGGGTCTCCGACCTTCACCACTACGGTTTGTTGCCTTCGGGTATATGCCTTTGGGTTTGTGCCTTCGGGTTTGTTGCCCTATAATATCGCTTCCGATGTTGGTCGTTATGAGCCGCATGGGTGATATTGGGTTGCCCTCGACGTTGGTCGTTATGAGCCGCATGGGTGATATTGGGTTTGGAGTCTTCGGGCTCATGGATCCTTGTTTATACAGTACTGAGCTCGAGCAAATTTTATGATGTTTCATTCATATGTATATTCCCTAGGTATCGCCCTTCGGTGTTGGTCTTTTTGAGACGCATGATATGTAGCGATTACCTTGTGGAACTTGTTTTTATTGGTATTTGTTATTTGCCTTTTTGGCTTGATTTGGGATATTTGTATCCTTTGTTTCTCTGTGATGTCGATGATATGAGGCTTGTTTTGCTATCATATGATTCATCTTTTGTTAGATGATTGTGTTATCTCCTTTAGAGATATCTGTTATACTTTGTAACGTTGCAGGTTTATTGTTGTTCAGTTTATCTAACTGATTTGTTTAGCTAGACTGACCCATGTATTTTATACTCGGGTCAGACCGAGATGTTTCAGGTTAGGTGCTTTTGGACTTAGCCTATTTTTCTTCCGCATGGACTACTCCGCTAGCTTCTTTTTGTCATAGCTTTTTGTGTAGTCCTATTTTGTTGTAACTCTGATATGTAATTCTTTTGATTCGTCTGTATATTGCGGTTTGTTATACCACTTGACGTGTATTAGTTTGCATACTCTGTTATGTATCTGTATATGTGTATATGAAGATCTATTGTTATGTGATGTATATTACATTTGAGTTGTTATATTCTGTTCTGATAGATCCTTCAACCACCTATGGTTTTGTTTTAAGTATTCATTTGGGTATGTCGACATGCTTGGTATGTCTATTGTCGATGTATTCAATAGATAGTTAGAGCAAGGCTGTAGATGGTCGCTCCTAACCAGCCTTATTCTCTGTGTTAGTTGACGGCATTACCCTGTAGTGTCCTTGGCTAGCGTGGGTATAGAGGTGGGGCGTTACAAAAAAGTTAGAAGGAAACAGAACCAACAACACCGAATCTCACAATTGCAGTGGAACAAATATAATATATAATGACAGATTTTCATACAAAAGAATCTATATCAGTTAATATACTTATAATCATCAAAGTACAACAATCAACAAATCAATATGGACAGTTATAGTAACTTGTCCTCACCAGTGCCGACTATACAGTCTACACACGCAGCGGAAAATAACAAGTACGGAAATACGTTTCTGTAATCCAGCTCGTCTCCTGAGCTTCATAACATCCTAACTTTAATCTGCAATACTCGGTCTAATCCAAGCATTATAATAAATAACACTCGTTTCAGTCTGGAAAACCAACATGAGAAAACACACTCAATTTGAAATATTACGATTTTTAAAATCCTTTTAAAACAAAGGAATCTCATAAGACCACGTCGCATATAAACACGACGGGACCCGGTCTTTTCCAATCCAAAACGATAAAATTTTAAAGGCTTAATTTGTTTAAAATAAACAATTCTATAATCAGGGTGTCATATTCATATATGGAAGTTCATTCCATATATTTACTTTATCATGACCTGTCCATCGAAATTAAATCGCTTGTAATCATCCCATTTTCTGAAATTCAGAATAGTGAGCAGTACAAGTCAATTTACTTCTAATAAAACGTGTCTCCGTTTACTCTAACTACTTTAATTTTTTTTGGCTACTTGATGACACCGACAATGATAAATGAAATCGGTATTCAAGAGAAATATCAATCAAAACATAGATCATTACCTCGGCCAACGGTTTATATGTAATATTAAATCCATGTATAAATCAGAACTAAAATGATCCCAAATAACTGAGTCAAATTATGTATTTTAAATCCAGATTATTTGTCAATCCAAGAAATTTATGAAACAATTTATCCTTAATTAAATTAAATTTAAATAGTCCATTAATAGATAATTTATTTATTAATCAACATATAATGAATTAAATAGGTCATTACTTATTCATTCACTTCCATCGTTTAAATCATTAATTTTTACATTGCAGAAATCTTGGTGACATTAGTTCAGATGGAACTACTTGGAGATAGGAGCTCGACACAAAAATATGCTCGTTGTCTGGATTTGAAATGGAGTAGAAATATTGTTTTAAAACTTATAGACTTTTAATACCATAATTAATTTAAATTTACTTTTGTAACATTACAACCCAAACCAAAGAAGACCCAGCCAAATACAATTCAAGCCCATTCCCTTTCCATGCTCATCCTTTCCAGTTTTCCTTTCTCCTCTCTTCTTTCATTTGAAATGCACGAAGACGTGCACGTGCTTGGATACCTGCACATGCACCCAACCTCTGGCCACCGAAACTTGCCGCCAGCCATCCCCACACATCACCTTCGACCCCGCCACCACATCCATCCACCTGGAACCCATGGCCAACCTCTAGTTCAAAAAATCGAACTCCAAATCCAAAACCTAGAACAAAAGCCTCCCCATTCAATCACCTGGCCACATCACCTACGGCCATCATTCACCACTAGCATTCACCCAGAGACTCGCCACCATCTCCTCTTCCTTTTCCTCCATATGCGCATGCCCCTACGTTCTCCTTTTATTCGCCATTTCCAAAAACTCGAAACCCAAAAGCCACATCACGAAACCCTACATCGACCTCGTCCAGCCTATCCTCTCAACTAAAAATTTCTGCGTTATTTTTCCTAGGTGCGCCATAGACTAAGTATCCTCCACCCCTAACGACAAGCCACGGAATCCATTGCATCGCCTAACTTTGGTATCACCCCACTTCCGTTCATTCCTCAATCTCTTCCTCCACACATCTCTAAAAGTTCCCAAACTACCCCTAAAAATAGAGCTAGTTTTTCGAGAACAATTTCAACTATATAACCCATTTTTTAAATTGTAATGGTTGAATTCTTGCCTTAGTTGACCTACTTACTGTAATATGGGTTTTTCTTCCTCCTTGTTCAATGAATTTCAATGAAATAAACTTTTCATAGCGTAACAACCCGCAAATCCAAACCCCTTGAGTCAACACTATTTCTACATCAATCGACTCAAGTTGAACAGAAATACGAACCATTTAGGTTAAAGAAGAAGAGGTAGAAGAAGAAAATAGAAAACAACATCAGAATCTAACCATTGCAGCGGAATAAAATGTAATAGATAATAAATGATCTTTACACAAAAACAAATATATATCTGTTATACATTACATTATCAGAGTGCATCAATCGCAAAACACACAATTGGCAGTAATCATAACTTGCCTTCATACAACTGAGTACACAAGTAAAAAACACAGTGGAATATATATAAACAAGTACGGGAGTACGTATCTACATACAGCTCGTCTCCTGAGCTCCACGGCATCATAACATGTATCCTATAATACTCGGTCTGACCCGAGCATTATAGTTAAATAACACCCGAGTCAGTCTGGAATACCAGCGTGAGAAATCACACTCAAATTGATTACTAAAATTTCAAAATCCTTTTGAAAACAAAAGCAGCTCATAAGACCACGCCACAAATAAACATGTCGGGTTTTTACCTTACGATAGCTAAAACACTTTTTATTAAAATCCTCTGATATTATAATAGGATCCATATACAAATAATTATTAAAATAGCCGAAATTGTTACATTCATTAAATTCCAGCTACTAGCCACAGAGTGGGTAATACAAACAAAACTCATAAAGGGCGCGTAGGGAGAATGGATTTCCAACTAATGACTAGGCATTGGGGTACCACCTATCACAGTACCTGGTCTAGATCAGCGTATCGAGGATCACTCCTAACCACCTGCAACACAAGACCCGGACTACCCCATACTGGATAGTCCCGAATAAGATCACTCCACGGTTGGGATCAGCAACCGCACCACTAAGCCAAAATAAAAGGGACATCTAGACAGGGATGACCTTACCTAGAAATGGGTGCTGCCCACCATGCTTTGCTGCATAACCCTTGATTTTTAGTCATTCCCGGTTGATGAGGCTTGAGGCTAAGCGTTACCTTTTTAGAACATATCCCTTGGAATGCCCATCGTCCACCTGACGATGTTCGAAAGCATTCATCCATACAAGTCTGTCCCGGGTTCGAACGGAACTGAAGGCACTATTCCTACTACATCCATTTTGGGAATATCCTCAGGATTAGTAGCGACTAGTCCTCGCACTTCACTGCTCCATCTTCTAATCCAAACTGGTTTTTTCATGAAAACATACAAACCGGATCGAAGTGATTTTCGAGAAATAAATCTCGATCCCGCTTTCTTCGAAATGATCAACGCATTTGGCCAATATTGATAATTGGTTATTTAACTATCATTAATATTCACAAACATCCATCAACTATAAATGATTTCTCCAAATTATTTATTTATCTCAAAAATATCTTCACAAGATATATTTTCACTTTCAACCCTTTTCGAAATTTCAAACTATCTTCCTTTCTCAGAATAAATTGCAAGTATTTTCTATTTACACTGAAATCACCAAGCACAAAACTTTAAATTTTAAAAATAATTTAAAACGCTTTACTCTAAAATATAATTTAATATATTTATTTTAAAAACTACTTCAATAATTTATTAAAAATACATACTATAGGAATATCTGAAAATAAGGTTACTTTATAAAATATAAAACTAGGTTTCCACTTTTTAAAGAAAAATACTAAGTCACTTTTTAAATAATTACTACGATAATAGATTTGAAAAATATTTACTTAAGAATTCTAATATTTAGAAATAATAAATTCCTAAAACAAGATTTTTAAAACAACATTAAACTTTTATCTTATATTTAAAAAGTTGCTTTGAAAACGTACTTGGCTATCCAGAGAAATATACTTCTCTTCACATTCTTCTTTAAATTTCCAATTCAAACACTTGAATCAATTTCCAAATTGATTTCCAATTCACTCCCTTTTATTCCAAAATTCATTAATTTCGGATTTTATTCCTTTATTATGATTTAAAGTACTTCTAACTGAAAATACCAATTTTAGATTTCTCAACTTACTTCTTAATCCTTTTTAAATAAATTTAAACTTTAAATTTTAAAATAATTCTTTATTACTTTAAAATAATATCACTAAATTTTACAATTCATTAATTTCTGTTTATTCAAAATCTTTGTTTCTGTTCATACTCGAAGTTATTTATTAGTATTTTAATATCACTTTCATTTCCTTTCAATTCATTCTTAATTTATTCAAATTTCTATAATTATTTCGCTTACAAATTCACTTCTTTTATTTTCTTTCCAAAATCCAATTTATATATTTTGGTAATTCATTATACCAAATATATCCAATCAAACCACAGCATTCAATATTCCAATATAATTCATCAAAGAACATGTAATCACAACAGAGAATATTGAATAACTTAAATAAATGTTGAGGAATCCAGTTGGATCCCTCCAACCTGTTTCCCTGCATCCAAAGATGTTAGCACAACATAAAATACCAATTCCACTTCGAGGTGGAATATCGTGGTATATGGGATTAAATATAATATCATCCGCTATTATGCGGCGCATAGGGTCTCATCCGCTATAAAATGCGGGAAATCAATCATTCCAAGATGTTATATATACTATAATATAGCACATCGATCAATTCAACCATTCAAACAATTATTTAAATTTAATCATTTAAATTTAAATTTAAATTCAGCTGAGGGAGATTAACTCACCTTTAATTCTTGTTTTGCAATTCGGCCCAAACCGGCTTGCTTCTATCAGATTTTAACCTTGTATAATAATCATAAGATTTATTGACACTTTGAAATAACTTGAACAATTTATTTGATTTTATAAATTTAATTAACCAATGATTCTATTTTAACTAATAATTTTAGTTTGAATTAATTTTCCTTAAATAGATTATTTTTAATACCTAAAATAATTGAACAAGTTAGTTGACGGTTTAATCACATAATTCTTTATTTTAAATATAAACTAGTAAGTTCAAATATATACCTACACTTTGAAATAATCGAACGGTTACTATTTGTGCATAGATCTTCCTGTAAATAAAAATTTCTGTGTATAAATATTTATATAAATATCAACAGTAATTTGTCTTGCTGATATTATATTTTCTAACCTATACATACATTTATAGACCTCAAACTAAAATATAACTGAACCTTACTGTAATCAATTTTCGATTAAGCTATACTATCTCAATATAAATTGTTTAAACTAAAATAAAATAAAAATACCTTACTGTAAATTCTTATTTTCAGTACTCTTTTTTTTCTTTTTATTCAGCATATATATAATTTTTTATTCAATACTGAATTATAAACAGGAATAGATACCTCACTGCTAAACCCTAACCTGCCTCTACGAAGCCTCACGGAAAACCCAGTCCCCAATCAAACTCGCCGACCCTCTCTCCTACGCTTGCGACTTCGAACCTTCCCCTTTATTGCCCCCACGCGCGTGCGACGGAGCTCAACCCTCCCCTTCTCGCGCTTGCACACCCTACGATGTAGCGCCTGCTGCCAAATGAACGCCTCGCCTTCCTCCAATCTCGCGAGCATAACTGCCTCGAGCTCGAAAATTGAACAAAATGAACAGCAGCAATTTGAATTCGAACGAAATGATTTTTTCAAGGAAGGAAGGCCGCGATTTGGGAATTATGTAGTGGACTGGAGACTGAAGGGTGAGAAGGAGAGTGAAGTGGAATATCGGCATCCTACCATATTTTTGTTCGGCGATGGATTTCTTTAGAATGAAATTATAAAGTAAAGAATGGAAAAAAAAACTCAGCAATGTTTCCAGATTTCCAATTCCATTATATTTACTTTTTCGGCTGATATAAAGTTGATGGAGGAGATGTTTGTGTTCTGTACTATACTTGCTACAGTGCTTGAGAGATGATAGAATCATGGCTGATAGTGACTGTGACGACCCGAAATTTTCAAGCAATTAAAATCGGAGTATTTAATTGATTTTAAGTATTCAATAGAGCAATTTTAACTTGAATTATGAATATCACAATTTATTTGATAATTTAATTATTGAATTAAATAATCTGAAGTTGGGAAATATTATTGAATCTAGAATTTTAAGCCGATTAAGAATAATTTGAAGGCTTGTAAAATTTATATTGATAACACTGAAGATAATAGAAGTTGTAGAATTGAAATTAACAGTGGTTTGTTCAGTTTTAAAATTTTATAGTTTAAATTGAATTTAAAAATAGCCTTCCGAGGCACGGTCTCGGAATTTGACGAAACCAGTTCCATTGGATCCATAATATTGAATTATTATCGGATTTCAAATTTCGTAGTGATCAGAGTTGTTGTGTGAGCGTACGTTATATAAACGCGCTGAAATCTATATTGAATTCAATTTAATAACTAGGTACCTAAACAAGATATTTTTGAATATAAAAATATAAATTTTTAAATCAGCTGCTACCTGTATTCCCTTAAGCCTACAAATCTCTGTTGTAGCCGACAATCTTCTGAAGCAAGTCGTTTCCCTCGTTTTAAAATATCACTTCTTTCCCCTTCATTTCATTTCGGCCGAACCTATAAAAAAACACATTCTATGGCCGAAGCCTTCTTCTTTCTGGCTTCATTTTCAAAACCAAGATGAAATCAAATCCCCTTTTTATTTTTCGTTCGTTCGAAACCAAATTGAACGAATTCGTTCAAATTTATTGGGAGCGGTCGCGAGCTTTGAATGAAGGGGCGTCGTTCATGCTGGAATCGAAGGTCGCGACGGCGACGTGGATGAAAATCTCGAACGACGAGCTTCGGTGGAGAATCTGGAGGGGGCGAATCTCATGACTGGGGGAAGCTCGAGCTCGGGATCTAGAACACGGCAACCGCGGGGCAAGTGATTTAGGGTTTCGTCTAATTGTCGTTCGCGAACAGGGTGGTGGGGGTGATTGGAAAGGGGGAAGTGGATTACGAGATGTTGGGGTTGCACGAATTCAAGGAGGTGGCGACGGCTACAAGCGGCGGCAACGCGACTTCGGCTAGGGTTTCGTGAACGATGTGTGAGGCACGTCGATGGAGGCGGCGCTGTGGGGTTCGTTTGAACAGTAAAGAGGCCTGCTCGTGATGTTTGAGAGTGATTGGTAGTAAGGTATGAAATCGAGAAATCAAATCAAGAATGAAGTGGATTGCAAATGTAAAGGGAAATGTGAGTTAATCTCACTCAGTTAATTTAAAATTTAAATGATTAAATTTAAATAATTGTTTGAATGGTTGAAATTGATTGATGTGCTATAGTATAGTATATTCTGGGATTGGCATATTATTGTGCTAACAACTGTGGATGCAGGGAAAACAGGTTGGAGGCATCCAACTGGACCCCTCAACATTATTATTTAATATTCTCTGTTGTGATTACTTGAAATTCTATGATGAATATATTGGAATATGGAATGTTATGATTTGATTATATTTGAGTATAATGAATTACCAAAAATATATAAATCGGATTTTTAAAAAGAAAATAAAGGAAGTAAATTGTAAACGAGATAATTAGAGAAAATTGAATAAATTAAGAATGAATTGAAAAGAAATGGAAGTATGTTAAATACTAATAAATAACTTCGAGTATGGAAAAAAAGGATTGAATAAACAGTAATTAAGGAATTGTAGAATTATGAGATAATTAAATTTAAATGGATAAGCATTATTTTAAAAATTAAAGTTTAAATTTATTTAAAGGAATTAATAAGTAAACTGAGAAAATCTAAATTGGTATTTCAATTACAAGTATTTTAAATCATAATTAAGGAATAAAATCTTAAATTAAAAGATTTTGAATAAATGAAGTAAATTGGAAATCAATTTGGGAATTGATTTAAGTATTTGAAATTGGATATTTGGAAGAATAAATTCAAGGTGGGAATTTATTAAAGGAATGAGAAAAAATTTTGAAAAATAAATAGTGATTTTTTTTAAAGGATGAGAAGAGAAGTATATTTCTCTGGATAGCCAAGTACGTTTTCAAAGTAAGTTTTTTAAAAAAAAGGTTTTAATGTTGTTTTACAAGTATGTTCTTGGAAATTTATTATTTATAAATGTTTAAAATTCTAAAGTAAATATTTATTCAAATCTATTACCGTAGTAATAATTTATAAAGAATGACTTAGTAATTCTGTTTTAAAGGTGAAAATCTACTTTATATTTATAAAGTAAACTTATTTTCAAATATTCATATAACATATATTTTCAATCAATTATTGAAGTAGCTTTAATTTAAATATTTTAAAGTAAATTCTAAAGTAAGTAATTTGTTAATCTATTATCGTAATAATTATTTAAAGAATGATTTGGTATTTTCTTTAAAGAAGAAAATCTAATGTATAGTTACAAGGTAACCTTATTTTAATTGGTTTCTAAAGTATTATTTTAAATTAAGTACTAAAGTAAGTTTTATAAATTAAACATACTTTACAATTAAAGTGTTTCGAAATTATTTTTAAAATCTAAAATCTTGTGCTTGGTGATTTCGGTGGAAATAGAAATATTTGGAATTTATTCTGAGAAAGAACGATAGTTTGAAAACTGTTTTCAAAGGGGTTTGAAAGTGAAAATATATCTTGTAAAGATATTTTGAGATAAATAAATAATTTGGAAAATTATTTATTGGTTGATGGTTGTTTGTGAATATTAATTGATAGTTAAATAACCGACTATCAATATTGGCCAAATGCGTTGATCGTTTCGAAGAGACCGGGATCGAGATTTATTTCTCGAAAACCACTTCGATCCGGTTTGTGCGTTTCGTGAAAACGATTTTGGGTTCGAAGATGGAGCAGTGAAGTGCAAGGGCTAGTCGCTACTAATCCTGAGGATATTTCCAAAATGGATGTAGTAGGAATAGTGCCTTCGGTTCTGTTAACCCTCAATTTTCTACGACTCAAGAACTGTACAACCTAAGGAAGTACACGACTTAAAGCATTGACGACCTAACAACTCAGAGTACTTCACGACCTGCGACTTAAGGTATGGACGACCTAACGAGTTAAGGTCTAGACGACCTAAGAATTGAAACGGTCTAAGCAGTTCACGACTTAAGAAGTTACGATCTAACAACCTAAAAAGGGTACGACTTAACGACTCAAGGCACGAAAATGTTAGGACAACTACACTTAAGTCGCAACCGACTTACGACCTTTGCTAGGTCGTTCACGACTTAAGACTACGGAGTCAAGATTCAATGCCGCATCACTTACAAGAGGACCGGTTGACTCGTTTGCAACTTAGGACTTGTGATATATATGAGCAAGCTTACCAGTTGGGCCACGACCCACGACTTAGTTTGAGTCGGCCACGACCTAAAGCTACCGAGTTAAAATCCCATGCCGTGATACTTATGCCGCATCTTTTTAACTCATTCGCGACTTAGGACTTATGACATGAATTCAGGTAGACAAGCTTACCTCTACTAAACCGTGGACTTGGCTCGATAGGTCGACCACGACTTATCCTAAGTCGGCCACGACTTAGGACTTGGCAATAATTCCTGCCCAGAATTCTCTATAAATACATTGCCATCTCCAACTTTCAGAGGACTTTGAGGGGGGGACAATCTCTTCAAGCGCCGATACTCTGCCAATTTCTAAATCGACTCTATACTTGAAGTTTCAAAGAACATTACAAGCTACTTGGAAAGACTTTCACACGTCCGACATGGATTCGAAGACTTTCATCTACATCGAAGCTTAAGCTACTTGTTCAAAGTGTTTTGTAACTAAAGAGATTTGTACTTGAAGAGCATTGTATCGTTTTGTAACAAGATCAGTAATAAAGATACTTAAAGTGGACGTAGGCTACTCCTTAAGCCGAACCACTATAAAATCGCTTTCTCTTACTGTATTTTCTGTTATTTTAGCTGATATTCTGTTCCCGAACCATTGGGTGGTGCTTTCACATTCACACTTCACACACCGGGGTGTTAGCGTTCAATCTTAAGCGTTAACATTTTTGGTGCTTTCACTAAGAACCCAACTTAGGATACTTCCATCATTGCTCCGCAAAAGTTTGTGGAAAGAGTTTCTCTCAAAACCAGAAGTCCATCGGAAATCATGGCTCCTGGAAGAAAGGGTAAATCTACTATATCCGAAACGGCTCAAGAAGGGACCTCTGCTTCCCCAATACCAAATCAGGCAACTCCTACTATCGGAGTCACAAGAGCTGAATTAGACGATGCAGTGTCCAGGTTATATCAACAGATTGAAGCTCAAAACGCTTTAATGACGGATAGATTGAATGCCATGCTTGGGGCAAGTCGACAACTAGAAAATAACGAAGTAAACCTTGCCGAAGATGTTCATGATTCCCAGGACAAAAGTATTCCTCGAAGAACAGCTGGCATCGCCACAGGGGCACCTTCCCAAGCTGGGGGTTCAAGGCCGCAACCAACTGTTCACGAATATTTGCCAAGGCAAACTTTCGAAAGAACAGCCGACGTCCGCCCAGCGAGGCCTCTGAACGACGAGGAGTATCTATCAGGGATGGTTCGCCAAATCATGAAAGAGAGCATGCAAAGGGAAGAAGACGAAAAAGACTAGGGCTTTGCTCCAAGCAAGACTCCATTCACTGAAAAGATCTTGAAAGCAGAATTTCCAAAGAAATTTGTGCCTCCTACTATCCCGGCCTATAATGGAATTAGTGACCCTAACCATTTCCTATACAAGTACGATTGGCATATGACAGGGGCAAGAGCATCTGACGAGGTTAAATGTCGATACTTTCCAGTGTACTTGGAAGATGTGGCCCTACTTTGGTTCACAAAGCTACCGGTTCGGTCTATAGACCAATTCTCCGACTTAACTCGAAAATTTAAAGAACAGTTCGGGCTATATGCATCGAAGGCAAAGGATATAATGTCGTTGTCCAGCCTTGAGCAAGCACCCGGAGAATCTATCAAATCTTTCTTGAATCGCTTCCACATAGCTTTGGCCGAAGTAGACAATGCAGAGCCCCGAATGATCCTGACCTACTTGATGCGAGCCATCGACAAGTCGAGTGAATTCGAAAAATGGCTGAAAATGAAGGAGCCGAACTCACTTGACAAGTTTTATAAAAAGGCCGACGAATTCATGCGACTAGAAAGCCTATCTGGGCCAGCAAAAGTAGTTGTTGCCAAAGTCGAGGATAATAATGTTGCTTCTAACAAGAGAGAATCTGGTAACCAGAAAAGGAAAAATGACGAAGGAAAGAAGCAGAAAAATGAGAAGAAACCTCGCCGCTTCGATCCCTCAGACTTTACTCCTTTAACTGATACTCCAGAGAATATCTTTTTCGCAACTAAGGATGTTGTTGAGTATCCCAACCACCTGAGATGAAGAGAGGTGCAGTGAATAATGGGAAGTTCTGTCGATTCCACAATCAACCTGGCCATGACACTGACCAATGTCGCCAGTTAAAAAACGTGATTGAAGAATTGCTGAAACAAAATAAGCTGCAATAGTATGTGAAGAAAAACAGAGTCGACCCAACCTCATCCACTCAGGGACAACAACGTCAATCTGGTTTAGGCAACAAAACTGCAGCGCAAGAATCTGAAAAACTTTTCATTGACGTTATCACAGGAGGTCCTCACCCAGCAGGCGAAAGTTGGGACGAGTTGGAGAGATATGCTTATGCTTTGAGAAGAAATTAACCAAAGTGTTGCCAACTACCCACAAGAACTGCAGCTCAGCATATTCCGCTCCAAAGGGAAATCCAACCCTGGAACCATGGAACAATAATCGCTTCATTTTTAATAGCTTTGCTTAAAATTGTGAAGTTACCATGAATGTATCGTTCTTATGTTGAAAAAAACCGCTATAAAAGTAGTGTTGATCAATAAAAGAGAAATATACATCTTGTGTTCTTTACTACAATTTAATGCCTGTTTTATTTCGATATGCAAATATATTTAAAATATTGCTAAAATCTCGATTTCAAATTGCAGGCTATCAAAGCAAAGCTTACCTATTCAACACATCGCAAAGCTTAGCGATTCCTACAAGTCACAAAGGTCCCAAACCGTACTCCTACAAGAGAAGTGTTATTTACAAATGGTTGATGATTCCACTAAAGTGGGCACCTTCCTAACGAGAAGGGTCCAGACCTTTGCCATTAAACCGTAATAGTTTGTGCTAACAAACATCCGGTGAAGTGACTCGCATCTGCCCCGTGGATTCGCTCAACAATAAAGTACACTTCTCCGGCAAAGGCGAACAACTGCCAAGAGAATGGGATGTGAACTCGAAATCGCTAAGGAGCAGATGATGAAAAGGACGTTACCAAAGCCCTTTTCGGAGGCAAAACGCTTCTCTACGGAGACCAAATGCTTCTCCTCAGAGACCAAAGCCCTCTTCGGAGGCAAAACGCTTCTCGACGGTGGCCAAATGGTTCTCCTCAGAGACCAAAGCCCTCTTCGGAGGCAAAACGCTTCTCTTCAGAGGCAAAACGCTTCTCCTCAGAGACCAAAGCCCTCTTCGGAGGCAAAACGCTTCTCCACGGAGACCAAATGCTTCTCCTCATAGACCAAAGCCCTCTTCGGAGGCAAAACGCTTCTCTACGGAGACCAAATGCTTCTCCTCAGAGACCAAAGCCCTCCTCGGAGGCAAAACGCTTCTCTACGGAGACCAAATGCTTCTCCTCAGAGACCAAAACCCTCTTTGGAGGCAGAACGCTTCTCTTGGAGACCAAATGCTTCTCCTCAGGGACCAAAGCCCTCTTTGGAGGCAAAACGCTTCTCTACGGAGACCAAATGCTTCTCCTCAAAGACTAAAGCCCTCTTCGAAAGCAAAACGATTCTCTACGGAGACAAAACGCTTCTCTACGGAGACCAAATGCTTCTCCTCAGAGACCAAAGACCTCTTCGGAGGCACACGTTTCACCGAGATTGAAATAAAACTTCCAAGTGTTGAAACGTGAAACGCCCTCTTCGGAGGCCCATTTCACCAGGAGTTGAAGTGTAAGAGTCACTCTTCGGAGGTCCACTTCACCAGAAGTTGAAATGATAAAAAGACCTCTTCAGAGGCACACGTTTCACCGAGATTGAAATAAAACTTCCAAGTGCTGAAACGTGGAAAGCCCTCCTCAGAGGCACAACTCTTCGGAGGCACACGTTTCACCGAGATTGAAATAAAACTTCCAAGTGTTGAAACGTGAAAAAGCCCTCCTCAGAGGTACAACTTTTCAAAGAAGCATTTCATCAGAAATGCAAAACAAAGATCAAAAGGCCCTCCACCGAGGCGCAATATAAAAAAAAAGAGGGTCCCCTTCAAAGGTACACTTTAGCTCTCAAAGGAAGATTGGTTCATCTATTTTGAGAAGGCCCTTCCTCAAAAGACTAAAGTGCCCTTCAGAGGCCCGCTCTACCACGTAGGAGAATTTGCTTTGTAAAAATGTATATATGCACAAAAGAAAAAGTGATATCTCTGAAGGTTGGAGCGTAAAAACTTATATGAAACGAGGTGTACTCTGTTTAGGGCGAAATGATATTTCCACAAATATGGAATAATTATTCTCCAAAAATAGGAGTACAAGTCCCCTCGAGATTGGAAATATTATGATAAGCTTATGGTATGGGGGCAATACGGTATGGCTGCATTGGTAAAAGCAACGCCCGAACAACATACCACAAGCTCACTGTAATATTATATAAAGAAACTTGCATATATATAAAAAAAAAGAGGGTCCCCTTCAAAGATACACTTTAGCTCTCAAAGGAAGATTGGTTCATCTATTTTGAGAAGGCCCTTCCTCAAAAGACTAAAGCGCCCTTCAGAGGCCCGCTCTACCACATAGGAGAATTCGCTTTGTAAAAATGTATATATGCACAAAAGAAAAAGTGATATCTCCGAAGGTTGAAGCGTAAAAACTTATATGAAACGAGGTGTACTCTGTTTAGGGCGAAATGATATTTCCACAAATATGGAATAATTATTCTCCATAAATAGGAGTACAAGTCCCCTCGAGATTGGAAATATTACGATAAGCTTATGGTATGGGGGCAATAAGGTATGGCTGCATTGGTAAAAGCAACGCCCGAACAACATACCACAAGCTCACTGTAATATTATATAAAGAAACTTGCATATATATATAAAAAAGAATAGATGCATTCTCAAACACAGACAGGAGTTTGTACAAGCAAGAGAATCATTTTATTCAACGTTATGAAAATTATGTACATATGCAGGTTTTAAAATAAAAGAAAAGCGGGGGCCGGTACCCGCACAACGTCCGGTCAGTACAAACAAAAAGCTAAAAGCAAAAAGTAAAAACAAGGAAGGGGAAGCAGGGCTCATCACTTCTTCTTCTTAACACCACCTTTGGAGCCTTCACCTGACCTAATAGGTAGTTTTTCAAGACGGCTTGGGAGAGTTGGGGAAGAAGGAGAGAGGGCTACTGCCGGATCAACCTCCGCTTCCTTTTCAGTAACGGAAATGCTTTTCGTTTTCTTCTTAGAAGTAGTACTCTTCCTCCTCCTCTTCGAAGAAGACTTGCTTCCCGGAGTAAAAAGAGCAGACAATTTTATGTCATCGGAAATGGTTCGCTCCGGGGACTCATTGCCTTCTCCAAGCCCTTCTCCCCCATGTTCTGTGAAGCATTAGGATCATATAAGTCTCGGAGAGCCTCTATTTTCTCCTCTTGCGACCCGGGTTGAGAGGCGGGTGGAGTGGTGACCTGGAGAGGCGGGGGAGGAATAACTGAAGGAGGGGGAGTCTGAACGATGCTCGGCACTTTCTCTACAGAAGAAAAGGAGTTAAAGTCGGTAAAGAGAGGAGATAAAGGCTCGTTGAGATTCAGGAAGTAGTCAAGAAGCTCATCAAAATCATAGGAAGCAAATGAGCAGTCTATTAAAGCAAGATCAGCATTAGGATTACCTGGCGAAGTAGGCTTTGCTACGTCAATCTCAAAACCCAGCGCTTCACCGCTCTCTTGGCTTTCGTCTCCGTTATGGACAGTTGCACCTTCTGTGATAGCTTTGGTAGGGGGTGGAGAATGAGAACTGGAGGCGACAATGTCAATTTTGGCCGAAGGTGATGGCTGAACTGGATCAGTTGAAGTAGTTTATCCTATATGTTCCCCTTCTGCCATTTCGGCTCTTAATTTCGCAAGTTGTTCTTTTCCCCTGGCAAGAGCGGCACGAGCTTCGTCATCCAAGTAATGCTCCTCAAGAGCTGATTCGACGTAGCCAGCACCTTTAGCACCAAGCATGTCAAGTGCGGCCTCCCACACTTCAGCCAGAGTAATTTCATATTTGGGGCCGAGAAAGGCGAGACTACCGCGCCCCAGGACGCTGTGCAGATAGAAGTCAAATAATGTTGAACTGACATCGGCTTTAGTGGCTTGATGAGCTTCTTCAGCTGCAATTTTGCCGGCCACTGCCTCATCATGCTCTCTTTCAATCTTGGAGGGTTGAAGCTTTAACATTCCGATCTCCATCTCCTTGGAGCTAGTTTTCTTTCGGAACTCAGCAATATCGGCAGCATGGCCCTCGTTAATTCTGTTTTGCACCTCGAGCCTATCTTCGGCATCCCTCTGAGCAGCATGAGCATCCCGCACTTGTTGCTGGAGTACTTTCTCCCTCTAGGAGTAGGAAGTAGAAGAAGTAGCAAGCTCCTCTTTAAGTTTTCTGACTTCCTCTTCGAGCTTTTCGTTATAGTCAGTGATGCTCCTCATCTCTGCGTCATGTTCATTGAGAATTTTCTGCCATTCAGATTTATCGTTCTCCATGGTCAGCATAGCCTCAAGATTCGCACGGTTCACTCTCTGGAGTTCGTCAACAAGTTTTTGCCAGCTCGACATTCTCTCAATATCAAGTCTAACAGCATCAAGATTTCGCAACATGGCAGGCATGTCAATTGGGACTAAGTCGAGATCAAAGCGAACCCCCTTCAAACACCATTGTGGAAACCGGCTGTTTGTCGACGGAAATTCTATCGGTTTAGAAAACCGTCGAACGAATTTAAATTAAAAAATAACCGCAAGCGCACGGTGTACGAATGTAGCACGCGGCGAATACGGGTCGATCCACAGGGAATTGATGAAGTTAAAATTCTATTCAATCAAATTATACCGAAATCGAGAGTGAATAGCTAGAAATGTAAAAACTAACAAAAACTAGCAAAAGAAAATGATAAAAATATGAGAGTTAAAAGAACAATTTAGAGATAAGTCCACTCTCTAGATCATATAAATCAACAAAATGAATTTATGATCTCTCTTTTCTTGTCATTAGTGAATAAGTTGATGTGCTTATCATAAGTATGATATATTTGTGCTATTAATTAGCTCAATATAAACCATCAAATTATAACACAACCACTAATACACATTTAACACTCATGAAATATGACAACAAAGTCGAAATAAAAATCTATTTTAAGCATAGCCTATTAACTATTGTTTAGAAATATAGGCTATCAAATTTCAATTTCAACATTCACTTCTTTGCCATAATCATATTTAGATGAAGAGGCAATTTGTGTTATGTTTGTTTAAGCATAGTCTATTTGTTATGAACAACATAGACTATCAAATTCAAAGCTAAACAACATCATTAAACCACTTCAATCATTCTCATTAAGCACAAAAAAGGAGCATAAATATCAAAATGTTGGATCTACAAACTAGAGAGCTTCATTACCTCTAAATTGAAGAGATTAAGCTCTCATATTTGTTATCAAATGAACAAATGTAGAAAGCAACATGAAAAAAAAAATGAAAGCTAATGGAAAAGACAACTATTCCAATTCCATAAAGGAAAATCTACACTACTTGCATAAAAGGAAATGAACATGTAATTAAAAAGAAACAATAATTAACATTGCATAAAAAAAGAATTACATAAGAGAAGAAATGGCTAAGTAGCCATGGAAAGAAAGAGAGATTTGATTTATTTTCTAAACTAAAACTAACTAACTAAGAGGAAGATGGCTACATGAAACATAAGGGGTATTTATACAAGTGTTAAAACCCTAATTCATTTTTATGGGGAATGCCCAAAATACCCCTTAGGAAGTGTGGAGGCCAGGTTATCATTAACATGTCTTAATCCCCCATTAAGTGTACATGAAGCCATTATCTCCAAAAGCATGTGCATTAGCCTTTAATTTGTACATTAAGGTAGGTGGGTAGGTGGGGTCCTCCATGTTCTTCACTTTGAATTATTTCCATCTTCATTCCTTTGTATTAATTTTGTGCATGCATATCTTCATGAAACCACTTCTATTTGAGATAAATTTCCTACAAAAATATATACAAATTTTCAATTAATTTTTCTCGAATTAATATATGCACAAAAATGACCATTTTGCCCCTGGATGAAGATGAATATGTGACAATTTCAAATAATATGAATTTTGGTTTAAACAAGTTAAAATACCCAATATGATCATTTATTTAATTTAAATAGAATAAATATGGTGGTAAAAATATGCACATTTACGTGCACATCACCGGCTTTGGAGAGTAGCTGGACCTGGCCCAACTTGATATGAAGGCCTGTTGATGATTGTCTGGATATCGGTACGAGAAGGGGCAGGAGATTGAGAAGGAATGGGAGCAGTGGTCTTCTCAGAAATTGCAGGCACTGATTGCTCACTAACTTTAGCCCTTTTGCTTGGGTGATCAGCCGTGTGGCTCTTCCCTCTGTCATCATGGGATTTACGTTTATGGGAATCACCCTCTCTATGGGAGGAATCATGCCGCTTATCCCCTCTTCCATAGCGTTCTTCATAAGAACGTCTCTCCCGAGCCTTTCGAGCAGCCCTCTCCTCATCAGTTTCCCTATAAGTGGGAAGATAGCGCCTATAGTCATACTGACCACGCTTTCCGTATTGCTTGAAGTCGTCGTAATATGAACCGCTTCGCCCCATCGGAGAATCTAAAATTGAAAAAAGACAAGTCTTAAAAGTCTTCAGAGAAAAGAAGTTAAGTACGAATAAGTGCTGAAAGTTCTAAGTGTGTGTGATGTGCAAACTACGCGCGTCAAACTACGAACCACTCTTCGATCGCGAAGCAATGGTGGGGGTAGTAGTTAACGTCAACTCTTGAGTCGACGGAGCTTGTTGCAAAGTAGAAGTTGCTTCAACTACTGAAGAAAAAACCATAGTAGTAATAGGGTCGTCTTTAAAAAGTTCCTGTGAAGTTATGATCAGGTCGCTTAGCCCCTCAAAAGTATCATCACCGCCATGCCTGGCGGGAGTTTCTTTTTCGGCTTCCAGATCGGCCGCATCTTCAGAGCAACGAAGACTTTCTTCCTCCTCAATAACTGGGGCAAGTGCCGATTTGCTGGATGGACCCGCAACATCGGTAAGTGTGGGGCACTTCACCAGTAAGGTTTCAGTAGAGGGCTCCTTCGGCATAAGCGCTTCAGCAGGGATTGAGACATCTGGTGCCTCCGTTGGAGAATCGGGGACTTCATGAGGCTGAGTGGAGCGAGAAGGGTGAAGAAGTCCAAACTGGTGAAGGAATTCGTCGTTCAACAAAAATTTCATGTCCCGCTCTTCAACCGGTACAGCCATGAGCCTCTCCAGAGTTGGCTTGTGGCTGGGATCTCTAGAAGGAGGGGGGAGCGCTGAAATGAAAAAACGAAGTTAACACTTGGCAATTCGAACTTCGCAAAACTCAGAGAATAGAAGAAGTAAAGGTAGATGATCTTACTTCCTTCCCTCCACACAACATAAAACCCCGGGGAGCAGCGGACAAAGAAGAACTGAGTTAAGAACCCATGAGCAGTGTCGGGAAGGCCAACGATCAATTTGCAATTTCGGGCGCTTCTCACGACGGTGATAGATGGGTGATCCTTAGTCCTGGTAAAGGAGCATAAGAAGCAAATCTTATCGAAGCTTGGAAGTCGATCAAATGTTCTCCTAAATAGCACACACAGCCCCATCAGAATGGCGTAGCCATTGGGGTTTAGCTGGAATGGGGAGATGGCTAGTTGACGAAGAAGATTCTGGAGAAAGTTGTTGAAAGGGGGAATGGCCCTGCTCAGGCACATTTGCCGGTTAACCGTTACAAAGCCAGGAGGCGCCACATCAGCAGTGTTAGTTTTCTTAGGAAGAATGGCATCTGCTTCAGCAATGCCAAACTGAGTGCATAACTGACGAAAAACTTTGTATGATAAGGTGGTAGAGGCTCTCTCTGGAGGATTAACTAGGGGAGCTGGAATAAGAGTGGCTTCTCCAGTCTGGGCTGTTATCTCTTCTTGTTGAGAAGTCATTCTACACAAGCAACTGGATATTCAAATGTGAAGGTGCACGTTTCCTAAAAGTGTGAAGTGTTGTGCAGAAGTAATAAAAATAACAAGTAAATATAAATGGAATTAAACTAGTCGACAATTGATCGATTACCAAATTTCAGGACTTGTTAATTTAAAGTTCAGGTATAGTATTAGTGCAAACTGGGCAGTTTCAGTTGACTATTTCAATATTGCTCTAATACTTTACTTGAATTTGATGATTTAAAAGCACTTCGTTCACACAATCTATTTAAGTTGATTATCTGTTGTTAACTAATCTGCCATTTGATGTGGGCAGTCAGTGGCAGTATATTCGTCCCAATTTTCTGTAAATGATGTATTGAACAGATTGTTAGCTTGCAAGTCAAAAGTGATCTGTGAAAGAATGCAACAAAGTTTAACAGTTTAAAGACTAAACAGTTCAAGGTTCAAGCAATCCAAAGTTCAGAAAGATCAAGTGCTAACTCGTCGACGAGTTAAGAATTTTTCCTACATGTTAAGTTAAGTCGTTGGTTCACTGGCTAACTCGTCCACGACCTAAGGATTATGAGGCGAGTCAGGTTAGGTCGCTTCAATGTTGAGTCGTTGATGTTTTAAGTCGGCAGTGCTTTGAGTCGTAAGTCGTGGAACAGAAGAAAAGCTTCAGTTCAAAGCAGTGAGAAATTCTCCAAGTCCTAACTCGGCCACGACTCAGGGCGTAAGTCGTAAAGGTTGCTAGGTCGGTTCATAGTTAAATCACAGAGATCACTTGGCCGCATAAAATTGCTAGATCGTACCCGAGGCAATATCCCACTCTATTTGGCCAACTTACCTTCCCATCTAACTCCTGACCCGTTAACCTTCTAACTCTTAACCCATTAACCCAATAACCTCTCGATCAACAACAACCCTAGTTCTATCACACCGTTGAATCGCTACAAATCGCGAGTCGTCTTAAGCCAAATCAAACAGCTTTGAGTTCATCGATGACCAATGCAACAATACTCGCACGGCTAAAGGGGTGAATCGGAGATGAAGAACGGGGCTCATAGATTGACGATGTTCGACGATTGAAAAAGAAGCAGGATCGCTTACGTACTGTGATGCTAGAGAGAATTGGAAACGAATCAGGAAGGAATCACCGTAGGGAGCTCGGAAAATGCTAATGGCAGATGCGACTTAGGAGATAGGTAATGAGAAGAAAGAAGTAAGAGAAACGACTCAAGCCTTTTATATCTTGGGGCAGTGGAACTTGAATCGGCACACGAGTTAAGATAAGTCGAAGCACACGACCTACGACTCAGGCATGTACTTCGAGAGGCAAATGTTAACCCTCAATTTTCTACGACTCAAGATCTGTACGACTTAATGAAGTACACGACTTAAGGCATTGACGACCTAACAACTCAGAGTACTTCATGACCTACGACTTAAGGTATGGACGACCTAAAGAGTTAAGGTCTAGACGACCTAAGAATTGAAACGGTCTAAGCAGTTCACGACTTAAGAAGTTACGATCTAACAACCTAAAAAGGGTACGACTTAACGACTCAAGGCACGAAAAGGTTAAGACAACTACACTTAAGTCACAACCGACTTACGACCTTTGCTAGGTCGTTCACGGCTTAAGACTACGGAGTCAAGATTCAATGCCGCATCACTTACGAGAGGACCGGTTGACTCGTTTGCGACTTAGGACTTGTGATATATATGTGCAAGCTTACCAGTTGGGCCACGACCCATGACTTAGTTTGAGTCAGCCACGACCTAAAGCTACCGAGTTAAAATCCAATGCCGTGATACTTATGCCGCATCTTTTTAACTCATTCGCGACTTAGGACTTATGACATGAATTCAGGTAGACAAGCTTACCTCTACTAAACCGTGGACTTGGCTCGATAGGTCGGCCATGACTTATCCTAAGTCGGCCACGACTTATCCTAAGTCGACCACGACTTAAGACTTGGCAATAATTCCTGCCTAGAATTCTCTATAAATACATTGCCATCTCCAACTTTCAGAGGACTTTGAGGGGGGTACAATCTCTTCAAGCGCCGATACTCTGCCAATTTCTAAACCGACTGTATACTTGATGTTTCGAAGAACATTACAAGCCACTTGGAAAGACTTTCACACGTCCGACATGGATTCGAAGACTTTCATCTACATCGAAGCTTAAGCTACTTGTTCAAAGTGTTTTGTAACTAAAGAGATTGGTACTTGAAGAGCATTGTATCGTTTTATAATAAGATCAGTAATAAAGATACTTAAAGTGGACGTAGGCTACTCCTTAAGCCGAACCACTATAAAATCGTTGTCTCTTACTATATTTTCTGTTATTTTAGCTGATATTCTGTTCCCGAACCATCGGGTGGTGCTTTCACATTCACACTTCACACACCGGGGTGTTAGCGTTTAATTTTAAGTGTTAACAGGTTCTGTTCGAACCCGAGACGGACTTGTATGGATGAATGCTTGTGAAACATCATCAGGTGGACGATGGGCATTCTAAGGGATATATTCTAAAAAGGTAACGCTTAGCCTCAAGCCCCATCAAATGGGAATGACTGAAAATCAGGGGTTATGCAGCAAGGCTAGGTGGGTAGCACCTGTAACAACCCGCATATTTATCGATTTTATATTTAAATATTTTATCGTTAGTCGGATTTTAGTCCGAAAAGCTACTTTTTGCAAACAGCCGAATTAGGACTCGAGACCACTTCCATGAGTTCAAAATGCCGTTTGCGACCTTTTTGAGTATAAGCTTCGATATGTTTGGAGAAAGTTGATTTTTGCTACTATTTCCCGCTTAGGGCTTTGGTTTGGGCTAAGCCAATTAACCACTTACTAACTCAGTCTCAATCCCCCTCTCCTCTTCATTACTCCATTCCAACTCCTAACTCTCTAGCAAAACTGAAAATGGAGGTGGAGAGTGGAAATTAAAACTCCAAGCCCTAGCTTCCTTTGCAAATCCATCTCCTAGCTCCAAAGTTCATGAGAACCCATTGGTAAGCTTCCTCTTCTTCTTCTCAACTCATTCTTTCTTTGATTTCAGAAATTTCCTAAACCTAATTTAGGAAATGTTTATCTTTTAAGCTTAGATTGAAGCTTCTTGAGTTGTTATTGAAGAGGAATTGATCTTAGCTTGCTTTCAAGCTTCTTCTTCTATTGTTTGGGTTCAAAGGTGAGATTTTTAATCTCACATCTATGCTTATAATTCTCTTCTATTGTTAGGTATGAATTCCTAACACTTATTCATGTGCATTTGATTTTGATTTAGATTGCTTTTGTGAATATTCCAATTTTTAGTGTTTTGAGTTCAATTCGTTAAAAATCCTAACTTTGATGTTTGAACATGTTTTTGGTGATGCATCGAGGAGCATATAGGGCCGGGTAGTCGATTGGCATAAATCCTTAGCGCCGTTGCTTGTGCGATTGCAATTTGATCGAGAGTTGCACCTCTTTTGAAATAGGGTAGGAAGTGCAAGCATACAGGTTCGGCCGACCGAGCCCCCTGGGCCGGTCGACCGACCTGTAGTCCAGGCACTTCCTGCCTTTGTTTGGAAGTGCAGTGTGACGCCCCACCTCTATACCCACGCTAGCCAAGAACACACCGGAGTAGTGCTGTCAACTAGCACGGAGAATAAGGCTGTTGAGGAGCGACCATCCATGTAATTGCTTATCACACGGTGGCTATAAATAATCTTCGGAAACAAACATAGAAATAATCATATCACAAATCAGTCACAGATATCCATATCACAAATGCGGAAGAAGATATGAATATATAACTAACACATGAAAGTGTACATCAGAGTAGTGGTCAGTAAGATCCACGATAATACAAAAGAATAGCAACACGTGCTATACAAAAGAATACAACTATGTGTCTATATCTCAAGTGTATACAACAAAAACTGCTACTCTAAACAGTTAGCCAAAAGTCAGAGTGATGAATCCCTGGGAAGAAGTCAAGCAGAAGCACCTGTAACATCTCGGTCTGACCCGAGTATTATTTAAGAAAATAATAAACGGGTCAGTCTAGCTATAAATATCAGATGACATGATATAACATAAAAGATATGGCATAAACATAAACATCCATAACGACATACCACTATAAGTATGTAAATAATGATCAACAGAAGATCAATCAATAAGAGATAATCAATATCACAAGAATCTTCTCAAAGATTCGGAAAGGGCATCATACCCCAAACTTGTACTCATAACAAGTCAATGACATAAATTCTAGAAATCAATGCAAGAAGTCCAGAAATCATAGAAAAGAGAAAGAGGCCTATCACATGACGGTCCGAAGACCAAGGGGAGCTACCCCACATGTGTGAATGGAATCACACAGATTAAGGTCCAGACTAACCAAAAAGCAAAAAGGTATGTGTGAGTGGAATCACACAAGTGGTGTCTAGTCTAACCTCGCAACAAGAGACATCGCACAGTTGCTAGTCTAAATCATCAGAATGATCGTCATGATCAACGAGAAGTGTCAATTTCACTAAGCTATTAAATATAGAAGTTTAGCTTCATGTCCCATAACCACTTGCTTAACTTAAATATTTACGAACGAACTGTAAATCTTCACTAATAAAATGTGTCACAAGTGGTTCAATCGAACAAGTCCAAGAATTAACCGACGAAGTGAACGCAAGCGTTTCATACCACTTGTTTTACTAAGTCGTTTAATTAGATTTCTCATCCGAGTGAGTTAAAGGTTTGTATATACTAATAGATTGGAAAACGGTTTAAGAAAAGAGCTTTGTTACGGAAAATAGAGTTGAAATCATTTTGTTGAAAGAGTTTTGATATTTACTACTAGTATTGAAACCTTTATATTTTTAAAATGACAAATCACAGAAGAGATTGTAGAAACAATCATCACAAAGATCACATTCGGAGATGTGAATAAAATCCAAGGAAATCAGCTCAAAAGCATCAAAGTGGAAGTTCCCCAACGACCAAACGTGGCCGAGATAACCAGAGATGGTTTTTCTCGAAGAATGGTCAACTCAGCATCTCAACAAAGCAAGTTCTGTTGAATGTTTTTCAGATAAGATCCCCTACGGAGGGGGGGTCCAGGGGGGGTGGCAACCCCCCAAGGTGGGGGTGCTGGGGCAACGCCACCGCTTACGGGGTTCGACCTAGTGAAGATAAAATGAGGTCTAACGACCTAACGACTCAAGGGTCATACGACCTAACGACTCAAGGGTCTAACGACCTAACGACTCAAGGGTCATACGACCTAACGACTCAAGGGTCATACGACCTAACGACTCAAGGGTCATACGACCTAACGACTCAAGGGTCATACGACCTAACGACTCAAAGGTCATACGACCTAACGACTCAAAGCTTAACTCGCGAGCGACCTACGGCTTAAGGCTTAACTCGTGAGCGACCTAATTCCGAAGTGCCAATTCTTCCAGAACGACCTAAAGTTAACTCGTGAACGACTCACGACCCATGGACGAACGACTTAACTCCGAACGACCTAAAAATAACTCGTGAACGACTCACGACCCATGGACGAACGACTTAACTCCGAACGACCTAAAAATGGCCAGAACGACCTAAGTGCAGAAAATTCACCAAAACGCTAAAAATTGGAGTTTTTCGCCAATCCAATCCAAACCAAATGCTAACATGCATGCAAAAATGATAGGGAATCATTCCCAACAGTCCAATATAGTTATAGGCTAGAATTGTGAGATAAAAATCTCACCTTTGCACCAAATATCAATGAAAATGAAGTTTTAAGCAAGCAAGAATCAATCCTTCTTCTATCTAAGCACAAGAAGCTTGAATCCAATGTCTTCTTCTTGAATTTGGAGTAGAAAGATGGATTGCAATTGAATTTGAGTTTTGGAATTTTAATTTCCCATTCCCTCCACCATTAATGCCAAAGATTGATTAGTTAGGAAATTTATGAAGAGTGAGGAGAAGAGGGTTGGAACTTGGGCTTAATAGGCTAAACTAGCCCAAAGTCCAAAGCGGAAAAAGTTAGTGAAATTTCACTAACTCCAAACCTATCGATGTTTATACTTAAAAAAGTTGTAAACGACATTTCGAACTCAATGGAAGTGGTCTCGAGTCCTAATTTGACCGTTTTCAAAAAGTAGCTTTTCGGACCAAAATCCGATTAACGAGTTAATATTTAAATAAAATATTTAAATACAAACTCGACAAATATGCGGGTTGTTACATGCAGGTTACAGGCTTCGGCCGACCGAGCCCCCTGGGCCGGTCGACCGACCTGGTGCCCCGAGCACTTCCAACCTCTGGTTCGGTCGACCGACTCAAGGAGTCCGGTCGACCAACCTGCTACTATTTGCCAAATTAGCCTATATTGCTAATTCGTTTGAATATCCAACTTTAATCGATTCGTGTTGTCTCCCTTTTGTTGTTGTCATTTATTATCGACTTTGATGACCTTTTCTTTGGGAATTTTAGATATATCCATTTTGATGGATTTTATATCGATTTCTTTGGATTTTATTCACGTCTTCGAATGTGAATTTTTATGCCCGATTGTTTCTACAATCACTTCTATGATTTGTCACTTTAAAATATAAAGGTTTTCTATACTAGTAGTAAATATCAAAACTCTTTCTTCAAATGATTTCAACACTATTTTATTACAAAGCTCGTTTTCTCAAACCGATTTCCAATCTATTAGTATATACAAACCTTTACCTCACTCGTATGAGAAATCTAATTAAACGACTTAGTAAAACAAGTGGTATGAAACGCTTGTGTTTACTTCGTTGGTTAATTTTTGGACTTGTTCGATTGAACCACTTGTGACATTTTTCTAGTGGAGATTTACAGTTTGTTCGTAAATGTTTAAGTTAAGCAAGTGGTTATGGGACATGAAGCTAAACTTTTATATTTACTAGCTTAGTGTAATTGACACTTCTCGTTGATCATGACGATCATCTTTGTGGTTTAGACTAGCAATGTGCGATGTCTCTTTGTTTGCAAGGTTAGGATAGACACCATTTGTGTGATTTCGACTCACACATACCTTTATGCTTTTTGGTTAGCCTAGACACCATTTGTGTGATTTCGACTCACACATATCTTTTGTTTGCAAGGTTAGGCTAGACACCATTTGTGTGATTTGGACTCACACATACCTTTATGCTTTTTGGTTAGCCTAGACACCATTTGTGTGATTTCGACTCACACATATCTTTTGTTTGCAAGGTTAGGCTAGACACCATTTGTGTGATTTCGACTCACACATACCTTTATGCTTTTTGGTTAGCCTAGACACCATTTGTGTGATTTTGACTCACACATATCTTTTGTTTACAAGGTTAGGCTAGACACCATTTGTGTGATTTCGACTCACACATACCTTTATGCTTTTTGGTTAGCCTAGACACCATTTGTGTGATTTCGACTCACACATATCTTTTGTTTGCAAGGTTAGGCTAGACACCATTTGTGTGATTTCGACTCACACATACCTTTATGCTTTTTGGTTAGCCTAGACACCATTTGTGTGATTTCGACTCACACATATCTTTTTGTAGGCCTCTTTCCCTTTTTATTATTTCTGGATTTCGTGTATTGATTTCTGGAATTTATGTTTCACCAACTTTTACGATTGGCGTTGATATATATGTCATTTATTGTGGCTTGGTGAGTGAAATTAGGAGTATGACATTCCTTTTTATCTTGAGTAGATTATTGCGAAATTGATTAATCTCTGGTTGATTTTCAATTACTTATTTATCACAGCTTGGCATTGTGATTATTATATGTTTAGTCATATCTCTTATTATATATCACTTCATCTTATATTTATAGCTAGACTGATCCGTTTATTATTTTCTTCTTAAATAATACTCGGATCAGACTGATATTTTACAGGTGCTTCTGCTTGGCTACTTATCGGACTTTCATCTGATCTTTTGGTTAACTACTTTAGTTTAGTAGTTTTTGTTGTATACATTTGAGATACAGACTCTATGATGTATACTTATTCTTTTGTCTAGCACTTGTATCTGTTCTTTTTGATATTGTGGATCTTGTTTGACCACTACTCTGATGTACACTTTCATGTGTAATATTCATATCTATTTCCGCCTTTGTGATATGAATTGTCTGTGACTGATTTATGTTATGTTTATTTCTATATTTGTTTCCGAAGTCCTTTATAGCCACTGTGTAGTAGCTTTGAGTTTGTGTCGGTATGTCGGATTTCCTCTTGAGATGAAAACTTATATTTTTATCTGGCATATCGGTGCTCGCACAAAGCAATTATCCAGATGGTCGCTCCTCAACAGCCTTATTCTCCGTGCTAGCTGACAGCATTACTCCGTAGTGTTCTTGTCTAGCGTGGGTATAGAGGTGGGGCGTCACAGCTTGGTATCAGAGCCAAACTTCGGAACAATGTAGAATAATATAACAAGGATCATCGTCCTAAGTCTTTCTTAGGAGTCGTGCTTTAGGATTTAATTCGAGTCTTCGTACCGATTCATCCTATTTTCTTTATGATTCCTTGTTTTATCAATCAAGTTTGATTGAAATTTATTTTGAGAATAACTCTTTCCTCTTCTTTCTTTCTTTCTTAAAGAAGAGAAATGGTTAGACCTGGCCGTCCCAGCGCCGGTCAATCTAGTGCTACTCCCCAAGATGGAGAATTTATGTCTGCCCAGCAGCTTCTTGATCTTGTAAAGAATCAAGAGTTTATCTATGCTTTGAGTAAGAACCCCGAAATGGTTCTACCTTTGAAACTTGAAGTTTCTTTCAATCAGCTTGTGGCTCTTCTTCATGGAGAGGTTGGTAAAGGAAATGTTTGTGATATTGGGACTTCCAAGATGAGGCATATTAAGTTCAAGAGCCTTAATCCCAATAAGAGAGTGAAGCAAACTACTTTTGTAGCAAAGACTCCAATCCCTAATCGTGGAGGATGCTACAATTGTAATTCTAAGGAACACTATGCGAATATGTGTCCAAAACCCCATTCTTGTCGCTATTGCAAGAAACCGGGTCATCTTTTATCTGCGTGTCCCAAACTTTTGAACAAGGACATGAGAAAGCTAAATATTGTGCAAGCCCCTAGCAACTCTTCTCTTGGTCAAGGTATTTTTCATTCAATCCTTGATGACATTTGCTTTGTTATTATCTTGTTCGCGTTCCTTTTGATATGGGTTTCATCTCACTATTTTATATCAAAAGAACTTGTTGATTCTTTTTCTTTAAACATTTATGGGCTTGATGACTTCTTTGAGGATTGTGAATCCGGATTAGTGGATCCGCAACACTCAATTTGTCTTTATTGATGTCGAAATTATTTTATGTGATTTTTCTGCCCGAGCCGATTTTTACTTAGGCTTCGGAATTTACTTTTGTAAGGATTGGCTTAATTATTATGAGGCCATATCTTTTTTTTCCCATGTGGACTATTCATCTTCGACATTTTCAACCTGTTAAGCAGATTTCTATTTTTCCTTTATAATTTTGATTCCAACTTGATGGCATCATTTTATTCCTTAACCCCACTTATAAGGAAAGTGTTATTTCTCTCATTCATGTAGTTTGAGAAATTTTCCGGTATTTTTGAGCTTGTCTTAGGATTATCACCTAAGTAATCTTTTGTGTGGTGCTAAGGTCTTTTCAGTTTGACCTTACCACCGGTTTTCATTTTGCTACGAGTTGCGGAAGTTAGCATTCCTCTTACAGCATTCCGCACTTGTTATGATTCATATGAATGAATTATTATGTCGTTCAGTTTGTCCAGCTTATTTCATCCATTTTAGGTATCGAGCATTCTTTCGAATATCTCGATAATTCCATTTTTGCATTTATTGATTTTGGATGAAAATAGTAATTTAAAAATTTTGCAAATCTTTTTCATATGATTTATTTATAAGTATAACTGGATTTTTTGTTCTTAAAACGAACAAAGAATATTCTTAGAAGTTTTTGAGAAACTTACTTATCCTATAGAATATGATTTTGTGATTGTATTGCCCATTTAGTGTTTTAAGAATTCTGGTCGACGCGCTTGATCAACGTTATCGATAAGAATCTCCTAAACGCTTTGATGAGACAGTCAGACACAGTATATTAACTTGAAAATAGTAAATTTTTCTAGAAAGATTATTACATAATGATAAATGTAATTTTGAAAGTTTTAACTTTTCAGGAAAGAAGATTATTTAAAAGAAATTCTTTCTTTTCGATACTCTTATTCTTGTGATTCCTGAAGGGGAACCAAGACTTTGCTATTTGTACTGATACTAGTCGTATTGGTTTGGATGTCATATTCTTGCAAAGGAGAACGTGCTATCACTTGTGCTTCTAAATCATTATAGCTATCGAGACTAGATATGCCACTCATGATCTAGTGCTCGCGGCTATTATTTTTACTTTTAAAATTTGGCATCATCATATTTGGGAAAGAAATTTGTTCTCTACCTCGATCATAAATCTTGGGAATATTTATTTCTTATAAGGAACTTCATGTTGACTCGAGTTCCTAGCATCTTATGATCTTGATATTCTTTTATTCCCGAGAAGGGAAATCGTGTTGCCAATGCGCTTTGTCGTAAGCAACAAGTGGTTGATTCTTTGATGTTGTCTGAATGGAATTATCTTTCTATCAAGTTCATCGGAAGTTTTGGTATACTTTGTTTTATTGAGCTTTGTCTCATTCCTTTTATGGACTAGTGCCCGTTGTTCTTTTATGGTGTTCGGTTCATCAAATATACTGTTATTATACTACATCGATGTTCCGTCTCATTTGATTCATTGGATGTACCGTTTGTACTACATCAATGTCTTTGCTTATCGATTCATTGGATGTACCGTATGTACTACATCAATGTCTTTGCTTTGGTTCATTGGGTGTACCGTTTTTGTACTACGCTGATGTCCCAAATTATTTGAGTTTCTAGTTTCATTGGGCGTACCGTTTTTGTACTACGCCGTTACACTGGCTCAATTTTCTGCTATTCTTGACGTTCTCCACGTCTTTTATCTACGGAAATGCCTTAGGGATTCCGGTTTCCATTCTTGAGCCCGGTGTTATTGAAGAAATTGAAGTTTCACCAAGTTTGACTTATGAGCAACATTCCATTCGCATCATTGCTTCGGAGGTTGAGCGACTTCGAAATAAAGATGTTCTTCTTGTGAGAGTTCAATGGTTCTCAAATCCTATGGGTTGCTCTTGGGAATCCAGAGAATTCATCGAGCGATCCCGTTCGTGCTAACTCTTTCGTGCTCTTTATGGTGAACTTCTTATTTCAATTTTCTTTTGTGTTGATATGCTTCCATGGTTGTTAATTCTTATTTTCCTCTTAAGTATTGCGAGGACGCAATTTCTTTAAGGAGGGGAGTCTGTAACAACCCGCATATTTATCGATTTTATATTTAAATATTTTATCGTTAGTCGGATTTTAGTCCGAAAAGCTACTTTTTGCAAACAGCCAAATTAGGACTCGAGACCACTTCCATTGAGTTCAAAATGCTGTTTGCGACCTTTTTGAGTATAAGCTTTGATATGTTTGGAGAAAGTTGATTTTTGCTACTTTTTCCCGCTTAGGGCTTTGGTTTGGGCTGAGCCAATTAACCACTTACTAACTCAGTCCCAATCCACCTCTCCTCTTCATTACTTCATTCCAACTCCTAACTCTCTAGCAAAAATGAAAATGGAGGTGGAGAGTGGAAATTAAAACTCCAAGCCCTAGCTTCCTTTGCAAATCCATCTCCTAGCTCCAAAGTTCATGAGAACCCATTGGTAAGCTTCCTCTTCTTCTTCTCCAACTCATTCTTTCTTTGATTTCAGAAATTTCCTAAACCTAATTTAGGAAATGTTTATCTTTTAAGCTTAGATTGAAGCTTCTTGAGTTGTTATTGAAGAGGAATTGATCTTAGCTTGCTTTCAAGCTTCTTCTTCTATTGTTTGGGTTCAAAGGTGAGATTTTTAATCTCACATCTATGCTTATAATTCTCTTCTATTGTAAGGTATGAATTCCTAACACTTATTCATGTGCATTTGATTTTGATTTGGATTGCTTTTGTGAATATTCCAATTTTTAGTGTTTTGAGTTCAATTCGTTAAAAATCCTAACTTTGATGTTTGAACATGTTTTTGGTGATGCATCGAGGAGCATATAGGGCCGGGTAGTCGATTGGCATAAATCCTTAGCGCCGTTGCTCGTGCGATTGCAATTTGATCGAGAGTTGCACCTCTTTTGAAATAGGGTAGGAAGTGCAAGCATATATGTTCGGCCGACCGAGCCCCCTGGGCCGGTCGACCGACCTGTAGTCCAGGCACTTCCTGCCTCTGTTTGGAAGTGCTGGTTACAGTCTTCGGCCGACCGAGCCCCCTGGGCCGGTCGACCGACCTGGTGCCCCGAGCACTTCCAACCTCTGGTTCGGTCGACCGACTCAGGGAGTCCGGTCGACCAACCTGCTACTATTTGCCAGATTAGCCTATATTGCTAATTCGTTTGAATATCCAACTTTAATCGATTCGTGTTGTCTCCCTTTTGTTGTTGTCATTTATTATCGACTTTGATGACCTTTTCTTTGGGAATTTTAGATATATCCATTTTGATGGATTTTATATTGATTTCTTTGGATTTTATTCACGTCTTCGAATGTGAATTTTTATGCCCGATTGTTTCTACAATCACTTCTATGATTTGTCACTTTAAAATATAAAGGTTTTCTATACTAGTAGTAAATATCAAAACTCTTTCTTCAAATGATTTCAACACTATTTTATTACAAAGCTCGTTTTCTCAAACCGGTTTCCAATCTATTAGTATATACAAACCTTTACCTCGCTCGTATGAGAAATCTAATTAAACGACTTAGTAAAACAAGTGGTATGAAACGCTTGCGTTTACTTCGTTGGTTAATTTTTGGACTTGTTCGATTGAACCACTTGTGACATTTTTCTAGTGGAGATTTACAGTTTGTTCGTAAATGTTTAAGTTAAGCAAGTGGTTATGGGACATGAAGCTAAACTTTTATATTTACTAGCTTAGTGTAATTGACACTTCTCGTTGATCATGATGATCATCTTTGTGGTTTAGACTAGCAATGTGCGATGTCTCTTTGTTTGCAAGGTTAGGCTAGACACCATTTGTGTGATTTCGACTCACACATACCTTTATGCTTTTTGGTTAGCCTAGACACCATTTGTGTGATTTCGACTCACACATATCTTTTGTTTGCAAGGTTAGGCTAGACACCATTTGTGTGATTTCGACTCACACATACCTTTTTGCTTTTTGGTTAGCCTAGACACCATTTGTGTGATTTCGACTCACACATATCTTTTGTTTGCAAGGTTAGGCTAGACACCATTTGTGTGATTTCGACTCACACATACCTTTATGCTTTTTGGTTAGCCTAGACACCATTTGTGTGATTTCGACTCACACATATCTTTTGTTTGCAAGGTTAGGCTAGACACCATTTGTGTGATTTCGACTCACACATACCTTTATGCTTTTTGGTTGGCCTAGACACCATTTGTGTGATTTCGACTCACACATATCTTTTGTTTGCAAGGTTAGGCTAGACACCATTTGTGTGATTTCGACTCACACATACCTTTATGCTTTTTGGTTAGCCTAGACACCATTTGTGTGATTTCGACTCACAAATATCTTTTTGTAGTCCTCTTTCCCTTTTTATTATTTCTGGATTTCGTGTGTTGATTTCTGGAATTTATGTTTCACCAACTTTTACGATTGGCGTTGATATATATGTCATTTATTGTGGCTTGGTGAATGAAATTAGGAGTATGACATTCCTTTTTATCTTGAGTAGATTATTGCGAAATTGATTAATCTCTTGTTGATTTTCAATTACTTATTTATCACAGCTTGGCATTGTGATTATTATATGTTTAGTCATATCTCTTATTATATATCACTTCATCTGATATTTATAGCTAGACTGATCCGTTTATTATTTTCTTCTTAAATAATACTCGGGTCAGACTGAGATTTTACAGGTGCTTCTGCTTGGCTACTTATTGGACTTTCATCTGATCTTTTGGTTAACTACTTTAGTTTAGTAGTTTTTGTTGTATACATTTGAGATACAGACTCTATGATGTATACTTATTCTTTTGTCTAGCACTTGTATCTATTCTTTTTGATATTGTGGATCTTGTTTGACCACTACTCTGATGTACACTTTCATATGTAATATTCATATCTATTTCCGCCTTTGTGATATGAATTGTCTGTGACTGATTTATGTTATGTTTATTTCTATATTTATTTCCGAAGTCCTTTATAGCCACTGTGTAGTAGCTTTGAGTTTGTGTCGGTATGTCGGATTTCCTCTTGAGATGAAAACTTATATTTTTATCTGGCATATCGGTGCTCGCACAAAGCAATTATACAGATGGTCGCTCCTCAACAGCCTTATTCTTCGTGCTAGTTGACAGCTTTACTCCGTAGTGTTCTTGTCTAGCGTGGGTATAGAGGTGGGGCGTCACGGCACCCAAGCAGGGTGAGGTCATCCCTGTCTAGATGTCCCTTTTTATTTCGGCTTAGTGGGCGGTTGCTGATCCCAACCGCGGGGTGATCTCACTCGGGATTATCCAGTAAGGGGTAGTCCCGGCCTTGTGTTGCAGGGGAGCGGGCGTACTCCTCGGTACGGTGATCTAGGCCCCGTACTGTGACTGGTGGTACCCTAGTGCCTAGTCATTAGTTGGAAATCCATTCTCCCTACGAGCCTTGTACGAGTTTTGTTTGTATTACCCACTATGTGGCTAGTAGCTGGAATTTAATCATGTAACAATTTCGGCTATTTTATAAGTATTTGTATATTGACCCTATTATAATATCAGAGGATTTCTATAAAAATTGTTTTAGCTATCGTTAGGTAAAAAACCCGACATGTTTATTTGTGGTGTGGTCTTACGAGATGCTTTTGTTTTCAAAGGATTTTTGAAATTTTAATAATCAATTGGGTGTGATTTTCTCACACTGGTATTCCAGACTGACTCGGGTGTTATTTAACTTTAATGCTCGGGTCAGACGGAGTATTATAGGATACAGGATATGATACTGTGGGGCACAGGAGATGAGCTGGATGACGATACGTACTTCCGTACTTGTTTATATATATTCCGCTATGTTGAGTTATTGTGTATCCATTTGTATGTTGTTATTGTTGAACTGCGATTGATGTACTCTGATGCTGATGTAATATATAAACTAAAATATTTAATACTTGAGTAAAGATTATTTATTATCTATTATATTTTATTCCGCTGCGATGGTTAGATTCTATTGTTGATTTCTATTTTCTTCTTCTACCTCTTCTTCTTCAACCCAAATGGTTCGTATTTCTGTACAACTTGAGTTGATTTAGTTAGGATAGTGATGACTCAAGGAGTACGGACGTGCGGGTCGTTTCAGTTACCAGATATAAAAATATATATTTACTTTAAATTCAAATGTCTCGATAAACGCAACATGAAATTTGACTTCCTATCGAGGCATGCCGCTAGGCGTTCCTAGTGTTACATCCCTATTCCGAACGCAATGGAAAAGGTTTCGACTCCTAATCCGATCGTATGGAGAAGATAACTTTTTGAATCGAATTAAAATATTAAATTTTCGATATAAATCTCAGCGCGTTTATATATCGTACGCTCACATAACAACTCCGATCAATACGAAATTTGAAATCCGATAATAATATAATATTATAGATCTAATGGAACTAGTTTCGTTGAATTCCGATACTGTGCCTCGGAAGGCTATTTTCAAATTCAATTTAAAATGATAAAATTGTAAAACCGAACGAATCACTTCCAAATTCAATTTTAACACTTCTACCATCTTCGGTATTATCAATATAAATTTTATAAGCCTTCAAATTATTTTTAACATGCTTAAAACTCCAGATTCAACGTTTTACCCAACTTCAAATTGTTTAATTTAATAATTTAATTATCAATTAAATAGTGATATTTAGAATTCAAGTTAAAAATTAACTTTAAAATATTTAAAATTAATTAAATATTCTGATTTTAAATGCTCGAAAATTCAGGGTCGTCACATTCCTCCCCTCTTAAAAGAATTTCGTCCCCAAAATTACTAGTTAGGAAGAATGGTCCAATCCCCGTTTGCTTTTCCCAAAACCAACAATTCAACATCCTACCAACTATCTTGTTGTAAAGACCCACTATGACTCTTATCAACCTCCCAAACTTCCCCTTAGTTTTCAAACAATACTATTTGTTTCTTTTATTCAACTTAAAATTTAAATTTAAATTATCAAAACTTTCTCAAAAAAATTCTAATTCTCTAAATTTTCGAAAAAATTTTCCAGCGTCTCCTTTGCACGGCTAGTTCGGTACAACTACAAAAGGCCTCTACGGGCTCCCAAATTCTAAAGTAAACAAAAAGCCAATTGGCTAGATTAAAAACCCAATCAAATTTCATACAGAAATTTAAACACATACCTTTTTTTTGAGCAATTCAAATTATCTTCTGAAATCAAAACCAATTTTCTTTTCCTTTATAATACTTGTATATCCTGCATAGCAATAATATCCAATCACACCTTTCAAAACATTTTATTGACTTCCTTACCAAATGTCAATATTTATTCCTTCAAATATTAACTTAGAATATATTTGTAGTATAAATTTCCAATTAAGAATTCACCATTCCTTTCTTAAGTTTAGTATAAGCATTTTATATTTCTTCATTTATTTACACTTCACCACCTTAGTTTATATCTATTTCTATTCACATTAGTTTTTCATTTCCATATGAATTCAATTTATCTTCAATTCTGAATATTGAATTTTATCCCTCATTTATAACTGATTCATATCATTATTTGAAATTAGTTTCATTCCCTAATTTATTTCGATTTTCAATTTGGAATCGTTTTGTCGTTAACAAAAAAATTTCCCAAAAATTTTCAATAATTATTCTAACTCCCTAAATTTCGAAAATTTTTGGCAGAGACTCCTTTGTACGGAGGAGGTTTTGCAATTTGGCAAAAGATATAAATATGACATCGACCCACACGGTCGGCAAAAACCAAAACAGTTCATATTTCCTATTTTTATTGCGTAGGCGTACCTTTATTTAGCATTTTAAGCAAGCGACTTATTTATTTTAGCATTTAGCGCGATCAAATCCATCCATACGGCTTCCTTGAACCTGTACTTGCTCAATTTAAATATGTAGGTGCTAAATATATGCAATTTATTAACATTTCACTTATATTCAAATAGCTAACGCATAGATTTCATAATTAATGCATGTGATATACATTCATAGGTACATATGCAAGGTTTCGACACTAGTTTTAAAATGTTTGCATCCAAATTACATACCATTCCATTCAATTCATTTTTAAACGAAACGAACTCATATTCATTTCAATTGATGCCAAAATCAATTTATTAAACTGCTATGATTCATATAATTTTGTTTACTTCCATTTACGTCGAACAACCAATATTCTTGAAGTAATTCGACAATATTTATTCAAATAAACCATTGCTTTAGTTCATCATCAATTTAAATTGATTCCAACCCAATGTATATAAATTCCATTCCAAACAAACTTATTTACAAACCGTATAGTTGCATTCCATCCTGTTTCACATTGGTTTTGTTCAAAGCCATTTCATTATACTCGACATCATCTCATGCTTCTATAAACTTTAAACTTAAGTTAATTTACTTCAATTCACTATCATTTCATAACTTAAGCTCATTCTCGTTTTAATTTATTCATATTCGAATTGGATTTATTTTCATCTCAAATCATTTTTATTTTAACCCCATTCCACAACTTCAATTCATGTTTAATTCACTTACAATTCTAAGTTGAATTTCTATTTATAACTTAAACTTCATTTCCAAACTCTATTATCTATTCACAAATTCAATTCTAAGTTAATAATTTCGAGTTCCATTTCCATATTTCATCAACTAATTTATTATCTAATTAGTTCTCCCCTAGTTTAAATTCAATACTTGATTTTTAATCTCAGAATCTCTTCATTAAATTTCTTAAGTGCAATTTATTTTATAATTCAAGTTTGGATTTTTCGTTTTATTTTCCAATTCATCAAAAATATTTATTTTGGGTTTTCTATCCCACTTTTCAATTTTATAAGTCACAACTTATTATTTTACACATTTTCATTCATTCTAGGCTTGAATATATTCGTCTTTAATTTTTAAGTCAAGATTTACGCTTATTTATAGCCCAAGTATATTTTATTGTATGGATTTTTAATTCTTTTATAAGTTATTCTAGTTTATTTATTCCAACTTATTTCTTATCCAACTTACTTCCATTTATTCAGGTAAGAATCTATTTCCATTCAATAACACCCATAACTCAATTGAATTTTACCCAATTCAATTCTATTTAACTTAATCCCGGTTAAATCTTGTTACATACCATTCCTTTGAATTTTGTTAAGCAAGGACTTAATTCCATTTAATATCATTACAATATCCAATTTTCAGTTCATTCACTTACACTTATAAATTCATTTGTTCATTCTCTAATTCATTTTCAACCAATAAATTTTATTTCTAAACATTAATTATTTTTAGTCCATTTGAACTAATTCTACACTTATTTTTATTCAATTTTAAATCAAACATCATCCAATATTCAGTTTCATTTCAGTTGCACCACATAAATCTTTCAGTTACTTACTAATTTTAAATCTCAAAACTTAGTTTTATTGGTCCAAGTTGACTAATTTATTTTTTCATTGCACATAATTTAACACGATTCAAATTTTAAATTCCAGTATTCGATTTCAACAAATTCCAAATTTAGAAGTTATCAAACTTATTATATGCCATAAACATTCTTAGCTAAAGTTCCAAAATTTAAACAATCTTTCAACATTTCAAAATTCCCTTTGAAATCACCTTTATCAAAAATTCCTTCTATTTCTAAAATCAAACCAAATTTCACCAACAAACATTAATTCAAAACATCCCGGTAGCAATCTCTCTTTTGGAAACTCGAAAATGAACACCGACGATGTCGCGATCATCATTGGAATTATTTTCCAGTAACCGTAAAGAGTTCAATGCTTTTATCTCCTTTAAAACCCTTCAAATATTTTTAAATACCAAATCTCTCTAGATTTCAAATCCAATTCAAAGATTTTTCTCAAATATATATTATGCTTCCCAACCTTTTGAGAATCTTTCAAATACAAAGGAATTTAAATTTCCAAATTTTCAAATTCCAAATCCTTTAAATTTATATTCACACATTACTTTGGAATTGTCTTATTTTAATTATAAATCACACTATAATTCACATTTACAAATCTCATTTATTTATTAATTTATTCCTTAATCTTTTGTTATTATTAAAATTTCTTATTCAATTTTCTTACAATGATAATAATTTAATATTATCACTTTCTAACAACCAAACATCTATAAATAAATATAACAATTTACAAAAATTATTTCTTTTATATACCAAAATAATTTGGGTAAAATTATTTCATTTACCCTATTCAAACAATACTGTGTCGGTTTATCTTGTTTAAGAGTTTAGAAATCCCAATCGATAATATAACCTGCCCTCATACAACTGGGTACACAACTAAATAACACGGCGGAATATATATAAACAAGTACGAGAGTATGTATCATCATCCAGCTCGTCTCCTGAGCTCCACAGCATCATAACCTGTATCCTATAATACTCGGTCTGACCTGAGCATTGCAGTTAAATAACACCCGAGTCAGTCTGGAATACCAACGTGAGAAATCACACTAAAATTGATTATTAAAGTTTCAAAATCCTTTTGAAAACAAAAGCATCTCGTAAGACCACGCCACAAATAAACATGTCGGGTTTTTACCTTACGATAGCTATAACACTTTTTATTAAAATCCTCCGATATTATAATAGGGTCTATATACAAATACTTATTAAAATAGCCGAAATTGTTGCATTCATTAAATTCCAGCTACTAGCCACAGAGTGGGTAATACAAACAAAACTCGTAAAGGGCACGTAGGGAGAATGGATTTCCAACTAATGACTAGGCGCTGGGGTACCACCTGTCACAGTACCTGGTCTAGATCGGCGTACCGAGGATCACTCCCGACCCCCTGCAACACAAGACCCGGACTACCCCTTACTGGATAGTGCCGAATAAGATCACCCCATGGTTGGGATCAGCAACCACACCACTAAGCCGTAATAAAAGGGACATCTAGACAGGGATGACCTTACCCAGTAATGGGTGCTGCCCACCAAGCCTTGCTGCATAACTCCTTATTTTTAGTCATTCCCGGTTGATGAGGCTTGAGGCTAAGCATTACCTTTTTAGAACATATCCCTTAGAATGCGCATCATCCACCTGACGATGTTCCGAAAGCATTCATCCATACAAGTCTGTCCCAGGTTCGAACGGAACCGAAGGCACTATTCCTACTACATCCATTTTGGAAATATCCTCAGGATTAGTAGCGACTAGTCCTTGCACTTCACTGCTCTATCTTCGAATCCAAACTCGTTTTTCCACGAAAACGTACAAACTGGATCGAAGTGGTTTTCGAGAAATAAATCTCTATCCCAGTCTCTTCGAAACGATCAACGAATTTGGCCAATATTGATAGTCGGTTATTTAACTATCAATTAATATTCACAAACAACCATCAACCATAAATGATTTCTCCAAATTATTTATTTATCTCAAAAATATCTTCACAAGATATATTTTCATTTTCAACCCTTTTCGAAAACAATTTCAAACTATCTTCCTTTCTCAGAATAAATTCCAAGTATTTTCTATTTCCACTAAAATCACCAAGCACAAAACTTTAGATTTTTAAAATAATTTAAAATGCTTTACTCTGAAATATACTTTAAAACATTTATTTTAAAAACTACTTCAATAATTTATTAAAAATACATGTTATACGAATATTTGAAAATAAGGTTACTTTATAAAATATAAAACTAGGTTTTCACTTTTTAAAGCAAAACACTAAGTCGCTTTTTAAATAATTACTACGATAATAGATTTGAAAAATATTTACTTAAGAATTCAGATATTTAGAAATAATAAATTCCTAAAACAAATGATTTTTAAAACAACATTAAACTTTTATCTAATATTTAAAAATTTACTTTGAAAACGTACTTGGCTATCAAGAGAAATATACTTCTCTTCACATTCTCCTTTAAATTTCCAATTCAAACACTTGAATCAATTTCCAAATTGATTTCCAATTCACTCCTATTTATTCCAAAATCCATTAATTTTGGATTTTATTCCTTTATTATGATTTAAAGTACTTTAACTAAAAATATCAATTTTAGATTTCTCAACTTACTTCTTAATCCTTTTTATATAAATTTAAACTTTAAATTTTAAAATAATTCTTTATTACTTTAAAATAATATCACTAAATTTTACAATTCATTAATTTCTGTTTATTCAAAATCTTTGTTTCTGTTCATACTCGAAGTTATTTATTAGTATTTTAATATCACTTCCATTTCCTTTCAATTCATTCTTAATTTATTCAAATTTCTATAATTATTTCGCTTACAAATTCACTTTGTTTATTTTCTTTCCAAAATCCAATTAATATATTTTGGTAATTCATTATACCCAAATATATCCAATCAAACCATAGCATTGAAAATTCATATATTATTCATCATAGAATATCAAATAATCACAACAGAGAATATTAAATAATTTAAATAAATGTTGAGGAATCTAGTTGGATCCCTCCAACCTGTTTCCCTGCATCCAAAGACGTTAGCACAATATAAAATACCAATTCCACTTCGAGGTGGAATATCGCGGTATATAGGACTAAATAAATATCATCCGCTACTATGCGGCGCATAGGGTTTCATCCGCTATAAAATGCGGGAAATCAATCATTCCAAGATGTAATATATACTATAATATAGCACATCAATCAATTCAACCATTCGAAAAATTATTTAAATTTAATCATGTAAATTTAAATGTAAATTCAGTTGAGTGAGATTAACTCACCTTTGATTCTTGTTTTGCAATTCGACCCAAACCGGCTTGCTTCTATCATATTTTAACCTTGTATAACAATCATATGATTTATTAACACTTTGAAATAACTTGAACAAATTATTTCCATTTTATAAATTTAATTAACCAATGATTCTATTTTAACTAATAATTTTAGTTTGAATTAATTTTCCTTAAATAGATTATTTTTAGTACCTAAAATAATTGAACAAGTTAGTTGACGGTTTAATCACATAATTCATTATTTTAAATATAAACTGGTAAGTTCAAATATATGCCTACACTTTGAAATAATTGAACGGTTACTATTTGTGCATAGATCTTCCTGTAAATAATTCTGTGTATAAATATTTATATGAATATCAACAGTAATTTATCTTGCTGGTATTATATTTTCTAACCTATACATACATTTTTAGACCTCAAACTAAAATATAACTGAACCATACTAGAATAAATTTTCGATTAAGCTATACTATCTTAATATAAATTATTTAAACTAAAATAAAATAAAAATACCTTACTGTAAATTCTTATTTTCAGTTCTCCTTTTTTTTTCTTTTTTTCTTCGGCATATATATAAATTTTTATTCAATACTAAATTATAAACAAGAATAGATACCTCACTGCTAAACCCTAACCTGCCTCTACGAAGCCTCACGGCCAACCCAGTCCCCAATCAAACTCGCTGACCCCCTCCTCCTATGCTCGTGACTTCGAACCTTCCCCTTTCTTGCCTCCACGCACGCGCGACGGAGCTCAACCCTCCCCTTCTCGTGCTCGCACACCCTACGACATAGTGCCTGCTGCCAAACGAACGCCTAGCCTTCCTCCAATCTCGCGAGCACAACTGGATCGAGCTCGAAAATTGAACAAAATGAAGAGCATCAATTTGAATTCGAAAGAAATGATTTTGTTCAGGGAAGGAAGGCCGCGATTTGGGAATTATGTAGTGGACTGGAGATTGAAGGGTGAGGAGAAGAGCGAAGTGAAATATCGGCATCCTATCATATTTTTGTTCGGCCATGGATTTCTTTAAAAACGAAATTATGAAGTGAAGAATGGAAAAAAAACTCAGCAATGTTTCCAGATTTCCAATTCCATTATATTTACTTTTTCGGCTGATATAAAGTTGATGGAGGGGATGTTTGCGTGTTGTACTATACTTGCTACAGTGCTTGAGATATGATAGAATCGCGGCTGATAGTGACCAGATATATATATATATATATATATATATATATATATATACACACACGTTAAATTCAAATCGTATCGATAAACGCAACACGAAATTTGACTTCCTACCGAGGCGTGCCGCTAGGCGTTCCTAGTGTTACATCCTTATTCCGAACGCAATGGAAAAGGTTTCGAGTCCTAATCCGATCGAATGGAGAAGATAACTTTTTGAATCGAATTAAAATATTAAATTTTCAATATAAGTCTCAGCGCGTTTATATATCGTACGCTCACATAACAACTCCGATCAATACAAAATTTGAAATCCGATAATAATATAATAATACGGATCCAATGGAACTGGTTTCGTTGAATTCCGAGACTGTGCCTCGGAAGGCTATTTTCAAATTCAATTTAAAACGATAAAATTTTAAAACCGAACGAATCACTTTCAAATTAAATTTAACACTTCTACCATCTTCAGTATTATCAATATAAATTTTTAGGCCTTCAAATTATTTTTAACAGGCTTAAAACTCCAGATTCAACATTTTACCCAACTTTAAATTGTTTAATTTAATAATTTAATTATCAAATAAATAGTGATATTTGGAATTCAAGTTAAAATTTAACTTTTAAATATTTAAAATTAATTAAATATTCCTATTTTAAATGCTCAAAAATTTTGGGTCGTCACAAGTGTCCTTCAAATTAAAAACGAACAACATTGGTTTTGGAATCAACGTTTAAAACTAAAAGGATTTTGAGATATAAATTTTTAAAGTTGGAAGGCTTACTGTTTTATCAAAAAACAAAGAACATAGGAGTTATTGTGGAAGAAGTACAGTGTTATGGTGGAGCTAACCATGTTGAGTACGTACAGACATATACATATCCACATAACTTGGCATATATTCATCATAGTATACATAAATATATATGTTGTAACCAGTAAAAAAAATAAAGTGTTTTACTAACAGTAACAAAATGATGAACACTACTTTACACACAGATAAACACCCTGCCTTGTTTTCTCCTGCTTCAAGCTTTTGTATGTCTTGATCTTTTATTCTTAATGGAAGATCTTTTGTTTTCTTTTATAAGTGAACCGGTGAAAAAATATGGCTATATATATAGAGAGAGAGGAATGGAAAATGTACATTGTAATGCTAGGGGCTATGCACATACATAGGGTGGCTACTATTCTCATGTACAGGCTTCACATTTTATTTTTATTTCCTTTTTATTCTTTATGCTATGAGGCTGATTTGATTGTTTGTGTGTTGATTTGATTTTATGGCATACTTGATTGTATGTTTTGTGGGCTTGAATTGATGTTTTCCATGACGATTCTTTATATGTATATATTTACGCACACACATACATATATATAGACGTATATATTCAGATATACATATTTTTACCATATACTTATACATTTTTACATATTTACATATTTACATATAAAATATTTTTACAAAACATATATACACACATATATATAGACTTATATATATTTTAGTCATCATAAGTTTGAAATTTTCCATCAGGAAACTTGTATATATATACATATAAATATATATTTTTATCAAAAGTTTTTAATGGTGAAGCTAAATATATATATATATATCATATTCAGAAATTAGCATTTTGAAAAAAATTATAGTTTCCAAAATTCATAGATTCAGATATTTTCAATATCATAAAAATTTATTTAATTGACTTAGAAAAATAAATATTTCAATATTTAAAATTAGTTATTATTCTAAAAACATATGCGAAAAATCTGGGTCGTCACATTCCTCCTCCCTTTAAAGAATTTTGTCCCCGAAATTAGAAAGTAAAGAGAAAATTCAAGCATAACAAAAAGTCATATATTTATATCGTAAAGCACATACATAAGTAATACACTAACAACCATAACAAACAAGGCATACACTATATAAACCAACAACTAGCTATCCTAATATCATCTTTAGATAGGCATCCCTCATACTATCGATAGTCTCTTATATACTTATACTTACTAAATAAACCCGAAAGTTACATAATTTATGAAATTAAATGACCTCACCTTTATTTCACTAATGCAAACACCTAGATTGCATAAACTAACATGTTACACATGTATTTAATAACAATTATAAGGTTTCCAGCATACGATTATTATTTTCTTCAAATCGATTTATACCTCATTTATTCAATTCCAATGGTTCATAACCATTTATTTGCATTCAATTCATATTACACACAATGTATATTTATATCCATTTCAAATGGATTCTAAACCAATTTATCCACTTTCCTCGTATATTGTATGATTTTATTTGCGTCCGTTTGCGACAAGCGACAGACTCTCCATGATAATTCGGGGATATTCATTTAATAAAATAGTCACTTAAGCCTATAACCCATTTTAGATTGATTCCAAATTATTTTCTCTACTTCTATTAATGCACATTCAATTTATTCACAAAAATCTTGTTCACTCCATTTTCATTTTCAACATCGATCCAATTCATGCAGAAGTTACTTATGTATCATTTCGTAAATTTATCGGGCCAAGTTTGCATCCAAATATATTAACTTAAGTTAATTCATTTATCTCCAATTAATTCAAATATGTAGCTTGAGTTTATTTCCATTGCAATCAAATTCCATTTCATTTAAATTGGTTGTTGTTAATTTATTTATCGTCGATTGGTTCGTATTTCCATTTGCTTGGAATATCTCAATTTTCACTATATTATTTGAGAATCATTTAATAAAATTAATATTAAGGTTTATTATAACCTTTTATATGACATATATATTCATTTCGACAACAAAACTTAATTTCATAATCGAATCCATTTAAATAATATCCCAAAGCCATATTTAATTTATTTACATTTTAATTGAATTTATTTATAACTTAGGTCATCACTATTTCAATTCATTTCTATTTTATTCGATCACATTTCAAAATATATTTAATACGCTTATATTTAAATCGAATTTCATTTATAACTCAAGTTCCACATTCAATTTCAATTCTAATCCATGATCCAATTTACTTAACCAGATTGAGTTTCATTTTTTGTATTCAATTAACTAATTAATTTATCCAATTAATTCATTTCCAATTAATAATTCAATATCTGATTTTTATTTCAAAAACCACTTCAATTCGTTTGACTTGTGTTCAAATTCATTTTATAATTCAAGTTTGGATTTTTGTTCCAATATTCAACCATTTTTACACTGGTTTTTTTTCAACTCATTTGAAATAAATATGTACATGTTTCTTTTGAATATCAAATCATACTTCAGGGACTTGAATCAAATCGGTTTCATAAACAATCGAGTAGCACAGCTGCTAAAGTGGCCTCCCCAATTTTGAAACTCGAAAATGAATGTCGATGATGCTGCAGACATCACCAAAATTTATTTTCCAACGATAGAAGTGAGTTCCGGACTTTATTTCTTTTAAATCTTTCGAAAATATCTTTTTGAAATCACTTTGAAATCATTTATAATAGTTTTATTCGGAAAAATAATTTCAAATTATGCTATTTATATTTTTCGAATCTTAAAACCAATTTCAAAAAATCCTATATTCCAAACTCTCAAATTTTCAGTTTGAATAACTTTTTGCTTATTTATTAACTATATCTAGATCAACCATATTTCATATATCGCTTTCAAATGGGATCCATTACTCTTTAAAATGATACAAAGGAAATTCAAATATATATATATTCACTTCAAAATCCAAGTTAAACATGCAGTTTCTCAATTTGTTAAATATTATTCAACCAAAATTTTCCAACAATAGTCAATGCTCTGATCAACAGTCAATAATCGATGCTCATAAACTAGTTGAGCACGACTCATTAATCAATAAGCGATAATATACACATCCATATTAATCCAGCAATCAATCAATAAAGAGATAACATAATCATCATCAACGGTCATGATTGATTTTATCAGTTTATAAAATTCATTCTTTTATATTATACATAAAATCCTAGTTAAAATCATTTCATTTATTAACATCAAAATATTTTTATATCACTAACAAATATGATCTCTCTTATACGTATATAGACTTAGTGAGCTTATCCTACAGATTTAGGTATACGCTAAACCAAAGCTCTGATACCAAGTGTAATAGCCAAGATTTTCGACCCTCGAAAATCAACATCCATACATTCACTGTATAACATGCATAGTCAAGTGCCAAAAATACCAGATGATTATGGGTGACGAAGAAAAGATAGAAGGAAACATAACTAAATTACAGAATCTCATAATCGCAGCAGAACAAAATATAATATATAATTACAGATTTTTATATAAAAGAATCTGTATCAGTTAATACACCTACAATCATCAACGTACAACAATCAACAAATCAATCTGGACAATTATAATAACTTGTTCTAACCAGTGCTGACTACACAGTCTGAACGCACATCTGAAAATAACAAGAGCGGGAATACGCCTCTGTTATCCAGCTCAGCTCCTAAGCTTCATAGTATCCTAACTTGAATCTATAATACTCGGTCTTACCCAAGCATTGTAGTAAAATAACACTCGAGTTAGTTTGGAAAACCAGCGTGAGAAAACACACTCAATTGAATTAATACTATTTTTAAAATCCTTTGAAAACAAAGGTATCTCATAAGACCACGTCGCACATAAACATAATGGGTCCCATTCTCATCAAATCCAAAATGAAAAAAAATTAAAGGCCAGTTGTTCAAAATAAACTATTCTACATCAGGGCGTCAATATTTGTATAGGGAAATTCATTCCATATGTTTACTTTATCATGACCTGTCCATCGAAATTAATTCGCTTGTAATCATCACATTTTTTGAAATTCAGAATAGTGATCAATACAAGTCGATTTACTTCCAATAAAACGTGTCATCATTTTATTCTAACTACTTTAATATTAAATCCATTTATAAATTAGAATGATCCCAAATAACTGAGTCAAATTATATATTTTAAATCCAGATTATTTTTCAATTTGAAAAAATTTAAAATAATTTATCATTAATTAAAATAAATTTAAACAGTCCATTAATAATTAATTTATTTATTAATCAACATATAATAAATTAAATAAGTCGTTATTCATTTATTCACTTCCATCATTTACATCATTAATTTTTACATTACAGAAATCTCGGTGACATTAGTTCAGATGGAATTGCATGGCAATAGTAGCACGACACAAAAATATGCTCGTTGTTTGGATTTAAAATAGAGTAGAAATATTGTTTTAAAACTTATAAACTTTTAATAACATAATTAATTTAAATTTACTTTACAAAATATTCCATCCAAACCAATGAAGACCCAGCCCAATACAATTCTAACCCATCCCTTATCCATCTCCTCCTTTCCAGTTTTCCCTTCTCCTCTCTTCTTTCATTTGAAATGCACAGTAACATGCACGTGCTTGGATACGAGCACATGCACCCAACCACTAGCCACCGAACATTGTCGTCGACCATACCCACACATCACCTTCGACCCTGCCACCATGTCCATCCATCTGGAACCGACGGCTAACCACCAGTTTGAAAAATCGATTTCCAAACCCGAAACCTAAATCAAAACCCTACCCATTCAATCACCTCGCCACATCACCTACGGCCACCATTCACCACCAACATTCATCCAGAGACTCACCACCATCTCCTCTTCCATTTCCAACACATGTGCGTGTCCCTACCTTCCCCTTCCCTTCGCCATTTCCAAAAACCCAAAACCCAAAAGCTACCTCACTAAACACTACATCTACCTCGTCCATCCTATCCCCTAAACTAAAAATTGCCGCATTATTTTTTCTAGGTGTGCCATCGATTGAGCATCCTCCACCCCCAACGACAAGCCATGGAATCCATCGCATCACCGGAATTTGGTATTGTTAACTCCGCCTCGGTTTAGACTCTACGACTCAAGGAGATGCCGACCTAAGGCTCAACAGGGGTGCCGACCTAACGCCTAATGGTTATGCCGACCTAACTGCCTTATCAGGGAGACCGACTTAAGATTCAAAGGGTTACCGACCTAGTAGGATTGAGAGGCATACCGACTTAAGAAATACCGAGTTAAGGCTAAAACAGTTGCCGACCTAACGTGGGTACTGGCCTAAGACTCAGAGGATGCCGACTTAATAAGAAGGCCGACCTAAGGTCTAAAAAAGATACCGACTCAGTGACTTGACCGAGTTACCGATCTAATGCCTTACCAAGCTGGCGACCTAGAATAGTTGCCGACCCAAGTCACAACCGATCCAGCTCCCCAGTTATCTCGATTACGATCCAGGACTTATCATTTGGACCGTGACTTGCGACTTACCAAGTTAACTCATCCACGACCTAATATAAGCCCGATGCCATGTTACTGAGAAGAGGTGGTGTTGACTCGGAGGTAACCTTAGACCGGTCACGACTCACCTTAAGTCGGCTACGGCTTAACTTGAGTCGGCCACGGTTTAGGACTTGGCAAAAATTTCAGACCAGAACTCTCTATAAATAGGCAACCACCTCCAACATTCAAAGGACTTTTGGCACATTCTCTTCATACACCGTTACCTTGCTGCATTGAGAACTTCATCAACACTTAGAGCTTTCAAGATTAGAGGAATACATCAAAGAACTTCACGAAGAAACCACACATCTTCAACATGAATTTAAGGACTTTAATCGACATTGAAGCTTAAGACTTGTTCCAAATCACTAGTAACTTGAAGTATATTGTACTTGAGAAGAATTGTATCAGCTTGAAACGGGATTATTAATAAAAGTACTTAGAGTGGACGTAGGCTATACCCTTAAGCCGAACCACTATAAAATTGTTGTTGTTTACTGCTTTTCCGCTATTACTTGCTTGTAATTCTTTCCCGATCTATCGGGTGGTGCTTTCACAACTACACTTCACACACCGGGGTGTTAGCGTTCACATTTTAGCGTTAACATTTTTGGTGCTTTCACTGAGAACTGAACTCAGGAAAACTATCATCATTGCTTCACAGAGATTTGTAGAAAGGATTTCCTTAAAAACTAGAAGTCTATCTGAGATTATGGCTCCTGGAAGGAAAAGTAGATCTGTCAGATCTGGAAACATTCAAGAGGGAACCTCCGCTTCCCCTGTACCTAATCAACCCACTCCGTCAGTTGGAGTTACGAAAGCGGAGTTGGATGCTGTGATTCTAGGGCTAAACCAGCAGATAAACGCCCAAAATGCACAATTAGAGGCTCAGAGTGCCCAAAATGCTCTAATTCTGAATAAGTTGAATGATTTGCTCGGGGCAAACAATCAACCGGCTGGTAATGAAAGGAATTATGCTGGAAACATTCATAATGCTAACGAAAGGAATGCTCCTGAAAGGGCTGCTAGTCCCTTTGAGCAAACGCTTCCTGAGGTTGGTGGATCTGGAACTCGACATGATGAGGAGTATCTTTCTGGAATGGTCCGGCAAATCATGAGAGAAAGTATGCAAAGGGTTGAAGATGAGAAAGAATGGGGTTTCGCCCCAAGTAAAACTCCATTTACTGAGAAAATCTTAAAGGCGGAGTTTCCAAGGAAGTTTGTCCCTCCAACTATCCCAGCTTACAAAGGGACAAGTGATCCGAATGAATTCTTGTATAAATATGATTGGCACATGACAGGTGCCAGAGCCTCTGACGAAATAAAATGTCGATATTTCCCCGTATACCTGGAAGGTGTGGCTCTACTATGGTTCACCAAGTTGCCAGTCCGATCTATCGATCAGTTTTCAGACTTGACCAGAAAATTCAAGGAGCAGTTTAGACTATATGCTTCGAAGGCCAAGGACATCATGTCACTGTCGAGTTTAGAGCAGAATCCTGGTGAGTCTATCAGATCTTTCTTGAACCGCTTTAATATAGCGCTGGCTGAGGTGGACAATGCTGAACCACGAATGATATTGACTTATCTGATGAGGGCTATTGATAAGTCAAGCGAATTTGGGAAATGGTTAAATATGAAGGAGCCAACCTCTCTCGAAAAGTTCTACAAAAAAGCAGATGAATTCATTCGCTTGGAAAGCCGTCCTTTACCAGTAAAGACAGTGTTGGAGAAAGCAGAAGACAACACTGTCGCTCCACGCAAGAATGAATCGGTGGGGCAAAAAAGGGAGAATAATAATGGGAAGAAACAGGGTAATCTGAAGAAGCCCCGATCCTTCAAGCCATCAGAATATACTCCATTATCACATACGCCGGAGCACATCTACCTTGCCACTAAAGATTCCGTCGATTTCCCTAAACCTATCCCTTTGAGAACCGGGAAAAAAGCCATACAGAGTGGGAAATTCTGCCGCTTCCACAATCAACCCGGTCATGAGACTGATGAATGCCGCCAGTTGAAAAATCTGATTGAAGAGTTGCTAAGAGAAAACAAACTGCAGCAATTTGTGAAGAAGAATAGCAACAATCCTGCATCGTCAAGTCAGGGGCAACAGGTTCCTGTTCATCAGCCTAGGACAGGTGAGAAAGCTACGGGACATGAATCTGGAAGGCCCGTTATCAATGTCATTACAGGAGGGCCTCACCCAGCTGGCAAGAGCTGGGGTGAGATGGAGAGATATTCCAGGGCTTTGAAATATGCTCCAGCCGAAGAAGACGTCTTTGTTTTAGAAGACACTACGCCTCTGAAACAACAGAAAACTTTTAGCGATGATATTGTTTTCAGAGCCAGAGATTCCACAGGTATAGAAGCTCCTACCCTAGATCCCTTGGTCATCTCGGCTGGTATTGGACCGGCCATTGTCAGAAGAGTCCTCATTGACTGCGGAGCATCATGTAATATCCTCTTCAAGAAGACATTTGACCAGATGAAAATCCCTATGATCGATGTACAAGCCTCATCACAGAAGATCGCTGGCTTCACTGGGGAGCCAAAGCAACCAATTGGGACCATCGATCTGCTTGTAGAACTTGGGGAAGCAGAAAGGAAAGTGGTCCGCAAGCAAACATTTGTGATTGTCGATGAGTTTTCTGCTTATAATGCTTTTCTTGGCCGTCCAACACTCGCAGCATTCAAAGCTATCCTAGCCCCGTGGTGCCTCACTATTAAATTCCCTACTGACAATGGAGTAGGAGTTATAAAAGGGGATCAAAATGCTGCGCGAGAGTGCTATTTGACAGAACTGCGAGAGTCAAGAAAAAGAGAAATGGGAAAGGATGCGGCAACCCCAGTCCGCATCAAGGAACCAGCCTTGTAGCAATTACGGGGCGGACCCTGCACTGGCGAGCACAGCGGGGCACGGAAAGAAATGGATCCCAGAAAAGCCAGTGCAGGGGAGAATAGAGTAGTACCGGTCGAAACGACAGTGCCGGTACCTGTTGACCCGAAGGACCCAAATAAGGTGTTGAATGTAGGTTCACAACTTAATGTGTCAATTCAGAATATCTTGATATCTTTCCTGAAAGCAAATCTGGATGTCTTTGCTTGGACTCATGCCGATATGTGTGGAATATCTCCAGAAGTTGCAGTACACGCTCTGAATATTGACCCAAGGTTTACGCCAGTTAAACAGAAAAGAAGAACCCAAGGTCCAGAAAGGTCAGCAGCATTAAAAGAAGAAGTTGATCGACTCATGGAAAATAACTTCATCAAAGAATCTACATATCCGAATTGGGTTTCAAATCCTGTGCTGGTCAAGAAAGCTAATGGAAAATGGAGAGTGTGCATCGATTTTTCTGATCTAAACAAGGCTTGCCCCAAAGATTGTTTCCCTTTACCCAGGATCGACCAACTGGTAGATGGAACAGCGTGGCATGAGTTGTTGTCTTTCATGGATGCCTACTCCGGATACAACCAGATCATGATGCATGAACCTGATCAGGAGGACACGAGCTTTATCACCGATGTTGGTCTTTATTGCTACAGAGTTATGCCCTTCGGATTGAAAAATGTAGGGGCAACCTACCAAAAGACTTGTTAATGCTATGTTCAAACCGCAATTGGGCAAAACTATGGAAGTCTATGTCGACGACATGTTAGTGAAGTCTAAGAAAGCAGCGGATCACATTGAACACTTAGCAGAAATGTTCGCAGTCCTCTGGAAATACAGAATGAAGCTTAACCCTCTGAAATGTACATTTGGGGTCGAGTCCGGAAAGTTCTTAGGTTTCATTGTTAGTGCTAGGGGCATTGAGGCTAGTCCAGCTCAAATTACTGCCTTAAAAGAAGTTAAAGCTCCTAGAACGAAGAAGGAATTGCAGAGTCTCAACGGAAAGGTCGCCGCCCTGAGTCGGTTCATTTCCAAAGCCACTGATAAATGCATCCCATTCTTTGACGCCCTGAAGAAAGGAAAGAAGAATTTTGAATGGACTTCCGAATGCCAAAAAGCCTTCGATGAGTTGATCTGTCATATGGAAACGCCTCCAATACTTTCTAGGCCAGGCAATGGTGAGGATCTTCTTATATACTTGGCAGTATCATCTCATGCTCTAAGTGCAGCGCTGATACGGGAAGACAAAAGGATTCAACATCCGGTTTACTATATCAGCAAAAGACTCACTGGGGCAGAGCTGAATTACTCCAAGTTGGAAAAACTCGCCTATTGCCTACTAGTTGCATCAAGGAAACTGAGGCAATATTTCCAAGCTCATCCTATCAGAGTACTCACTGATCAACCTCTAAAGCAAGTCCTATTTCGCCCTGAAACTTCGGGTCGCCTTCTAAAATGGAACATTGAACTCAGTCAATATGACATCACTTATCACCCCCGAAAAGCAATCAACGGACAAGCTTTAGCTGATTTCATTGCAGAATTCACAGAGAAAGATAATGGTGAGGAAGAAACGATCAATGATTCCCCAATCCAGTGGAAGATGTATGTTGATGGCGCAAGAAATGACTACTGTTCTGGAGCCGGAGTGGTACTTGAAACTCCTGAAGGTCGATCATTATGTTATGCACTAAGATTGGAATTTCCTTCAACAAACAATGAAGCAGAATATGAAGCTCTTATTGCAGGTCCGAAAATCGCTAAAGAGCTAAACATTCGAGCATTACAGATCTTCAGTGATTCTCAGCTTATTGTATGCCAAGTCAAGAAGGAATTTCAAACAAAAGGTGGAAACTTGCCTTCCTACTTGTCAAAAGCTTGGGAACTTCTATGTGAACTCGATCATTATTCAATAAGCCATATTCCCCGGGAAGAGAATACGAAGGCAGATTCCCTCGCAAAGTATTCAAGTTCTGGTGAAGCTCAACTATTGGGATTGGTTCCCGTAGAAGTCCTCTCAGCACCAAGTATAGACGAGATGGATATAGACTGGATTATGAATGTATCTCAAGAACAAGAATCGTGGATGACTCCAATATTAGATTACCTACTCAACGGCTCTCTGCCAGAAAATGCGAGAGAGAGACAAAAGCTACTAAGGAAAACCTCTCGCTATGTAATTCAGGATGGCCGATTGTACAGACGGGGATTCTTAATGCCTTTACTTCGATGTGTATCCAGGGAAGAGTCCAAAACAATCCTAGCTGAGGTACATGGAGGCGAATGTGGTGATCATTCAGGTGGCCAAACATTAGCAAAGAAAATTCTCCGATACGGATATTTTTGGCCAGAAATTAATCGAGATGCTGCAGATTACTCCCGAAAATGTGACAGATGCCAAAGATTTGCCAAAATTCCTAGAGCACCTTCTACCGAACTCACACAGATGGTCAGTCCATGGCCGTTTGCGATTTGGGGAATGGATCTCATTGGGCCGCTACCAACTGCCAAATCAGGGATTAAATATGCTATTGTTGCAGTTGATTACTTTACTAAATGGGCTGAAGCTGAACCATTGGCTACTATCACTTCTAAGAAAATGATAAGCTTTGTGACCAAGAATATCATTTGCAGATACGGTGTGCCTCAGAAAATAATCACAGACAATGGTACTCAGTTTGAAAGCGAGGAATTCCAGGATTTTTGCAAACGATTCAAAATCCAGAAAAGCTTTTCGGCAGTAGCTCATCCGCAGGCAAACGGGCAAGTGGAAGCAGTAAACAAGATCATCAAATCAACCATCAAAAAGCAACTCGAAAGAGCAAAAGGTGGTTGGGTCGATAAACTACCACTTGCACTATGGGCATACAGAACTACTCACAAAACTGCGACTGGGCATACTCCTTTTTCGTTAGCATACGGATCGGAAGCAATGATCCCGGTTGAAACAGAGGTCCCTTCACACAGAAGAATCCATTTCAATCAAGCAGAAAATGAAAAGCTACAACTTGAAGCGCTGGATCTCCTTGATGAAAAAAGAGATGAAGCTAACCTTAGAGTTGCAGCTCATCAGCAAAGGATAGCCAGACATTTCAATTCCAAAGTTCGTCAACGCAGCTTTGAAATTGGAGATCTAGTCCTGAAAAGAATTATGACCGCGACAGGTGTGTTTGGGCCCAATTGGGAAGGACCATATGTGATAGGTCAGAAGCTTCTTGACGGCACATTCAAACTCACTACTGTTGAAGGAGTTCAAATTCCAAGGGCATGGAACAGCAATCACTTGCGTCCATATTTTACTTGAAAATTTTGTTGAAATAATGTAAAAGAGTTGTGAATGTATGATTCTTGTAATTGAGAGAAATTGTAAAACTGATGCAAGTGAATAATGAATGAATATAAAGTGGATGTAGGCCCAAATTTCTGGCCGAACCACTATAAATCTTGTGTTCCTTATTATTATTACATGTTTGCTTTATTTTCGATATAAAAGTACATAAAATGTATTGCTGAAATGTCAATTTAAATTTTTGCAGACAATGGAAATAAAACTTGCGCATAATAAGACCGAGTGATTCTCACCATCATTCAACAAACAAATTTCAAGTCATAAAGGCCCCGAATTCAAATCCTAGATAGGAAATACTTCAATTGAACGGCTTATGATTTCGATAGAAACGAGCCCTTGCTAATAAATTGAGATTGTTTGAACGAACAAACATCCAATTAGGAAGCTAGTGCCCGTTCTCACGAACTTGCCTGACAATGAAGTACACTTCCTTGGATTAAACAAGCTACTTGCGAGAAAAGGGGAATGAAAACTTGAAAAAGAAAAAAAAAAGGATCGCTGAAAAGGCATAAGCAAGAAGACAAGAATACAACCAAAAACCATCATTGGCGGCACAAGTCCTCTTCGGAGGCACAACTCTTCGGAGGATAAAGACCTCTAATGGGTCATATGCCACAAAAAAGAAAGTTCTCTACTCAACAAAAAAGATTGGAGGAGTCATGACCCTCCAACCATGAGAGAGTAACTTCCAGGCAATGAAAACCCTCTTTGAGGCACATTTCACCAGGAGTTGAAGTGTAACAGCCGCTCTTCGGAATTTCACTTCACCAGAGTTGAAATGCAAACAAAAGAAAGACCTCTTCGGAGGCACATTTCACCAGGAGTTGAAGTGTAACAGCCGCTCTTCGGAATTTCACTTCACCAGAGTTGAAATGCAAACAAAAGAAAGACCTCTTCGGAGGCACATTTCACCAGGAGTTGAAGCGTAACAGCCGCTCTTCGGAATTTCACTTCTCCAGAGTTGAAATGCAAACAAAAGAAAGACCTCTTCGGAGGCACATTTCACCAGGAGTTGAAGTGTAACAGCCGCTCTTCAGAATTTCACTTCACCAGAGTTGAAATGCAAACAAAATAAAGACCTCTTCGGAGGCGCAATTAAGAAGAAAGACCTCTTCGGAAACCTACGTTTCACCGAGATTGAAATAAAACTTCCAAGTGTTGAAACGTGAAAAGGATTTCTAAGGCATAACTCTTTGGAGGTACACGTTTCACCGAGATTGAAATAAAACTTCCAAGTGTTGAAACGTGAAAAATCCCTCCCCAAAGGTACAACTTTCTATATATATAAAAAAAAAGATCCTCATCAAGAGCATACTTTAACTTCCAAAGGAAGAGTAATTTACCTATTATGGAGAATGATCTTCCTCAAAAAAAAAAGGGGGGGTTAAAGTACCCTTCAGAGGTCCGCTTTACCGCATAAAAGAATTCACTTGGTAAAATATGTACGTAAGCAAAAGAAAGAAGTGATTTCTTCAAAGGACAAAGCGTAAACACTTATACGAAGGGAGTTGTACTCTACAAAAATTTTCTGTAAAAGAATAAAATAATTATTCTTTAGCAAATAAGAGTGCAAGTCCCCTCGAAGTATGAAATGTTGCAGCAAGCTTAAAGTATGGGGGCAACATGGTATAATTACATGCAAAATGGTGTAGCTGCATCAGTAAAGTAATACTCAAACGACATACCATAAGCCCGCTGCAATATCATATAAATAAACTTGTGCGAAAATGAATAATAAATGCATTCTCAAATTCAAACAGAAGTTTCTACAAACAAAGAATCATTTTATTCAACTATAATGCAGGTACAGGTTTCAAAATAAAGAAAGGCGGGGGCCGGTACCCGCACAATTCTCGGCCAGTACATGCAAAAGGCAAAAAGCTAAAATCTTCACTTCTTCTTCCCCCCTTTGGACCCTTTACCCGGTCGAATGACCAACTTTTCAGGTCGGTCAGTGGGTATAAGGGAAGAAGGAGAGGTAGGCGCAGCTGGTCCAACTTCTGGCTCCTCTTCAGTGGCAGTGATTATCTTCCCTCTCCTCTTGGACGTTCCGCGCTTTCTCCTCCTCTTCGAGGAAGACTCACTTCCTGGAGTGACAAGTTTAGATAGAGTTATGTCGTCAGAAGGAGTCCGCTCCGGAGATATGTCACCTCCCTCAAGTCCCTCGTCTCTATGCTCCTGCGAAGCGATGGGATCGTCTAAACCATGGAGGGCTTCTATTTGTTCCTCTTGCGACCCGGGCTGAGAAGCAGAAGGAGGAGCCACCTGGAGAGACGGAGGAGGGATAACCAGAGGAGGAGAAATCTGAGCGGTGCTTGATACTTTCTCTGTAGAAGAAAAGAGGTTAAAGTCAGTAAAGAGAGGAGATGAAGGCTCATCAAGGTTGAGAAAATAGTCAAGGAGCTCATTAAACCCATGTGAAGTAAATGAGCAATCCACTTGAGCAAAATTTACAGTGGAGTTACCTGCAGAAGTTGTCTTTATTACATCAATTTCATAGTCCGGGGCTTCAGCACTCTCTTGCGATTCATCTGTAACTTGAATAATTTTGGCCCCGGTATCAGTTTGAGCAGGGATCGGTACATAAGAGCTAGAGCCAATAATGCCAGCATCGACCGAAGTTGAAGGAGGGACAGGAACAGTCAAATTTGTTTCTTTTTCTTGATGCTCTTCCCCCACTATTTCAACCCGCGATCTGGCGAGTTGCTCTTTCCCTCTGGCAAGGGCTACGCGAGCCTCAAAGTCTAAGTAGTGCACCTCCAACTCCTCTTCAGTGTACCCGGCCCCTTTAAACATATCTAGTGCGGCCTCCCACACTTCGGCCAGGGTAATCTCATACTTGGGGCCCAGGAATGCAAGACTGCCACGCCCTAATATACATTGCAAGTAGAAATCAAATAGTGTCGAGCCAATATCAGCTTTGGTGGCTTCATGGGCCTCTTCAGCTGCAATCCTACCCGCAACGGCCTCATCTCGTTCTCTCTCGACTTTGGATAGCTGGGCTTTCAATTTTTCAATCTCTGCGGCCTGAAGGCCAGTTTGTCCTCGTAACTGAGTGATTTCAGTACGGTTGCTCTCTATAATCTGCTCCAACCCATCAGCCTTAGCCTCAGCATCCCTTTGCGCGGCATGAGCATCCCGCACCTGTTGAAGAAGCACACTCTCCCTTTGAGAATAAGAGGTGGAAGAAGTAGTGAGCTCTTCTTTAAGTTTCCCAACTTCTGCCTCGAGTTTCTCATTGTAATCAGCAATACTCCTCATTTCTGCATCATGCTGCTTGAGGATCTTTTGCCATTCAGTTTTGTCATTTTCCATGGTAAGCATAGCCTCGAGATTGGCCCTATTCACCCTTTGGAGCTCGTCAACGAGTTTCTGCCAAGATGACATCCTCTCAATATCAGTTCTGACAGCATCAAGGTTCCGTAACATAGCATTTTTATCTATGGGAACCAGATCGAGGTCGAAGCGAACTCCTTTTAAACACCAATTAGGAAATCGGCTTTGAAGAGTGGCTGGACCTGGTCCAACTTGGTAAGATGGCCTATTGATGATTGCTTGGATGTCAGTAGGGGAAGGGGCAGGAGATTGGGAAGAGATAGGAGCAGTAATCTTCTCTGAAGACGCAGGCATTGGCTCCTCAATAACTTTGGCCCGTTTGCTCGAGTCGTCAGCTGTGTGACTTTTCCCTCTGTCATCATGGGATTTGCGCTTAAGGGAGTCACTCTCTCTATGGGAAGAATCGTGTCGATTATCTGGTCTTCCATAGCGTTCCTCATAATCACGTCTTTCCCGAGCCTTCCGGGCAGCCCTTTCCTCATCAGTCTCTCTGTGAACAGGAGGATAGGATTGATAGCCATATTGGCTGCGTTTCCCATATCGCTGAAAGTCACTGTAGTATGAGCTGCCTCGCCTCATTGAAGAACCTAAAAGAAGAAATAAAACTTGAGAACTTTTCAAATAAAAAAGAGCATAAAAGTGCCAGGAATTCTAAGTGTGTGTGATGTGCAAACTACGCGCATCAATCTACGAACCACTCTTTATTTGGGGAGTGGTTGTGGGTGTAATAGTTAACGTCAACTCTTGAGTCGACGGCGACTGTTGCAAAATAGAAGTAGCTTCAACTACTGAAGAAGAAATCCCGGCAGTAGTAGGGTCATCTTTGAAGATCTCTTGTGAAGTAGCGAAGAGGTCGCTCAATCCTTCGAAGGTATCGTCCCCGCTTTGCTTGACAGGACTGGATTTCTTAGCCTTTTCACCAGAATCTTGTGAATGATGGGAAGATCCCAGAGGCTCTTCTTCTTCGATAACCGGGGCAAGTTTATCAGATGGCCCCGCAACATCAACAGAAGTGGAGCACTTCACTAGCGAAGACTCAGGAGTCTTTATCGGAGAATCAGGGACTTCCGTTGGAACTTCATGAGCATGCATAGAGCGAGAAGCGTGTAGAAGCCCATGTTGATGTAAAAATTCATCCCTCAATAGAAATTTTATGCTCCTCTCTTCTGCTGCCACGGCACTCAACCTCTCAAAAACTTGCTTATGAATTGGATCTCTAGAAGGGAGAGGAAGTGCTGAAAGGAACAAAGAATGAAATTAGCAACTGAAAGTTCGGATCTCGAAAAGGTTTCAAAACGGAAGAAATAAAACACTAATCTTACTTCCTACTCTCCAGATGGCGTAAAACCCTGGGGGACAGCGGGCAAAGAAAAACTGGTTCAAAAATCCATGAACGCTTTCAGTAAGATTGGAGATGAGCTTGCGGTTTCTAGCACTTCTCACAATAATAAGGGAAGGATGATCTTTACTCTTTGCAAACGAGCACAGATAACGGATTTCTTCAAAACTCGGTAGGCGATCGAGAGTTCTTCTGAACAAAACACACAACCCCATCAAGATGGCATAGCCATTAGGATGAAGTTGGAACGGAGAGATCGTCAACCGAAGGAGAAGAATTCGAAGGAAGTCGTTAAAAGGAGGAATCGCCCCACTTAAGCACATTTGGCGGTTGACTGCGACAAAACCATGGGGAGGATTGTCAGCAGTATCACTTGGCCCAGGGAGTTGGACATCACTTTCGGCAAAGCCAAATTGAGTGCGCAGCTGAATAAACGCTCTCAAAGATAGAATAGTCGAGGTTCTCTCCGGAGGATTCTCTATGGGAACAGCTATCGGGAAAGTTTCTTCCTCTTGAGTCACCACTTCTTCTTCTCGGTGGGAAGTCATTCTACATAAACAACTGGGTATTCAAACATGAAGGTGCACGTTTCCTAAAGTGTGTGAAGTGTTGTGTAAAATCAATCAAGCAGCAAACAAATATAACTGGAATGAAAACTAGCAAGCATTTGTTAGTTATGAAATTCGGGGACTATTGTTTTAAGCCTAAATATGCAAGTAAGATGTTGATGCAGATAAATCAGTTCAGATTATTGATACTTTGCATTAATGTTTAACTCTAATTGATTGATTCACAAACATTTCATGCAATATAATTAAGTTGCCTGTCTTGTTTTAACTAATCTGTCATCTGACGTGGGCAGTCAATGGCAGTATTTTCGCCTTGGTTTTCTTTGTTTGTTATTTTCAGCAGGTTAGCAGCTTATAAGTTAATGCGATCTGTGAAATAATACAATGAGATTCAAGCAAATTTAAAAGTTGGGGCAGTTCAAAATTTAGGCAACTTAGTTTGACAGTTCAAGTCAGAAACTCAAAGTGGATCTATGCTCTCAAAAAGTCAGCATGCCCAAAGCTTAAGTGTTAACTCGGCAGCGGTTTAAGAGCCAACTCGGTCACGGTTTAAGGGATTAACTCGGCCGCGACTTAGGGGTTAATTCGGCCGCGGTTCAAGGTTAAATCAGTAGAAGGTTAAATCGGCAGATTTCCCCCAAGGGTCAACTCAGCCGCGACTTAGAGTTTAGACCACTTCACTTAAGGGCTAGGTCGGCCGAAGACTAGTTCATCCAATTTCACTGACTCGTTCCCGAATCAACATCCCACGGCCATCGACCCGATAACCCAATAACTGTTCCATCAACCACAATCTTCGTTTCATTCAAGCTATCGGATCGTCCCACCAAGTAGTTCGAAACTGCCACGAGTTCAACACCTTACAACCCTAGCACGAATCAAATTCAACTAGCTTGAATCATCTTCATCATCGGTCAGTTAAAATCGAACCAAACAACATAAACTCCATCGGCCATGGGTGCAATGGAATTCATGATGAAGCATTATGCGAGGTGGTGGTTTAGGTGTGAATAATGGAGTTCGTGGACCAACAATAACCTACGATTGAGGAAAATTCACTTACGTGATAATTATCGGTGGTTGATGGAGCAAAATCGCCTTTTTTAAGCTTGGAGAAATTTTTTAATGGCGGGATCGAGAGAGCAAGTAATGAGAGAGAAGAAGGGGTTGTGATTTATATCTTGCAATGAAGGGATCTGGAGCGGCGCATGCGACTTAACTATTAGCTCGCGTACAACCTACCGACCTAAGAGGGGACGGGTTAAGGACTATCGAAGCACACGACCTAACCAGTAGGCGTATACTTCGAGGGGCAATTGTTAACTCCGCCTCGGTTTAGACTCTACGACTCAAGGAGATGCCGACCTAAGGCTCAACAGGGGTGCCGACCTAACGCCTAATGGTTATGCCGACCTAACTGCCTTATCAGGGAGACCGACTTAAGATTCAAAGGGTTACCGACCTAGTAGGATTGAGAGGCATACCGACTTAAGAAATACCGAGTTAAGGCTAAAACAGTTGCCGACCTAACGTGGGTACTGGCCTAAGACTCAGAGGATGCCGACTTAATAAGAAGGCCGACCTAAGGTCTAAAAAAGATACCGACTCAGTGACTTGACCGAGTTACCGATCTAATGCCTTACCAAGCTGGCGACCTAGAATAGTTGCCGACCCAAGTCACAACCGATCCAGCTCCCCAGTTATCTCGATTACGATCCAGGACTTATCATTTGGACCGTGACTTGCGACTTACCAAGTTAACTCATCCACGACCTAATATAAGCCCGATGCCATGTTACTGAGAAGAGGTGGTGTTGACTCGGAGGTAACCTTAGACCGGTCACGACTCACCTTAAGTCGGCTACGGCTTAACTTGAGTCGGCCACGGTTTAGGACTTGGCAAAAATTTCAGACCAGAACTCTCTATAAATAGGCAACCACCTCCAACATTCAAAGGACTTTTGGCACATTCTATTCATACACCGTTACCTTGCTGCATTGAGAACTTCATCAACACTTAGAGCTTTCAAGATTAGAGGAATACATCAAAGAACTTCACGAAGAAACCACACATCTTCAACATGAATTTAAGGACTTTAATCGACATTGAAGCTTAAGACTTGTTCCAAATCACTTGTAACTTGAAGTATATTGTACTTGAGAAGAATTGTATCAGCTTGAAACGGGATTATTAATAAAAGTACTTAGAGTGGACGTTGGCTATACCCTTAAGCCGAACCACTATAAAATTGTTGTTGTTTACTGCTTTTCCGCTATTACTTGCTTGTAATTCTTTCCCGATCTATCGGGTGGTGCTTTCACAACTACACTTCACACACCGGGGTGTTAGCGTTCACATTTTAGCGTTAACAGGTATCTGCCCCAATTTCGTTCATCGCTTAATCTCTTCCTCCACACATCTCTAAAAATTCCCAAACCACGTCTAAAATCCGAGCTTTTCGATAACAATTTCAACTATATAACCCATTCGTTAAATTGTGATGGTTGAATTCTTGCCTTAACTAACCTACTTACTGTAATATGGGTTTTTCTTCCTCTATGTTAATGAATTTCAATGAAATAAATTTTACAGCGTCCTTCTTTCAAAAACAAATAACATTGGTTTTGGAATCAAGTTTTAAACCGAAAGGATATTGAGATATAAATTTTTAAAGTTGGAAGGTTTACTAGTTTATTGAAAAACAAAGAACATATGAGCTATTATGGAAGAAGTACAGTGTTATGGTGGAGTTATGGTGGAGCTAACCATGTTGAGTACACACAGGCAGATGCATATCCACATAACTTGACATATATTCATCACGGTATACGTAAATATATATGTAGTAACCAGTAAACAAAATAAAGTATTTTACTCATAGTAACAAAATAATGCTTTAAACACAGATGAACACATTGCCTTGTTTTCTCCTGCTTCAAGCTTTTGTATGTCTTGATATTTTATACTTAGTGGCAGATCTTTTGTTTTTTTTTCATAAGTGAACCAGTGAACAAATGTGGCTATGTGTGTGTATATATATGTGTGTATATATATATATATAGGAATGGAAAATGTATAGTGCAATGCTAGGGGTTATGCACATACATAGGGTGGCTATGTACAGGTTTCACATTTTATTTTTGTTTCCTTTTTATTTTCTTATGCTATGAGGCTGATTTGATTTCATTTTGGGTGATTTGTTTTTTGGGTGATTTGATTTTACGTGTGTTGATTTGATTTTATGGTATACGTGATTGTATGTTTTGTGGGCATGAATTAATGTCTGCCATGATGATTCTTCGTATGTATATATTTACATATATTTATAGACATATATATTCACATATACATATTTTTACCATGTACCTATTTACATTTTTACATATTTACATATACACTATATTTATAAACATATATACATATATATATGTTAGTCACCTTTAGTTTGAAATTTTCCATCATGAAGCTAGTATATATATATATACATATAAATAGATATTTTTATCATAACTTTTTAATGGTGAAGTTATATACATATTTTTTTATCATATTCAGAAACTAGCGTTTTGATAATTTTTGTATAGTTTCTCAACTTCGTAGATTCAGATATTTTCAATATCTAAAAAATTTATTTAATCGAATTAAAAAATTAATATTTTAATATTTAAAATTAGTTAATATTCTAACAATAGATGTTAAAAATCCGGGCTGTTACATAATGGCTTTTGATTTGTTGTGAAATGTGTTAATAACATTCGCCTTCAGCCCTTTTTTATTATACTTATGAATGTAGATTGATCCTTAAAAGAATGTTTTAAAGATAAGCACAATTGAAATGGTTTTAGATTTGTTGTGATAATGTGTTAATAACATTAGTCTTTAGCCCATTATACTTATGAATGTAACTGGATCTTTAAAATAATGTTTTAAAGATGAGCATAAGTAAAATAATTTTGGGTTTGTAGTAACAATGTTCAAATAGCATTAGTCTTAAACCTTTTTGAATGGATCTGTGAAAGTGCCTAGATCCTTAAACTAGATATTTTAAAAGAAATCATTAGTAAGCAATCTTTTGGAAAAAGATAGAAAAAGTAAAGCCTTTTTGTAACGCCCCACTCCGAGACCCATTCTAACAAAGAGTATTACGGAGTAATACCGTCTGCTGGAACGGAGAATAGAGTATAATGGAAGCGACCATATGTAATCAAGCTATAACTATCTACTGAGTTCGTCGAAATGTGGTATCGCTTTTTTTTTCAAGTGGTTCGACATATCCAATAGATATTTATAACGAAATTACAATGGCTAAGGAAAATAGGTTCAGAACAAACATAATACTAAATGATAACATCATCATCACAGAACAGTCACAGAACATAGGTACAATATATCGTCAATACCGATCCAAATATCAAAAGGTCGGTACAAAGCCACCTCTCACACATGTGAGTCAAAAATATGTACATAAGAGACTGAATAATCAGAGTATCAAAATAGTGGACAAATATAAAGAGCTATCTATCAGCATAGCAGATAATGTCCAAGCGGAAGCACAGAAAGGGAAGTCCAGAGGCCTAACCTGAAACAACTCGGTTTGACCTGAGCGAAAATCACTCGGGTCAGGCTAGCTAAACAATCAGTTAATAAACTGAGATAAACATAATAATGCGGTACATAAATAGAATAGTACTTCTCCAAAGAGAAGAGTATTATGGACTACTTGAATATAATGACGATCCCCAATCATCAATAAACAGTAAAAATCTCCAAAGAGAATATCAACACCAAAGTGTTAAATAAATAAAATCGTCTCATATCATCGACGTAGCCAAAGCTATGTAATGTTGCCCATAGGCAATAATCCCAAGAGTGACCAGAGTCTGTAACCAATGCCCAAGCAAAGATCGATGCTTCAAAGAGCAATAGGGACATACTGAAAAGTCAATGAAATCGAATACGGAAAAGTAGTGTCCAGAGACACCGTGAATCCACAAGGTAATCACACTTACATCGTATGGTTCCATAGAACCAACACTGAAGGGCTGTACTCGAATGGATATAAAAATCATCAGATAATACAAGTATAGCACGTGCACCGACCAGAGTCGTTATTGCCAAATACTGTAGAGTTGTGATCGATCACTCGCACAGATGCGGAACGCGCGAGATGGCGAGATCCTTCCCAGAAGGATAAAGGACCAGAGGCACATGCCGAAAAACTGCTCCATAGAGTAGGTGTCCAGAGACAGTTGCCCAGAGGCGTGGTGACCAAGAGGTCCAGTGCTGGCCGCCCAGAGGCTAATGTGCCACAAACTTCTTGGAGAGGAACCCGTAAAGTGTTAACAGTGAGTCCCATACCCCCACGTTTGCACTAAACGGTTTACTAACCAATAGCAAGCTCACACTCCAAACAATAAAAAGTCCACCTCGTATCATCAGTAAACGAGACCCAAAGGTCAAAACGATCAATCGAATAGGTCGGGGATTAACCAAAAAGAAAATACACACGGTTCCATAGGCCGGAGATTTCCTAACCGTTTAAGCACCTTCCCACTTCGCTCGACGTGATAAAAAGTGAGTGTGGGATTTTTATTATAGAAAATAATGGTGCAAAACGGATTTATAATTGGTTTTGAAATCACTTTAAAATGGCTTTTGAAAACTCTCCTATTATGGAGTAAATAGTTTAATAATTTAGAAATAACATTATAAAATAATTTCAAAAGCAATGTAGGAGTGAAAAATCCTTTTAAAATAGTTCATAAAACCCGTGTAAGAAATCTAGAGACAAATCTCAAAGAAATCGATAAATCAGAAAAATCACTGAAAACCAATATTCGTGTTGGAAAAATATTCCAAATAGTTGTGAACCAAAGTTCGACAAAGAAACAATCAATTTGAAGTGGTTGCACCAAAATGGTGTGACCCGGACTCGGTTGCACCAAAATGGGGCGACCCGGACTCGGAATCCTGCTGCACCAAAATGGGTGCAGCCCATTTTATAGAAGCCGGCTGCACCGCATGTGCAGCCCGTTTTTGTGAACCAGGCTGCACCATGCGGTGCAGCTGGTTCGGTCAAGGCCCAGCCCGCTTGGGCTGGGGAGAAACAGCAAGCCCCCCAGCCCGCATGGGCTGGGGAGAAATGGCAAGCCCCCAGCCCGCATGGGCTGGGGAAGTGGGGACGCAGGCTTCGGCCCGCGTCAGCCACTGAGTCGCGCGGACCATGCGCCCGCACGCTGAAGGTTTAGCCCGCACGGGCCCTGCGCCCGTGCGTTGGCATGTGGGCCGCGTGCCTTGTGCCTGCGCGGGAGAGGGTATAGCGGGCCGCACCGTGCGGACCCGCACTGAGTGTGCGTGCCAGCCCACTAAGGGCTGGCCTGCTACCGGCTAGCCCAACCGGGCTAGCCTACTGCGCCCGAGCAGCAGCCTTGGTGCAACCCAGGCCTGCCCTGGTGCACTCGGACCACTGTTTCAGCCTGTTTTCAGGCTAAAGCATTCCAGCCAGTTGAAAATGCTGTTTTTGGTGATTTTGGGGTGTTTTTTTCAAGTTTTTGGCATCAAATTTCACCAATATCAATCACTAACTACCATATAATGATTACTACACTATATTAAAGGAAACAAAGGGCCAAAGCTTAGCATTACCTTAGGAAGCAATATCACAAGCACCTTATGTGCACACCCCAAAATGAAAGCAAAGATGATCAAAGAGCTATGATTCACATGTTACATAATAAAACATGTGTTACTAAATGATTACTGAAATCAAAAGATGATTAAACACATATTAGAAGAGGTTTTTAGCAATATACCTCTTTAGAAAGCAACAAAGACCATTATAGCATCAACCCAAGTTAGCAAAAGATGATTAGGAGGCTATAAGATCAAAAAAACACATAAAACATGTGTTACCAAATAAATTTCAGAAATTAGAAAGATATAAAAACGGATTTGAGGTGGGTATTTGCATTACCTTTGCATAGAATGACTTGCATAAGCTATAACTAGAAGGAGGTGAAGATAGAGGCCATTTTTGTTAAGAAAGCTTTAGGAAATGATTAGGGTTTTGATTAGGGATGAATAAATGAGGTTAGGAGAGTTTAAGATAATTTATAGAGGAGGTTTGGGGTGGGTTATTGGGCTAAGTTTAGTAACCCAATAAGAACAGAGTTATTTACATGTTTCCAAAGATTAGTCTAAGTGTACATATATGTTTATAAAACTCTTTTTTTTTTCTTATCCAAACCCATTTTAAAATCTCTCCTAAAATATTTAGCTTTCCAAAAATAACATTTTATCCTCATTTTAAAATCCCATATTTCCCATTTAATTAAAATAGCAATTTTTAAATTTTTTTTCTCCAAATCCTTTTATGCTTCATTAAAATAAATAAAAATCCTAACTTTTATTTATTAATTGGCAATGCAAATCCCGGGTTGTTACAGACTCCCCCCTTAAGAAAATTGCGTCCCCGTAATTCCTTAAGATAGATGTCATCTATAACGTCAAATCCACAAAAGAAGTGATAGAGATAAAATAGAGAATTCTTACCCGCAGAAGAAGATGGGAGAAAGCCAGGATAAGAGCGCTCGATAGATTCTCTGGTCTCCCAAGTGCAGTCCTTAGGATTCGGTGACCATTGAATCTTCACGAGTGGAACCTCTTTGTTGCGAAGGCGTCTAACCTCTGAATCAAGCACACGAACAGGTTGCTGCTCCAAAGATAAATTAGGTAAGATCTCTAAATCAGGCACGACATGCGGCTCAATGATAGAATCAGGATCGCGAGCACACTTGCGAAGCTGAGAAACATGGAACACGTCATGCATTCTAGAAAAATGAGCAGGTAGATCAACACGATAAGCAACGGGGCCGATGCGTTCCGTGATAAGAAATGGTCCAACATAGCGAGGAGCCAATTTCCCTGTAGCGTTAAAACGCACAATCCCCTTCATAGGGGAATTCCGAATGAAGACAAAATCACCAAAGGAGAACTCAAGAGGCTTCCTACGATTGTCCGCGTAGGATTTCTGGCGGTCCTGTGCCTCCCTCATTCTCTGAAGGATAAGAACAATCTTTTCAGAAGATTCCCGAACTGAATCTGAACCAAGAATGAGCTTCTCGCCAGATTCTAACCAACAAGCAGGAGAGAGACATGGCCTTCCGTATAGAGCCTCGAAAGGTGCCATGCCGATACTAGACTTAAAGCTGTTGTTGTAGGAGAACTTTACAAGCGGTAAGTGATCCTCCCAACTACCTTCGAAAACCAGAATACAACGGCGCAAAAGATCCTCTAAAACACGATTCACGCTCTCCGTCTGACCGTCGGTCTGAGGATGAAAAGCAGTCGAGAGATTCAGCTTTGAGCCCAAAGCTGACTGTAGGCACTTCCAGAAGTGACTAGTAAAGATAGTGTCTCGATCACAGACGATAGAGCTAGGAATGCCATGAAGTCGAACGACTTCCTTCACATATAGCTTGGTAAGCTGAGGAGCAGTCCGAGTGGACTTAATAGGAATGAAATGAGCTGATTTGGTCAAGCGATCGACGATGACCCAAATAGAAGTATGGCCTGACCTCGATCGAGGTAGACCATCAATAAAATCCATGGATATCTGATCCCATTTCCACAATGGAATCTCTAGCGGCTAAAGAAGACCAGATGGACGCTGATGCTCGGCTTTGATCTGTTGACAAGTCATGCAACGGCTTACATAACTTGCAACGTCACTCTTCATGCCCTCCCAATAAAATAGGCGACACATGTCGGCATACATCTTACTCGACCCGGGATAAATAGTGTACCTAGTGCGATGACACTCGTTGAGAATGTCACACCTAAGAAATGAATCAGATGGCACAACAATACGGTTCTTCCTCCGAAGTCACCGATGAAAATCAATAGAATAGTCTAGCAATGACTCATCACTGGATCCTGACTCGAGAAGATGAATGAAATGCAATAGGTCTGGATCCTGCCGCTGAGCATGGGCAATGCGATCCAACAAGATGGGACGAGCTTCCAAGCTGGATAATAAGACAGGAGCATCATAAGATGGAGCTCGATCTCTAATATCACATAAAGACAGAGTCTCAAGAACATTCCACTCGGCAATCATCATAGAAACAACTGCCGAGTGTTTGCGACTGAGCGCATCTGCAACACAATTCCCCTTGCCAGGGGTATACTGAATATCTAAATCATATGAGGCGAGAAACTCAAGCCATCGCTGCTACCTTATGTTGAGATCTCTCTGGCTGAAAAGATACTTCAAAGACTTATGATCGGTGTAAAGAGTGAAGCGTTCGCCTAATAGAAAGTGATGCCACGTCTTCAAGGCAAAGACGATAGCTGCCAACTCAAGATCATGAGTCGGATAGCGAACCTCATTCGGACGTAGCTGCCTAGAAGCATAAGCAACTACCCGATCCTTCTGCATAAGCACAGCACCGAGGCCGCTACCACAAGCGTCGGTGTAAATAACAAGATCCTGGTTACTCTCAGGAACCACAAGGATAGGAGCATGAGTGAGAAGTTCCTTCAATCGCTGAAAAGAAGCTTCACACTTATCAGACCAAATAAAGCGAACACCCTTACGAGTCAGCGTCGTAAGGGGAAGTGCAACTTGAGAGAAATCCTTGATAAACCAACGGTAATAACCCGCCAGACCAAGGAAGCTGTGAATATCATGAACGTTCTCGGGCTGCTTCCAATTCTGAATAGCTTCGACCTTGACAGGATCAACAGAAATACCCTCAGAAGAAACAATATGACCCAAGAACTTGACCTTGCTCTCCCAGAAATGGCACTTGGAGAGCTTGGCCCTAAGCTGATACTGACTAAGAGTATCCAAGACGATCCGCAGATAATGAGCATGCTCTGCCTCGGATCTAGAATAAACAAGAATATCGTCGATGAAAACCAGAACGAATCTATCGATGTATTCCCGGAATACTCGATTCATGAGATCGACGAAGAAAGCCGGACCGTTCGTCAAGCCGAATGGCATGACCAACCACTCAAAAGAACCATAACGAGTGTGAAATGCTGTAAGAGGAATGCTGTCTTCCGCAACTCGAAGCTGATGAAATTCGGTGGCAAGGTCGAGCTGGGAAAAGACCTTCGCACCACTCAACTGATCAAACATATCGTCTATCCGTGGCAATGGATAACGAATTCTGATGGTCAACTCATTAAGCTTGCGATAGTCAATGCAAAGCCTAAGAGAGCCATCAACCTTCTTAACGAAGACCACAGCAGAACCCCATGGCGAAGAACTGGATCGAATGAACTGGTTCGCTTCAAGCTCAACTAACTGCTTCCTGAGTTCCTCATTCTCCTTAGTAGACATTCTCGTAGGAGGACGCCCAACTGGATGAGAGCCTGGAATGGGATCGATGCGGAACTCAATGGCCCGCTTTGGCAGCGGGCCTGATACTGGCTCGAATATATCGGGGAAATCCCGAACAACAGGAATACGAGATAAGTCCAAATCCTCATCTCGTGAATCAAGAGAAAATAAAGTAATATCAGAAATCCCAACACCCTGAAGAGAAATAGCTAACGGAGCAGACGAGTCAGGATGACGAAGAAATAATATCCGCTCCGAACAAATGATTTTTGCATCGTACTGAGCGAGCCAATCCATGCCAATAATCATGTCAAATCCCAAATACTCCATAACGTGCAGATTCGCACGGAAAGAAAATCCACAAAGATCAATATTATATCCTCACAAAGCAACCTAAGGGTCGTGGATCCGCCGATGGGATTCACAATCCTTAGTGAAGAAACCAAACAAGTAACATCCAAAGAAAAAGTATCAACTAGTTCCTTTGATACGAATGAGTGAGAGGCACCCGTATCAAAGAGAACTCTATAAGATCTACCATGAAATAAAATAGAACCTTCGAGAACGGAAGGATGCATACCTCGAGGCTGAGCTGAAGATGTAGGAGCCTTGGCAGCATTAAGCTTGCCAGATCTAGGAGGTGCAGTAGGACAAGTGGAGATCCTGTGTCCCTCCTTCTTGCAGAAGGTGCAATAGAGAGGTTTGGGACACTCTCGAATAAAGTGATCTGGAATACCTCAGTTGAAGCATTTCTCCGGGGGACGTGTCCCACTAGGCTGAGCAGGAGTCTGGGACTGAGGACGAGTCTAAGGCTAAGGCTAAAAAGTAGAACTGCCAGTCTTCTTCTTCTTGTTCCAAGGCTTGGTCTTCTGAAATGGACCATGCTTCTGATTGGGGTTTTTGGAACCCTCACCATCCTCATCGCTGTCTCTCTCACGCTCCACCGCTTCAAGGTGAAGCGCTGCGTCAACTAGCTCATCAAAAGGGAGCTTAAGCTAGAGCATAAGCTGTTTCTTCAAATATTTCTTCAGGCCTTTCTACAAACTTGAGATTCTTCTTATAAGGAGAGCTAATGAACTCGAGGCCATACTTGGACAGGGCCTCGAAAGATGATGAATAGTCAGCAACAGAGGTCTTCCCTTGCTTAAGGTCAATAAAGCGGCGTGCAAGGGCTATCTTCTCGGACTCGGGGACAAACTTGAGCAAGAAGCGCTCTCGGAACTGATCCCAAGTGAGAGTGGCCTCATCGGTCTAAGAAATAAGGAGCTCCTACCAATCCAATGCACGGCCCTCAAGATGGCTAGAAGCAACAAGAACCCTGTCATGGTCAGGAAGGGTCATGCGAGTGAAATTACGCTCGCAAACTCTGATCCAAGCCTGTACCTCAAGAACAGTCTGGGAGCCATTGAACGGCTTCCCTCCAAGATGAATAAAGTCACTACAGAGGCGCGCAAAAGCAAACTTGCGCGGAGAATCGGGAACCGGTGTAGGAGACTGAGAGTGCGACTGAGAGTTACGAACCAGCTCCATGATCTGGTCCGTGGTCATGTATACGCCCTCTGGGTGAGGGTTGCTGGACTGTCCAGCATCAGCAGAACGGAGGTTCCTACCTCTCCCAACCATACTGAAAGATAAGATAAGATACGAGTTAAGCATGATTCAAAGACAGATAATTCAAATGGAATACTACGGAATATAAATGTATTCCTAAACATATTCCTAACTTATCTATCCAATGTCATGAGGAAAGGGCATTGTAATATTTGAATCATACTAAGATGTATTGTACTAAGTGTTACTGTTCTGTGTTTATTATACTTAGTTCTGAAAAGCTCTGATACCAAGTTGTAACGCCCCACTCCGAGACCCATTCTAACAAAGAGTATTACGGAGTAATACCGTCTGCTGGAACGGAGAATAGAGTATAATGGAAGCGACCATATGTAGTCAAGCTATAACTATCTACTGAGTACGTCGAAATGTGGTATCGCTTTTTTTTTCAAGTGGTTCGACATATCCAATAGATATGTATAACGAAATTACAATGGCTAAGGAAAATAGGTTCAGAACAAACATAATACTAAATGATAACATCATCATTACAGAACATTCACATAACAATCACAGAACATAGGTACAATATATCGTCAATACCGATCCAAATATCAAAAGGTGGGTACAAAGCCACCGCTCACACATGTGAGTCAAAAATATGTACATAAGAGACTGAATAATCAGAGTATCAAAATAGTGGACAAATATAAAGAGCTATCTATCGGCATAGCAGATAATGTCCAAGCGGAAGCACAGAACGCTAAGTCCAGAGGCCTAACCTGAAACAACTCGGTCTGACCTGAGCGAAAATCACTCAGGTCAGGCTAGCTAAACAATCAGTTAATAAACTGAGATAAACATAATAATGCGGTACATAAATAGAACGGTACTTCTCCAAAGAGAAGAGTATTATGGACTACATGAATATAATGACGATCCCCAATCATCAATAAACAGTAAAAATTTCCAAAGAGAATGTCAACACCAAAGTGCTAAATAAATAAAATCGCCTCATATCATCGACGTAGCCAAAGCTATATAATGTTGCACATAGGCAATAATCCCAAGAGTGACCAGAGTCTGTAATCAATGCCCAAGCAAAGATCGATGCTCCAAAGAGCAATAGGGACATACTGAAAAGTCAATGAAATCGAATACTGAAAAGCAGTGTCCAAAGACACTGTGAATCCACAAGGTAATCGCACTTACATTGTATGGTTCCATAGAACCAACACCGAAGGGCAGTACTCGAATGGATATAAAAATCATCAGATAATACAAGTATATCACGTGCACCGACCAGAGTCGTTATTGCCAAGTACTATAGAGTTGTGATCGATCACTCGCACAGATGCGGAACGCGCGAGACGGCGAGATCCTTCCCAGAAGGATAAAGACCCAGAGGCACATGCCGAAAAACTGCTCTATAGAGCAGGTGTCCAGAGACGGTTGCCCAGAGGCGTAGTGACCCGGAGGTCCAGTACTGGCCACCCAGAGGCTAATGTGTCACAAACTTCTTGGAGAGGAACCCGTAAAGTGTTAAAAATGAGTCCTATACCCCACCTTCGCACTAAACGGTTTACTAACCAATAGCAAGCTCACACTCCAAACAATAAAAAGTCCACCTCATATCATCGGTAAACTAGACCCAAAGGTCAAAACGATCAATCGAATAGGTCGGGATTAACCGGAAAGAAAATACACACGCTTCCATAGGCCGGAGATTTCCTAACCGTTTAAGCACCTTCCCACTTCGCTCGACGTGCTAAAAAGTGAGTGTGAGATTTTTATTATAGAAAATAATGGTGCGAAACGGATTTATAATTGGTTTTGAAATCACTTTAAAACGGCTTTTGAAAACTCTCCTATTATGGAGTAAATAGTTTAATAATTTAAAAGTAACATTATAAAATAATTTCGAAAACCATTTAGGAGTGAAAAATCCTTTTAAAATAGTTCATAAAACCCGTGTATGAAGTCTAGAGACAAATCTCAAAGAAATCGATAAATCAGAAAAATCACTGAAAACCAATATTCGTGTTGGAAAAATATTCCGAATGGTTGTGAACCAAAGTTCGACAAAGAAACAATCAATTTCAAGCGGTTGCACCAAAATGGTGCAACCCGGACTCGGTTGCACCAAAATTGTGCAACCGGTGGGTCGGAACCCGGCTGCACCAAAATGGGTGCAGCCCATTTTATAGAAGCTGGCTGCACCGCATGTGCAGCTCATTTCTGTGAACCAGGCTATACCATGCGGTGCAGCTGGTTCGGTCAAGGCCCAGCCCGCATGGGCTGGGGAGATACAGCAAGCCCCCTAGCCCGCATGGGCTGGGGAGAAATGGCAAGCCCCTACCCCGCATGGGCTGGGGTAGTGGGGACGCGGGCTTCGGCCCGCGTCAGCCACTGAGTCGCGTGGGCCATTCGCCCGTGCGCTGAAGGTTTAGCCCACACGGGCCCTGCGCCCGTGCGCTGGCATGTGGGCCGCGGGCCTTGTGCCCGTGCGGGAGAGGGTATAGCGGGCCGCACCGTGCGGACCCGCGCTGAGTGTACGCGCCAGCCCACTAAGGGCTGGCCTGCTACCGGCTAGCTGCTGCGCCCGAGCAGCAGCCTGAGTGCAACCCAAGCCTACCCTGGTGCACTCAGACCACTGTTTCAGCCTGTTTTCAGGCTGAAGCATTCCAGCCAGCTGAAAATGCTGTTTTTGGTGATTTTGGGTTGTTTTTTTCAAGTTTTTGGCATCAAATGTCACCAATATCAATAACTAACTACCATATAATGATTACTACACTATATTAAAGGAAACAAAGGGCCAAAGCTTAGCATTACCTTAGGAAGCAATATCACAAGCACCTTATGTGCACACCCCAAAATGAAAGCAAAGATGATCAAAGAGCTATGATTCACATGTTACATAATAAAACATGTGTTACTAAATGATTACCGAAATCAAAAGATGATTAAACACATATTAGAAGAGGTTTTTAGCAATATACGTCTCTGGAAACCAACAAAGACCATTATAGCATCAACCCAAGTTAGCAAAAGATGATTAGAAGGCTATAAGATCAAAAAAAACATAAAACATGTGTTACCAAATAAATTTTAGAAATTAGAAAGATATAAAAACGAATTTGAGGTGGTTATTTGCATTACCTTTGCATAGAATGACTTGCATAAGCTATAACTGGAAGGAGGTAAAGATATAGGCCATTTTTGTTAAGAAAGCTTTAGGAAATGATTAGGGTTTTGATTAGGGATGAATGAATGAGGTTAGGAGAGTTTAAGATAATTTAAGAGGAGGTTTGGGGTAGGTTATTGGGCTAAGTTTAGTAACCCAATAAGAAGAGAGTTATTTACATGTTTCCAAAGATTAGTATAAGTGTTCATATATGTTTATAAAACTCATTTTTTTTCTTATCCAAACCCGTTTTAAAATCTCTCCTAAAATATTTAGCTTTCCAAAAATAACATTTTATCCTCATTTTAAAATCTCATATTTCCCATTTAATTAAAATATCCATTTTCAAATAAATTTTGTTACTCCAAATCCTTTTATGCTTCACTAAAATAAATAAAAATCCTAACTTTTATTTATTAATTGGTAATGCAAATCCCAGGTTGTTACACTTTTAGTAAGAAATATTGTTAAAGATTTGTAAATATACTTATACCATTTGATATAAGCATATGAATACTTTTTGAAATATTGAAAAGAGTAAAAATGAATAGTAGAAACTCATATACGATGTTTTAATAGATAAAAGAAGTTGTAACACCCCATATTCTTTATAATATTATTTACAATGTTTAATTAGCTAAATTATATAAAATAATGTGTTGATTAAGAGATTGAGATTTGATTTAATCAAGGGATAGTCATGCCATTTAAATAATGAATTAAAAGAAGAGTTTAACAAGAAATATAGGAGGGGTAAAATAAAAAAGAGGTCATTCCTATATCTATATCCCTTAGCCGTGTATACCCCTACATGTCCATTTTCATTTATTCAAAATTATACAAGCTAAAGCCGGCCACCATTAACAAGAGCTAAAAAGAAAGAGAAAGGGGACGCTTAATCAACATTGAATTTATTCAAATCTCGTATCCTAATCCCTAAAGCCAAGGTGAATAACGTGTATATCACTCATTTGTTTGTTTTGGTTTTAACGAGAAATTCGAAATGTTTTGCAATATTTATCCATGTTTTGAATAATGGAATGATTATATATGGTTATTGATGATTTAAGCATGTTCATATTGATTTTATGATATATTTTATAGTAAAAAACTTGTTAAATGACATCTAAATGCCTTATGAACTTTTATATAGGCCATAAATAATATTTTGGAGATGGGTTTCAATTTTCAGAATTTTCTGAATTTTTGTGGGTTTTATATGAATTTTCTAGTAAAAAACGTTATTTTGGGTTATAAATTATTTACAGTTAAATAATAAAAGGTTTGGGTCTGAAATTTTTAAATGTTGGAAAACATATTAAAAGAGATTTTCTAGAATTTTTATAGATTTTTCCTCAGTGTTTTAGTGGATGTACAAAATTATTTAAGTATGGGACGTAAATGTTTTATATATTTATGAAAGGAGGAGAGGCTCTTTGCTGGTATTTCATATTTGTTATTTCTAGAAATTGGCAGCACTTTTGGAAAAGTAAAATAGAAACCAATCAAATTTAGACAAATAAGGCAGGTTAGGTACAAAAGAAATAGTTTGAAAGGATAAATAAATAGGTTTTTCACTATTTTGATGCTTTCGGCACCAGGTTCCGCCTCTTTACCTTCACCTCTAACACATTCGAAACCAATGCATATGGAATCAGGTACGTAATGAATTGGATGTCGGTGAAAGGTAGTGGGTCGAAACCAAAGGTTCCGAAGAGGTTGAGACTTTACTTTGTTTTAAATAAAAACGTGGCTGCTTGCTTTCAGCTAAGAAGCTTTCGACTTAGTTGGATTTCGACTATGTAGCGACCCGACTTTCTATCACCAGAAAGATGCATCACTAATTAAGAAAGAAAAAGGATAGAAGAAGAAAAGAAAGAGAAGAAAGAAAAACAACACATCAGAATCTCACACCAGAACGAATGAAATATAATATATAACATATATTTAGTATCATATACGTCATAGTACACAACTATACATCTCAATTTAGACAGTTATAACATTTCTATCTAATATACAAAACAAGAACAACTGTATAGAATAACACACAGCAGAAACTCTATCTATATATCTACACGCTGAAGCCTCCTGCTCCAAAGCTCCTCCAGAATTCGTCAAGGATAACCTGAATCACTTGACTACTCATACATAATATGAGTACCCAAGAGTTTAATAAAACATAAAATAAACACTCGGGTCAGACAGGGGTCAGGTGTGAGTAAACGGTTTAAATTGCTTAACTTTAGAAAATCCTTTGAAAAGAAAGGTATCACGTAAGACTTCCCACACATAAACATGGAAAAGTTTTTACCTTACGCTAACCAAAACATTCTATAGGAAATCCAGTGATATTATAATAGTGTCTAGGGTTTTCAAGTAAATAAGAAATAGCCGAAATTGTTACATCTATTAAATTCCAGCTACTAGCCACAAAAGTGGAGTAATACAAACAAAACCGTAGGGTCTCGTAGGAAGAATGGGTTTCCAACAATGGCAGGGCTACTGGGGTACCGTCCGTCACAGTACGTGGCCTAGATCACCAAGCCGAGGACCCCTCCCAATCCTCTGCAACACAAGGCCGGGACCATTCCTTACTGAATAGTCCCGAACAAGACCACCCCGCAGTTAGCTGCAGATCCAACCGCCCACACAGCCAAAATAAAAAGGGACATCTAGACAAGTGTAAATCTCGTCCTACTTGGGCATGACCCAGTTAACCTTGCTGCACCTTCCCTGTTTTAGCCATTCCCGGTTGATGAGGCTTGAGGCTGCGATTACCTTTATAGGACACACTTATCTTAGAATGCCCATCTCCACCTGACGATGTTCTAAAAGCATTCAATCCATACAAGTCCGTTCCGGGTTAAAAACGAAACCGAAGGCACTATCTCGTTGCACTCGTTTTGGAATCACCCTCAGAGTCAACGACCATAGCCCTTACACTCTGAATCACCATCTCGAACCTATAAGTACTATTTCCGTCAAACTCATCACGGAATCACCCCCAGAGTTATACTGACGAATAGTTCTTACACCTCAAGTCTTCACTTGCACTCCACTTGGATTTACAACCTAACATTTAATTTGGATCGATGTGGTTTTCGGATATCCAAATATGGAAACCCGATCCCAGTCTCACCGAATCCAAACGCCATTTTAATGTCCAAGTTGTACTTAAGGGTTTTAAACAATAGATATTCAGAATATAACTTATTAAAATATGATTCACAACACACAGATAGATAATCCATTATTATCAAATTCAACCACATATATCACAAAGCAGCATATATATCACATGTCAGATATATCATATTCAAATCATAATATATCAACCAATGACATTCGAATCATCCAATATCATTAACTCATTTAATGATATTTATCATCCAATCATTAATCATCCATAACAAGGTTTGATCTAAACTTAATTAATTTAATTAATCCTTAATTAAATTAATTCCTTACTTAATCACTTGGATTATCATCAATCCAACTTACTTATTCATTAATTAATTACAATTTAATTGACTAAACATCACTTAATTATCCACTTTAATTAATCTCCCTTGATTAATTATCCCTTACTTACTTTAAGTAACTATTCCTTAATTATAATTTTAATTAATCATCTTGATTAATTACTTCTCAATTATACCAAGTAATTATCTCTTAATTACCCTTTAAATTAATCACACCTGATTAATTATTATTTAATTACCCTGATAATTATTTGTTAATTATCCTTTTTAAATTAATCATACCTGATTAATCACCTTTTTAATTAATCATACCTGATTAATTACTTTTAATTAATCACTCTTGATTATCTACTTTTAATTAAATGTTAACTCCCCACTACTAGCGACCTAACTAATGAAGCGACCTAGAAGTAGTTGCGACCTAAGGAGGCCACGACCTAAAAAAATAGCGGCGACCTAAAGGTTATAACGACCTAAGAAGACTCCACGACCTAAAAATGGCTCGACCTAAAAAGGAGAACGACCTAAAGATGCTTCGCGACCTAAAGGAGGCCGCGACCTAACAGAGAGCTGCGACTTAAGGAAGGCTGCGACTCAGAAGATGTTTCAACCTATCAAGCTTCGCGACCTAACAGAGAGCTGCGACCTAAGAAGTAGGAATACTTCGCGACCTAAGGGAAGTCACGACCTAAAGACTCCAGTTATAACTATAAGAAAAGTACTCACGACCTAGGATAGGTCGCTAACGACCTAAATACCTGAGTAAAGAAGTTACCTATACTGTGCCGCAGGGGGGATAGGTCGCTCGTGACCTAGGACTTGTACAAATCAGCATGCGTGTTCTTGTGAAAGAGAAAACAGTGCATCTTAGGCCAGCCACGACCTACGACCTAACTTACGTCGGTCACGACCTACGACCTAACTCCGAAAAATGCCTATAAATACGACCCTAGTTCCAACTAGCAAAGGACTTTTGGGCTCATTCATTTCAAGAGCCGTTACTCTGCTGCATTCTGAACTACTTCAACACCTTCAAGGAACTTCACGAAGAAATCAAACATGTCTAACATGTTTTCAAAGATTTGGATCGACATTGAAGTTTAGGCTACTTGTCCTAAGTCACTTGAAACTCAAAGTGTGTTGTAATCAAAGTGTAACTGCATTGACTTGTAATCAAATCGTCAATAAAGATATTCAAAGTGGACGTAGGCTCTCTCTTAAGCCGAACCACTATAAAATTGCTGTTGTTTACTGTTTTTTCACTATTATCTGCTTATAATCTGTTCCCGAGCTATCGGGTGGTGCTTTCACAATCTCACTTCATACACCGGGGTGTTAGCGTTCAAATTTTAGCGTTAACATTTTTGGTGCTTTCACTGAGAACTGAACTCAGGAGAACTATCATCATTGCTTCACAGAGGTTTGTAGAGAGAATTTCCTTGAAAACCAGAAGTCTATCCGAGATTATGGCTCCTGGAAGGAAAAGTAGATCTGTCAGATCTGGGAATATTCAAGAGGGAACCTCCGCTTCCCCTATATCAAATCAAGCCACTCCAGCTGTCGGAGTTACAAAGGCAGAGCTGGATGCTGCAATCTTAGGGCTGAACCAACAGATCAATGCCCAAAATGCGCAATTCGAGGCTCAGAATGCCCAGAATGCCCTAATTCTGAATAGGTTGAACGATTTGCTTGGGGCAAACCATCAACCGGCAGGTAATGAAAGGAATTTCGCTTGCAACATTCATGAGGCTGAAGAAAGGAATGCTCCTGAAAGGGCTGCTAGCCCCTTTGAACAAACACTTCCTGAGGTTGGTGGATCTAGAACTCGACATGATGAGGAGTATCTTTCTGGAATGGTCCGACAAATCATGAAAGAGAGTGTGCAGACGGTTGAAGATGAGAAAGAATGGGGTTTCGCCCCGAGTAAAACTCCATTTACTGAGAAATCTTAAAGGCTGAATTCCCAAGGAAGTTTGTCCCTCCAACCATTCCAGCTTACAAGAGGACAAGTGATCCGAATGAATTCTTATAGAAGTATGATTGGCACATGACAGGTGCCAGAGCCTCTGATGAAATAAAGTGCCGATATTTTCCTGTGTATCTTGAAGGTGTAGCTCTGCTTTGGTTCACCAAGCTTCCAGTCCGATCTATAGATCAGTTTTCTGACTTAACCCGGAAATTCAAGGAGCAGTTCAGACTATATGCCTCAAAAGCCAAGGATATCATGTCACTGTCGAGTTTGGAACAGAATCCAGGTGAATCTATCAGATCTTTCTTAAACCGCTTTAATATAGCACTAGCTGAGGTGGACAACGCAGAACCGCGAATGATATTGACTTATCTGATGAGGGCTATTGACAAGTCGAGCGAATTTGGGAAATGGCTAAACATGAAGGAACCAAATTCCCTTGAAAAATTCTATAAAAAAGCAGATGAATTCATACGCTTGGAAAGCCGTCCCGTACCGGTAAAGACAGTATTGGAAAAAGCTGAAGATAACACTGTCGCTCCACGCAAGAATGAATCTGTAGAGCAAAAAAGGGAAAATAACAATGGGAAGAAACAGAGTAATTTGAAGAAGCCCCGATCCTTCAAGCCATCAGAGTATACTCCTTTATCAGATACGCCGGAGCGTATCTACCTTGCCACTAAAGATTCTGTTGACTTTCCTAAACCTCCTCCTCTAAGGACCGGGAAAAAGGCTATACAGAGTGGGAAGTTCTGCCGCTTCCATAATCAACCCTGTCACGAGACCGACGAATGCCGCCAGTTGAAAAATCTGATTGAAGAGTTGCTAAGGGAAAACAAACTGCAGCAATTTGTGAAAAAGAATAGCAACAATCCTGCTTCATCTAGTCGGGGGCAACAGACTCCTACTCATCAGCCTAGGACGAGTGAGAAGGCTGCAGAGCATGAATCTGGAAGGCCCATTATCAATGTCATTACAGGAGGACCTCACCCAGCAGGCAGAAGCTGGGGTGAAATGGAAAGGTATACCCGAGCTTTAAAGTATGTACCGACCGAGGAAGATGTATTCGTTTTGGAAGGTGCTACGCCCTTGAAGCAACAAAGAACTTTTGATGATGATATTGTGTTCAAAGCTAGGGATTCCGCAGGTATTGAAGCTCCTACCTTGGATCCCCTAGTCATCTCGGCTGGTATCGGGCTAGCTATTGTCAGAAGAGTTCTCATTGATTGTGGCGCATCCTGCAATATCCTCTTCAAGAAAACATTCGACCAAATGAAGATCCCTATGGCTGATGTGCAAGCCTCATCGCAGAAAATTGCTGGTTTCATTGGGGAGCCAAAGCAGCCGGTAGGAACCATTGATTTGTTTGTGGAACTTGGAGAAGGAGAGAGAAAAGTGGTCCGCAAGCAAACTTTTGTGATTGTCGATGAATTTTCTGCTTACAATGCTTTCCTCGGCCGTCCAACTCTCGCAGCATTCAAAATTGTTTTGGCCCCGTGGTGCCTCACCATTAAATTCCCCACAGATAATGGAGTGGGAGTTATAAAAGGGGATCAAAATGCGGGGCGAGAATGTTATCTAACAGAGCTACGAGAAACCAGAAAAAGAGAAATGGGAAAGAATGCGGCAGCCCCAGTCCGCATCAAAGAACCAGCCTTGTAGCAATTACAGGGCGGACCCTGCACTGGCGAGCACAGCGGAGCAAGGAAAGAGATGGACCCTAGAAAAGTCAGTGCAGGGGAAAATAGAGTGGTACCAGTGGAAACGACAATACCAATACCTGTTGACCCAAAGGACCCAAACAAGGTGTTGAATGTGGGTTCATAACTTAATGCGTCAATTCAGAATATCTTAATATCTTTTTTAAAGGCAAATCTGGATGTTTTTGCTTGGACTCATGCCGATATGTGCGGAATATCCCCAGAAGTTGCAGTGCACGCTCTAAATATTGATCCAAAATTTACACCTATGAAACAGAAAAGGAGAACTCAAGGTCCAGAAAGGTCGGCGGCATTAAAAGAAGAAGTTGATCAGCTCATGGAGAATAATTTTATCAAAGAATCTACCTATCCGAATTGGGTTTAAAATCCAGTGCTGGTTAAGAAAGCCAACGGAAAATGGAGAGTATGCATCGATTTTTCAGATCTAAACAAGGCCTGCCCCAAAGACTGCTTCCCATTACCCAGAATCGACCAACTGGTAGACGGAACAGCGGGACACGAATTGTTATCTTTTATGGATGCTTACTCCGGATATAACCAGATCATGATGCATGAGCCAGATCAGGAGGACACGAGCTTTATCACTGACGTTGGTCTTTGCTGCTATAGAGTTATGCCCTTCGGGCTGAAGAATGCAGGGGCAACATACCAAAGACTTGTTAATGCTATGTTCAAACCGCAACTGGGCAAGACTATGGAAGTCTACGTCGATGACATGTTAGTAAAGTCTAAGAAAGCAGTGGATCACATAGAACACTTAGCAGACATGTTCGCAGTCCTCCGAAAATACAGAATGAAGCTCAATCCTTTAAAGTGTTCATTTGGAGTGGAATCCGGCAAGTTTTTAGGTTTCATCGTGAGCGCTAGGGGCATTGAGGCCAGTCCAGCTCAAATTACTGCACTGAAAGAAGTCAAAGCCCCTAGAACAAAGAAGGAATTGCAAGGTCTCAATGGAAAAGTCGCCGCCTTGAGTCGGTTCATTTCCAAAGCCACGGATAAATGCATCCCATTCTTTGACGCCCTAAAGAAAGGAAAGAAAAACTTCGATTGGACTCCCGAATGCCAAAAAGCCTTTGATGAATTGATTCGCCATATGGAAACGCCTCCAATACTTTCTAGGCCTGGCGATGGCGAGGATCTTCTTATATACTTGGCAGTATCATCTCATGCTTTAAGTGCAGCGCTGATACGAGAAGACAAAAGGATTCAACATCCAGTTTACTATATCAGCGAAAGACTCACTGGGGCAGAGATGAATTACTCTAAGTTGTAAAAACTCGCCTATTGCCTACTAATTGCATCTAGGAAGTTGAGGCAATATTTTCAAGCTCATCCTATCAGAGTCCTCACTGATCATCCTTTAAAGCAAGTCCTGTTTCGCCCTGAGACTTCGGGTCGTCTTCTAAAGTGGAATATTGAACTCAGTCAGTATGACATCACTTATCATCCCCGAAAAGCAATCAATGGACAAACTTTAGCAGATTTCATCGCAGAATTCACAGATAAGGGTAACAGTGAGGAGGAAACGGTCGACGATTCCCCAATCCAATGGAAGTTATATGTCGATGGTGCGAGAAACGACTACTGTTCTGGAGCCAGAGTTGTACTTGAGACCCCTGAAGGCCGATCATTATGCTATGCACTAAGATTGGAATTTCCTTCAACAAACAATGAAGCAGAATACGAAGCCCTTATCGCTGGCTTAAGGATTGCTAAAGAATTAAACATCCGAGCGTTACAAATATTCAGTGATTCTCAGCTTATTGTATGCCAAGTCAAATGGAATTCCAAGCAAAAGGGGGGAATCTGCCCGCCTACTTGTCAAAGGCTTGGGAACTCCTGGGTGATTTCGATCATTACATGATAAGTCACATTCCTCGAGAAGAAAACATGAAAGCAGATTCTCTCGCAAAGTATTCTAGCACAGGCGAAGCTCAATTTCTGGGGTTAACTCCAGTGGAGGTCCTGTCGACTCCTAGCATTGATGAGATGGACATTGATTGGATCATGAGCATGTATCAAGAGCAAGAATCATGGATGACTCCGATAACAGAATATCTGCTCAATGGATCCTTACCAGGGAACTCAAAAGAACGACAAAAGCTACTGAGAAAAGCCTCTCGATATATAATCCAGGATGGCCGATTATACAGACGGGGATTCTCAATGTCATTACTTCGATGTGTATCCAGGGAAGAGTCCAAAGCAATCCTAGCGGAGGTACATGGAGGAGAATGTGGTGATCATTCAGGTGGCCAAACATTAGCAAAGAAAATTCTCCGATACGGATATTTTTGGCCAGAAATTAATCGAGATGCAGCAGAGTATTCCCGAAAATGTGACAGATGCCAAAGATTCGCCAAATTGGGAAGGACCATATGTCATAGGTCAGAAGCTTCTTGACGGCACATTCAAACTCACTACTGTTGAAGGAGATCAAATTCCAAGGGCATGGAACAGTAATCATTTGCGTCCATACTTTACTTGAAAATTTTGTTGAAATATTGTAAAAAGAATTATGAATGTATGATTCTTGTAATTGAAGGCAATTGTAAAACTGATGCAAGTAAATAATGAAAAAAATATAAAGTGGATGTAGGCCCAATTTCCTGGCCGAACCACTATAAATCTTGTGTTCCTTATTATTATTACATGTTTGCTTTATTTTCGATATAAAAAGTACATAGAATGTATTGCTGAAATGTCGATTTAAATTTTTGCAGACAATGGAAGTGAAACTTGCACATAATAAGACCAAGTGATTCTCGCCAAATTTCAAGTCACAAAAGCTCCGAATTCAAATCCTAGATAGGAAGTACTTCAATTGAACGGCCTATGATTTCGACAGAAACGGGCCTTTGCTAATAAATTGAGATCGTTTGAACAAACAAACATCCAATTAAGAAGCTGATGCTCGTTCTCACGAACTTGCCTGACAATGAAGTACACTTCCTTGGATTAAACAAGTTACTTGTAAGAAAAGGGAATGAAAGCTTTTAAAAAAAAAAGGAAGAAAGTTAAAGTACCCTTCAGAGGCCCGCTTTACCACATAGAAGAATTCACTTGGCAAAATGCGTACATAAGCAAAAAAAAAAAAAAAAAAAAAAGTGATTTCTTCGAAGGACAAAGCGTAAAAACTTATATGAAGGAAGTTGTACTCTACGAAAACTTTCTTCAAGAATGAAGTAATTATTCTTCAGAAAATAAGAGTGCAAGTCCCCACAAGTATAAAATATTGCAGCAAGCTTATGGTATGGGGGCAACATGGTATAGTTACATACAAAATGGTATAGCTACATCGGTAAAGTACGCTCAAACAACATACCACAAGTTCACCGCAATATCATATAAATAAACTTGTGCAAAAATGAATAATAAATGCATTCTCAAATTCAAACAAGAGTCTGTACAAATAAAGGATCATTTTATTCAATTGCAGATACAGGTTTCAAAATAAAAAAGCAGGGGCCGGTGCCTGCACAACATCCGACCATTACACAAAAAAGGAATCAAAAAGCCCAAAGCCCGACTCTTCACTTCTTCTTACCACCTTTGGACCCTTTGCCCGGCCGAATGATTAGGTTTTCAGGTCTATCTATAGGCATAAGGGAAGAAGGAGAGGGAGGTGCAACCGGTGCAACTTCCGGTTCTTCTTCAGTAGCAATGATTTTCTTCCCCCTCCTCTTCGATGTTCCGTGCTTCTTTCTTCTCTTCGAAGAAGACTCACTCCCTGGAGTAACAAGAGCGGACAAAACTACGTCATCAGAAGGAGTCCGCTCCGGAGAGATCTCGCCTCCTTCAAGTCCCTCGTCTTTCTGCTCTTGCGAAGCGATAGGGTCATCCAAGCCATGAAGAGCCTCAATTTGCTCCTCTTGTGACCCGGGCTGTGAAGCAGAAGGAGGAGTCACCTGAAGAGACGGAGGAGGGATAACCGGAGGAGGTGAAGTCTGCACAGCACTTGGTGTTTCAACTGCAGAAGAAGAGAAATTAAAAATATTAGTATCTCCCCAAAAGAAGGGAGATATGGGTTCGTCGAGATTCAAGAAGTAATCGAGAAGCTCATCAAACTTTTGAGGAGCAAGCAGGCGATCCACCTGAATCGGACCAATGTCAAAATTACCTGAAGATGTTTGCTTCGTCAGTTCAATCTCATAATTTTGAGCCCCGATATCCTCCAAAACCTCATCATCAGTAGGGGTAATTACCCCGGTTTTTGTAGGAGGCAGCGAATGAGCACTGGAACCTGTGATGTCAACTTCAGAAGAAACTAAAAGACGTTCAGAGGTGGTAGGTGGTATTCCTTTTTCAGAACGTTCCCCTTCCGCCATTCCGGCCTGCACTCTGGCGAGTTGCTCTTTTCCCTTGGCAAGAGCGGCGCGGGCATCATCATCAAGATAATGCTCTTCAAGAGCTGACTCAGCATAGCCAGCACCTTTACCACCGAGCATATCGAGTGCTGCTTCCCAAACTTCAGCTAGTGTAATTTCATACTTAGGGCCTAGAAAGGCAAGGCTGCCACGCCCCAAAATGCTGTGCAGATAAATCAAATAATGTGGAGCCAATGTCAGCTTTGGTTGCTTGATGGGCCTCTTCGGCCGCGAGTTTACCGGCAACAGCCTCGTCACGCTCCTTTTCGGCCATAGCAAGTCGAGCTTTTAACATCTCTATCTCCAAGCTTTGAGAGCCGGTTTGTTCTCGCAGCTGTAAAGTTTCAACGCGATATTCTTCTATGACCTTCTCCTTGTGTGTAAGCTTATCTTCGACTGCCCTTTGACTGGCATGCGCATCTCGTACTTGTTGCTGAAGCATGCTCTCCTTTTGAGAATAGAAAGTAGATGAAGTAGCTAATTCTTCCTTAAGCTTTTCTACTTCCGCTTCCAGCTTTTCATTATAAGAAGCAATACTTCTCATTTCGGCGTCATGCTGTTCGAGAGTCTTCTGCCACTCAGCCTTATCGTTCTCCATTGTGAGCATGGCCTCGAGATTGGCTCGGTTAACCCTCTGAAGCTCGTCGACAAGTTTTTGCCAGTTCGACATTCTTTCAATATCGGTCCTGACAGTATCAAGATTTCGCAGCATAGCCGATTTGTCGAGAGGAACCAAGTCGAGATCAAATCGAACCCCTCTCAGGCACCACTGAGGGAATCGACTTTGAAGAGTGGGAGGACCTTGCCCAACTTGGTATGCGGGCCGGTTGATGATTGTTTGAATGTCGGAACGAACGGGGGCAGGAGATTGAGCAGGAACATTTTCAGAAGCTGTCGGCATTGTTTCTTCAGTAAGTTTAGCCCGCTTGCTAGAAGAATCGTCCATGTGACCTTTACCTCTCTCATCGTGAGTCTTTCTTTTTTGGGTATCATCATCTCTGTGGGGAGGGTCATGTCTTTCTTGTTCTCTTCGATGACGTTCTTCATATGCTCGTCTCTCGTCTGCTTTCCTGATGGCCCTCTCTTCATCGGATTCTCTGTAAGAAGGGAGGTGACGCCTATAATCATATTGGCTACGCCTCCCGTAGCGCTGGAAATCATCATAGTATGAGCTGCTGCGCCCCATTGGAGAATCTGGAATAAAAATAATAAGCTTTAGAAATCTTTAAAGTATAAGTAGATGAATGCGTAGAAGTGCTGAAAAATCCTAAGTGTTGTGTAGCGTGTAAGCTACATGCATCAAGTTACAGACCACTCTGTGGAGTAGAGGTAGTGATAACTTGAGTAGAAGGGGTTGACATTTGTTGTAGAGACGATGTCGCCTCAATTACAGAAGAGATAGTTTTGGAAACATCATCCCTAAAAAGTTCTTGAGAAGTGACCATTATGTCACTTAAACTCCCAAAAATATCAACTCCAAGATCAACGTTCTTATCAGTATGAGGAAGGGACTCCTCTTCTTCAGTTATGGGGGCAAGTGCAGGCTTTTCAGACGGCTCCGCATCATCCCTTGGAGTGCAACATTTTACTAGTGAAGTTTCTATAGAGGTTCCTCCCCGCATGTGCTCTTTAATAGAGACCGGGGCATCAGGAGTTTTCATCGGAGAATCGGGAACTTCAGTCGGAACTTCATGAAGTTGAGTAGAACGGGAAGAATGTAAAAGCTCAAACCGATGAAGAAGTTCATCTTTCAATAGAAATTTTACGCTCCTCTCTTCAGCAGCCACAATGCTTAGCCTTTCAAAGACTGGTTTATGACTGGAATCTCTAGAAGGAGGAGGAAGTGCTGTAAAAATAAGGAATGGAATCAGCATCTAGCAATACGAACCATGAAAAACTTAAAATGAAATTGAAGAGAGAAGGAAAAAAAGATCTCACTTCCTATTCTCCAGTCTGCGTAAAATCCTGCGGGGCAACGAATATAGAAGAATTGATTCAAAAAACCATGTGCACTCTCCGGCAAATCCAAAATTAGTTTACGGTTCCTCGCAACTCTTACAAGTACAATCGAAGGGTGGTCCTTGTTCTTCGCAAAAGTGCACAGGTAACAGATTTCCTCAAAACTCGGAAGACGGTCAAGAGTTCTCCTGAACAGAACGCACAATCCCATCAAAATGGCATAGCCATTGGGATGCAGTTGGAAAGGAGAGATCGTCAGTCGAAGAAGGATTTGTTGAATAAATTCATTAAAGGGAGGAATTACTCCACTTAAGCACATTTGGCGATTAATGGCAACAAAACCGGAAGGTGGTCTATCAGCAAAATCATTTGGTCCAGGGAGTAAAACTTCTGCCTCGGCAATGCCAAATTGAACGCATAATTGATTAAGCACCCGCTGTTTCAGAAGGGTAGGAGTTCTTTCCGGAGGGTTCTCTAGTGGAATAGCAATCGAAAGAGCCCCTTCGACGTGTTCTATCATCTCTTCTTATTGAGACGTCATTCTATACAAGCAACTGGATGTTCAGATGTGAAGGTGCACGTTTCCTAAAGTGTGAAGTGTTGTGCAAAACTAATAAAAATAACAAGCAAAATAACTGAAATTAAACTAATTGACAACTGATTGATTGTGAGATTTCAGGGCTTGTTAATTTAAAACTCGAGTGCAGTGTTAATTCAAACAAAATTTTAGCTTTGCTTTAACACTTCATTTGAGTCGGTTGATTCACAGCATTTCACTCACACAGTTCATTTAAGTTGATTATTCTTTATTGACTAATCTGTCATTCGATGTGGGCGGTCAGTGACAGTATATTCGTCCCATTTTTCTGCAAATGTTATGTTTAAACAGGTTGTTAAATTAAAAGTTAGAGCAATCTGCAAAGGAATGTAATGAATTTCAAATGATTCAAGTCCAAGCAGTTCAATCAAATTCTCTCAAAATTTTACAAGTCATAGGTCATCCAGACTATCCCCTGCGACTTAGAATAGGTCAAGGCTATATTAGGTCGCACTGTGCAAGTTAAAGGGGTTCAAAGCAATGCAGATTTGTTCAAGTCCTAGCTCGGCCACGACCTAAAGCCTATGCCGCAAAAGAGTTAGGTCGCTAATTTGTTAAGTCGTGCTGCTTGGAATTCATGTGCAAATTTGTCAAGTCCTAGGTCGTCTGGTGACCTAACCTAGGTTGGGGTTAACTTAAGTCGCTCAATGCAAATCTGTTCATGTCCTAACTCGGCCGCGACCTAAAGCTTATGTCGCAAAAGATAGGTCGTTGATGTGTTAAGTCCCTATGCAGTCATTCAAAGGTGATAAGTTGCTAAGCCGTTAGGTCGTTCGGTTCAAAGTTCATGTGCAAACCATCCAAGTACTAGGTCGGCAGCGACCTAACTTCCGTGCCACAGGAATTTAAGTCTAAGGTCGGCCGCGACCTAAAATCAATGCCGCAAGAACTTAGGTCATTACAAAGTTAGATCGCTAAGAAGTTAGGTCACATGGTTAGTATTCAAGCAGACAGCCCTAAGGTCGATCCTCCACTCACACGCTGCCACATCATCTCCTCCATTACCCGTGTAGCTGAGAATCCATTAACCCGTTAATCCATCGGAACCCTCCTCGTCTCTTCCAAATTTGCAAGCCAACTAGTTCGAAACACCATAATTCGCCATCTTCCTCCTACATCGTCACGAATTACCCAAGAATCCAACCCAAAGCGTCTCAAATCCACCGTACATCTGATGTATTGCCATATTCACAAGAATCACCACGATAACTCAATCAAAAGGTTAATCGACTCGTGACTTATGGGAAAACGCAGCATACGGAAATGTATTAAGAACGACAAGTGGAATATTCGCGGTTTGATGATGGATGTGGTCAAATGTTGATAGAATTCACTTACGCAATCTGATGATGGAAAAGAATGAAGATTGAGCTGATCGGAATCGCCCTCGAGAAGTTCAAAAGCTTGTTAATGGTAGAATGGATGCTGAAGCAAATGAAGAAGGAAAGGAGCGACCTACGGTATTCATATTCAGGGGTAGTGGAACACGAATCGACAGCATGCGACCTAATCCTCTCTCTAAGTCGTCTACGACCTAACGACCCTCCAGAGCACGAGTTAATGAAATCGAAGCACGCGACCTATAGCTTGGTCACATACTTCGAGGGGCAAATGTAACTCCCCACTGCTAGCGACCTAACTAATGAAGCGACCTAGAAGTAGTTGCGACCTAAGGAGGCCACGACCTAAAAAAATAGCGACGACCTAAAGGTTATAACGACCTAAGAAGACTCCACGACCTAAAAATGGCTCGACCTAAAAAGGAGAACGACCTAAAGATGCTTCGCGACCTAAAGGAGGCCGCGACCTATGAAGCTCCGCGACCTAACAGAGAGCTGCGACTTAAGGAAGGCTGCGACTCAGAAGATGTTTCGACCTATCAAGCTTCGCGACCTAACAGAGAGCTGCGACCTAAGAAGTAGGAATACTTCGCGACCTAAGGGAAGTCACGACCTAAAGACTCCAGTTATAACTATAAGAAAAGTACTCACGACCTAGGATAGGTCGCTAACGACCTAAATACCTGAGTAAAGAAGTTACCTATACTGTGCCGCAGGGGGATAGGTCGCTCGCGACCTAGGACTTGTACAAATCAGCATGCGTGTTCTTGTGAAAGAGAAAACAGTGCATCTTAGGCCAGCCACGACCTACGACCTAACTTAGGTCGGTCACGACCTACGACCTAACTCCGAAAAATGCCTATAAATACGACCCTAGTTCCAACTAGCAAAGGACTTTTGGGCTCATTCATTTCAAGCGCCGTTACTCTGCTGCATTCTGAACTACTTCAACACCTTCAAGGAACTTCACGAAGAAATCAAACATGTCTAACATGTGTTCAAAGATTTGGATCGACATTGAAGTTTAGGCTACTTGTCCTAAGTCACTTGAAACTCAAAGTGTGTTGTAATCAAAGTGTAACTGCATTGACTTGTAATCAAATCGTCAATAAAGATATTCAAAGTGGACGTAGGCTCTCTCTTAAGCCGAACCACTATAAAATTGCTGTTGTTTACTGTTTTTTCACTATTATCTGCTTATAATCTGTTCCTGAGCTATCGGGTGGTGCTTTCACAATCTCACTTCATACACCGGGGTGTTAGCCTTCAAATTTTAGCGTTAACATTAATCATACTTGATTAATTACTTTTTAGTTAAACACTCTTGATTAACTACTTTTAATTAATCATACTTGATAAATTATTCTTTAATTATTAATTAACAATTAATTAATTATTTCCATTAATTAATGAATACTTCCATTAATTAAATTTCCTTTTAATTAATTACTCTATCAAGTAATTAATCACATTTTTAAATCCTCTTAATCCTTTTTATTAATTAACCATTAATTAAATAATTTAAACCTTTAATTAATTTATTAATTAATTCTTTAATTAATAACACAAGTGATTAACCCTTAATCACTTCCACTTAATTACTTTCATAGAGTAATTAACTTCTAATTACTTTGATCAATAATTTCCTTTTACTTAAATTCCTTCTGAAATTAATTACTTAATTACTTCACCAAGTAATTATACTTAATTATTCCATAAGTGATTGTCTTCAACTAATCACAATTAATTACTTAATTAATTATTTAACTAATCGTTTAAATTTAATTAAATGATTCTTAACTTCTATGTTAAAAGATTCTTAATCAAGTAAATCATTACCTTAATTAAATCATTTCTATTAACCAATAATACTTTAATTATTAACAATAATTGAATTATTCCAATTATCTTTATATATTTGTTTATCTTTAAATTGACCAAACTTCTAAATTACTCAAAATAAATCTTTATTATAACTTATTACCAAATTCTTAATCATTACACTTTATTTAGAATAAAATATATTAGAAATCAATTCTAATTAAAATAATTTAAACATTCAAACTAAAACTTTTAAATCTTTGAACTTTCCAAAGTTATCAAATAAAATTTAATACAAATTTTATTTCAAAAATTCACTTATTTTATTTCAAAACTTTCATATTTTAATATATATAAACTTGTTTGAAACTTAACTTTGAAACAAATTTAGTTTTATAAGTAAATACTTGTTTTACTCTCTTCTTTTTTAAAAAAAAACTTGAATTGTATACAAAATCTAATTTCTTTGTTTAAAATTTTTTAAAACACCTGCTATTAAATTCTTAAAACCTGAACAACAAAACTGCTCAACATAAAACCCGAGCCATCCACTACAATTCCTCGAGCCTGCCCCGAGTCTCCCCAAACCCTCTCCTTGCTTCGAGCCAAAACGTCACATACCCGAAGTAGACTTCGAGCCTCCACCTTTCTTCCTCAAAACACATTCTCCGATGCACGATACCGTACACATCAACGTGCACCACCATGCCGTCCAACGTTGAACCAAGCACTAGCCTTCGATAAGTCGCACTCGACCACGACAACACTTCGCGCAACCCAGAAACCATGTTTTGATCGAAATTCAAAAATTCGACATCGAACCTAAATTTGCCTGAAGCACTCTTCGTCAAAAATCGACCGCCACCGATGATCCCATACTCGAGACGCCACTCGATCCTCCCCGAAGCCACGCCGCGGCTCCAGCACCTCCAGAACCCCTCGTTCTCAACTCCGGTAGCCCTTAGTCGTCGAAAAATCCAATCAAACTACAACGTCAAACTCAGGTAATAAAACCCTAACTCGAACAATTAAAGCCAACACGATCACTAATAAAATCCCAAAGCAATTTTCCCATGATCCTTGTCCTCTCCTTGATCTTCACGCTCAACCTCGACCTCCAGTTCACCATCGTTCGCCACCAATTGGCCATTTTGTCCAAAACAGTCAAACCACGAATTCACACTAATTACTAAACTAAAATTCGTGATACAAGCTTCAAAAATCATGATTTCCTATTTGCAATTCAATTATAAAATCAAAACTTAAATTTTAATTCAAAAATTTTTTGACCCAAATTTCGTTTTACTGTACATTCAAAAATTCATAGCCAATTATTCACTTTAAAACTAGTAATTATTTTTAGATAATAGATTACTTGATTACAAACAACTTCTATTTATAAATCATGAGCCAATTCCAATCCAACGCTGAGTTATTGATTTAATTATGAAAAACTGATGTCTGTTAGTATGCACAGAGACCATATAAACAATACAGGCATTCAAATATACTTAATTCAACATGCATTCAATTTAAATTCAAATATTTCATTAACAACATGATATTCTACACAAGATCAAGATGAAATCTAGAATTAAAACTGCTTTTAAAATTTCATTTACTCACCATAATAGGCAGAAGACAAAAACTGATATTGTTACCAGGCCTTGAATTTATTTGCATGTTGAAATAAAATCTGTTGCAGTTGATTACTGAGTTTCTTGATAAATAAAATCTTGTTGCTTGATTGAATTATAACATCTGAAGATCTTGCATTTGATTTTGAATATCCAGAATGAATTCCAGGTTTTCTTCTTATTTTCATATTTCTTTACAGTTTTCAGATTTTCTTCTTTCTGATTTTTTTGATTCCCTGTTCTTATTTTTTATTTGCTTTGTATTCATTTTGTGTTTTGGTTGAGAAGAAGAAAAGATATAGCTGAAGATTAAAACTCTTCTTCTTATCATTATTTTTTTTAAATTAAGTGAAGAGAATTGACACTTGTTCTTTATTTGTTCTAATTAACTTACACATGTCTGTATCATAAATTAAAAAGTTCACAAGTGTTTTAATGTTTAATTAATATTTATAAATGTCTTTAATGAGCTCAAAATACTTTCAAGTGTTATTTAATGTTTTATTAATGTTTTACAAGTGTTTTTAATGTTTTTCAAATGTTATTTTCTTATTTATAATTTATTTAAGTTATATATAAGTAATTATGTAATATGCATAAGATTATAAAATGTGTATATTTATCTTTTATAAACAAGCTTATCTTATGTTAAAATTAAAATGAAAGAATATTAAAAACAATTGAAAGTGAACTTCAAATTAATTCTTATTTAAAACAAAAGCTTAAAATATATATAATAAAGTGTGAAAACACTTATTGAATTCAAAGCAATATAATTTTCCCATTTCTAATATATATATACAATTATATATATACATTTCAAATGGAAAACATTTTAACATTATATATGAAAATCACTGTATTAAATTTTAAAACACAATTTCAAATCTAATATATACATTCATATATATTATAATTTGAATATATAGCTTTTATTATATTAAAGACTTCCTATATATAATATATACCTATATATTCATTATAAATGGAAAATATTTTGATTAGCTTTTGGAAAATAAATCTTACCAATTTTAAATTGCTAAAATAAATATTCCCAAATTAAAATATTATTAGTTTTAAACTAGCCAATTCATGTTGTTAAGAAAAAAATGTTAATAGATATTATAGAATTATTATTATTAACCTTCAAAAGAATTTTAACTTGTCAATTTATAATGTAAAACTATCAAATCAATTTAATTATTAACAAAGATTATTAAATTGATATTGCTCAAAATTCCGGGTCATCACATTCCTTCCCCCTTAAAAGAATTTCGTCCTCGAAATTTAAAAGCAAAGATAATTTAATAACCTAGCAAAAGAATTATAATTTTAAACAGCAATCACACAAATCAATCATAGCAACCAATTCAAACAAATAATTTTAATTATCCAGACAAAATTCTTGATAGAACTTCCTAATGCTATCAAGAGTTTTCCAGGTACCTATACTGGAATACTCGCTCTACAGAACCTTAAGTAACTACACTACTATAACCAAGAACTCCCTCATCTGATCCTACAAATCTGAACAAGATATCAAACTAAACTCAAGATCATCTCAACCACCATATCCTTCTAAACAGCTGATTCTATCACTCGATGAATCATACACATATTCCTCAGAGATATGTGAAATACAATGAATTCCAGCTTTCCGAACTGGCAATTCAATCCTGTAGATCAAAATCTAATCTCTAGAGAACAAAGGAAAATCTCAAAATACTACAGGAGCTAGCTCTCCAGTTTTACCACATCGTATATCTCCTTTTGATCTGATAAAACTAAAACAATATCGAAATTCCAACTTCTCATTCCAAATCTCCTCAATTATTAACTGCATAACTCTTCTGATGCTCCTGAGTCACCTTCATCCTTCCTGATCAGCTTAACCCTTGCTGATTGCTTCAAGAACAAACTGGACCAAAATCAAACCAATCTCCAGATCCTGCTCAACAAAATGACTCTCAAAAATTTGCCGAAATCCAAAACACAACTCTACTCCACAAGCATTAGTGGACTTCAAATCTACATCTCTTATCTGAAATAGCCAAATAGTTGCACCTGACAACCTTGCCTTTCAAATCCAGAAAATTCCTTCATACTTGAATTCCCTGTAGAAATCCTTTAATCCAAGAAAACTACAACTCCCGGTTGCTCCCACTCTAGAATAACCGATATCTCTCTTCCGCTGCACAACTCTGATCTGGAGTAGATGAGAATGCTATCGAAGAACTCGAGCATAAACTTCCTCCACACACTGTTCATCCGACTCATAAAATCTTAGTAACAATTCCACTCAGTCAAAACATCCAGCAGAATCTTAACTAGAACTAGATGATCAATCCCTCTCCAAGAATCCTGAGCTGCTTCACCAAACTCTTCTCACTCTAAGAGTCATCCTTCTACACGGTTGAACTATCAATATTGCTCCTGTAAATCCAAGTTGACAAGAAAACTCAATCTCCGATGCGGGTAAACTTCTGATTTCCTCTAAAACATCTAGAAAATCGCTGATTACTTAAATAACTTTTACCTCCACTTGAGATTCCTTAATTCCCAAACCAAAGAATATTCCATGAATTCCCAAACTAATCGCAAGTCACTTTTGCGATCTTACTCAGTTCAGATTCCAAAGAACTATCTTCACCAACTAGAACAGCTTTCCTAATCGAGATTAATCTTCAAGAATGGATTATCTACTAGAAAAACTGATAGATCACTTCTGACAAATATCCTGCTCTGCTGAGCCTCCCGAAGAAATGGATAACCCTTCACTATCTGCCTGGTTTATCGATAGTAGAATCCTAAAGATTTCTGAATCATCGAAGAAACAGGTCCACGCTGCTGCTTCCAAACTTCACTTCAATGATACAGCTAAGCCAAAAGATCATCCTTAACCAAAAGCTCCTTGAAACACAAAATTATCACCCAATTCCACCAAAAATCCTTAAGACAGGTAGACATCTTCTCAAGAAACTCGGCTCCAAACCAAACACCAACCACCTGTTCTTCTTAAGGAAAACAAATGAGACCATGTCCGAAATCAGGTAACTCATCGACCTTAGCCTCATACTTCAATATAGATAAGACACTTACTTAAGATCCAGAAGATCCCTAAACATCTGAATCTTCCCTGCAGTAGACTTCACTGTTCCTCCAACACCATCTAAATCTTGCTCCAAAAGAACATCTTCAGAACCATCTATGGATACTGCATCCCATCACACAGCTATTCCTTCCTGAAGTCGCCAAGATACCATCTCCTGCTTCTGCTCAGCTGACAGATTCAACTCTTGGAAATCCCGCTCACTCGAGAGCAAATCAACCTCACACTTCAAAATATACTCCACTCCTTAAAAAGACTTTCTCCGGGATTAATGAAATCCTTTCACCAATCTATAAAGCTTATTCGAGACGGTATTAGGTCTACAATCTCGACAGATATACCTCCAACCATAACACATGAGCCTCTTCCATTAGTGGTAGTCGTGTTCCACACACTCCTACCTTATCTACCTCTATAACCTATGTTGGAAAATCTAAATAGATAACCCAACAGATTAGGTAGATATATAAATAATATATATTATATAAAAATTACAAGTATGCTCTCTCAAGATAGACACCACTCTAGAGCCTAGGTATTTGCTCAACCTAGCGCTCTGATACCAACTGTAGCGACCTGACTTTCTATCACCAGAAAGACGCATCACTAATTAAGAAAGAAAAGGATAGAAGAAGAAAAGAAAGAGAAGAAGGAAAAACAACACATCAGCATCTCACAACGGAACGAATGAAATATAATGTATAACATATATTTAGTATCATATACATCAGAGTACACAATTATATATCTCAATTTAGACAGTTATAACATTTCAGTCTAATATACAATACAAGAACAACTATACAGAATAACACACAGCGGAAACTCTATCTATATATCTACACGTTGAAGCCTCCTACTCCAAAGCTCATCCAGAATTCGTCAAGGATAAACTGAATCACTTGACTACTCATACATAATATGAGTACCCAAGAGTTTAATAAAATAGAAAATAAACACTCGGGTCAGACAGAGGTCTGGTGTGAGTAAACGGTTTAAATTGCTTAACTTTAGAAAATCCTTTGAAAAGAAAGGTATCACGTAAGACTTCCCACACATAAACATGGAAAAGTTTTTATCTTACGCTAACCAAAACATTTGATAGGAAATCCAGTGATATTATAATAGTGTGTAGGGTTTTCAAGTAAATAAGAAATAGCCGAAATTGTTACATCTATTAAATTCCAGCTACTAGCCACAAAAGTGGGTAATACAAACAAAACCGTAGGGTCTCGTAGGAAGAATGGATTTCCAACAATGGCAGGGCTACTGGGGTACCACCCGTCACAGTACGTGGCCTAGATCACCATACCGAGGACCCCTCCCGATCCCCTGCAACACAAGGCCGGGACCATTCCTTACTGAACAGTCCTGAACAAGACCACCCCGCAGTTGGCTGCAGATCCAACCGCCCACACAGCCGAAATAAAAAGGTACATCTAGACAGGGGGAAATCTCGTCCTACTTGGGCATGATCCACTTAACCTTGTTGTACCTCCCCTGTTTTAGCCATTCCCGGTTGATGAGGCTTGAGGCTGCGATTAACTTATCGGACACACTTATCTTAAAATGCTCATCATCCACCTGATGTTGTTCTGAAAGCATTCAATCCATACAAGTCCGTTCCGGGTTCGAACGAAACCGAAGGCACTATCTCATTGCACTCATTTTGGAATCACCCTCAGAGTCAACGACCATAGCCCTTGCACTCTGAATCACCATCTCGAACCTGTAAGCACTATTTTCGTCAAACTCATCTCGGAATCACCCCCAGAGTTATACTGACGAATAGTTCTTACACCTCGAGTCTTCAGTTGCACTCCACTTGGATTTACGACCTAATGTTTAATTTGGATCGATGTGGTTTTCGGATATCCAAATATGGAAACCCGATCCCGGTCTCACCGAATCCTAATGCCATTTTAATGTCCAAGTTGTACCTAAGGGTTTTAAACAATAGATATTCAGAATATCACTTATATAAATATATGATTCATAACACACAGATAGATAACCCATTATTGTCAAATTCAACCACACATATCACAAAGCAGCATATATATCACATCTCAGATATATCATATTCGAATCACAATATATCAACCAATGACATTCAATATCATCCAGTATCATTAACTCATCTAATGATATTTATCATCCAATCATTAATCATCCATAACAAGGTTTGATCTAAACTTAATTAATTTAATTAATCCTTAATTAAATTAATTCCTTACTTAATCACTTGGATTATCATCAATCCAACTTACTTATTCATTAATTAATTACAATTTAATTAACTAAACATCACTTAATTATCCACTTTAATTAATCTCCCTTGATTAATTATCCCTTAATTACTTTAAGTAACTTTCCTTAATTATAATTTTAATTAATCATGTTGATTAATTACTTCTCAATTATACCAAGTAATTATCTCTTAATTACCCTTTAAATTAATCACACACCTGATGAATTATTATTTAATTACCCTGATAATTATTTCTTAATTATCCTTTATAAATTAATCATACCTGATTAATCACCTTTTTTAATTAATCATACCTGATTAATTACTTTTAATTAATCACTCTTGATTATCTACTTTTAATTAATCATACTTGATTAATTACTTTTGAATTAAACACTCTTGATTAACTACTTTTAATTAATCATACTTGATTGATTATTCTTTAATTATTAATTAACAATTAATTAATTATTTCCAATAATTAATGATTACTTCCATTAATTAAATTTCTTTTTAATTAATTACTCTATCAAGTAATTAATCACATTTTTAAATCCTCTTAATCCTTTTTATTAATTAACCATTAATTAAATAATTTAAACCTTTTATTAATTTATAAATTAATTCTTTAATTAATAACACAAGTGATTAACCCCTAATCACTTCCACTTAATTACTTTCATAGAGTAATTAATTTCTAATTATTTTGATCAATAATTTCCTTTTACTTAAATTCCTTCAGAAATTAATTACTTAATTACTTCACCAAGTAATTATACTTAATTATTCCATAAGTGATTATCTTCAATTAATCACTAATTAATTACTTAATTAATTATTTAACTAATCATTTAAATTTAATTAAATGATTCTTAACTTCTATGTTAAAAGATTCTTAATCAAGTAAATCATTACCTTAATTAAGTCATTTCTATTAACCAATAATACTTTAATTATTAACAATAATTGAATTATTCCAATTATCTTCATATATTTATTTATCTTTAAATTAACCAAACTTCTAAGTTACTCAAAATAAATCTTTATTATAATTGATTACCAAATTCTTAACCATTACACTTTATTTAATATAAAATATATTAGAAATCAATTCTAATTAAAATAATTTAAACATTCAAATTAAAACTTTTAAATCTTTGAACTTTCCAAAGTTATCAAACAAAATTTAATACAAACTTTATTTCAAAAATTCACTTATTTTATTTTAAAACTTTCATATTTTAATATGTATAAACTTGTTTGAAACTTAACTTTGAAACAAATTTAGTTTTATAAGTAAATACTTGTTTTACTCTCTTCTTTTTTTTTAAAAAACTTGAATTCTATACAAAATAAAATTTCTTTGTTTAAAAATTTTTAAAACACTTGCTGTTAAATTCTTAAGACCTGAACAACAAAACTGCCCAACATAAAACCCGAGCCATCCACTACAATTCCTCAAGCCTGCCCCGAGTCTCCCCAAACCCTCTCCTTGCTTCGAGCCAAAACATCACATACCCGAAGTAGACTTCGAGCCTCCACCTTTCTTCCCCAAAACACATTTTTTGATGCACGATACCGTGCACATCAATGTACACCACCACGTCGGCCAACGTTGAACCAAGCACTAGCTTCCGATAAGTCGCACTCGACCACGACAACCCTTCGCGCAACCCAAAAACCATGTATTGATCAAATTCAAAAATTCGACCTCGAACCTAAATTTTCCTGAAGCACTCCTCGTCAAAAATCGACCGCCACCGATGATCCTATACTCGAGACGCCACGTGATCCTCCCCGAAGCCACGCCGCGACCTCCAGCACCTCTAAAACCCCTCGCTCTCAACTCTGGTAGCCCCTCGTCGCCGAAAAATCCAATCAAACTACGACATCAAACTCAGGTAATAAAACCCTAACTCGAACAATTTAAGCCAACACGATCACTAATAAAATTCCAAAGCAATTTTCCCATGATCCTTGTCCTCTCCTTGATCTTCACGCTCAACCTCGACCTCCAGTTCACCGTTGTTCGCCATCAATTGGCCATTTTGTCCAAAACAATCAAACCACGAATCACACTAATTACTAAACTAAAATTCGTGATATAAGCTTCAAAAATCATGATTTCCTATTTGCAATTCAATTATAAAATCAAAACTTAAATTTTAATTCAAAAATTTTTTGACCCAAATTTCATTTTACTGTAAATTCAAAAATTCAGAGCCAATTATTGACTTTAAAAACTAGTAATTATTTTTAGGTAATAGATTACTTGATTACAAACAACTTCTATTTATAAATCAGGAGCCAATTCCAATCCATCACTGAGTTATTGATTTAATTATGAAAAGTTGATGTCTGTTAGTATGCACAGAGACCATATAAACAATACAGGCATTCAAATATACTTAATTCAACATGCGTTCGATTTAAATTCAAATATTTCATTAACAACATGATATTCAACACAAGATCAAGATGAAATCTAGAATTAAAACTGCTTTTAGAATTTCATTTACTCACCTTAACAGGCAGAAGACAGAAACTGTTATTGTTACTAGGCCTTGAATTTATTTGCATGTTGAAATAAAATCTGCTAAAGTTGATTACTGAGTTTCTTGATAAATAAAATCTTGTTGCTTGATTGAATTAGAACATATGAAGATCTTGCATTGATTTTGAATATCCAGATTGAATTCCAAGTTTTCTTCTTGTTTTCAGATTTCTTTACAGTTTTCAGATTTTCTTCTTTCTGATTTTTTTGATTCCCTGTTCTTATTTTTTCTTTGCTTTGTATTCATTTTGTGTTTTGGTTGAGAAAAAGAAAAGATGTAGCTGAAGATTAAAACTCTTCTTCTTATCATTATTTTTTGTTAAATTAAGTGAAGAGAATTGACACTTGTTCTTTATTTGTTCTAATTAACTTACACATGTCTCTATCATAAATTAAAAAGTTTACAAGTGTTTTAATGTTTAATTAATATTTACAAATGTCTTCAATGAGCTCAAAATACTTACAAGTGTTATTTAATGTTTTATTAATGTTTTACAGGTGTTTTTAATGTTTTTCAAATGTTATTTTCTTATTTATAATTTATTTAAGTTATATATAAGTAATTATGTAATATTCACAAGATTATAAAATGTGTATACTTATCTTTTATAAACAAGCTTATCTTATGTTAAAATTAAAATGAAAGAATATAAAAACAATTGAAAGTGAACTTCAAATTAATTCTTATTTAAAACAAAAGCTTAAAATATATATAATAATGTTTGAAAACACTTATTGAATTCAAAACAATATAATTTTCCCATTTTTATATATACAAATATATATACATTTCAAATGGAAAACATTTTAACATTATATTTGAAAATTACTGTATTAAATTTTAAAACACAATTTCAAATCACAATATATACATTCATATATATTACAATTTGAATATATAGCTTTTATTATATCAAAGAATTCCTATATATAATATATACCTATATATTCATTATAAATAGAAAATATTTTGATTAGATTTTGGAAAATAAATCTTACCAATTTTAAATTGCTAAAATAAATATTCCCAAATTAAATATTATTAGTTTTCAAAAGAATTAAACTTTCCAATTCTAAGAAAAAAATGTTAATAGATATTATCAAATTATTATTATTAACCTTTAAAAGAATTTTAACTTGTCAATTTATAATGTAAAATTATCAAATCAATTTAATTATTAACAAAGATTATTAAATTGATATTGCTCAAAATTCCGGGTCATCGCAGACTAGGTCAAATGGATTTATAGGAAATGTTTCGATTAGGTTGCGCCTCTGTTTTAATTAAATGCTTTCGACTATGTCGACACCTTTTGCTGCCGCCTTTTTACCTTTTGACCCAGAGGGTTTCGAAGGGTTAATTTTTTTTCTAAAATTTGGCCACTTCTCCAATGCTTTCGAATGTATGGTTTCAACACCGCCACTTCTTTGCTTAGAAATGCTTTCGAAAGGTAGGCATCCAACTTAAATGGTTTTAATGACCCTTTTCTCAATTGAAGCGCAACCCAAATGGTTTCAGAAGAGATGATTTAAATGATTTTGAAAAGAAGTGCTTTCGATTTTAGTGGGTTTATGATCCTTTTGCTCTACTTAAAGGTGTAATCCAAATGGTTTCGACTGGGATGGTATTCAAAGGTTTCGAAGGAGTAAATTATTGAATGGTTTCAAAAGGTTTCCACATGATTTAAATTGAACCCAAAGGCTTTTGCAAGGTTTGGATTTGATGCTTTCAAAAGGTTTTAAAGTAAGTTTTCAAAAGGATAGTTCCCCAATGGTTTCGAAGGAGTCGAAAGTTATAGTTTTTTATTTATTTCGAACGAATTGAAGGAAAGGGTTTTTCCAAAGGTTTTGAAAGGCTATGTTTAAAGGTTTTAAACGAAAGATGTCGAAGGTTTTTAAAGCTTTCGAAAGGAATATTTTTAATGGTTTCAAAGGGTGTTTAGAACGATTTCGAAAGGAAGGTTATAGCCTTTTGGCCTAGATAGAAGAAAACGTTTTAATTGATTTAGAAAGTGGTACTTTCAATGGTTTCGAAAGGGGCACTTTCAACAGATTCGAAAAGGATACTTTCAATAGATTCGAAAGGGGGACTTTCAAATATTTAAATGTTTTCATCAACTAAGATTTAGGTAAAGTATATATAACATGGCAAAGGGATTTTGAGTAAAGCATAGAGATTATATATTTTCCTTATTGAGTTTGATTTAAAGGTTTTAAATTATTTTGAAAATGTTTTCAAGGAAAATTATTAGAAGGTATCCCTAAGTAAAATGACTCGAATATTAGAATACCAAATGAGACTGGTATAGGGTCGCGCCCTATACATTAGTTGTTAACCCTGGCTAATTTTGTCCAAAATTCTAGTATGTATGGCTTTGTCACAGGTAAGACTAAATTTATGAATACACATAGAAACGAATATATGTTTGTAAATAGATAGGTTATTGGTGAGCCCGTAAAACCATTAGAATCAGATGACCCTGGAAGATGATAACTTAAGGAAAGACCGTCCAAAAGAGAAATATTTAACAGATAGTAAGGACAAAACGTCCAGAAGAAGAGGAGTGTCTAACAGATGTTAGATATATTTTATTATGTTGTCTGGTAGGCCCGAGTCAGCCAAAGGTTAATAGTTCGCCAAATAAAACTATAAAGTTCGAAGATATATTTCATTTATTACCTGATATATATATATATATATATATATATGTTTACAAAATAATGCTTAACAGATTTTAACCTGTTTTTGTTGCAGGACAGGATTTGCAAAAGATATGTTTTAAAAAGATATTAGTGAGGGAAAACTCATTCCTCAAAGCATCATAGTCTCACTTGACATAAAATAATAGAGATGAAAAGTATTATTCGCTCCAAGCTTTATGTCTGACTCGAAGTTTTTGTTTTCCCCTTAAACTCTCGGGTGCTCAAAATTGATTTGAGTAGGCTGGGGGTTAAGGTTTTCAGGATTGGAAATTTTGGTGAATAAAGCTTCCAGAGACGAGCATGTGGCTGACAGATAGCTAATTAGGAGATACAGATTATTTTGTTTATTTCCACTACATATTAAGTCAGATATGACTATATTGCTTTGATCAACCAAAGGGGCATCGTCATATGTCGCTCTTGTTGTATTTTTTAATGATTATAATTAATCTTTATCTGGGAACAATAAGGGATTATGTAACTTGGATACGAACTATTGTTTTGAAATGTAATCACTAAAATTTGTTTTTGAAATCTATGATTTTTTTCATATTCAAGTGCTTCTGATATTACGGATACCATTAGCATTTTTCGTACTTTGTCACCGGAAGTTAATACTATGGATGACTGCACTATCTACAGCGCTTAGCTCTTGGCCTCTAGACACAGTGTGTTACAACTTGGTATCAGAGCATAGGCTTATGAAAAACTATAACTAAAAATGGTTTTTGAAAACATAATCCTAAAGAATCAGAGTAAGATTGGGGTATGGGATAACACTACAGTAACATATTTTTATTTATTATATATAAGTATACGCTTTATCTCTAGTCTCGTATCTTTGTTAGGTTATTTTCTATATCTCATGAAGTTTGAATACAGATACGGAAGGTAGAAGAGGAAGAGTCAACCTAGGAGGGGAAGGCACCAATGGGAATGCCAGACTTAGCGCGAGGAGAAGTCAAGGTCAGGCACAAGCAGAGAATGTGAGTGCTGGAGTCCTGCAATTTGGAATGGAATCTATGCATTAGTTCTTCGTGAACATGGTGCAAGCGGGTGTTGCTGCTGGAGTAGTGGGTGGAGGAGTTCTGGGAGCTCCGGTTGTCAATGACTATGCTAAGTTGAGTGGAGACTACACTAAGCTCGGAGGAAAGCCATTTATTGGAACTGAGAATGTCATTGAGGTGGAAAACTGGTTGTTGCACTATGATAGAATTTTCTCATATTTTGGGCTCAATGATGAGCAGAAGATGAGGCTGGCATTGAGACAGCTTCAGGGAGTTGTTTTGTTTTGATGGAGTAGTGTGGCTATGGTAGTGGATGAGAAGATTATGACATGGGTCGAGTTTAAGAGGAGGTTCTAGGAGAGTTTCATATCGGTAATGGCGTAGTCTGTTTTGATAAGGAAGTTTGCTCAGCTAGAACAGGGGAGATGACTGTTCTAGAGTATACCAGTAGGTTCGACGAGTTAGCTCAATATGGTTATGCTGCTGTTGATATAGTGATGAAGAGGAACAGGAAGTTTATCAAGGGATTGAAGCCTGAGTTGGCCAGGACTACTTTACCGCATATTAGAGATCCCTGTGATGTGGTTGTAGAGATGGCTTTGAGACATGAGGAAATGCTTGCTAGTCAGGAGAAGAATAAGGTGAAAGAAGTCCAAGTTGGGCAGAATCAGAAGAGGAAGTTATTTCACATGAAGAGTGCTTAGAGGGGTGGAGCAGCCAAGAAGGGGAAGTCTAAGGTGGTCCACATAAGGGTCATTCGTCAGTAAGTGTCATACTGGAAGGCTAAGGAAATGATAGGGAAGAAGAACATTAGGTGCTTCAACTGCGATCAGATAGGCCACTATAAGAACAAATGCAAGGAGCCCGCTAAGGATGGAAAGGGCAAAGTGTATGCACTGGAACATGCTGCTTCTAAGCCGATAGCTCAAGAGAAAGGAAGGGAAGTTTTAAGAGGTAGGCTTAAGATCCATGGTATGTTTTTTAACATTCTATTTGATATTGGTGCATCGCATTCTTTTGTATCTAGATGTTTGATAGATAAGCTTAACTTTGAACCCACATATTTAGTTACTTCCTTATGGGTTGCAAATCTAATTGGAGGGCATGCAACTCAAGGGTTGAGATGCGACCAGTTAGAGCTTGACCCGTTAGGTCATACTTTTGTTTGCAGTTTGCATGTGTTTAATTTTGTGGGGTTTGGGATTATTCTTGGGATGGATTGTTTAAGTGAGTATGATGCTAGGATATTTTGCCAGGATAGGCACCCTGATTATAATGATCGGATAGTTTATGTCGTTGAAGGTTTTGGCGGTGAGATGAATGATTTGTTGGGTGTTATGGAGTTGGATGATGAGTTGATTTGAGTTACCATAGTTAGAGTATTCGCGGATGTGTTTGAGTCTGTAGTTGGATTGCCACCGAAATGAGCAATTGAGTGTTGGATAGATTTGATTCTGGGAGCAGAACCAGTGAGTAGGCCGCCAAGTAGGATGACTCCTACAGAGATGAGGGAGCTGAAGGTGCGGTTGGTGGATTTAGAAGGAAAGAGTTTTATCAGGCCGAGTAGTTCACCTTGAGGAGCAGTCGCAATGTTTGCTTAGAAGCCGGACGGATCATTAAGGCTATGTAACTATTATCATAACTTAAATGAGAGGACGATAAAGAAACAATATCCATTGCCCAAAATTGATGATTTGTTCGACCAGTTGAGTGGAGCTAAGATATTTTCCCAGTTGGATTTGGCAATAGATTTCCATCAGCTCAGAGTAGCAGAGGATCGTATACCTCTGACGGCGTTTAGGACCAGATATGGGTTGTATGAATGGTTAGGTATGCCGTTCGGACTGACTAATGCATCGGCTTTTTTGAGGATTTGATGAACCGGATTTTCCAGGAGCACTTGGGTAGGTTCCTATTGGTTTTCATAGATGATATCTTGATATACTCTAAGGATGAAAGAGAGCATGAAGTTCATCTTAGAGTGGTGCTGAGACCTTGAGGCAGCATCAGTTGAAGGCAAAGTTTTCGAAGTGTCATTTCTGGAAGAAGGAAGTGAAGTTTTTTAGTAATATGGTCTCAGAGAAAGGGTTACCAATAGATCCAACTAAAATTGAAGCAGTAAGTAGTTGGAAAAAACCCAAGATAGTGACGGAGATAGAGTTTCCTTAGGTTGGCTGGTTATTATCAAAGGTTCGTTAATGATTTTTCACGAATAGTGGCACCGATGACCAAGCTAACGAGAAAGGATGTGAAGTTTGAGTGGACCGATAAGTGTGAGGAACCACTCCATATTTTGAAACACTCATTGACCCATGCGCCTGTGTTGGTTGTTCCGAAAGGGAATCAGGATTTGGTGGTTTATATTGATGCGTGTAGAACAGGATTAGGAGTTATGCTGATGTAGAGAGGTAAAGTGATCGCCCATGCTTTTAGAAAGCTTAGATTGCATGAGGTTAGGTATTTGACGCACGACTTAGAATTGGCTGTAGTTATTTTTGCTTTGAAGGTGTGGAGACATTGCCTTTTGGGAGAGATGTTTGAATTATATACAAATCATAAGTCACTGAAGTATTTGTTCTCTCAAAAGGAGTTGAACATGAGACAGCAAAGGTGGTTGGAGTTTACTGTCGCTTATGATTTTGGGATTGAGTACACACTGGGGAAAGGAAACAAGGTTACCGATGCGCTCAACAGGAAACATCAGAATGCAGTATTGGCGATGATTGTCGAGTGGAAATATTTGAAAGCATTAGCAAATTACAGGCTGCAGTGGAGATCCAAGGTCGGATCTAGCGGAGAGACTGTTGTGTTATCTTGTTTGGAGGTTCAACCAGTGATGATCGAAAAGATTGATTCTAAATAGGAGGTGGACCACTGTTAGCTGAACGGATCAGGAAGTTAAGGGAAGCAATTGATAGCGATAACTTGAAAGATTTCAGTCTTGACCAGAATGGGTGGTTGAGAAAGAAAGGGAGATTATGTGTTCCAAGTGTAGGAACATAAGGAAGAAGTCTGGGAGGAATGCCATCATTCAAAATTCTTTATTGATCCAGGAGGTACTAAGATGTATCAAGATATGAAGTGAAGTTTCTTCTAGGAAGGTATGAAGCGGGATATTGGTTTGTAGTTAAAGTAGTGCTTGAATTGCCAGCAGGCAAAGGCTGGACACTAGAAGCCAAGTGGATTGCTTCAACCGTTGGATATTCCAGTATGGAAATAGAATTCTATTTTATGGATTTTATTGACGGGTTGCAAAGGTCGAATGGAGAAAATAAAAGTATACGGGTTATAGTGGACAGATTGACCAAAAAATGCCTATTTCATTTCAGTTAAGTCAACTAGGACGACACATGTTTAAGCGAAGTTGTTTAAAAATAATGTAGTTGGACTGCATGAAATTCCTAGAAGTATAGTCAATGATAGAGATTCCTTATTCACTAGCGAGTTCTGGAAGAGTATATAGGGAGTTTTGGGAACCAAGCTCAAGATGAGTACCACTTACCATTCGTAGAGGGATGGGCAAACAGAAGAGTTAACAAAATCTTGGAGGATTTGTTAAGGGCATGTTTCTAGATTTTACGAAATCATGGGAAGACCATCTGCATTTAGTTGAGTTTTTGTATAACAATAGTTAGCAGACTAGTATTGGGATGGCACTGTTTGAAGCTTTGTATAGGAGGCCATGCAATTATTTCATATGTTGGTTAGAGACCGAGGATAGGTTAGTTCTTGGTCCAGATTTGGTTAGGGAAGCTAAAGAAAATATTGAGATCATTCGGGCTAGAATGCGGGAGGCTCGGTAGAAGAATTATGCCGATAAAAGATGAAAATATTTAGAGTTCTCAGTTGGATATTAGGTTTTTATTAAGATGTCACCGATGAAGGGTGTGATTAGATTTGGGAGATGAGGAAAGTTGGCACCGAGATTCGTTGGACCTTTTCCTATTATTGAGAGGATCGGGAAACTCGCATATAAAGTTGAGTTACCAAGCAGTTTGGCAGAAGTCTCATTCATGTTTCTCATCTCAGAAGTTTGTTAAAGACCCGAAGAATGCTATAGCACTGACTGTGCTAGATGACTTAGTGGTAGAACCGGACTTAACCATAGTTAGAAAACCAATTGGTATAATTGCAAGAGATGAGAAGAGGCTTAGGATCAAGATAGTCAGATTAGTCAAGGTCCAGTGGAGTGATGATGACAGGGATTGTACTTTGGAGGTTGAGAGCAGGATTAGTGATGCTTATCCTGATTTGTTTGAAGGTATGTTTCAACTTCTTGATTGTTGTGTACCTTATCGTAATTTCGAGGATGAAATTCTTTAAGAATGGGAGTTTTGTAACACTTCATATTTTTGATAACATTACTTAGGATATTTAATTAGCTAAATTAAATGAAATAATTTGTTGGTTAAGGGATTGAGATTTGATTTAATTAGGGGGTAGCCATGCCATTTAAACAACGAATTAAAAGAAGAGTTTAACATGAAATATAGGAGGGGTAAAATAGGAAAGAGGCCATTCCTATATCTGTATCCCTTAGCCATGTATACTCCTACACATCCATTTTCTTTGTTCAAAGTTTTAAAAGCTAAGGCCGGCCACCATTAACAAGTGCTAGAGAAAGAAAGAGAAAGGGAAACCTTAATCAACTTCAAATTCATTCGAATCTCAAATCCTTAATCTCTAAAGTTAATGTGAGTAATGTTTAGATCTCTCTTTTTTTGTTTCGGTTTTAAGGAGAAACCTGAAATGTTTTGCAATATCTTGCCATGTTTTTGAATAATGGAATGATTATATGTACTTGTTGATGATTTAGGCATGTTCATATTGATTTTATGATATGTTTTAAGGTAAAATCCCTATTAAATGACTTATAAATGCATTATGAATTTTTATATAAGCCATAAATAATATTTTGAAGATGGGTTTCAATTTTCAAAATTTTTGTGGAATTTATATGAATTTTCTAGTAAAGAAAATGTTGTTTTTGGTAATAAATTATCAATGGTTAAATAATAAAAGGTTTGGGTCTAAAAATTTTATATGATGGAAAACATATTAAAAGAGATTTTCTAGAACTTTTGTAGATTTTTCTGAAGTGTTTTAATGGATATATAAAATTATTAATGGTATGGGACTTAAATGTTTTATATATTTATAAAAGGTAAAGGGGCTCTTTGCAAATAATTCATATTTGTTATTTCTAGAAATTGGCAGCACTTTTGAAAAAGTAAAATAGCAACCAATTAGATTTAGACAAACAATGTAGGTTAGGTACAAAAGAAATAGTTTAAAAGGACAAATAAATAGATTTTTCACTGTTTTGATGCTTTCGGCACCAGGATCCGACTCTTTACCATCTCCTCCAACACAGCTGAAACCAATGCACATGGTATTAGGGAACTGGTACCTAGTGAATTGGATGTAGACGAAAGGCATTGGGTCGAAACCAGGGGTTCCGAAGAGGTTAAGGCTTTACTTTGTTTTTAAATAAAATGTGCCTGCTTGCTTTCAACTAAGAAGCTTTCGACTTAGTTGGCTTTCAATAGGTCAATGGATTTAAAGGAAATGGTTTCAATTGGGTTGTGTCTCTGTTTTAATTAAATACTTTCGACTAAGTCGACACCTTTTGCTGCTACCTTTTTACCTTTCGACCCAGAGGGTTTCGAAGGGGTACTTTGTTTTCTAAAACTTGGCCACTTCTCTAATGCTTTCAAAGTGATGGTTTCGACACCATCACTTCTTTACTTAGGAATGCTTTCGAAAGGTAGACTTTTGACTTAAATGTTTTTAATGATCCTTCTTGTCAATTGAAGTATAACCCAAATGGTTTCGAAAGAGATGATTTAAATGATTTCGTAAAGAAGTGCTTTCGACTTCAATGGATTTATGATCCTTTTGCTTTGCTTGAAGGCATAATCCAAATGGTTTCGACCGAGACGGTTTTCAAAGGTTTAGAATGAGTAAATTTTTGAATGGTTTTGAAAGGTTTCCATATATCTTAAATTGAACCAAAAGGCTTTTGAAAGGATTTAATGTAAGGTTCCGAAGGGATAGTTCTCCAATTTTCTCGAAGGAGTTGAAAAGTATGGTTTTCTAGTTGCTTCGAAAGGATTGAAGGAAAAGGTTTTGAAAGGCTATGTTTTAAAGTTTTAAAAGAAAGATATCTAAGGTTTTTAAAGCTTTCGAAAGGAAGGTTTTTAATGGTTTTGAAAGGGTTTAGGACAGTTTTGAAAGGAAGGTTTTGGCCTTTCGGCCTAGATAGAAGAAAGGATTTTACTTAGTTTAGAAAGAGGTATTTCCAATGTTTTTGAAAGGGGTCTTTCAACATATTCGAAAGGGATACTTTCAGTAGATTTGAAAGAGGGACTTTCAAAGAATTAAATGATTTCATCAACTAAGATTTGGGTAAAGTATATATAACATGGCAAGGGGATTTTAAGTAAAGCTTACATATTATATGTTTTCCTAGTTGAGTTTCATTTAAAAAGTTTAAATCATTTTGAAAAGATTTTCAAGGGTAATTATGGGAAGGTATCCCTAAGTAAAATGACTTAGATATTAGAATACCAGATGCGACTGGCACAGGGTCGCATCCTATACATTTGCTATTAGCCCTAGCTAATTTTGTCCAAAATTTCAGTGTGTAGGGTTTTGTTGTAGGTAAGACTAAAATTATAAATACACATAAAAAGGAATATATGTTTATATACAGATAGGTTATTGGTGAGCCCGCAAAACCATTAGGATGAGATGACCCTAGGAGATAATAAGTTAAGGACAGATCATCCACAAGAGAAGTATTTAATAAATAGTAAGGGCAAAACGTCCATAAGAAGAGGAGTGTCTAACAGATGTTAGATAAATTTTGATATGTTGTCTGGTAAGCCCGAGTCAGCCAAATGTTATTAGTTAACCAAACAAAACTATAAAGTTCGAACAGATAGTTCATGTAGTACCTGATATGTATGTTTACATAATAATGCTTTGTAGATTTTCACTAGTTTTGGTTGTATAAAAGGATTTGCAAAAGAAGTGTTCTAAAATAATGTTAGTGAGGGAAAACTTGTTACGCTAAGCGGCATGGTCTCACTTAACATAAAATAATAGAGATGAACAGTATTATTCACACAAGCTTTATGTCTGACTCAAAGTTTTTATTTTCCCCTTAAACTCTCAGGCGCTCAAAATTGATTTAAGTAGGCTGAGGGATAAGGTTTAGAAATTTTGGCGAATAAAGCTTTCGATGACGAGTAGGTGCCTGATGAATAGCTAATTAGGAGTTACGGATTATTTTAGTTATTTTCGGTATGCATTAGGTCAGATATAACTATATTGCTTTGATCAACCAAAGAGGCATCGTTATATGTCGCCCTTAGCGTATTTTTGTAATGATTATAATTTATCTTTATCTGGGAAACGATAAGGGATTATGTAACTTGGATATGAATTATTGTTTACAAATGTAATCAGTAAAGTTTGTTTTTCAAAACTGTGATTTTCTTCATATTCAAGTGCTTCTGATATTATGGATACCATTAGCATTTCCGTATTTTGTCACCAGAAGCTAATACTATGCATGACTACAGCATTTGTAGCGCTTAACTTTCAAATCTCTAGATATCGGATGTTACAGAAGTTTTATTAATAAAAAAGGTTTTAATTATTAAAATATTAATTAAACAAAAAAGGGATTAGAATTCACTTATGTAACTTAATCATGCTTTTTATGGCTTGATTGTATTTTGTATGTTTACTTATTTATGGAAAACATTTAATCGTGTACTTAGCACTAAAAGCCGATGAAGTAAGCGTGTCTGACCGTGGGAGTTAAGATTGATGTTCAAGTAGGGACTTGAGTAATAGAGCTCTAAATTATCAGCTTCACTTTTGACCAAGGGATGGTGTGAGATGAAAATATAGGAAATATGATAAGTATATGAGACTTGGTTTCCATATGCAATCGTTTTCCTTATAATAAAATGACCAAATTTGTTAATTCGGTTTTGAAGAGACTGAGATCGGTAAGTGTTTTACTTATAGTAAACCACTCCAAGACTGAGATACATGTTCTACCTCTTGGAAGTGGATATGTTTGAGATGTTGGATTCTATCTGTGGTTCGAGATATGTTCGAGATGTGGGAATCCAATTACGGATTCATGCTCCATTCAAGTGAAGAGGACTCGTCTGAAAGATGCCGAACGGGACCTTGACATCGAAAATAGCTAACGACAGAGCAGACTGCACAACCTCGGGTTTAGCTAACTCGGATTAGGGTGTTATCAGCTTCATATCTGTAAATGCTTATTGATTGTTGGCCCACAGGAGTTGACGATACTTGGTTCATGTGTACATGTCTATATTTGGATGATGGGCCATCTGTGTTTACCTTGTGGTATATTTTATTTGAAGATGAAAGGCGCTCTAAATGTGTCTTCTAATCCTTGTATATAAAGATTAGATTTTGGCTTGGCCGAAGAGATCCCCGTAGAAGCTCCATTATGTAAGCGTGCCTTATTGGTTTTGATTATAACCCTCTAATATGCTTTTGAATGTAATCAATGTAACCATTCCAGTCATGTTATATATTTATATTCTACACCCTAGACATTACATAATATATCACATTATGTACTTATCAGATGGTGCTTCTTTTGAGATGATACCGTTATGGAATTCCATACGGTCTCAAAAATACTATTATATGCTGTAAATAAAAAAAAATCTTTCTTATACCAAACTTATGTCTGACTTTTGGTTTACGTTTTCCCTAAATTATTCGTTTGGTCAATCGAGTAGTTTGAGATAGGCATGTTTTTATGATGTTCTTTGGAGCTCAAAAAGACGAACTGGATGTTACACCTACCGTACTGTTCTTATTTCCAATGCATTACTATATTGCATATATCAGCATTTGTGAGAACATGCAGTTATAATTGTCCAAGCTGATGATAGTACATGGTTTTGTAACTCTGAAATTCTATATCGGAGTAACCCTTTGTATTGTTCTTCTGATGTTATATATTGCCACTCCGCTAGTGACATTTCTAACGTTGTCTTCTCTTCTTTATGTTTATATTTCATTTTCTTTTAATTTTACCATAACAATTCATCTTTTCTACACTTGGGTGCTCGACACGTGAATACCATGAATGTATAAGTGTCGAAATTCGAGGGTTGAAAAGGCAGGTCATTGCAGATACCAACCACCTTTTCTGAAATGGACGATTTTGAATTTTTTCGATGTGGAATGATGATTTTGCCCACTTCCTAACACTACTAGATAACATGTAAATAATCATGAAAATTTTTGACAGCAGGAAAGCAGGGCGTCAAAAAATCATAAAAAGGAATGATGGCGTTGAAATGGCATTGGTAAATACTGACGCCGTTCCAGCACCTGTTAAATACATGACCATAATAATAATGGCGTCAGAAGGGCATCGGTATTTTTCGACGCCATATCGAAGCCTTTATTACTTTAGTCGATCAAATAAAAGGCATCGGAATGTCATAGCAATTTTTCGATGCCTTTTTGTTTACGCTCTCTTTATTTTCTTTTCCAAATTAATTAATATATATCATATTATTTTAGTAAATAATTTTCAAATTGTATATATTTCGGTTATTTCAAAATTGTGTATATATTTATATGTGTAATTATAATTTAATTTTTTGATTTAAACATTATTATTTAGTTACCTTTATAAAAAAGTTTGAAATCGGACTATACAAGTTCTTCAGTACTATATGAGAAGTTTAAATATACGATTTTGTGTAACTCTGAATCAGATTGAACATCCATTTTAACATATGTAAACACTCGTAGGTATAAATTTATTATTGAAAATAGTCAATAAAACAATGTGATGGTGATCTAGCTGATTCGAAATGCAATGAAATTTTATACTTAAGCACCTAAGACAACAATGTCAAATACTAATTGTTGGGTTTTAAAATTCTGCAATGTTAATGAGTATGTTGATTCAATTGGCCGTTCTTATGTACAAGTTACTTAGAGTTCAATTGTAAATGACTTAGTTCTAACTGAAATTCCTACTTACGTTCCATATTTATGAAATCTAATCACACATTTGTTAAACCATATGAGAAGCTTAAATATACAATTTCTTGCAATTATGAGTTAGTTTGAGCACCCATCTTATCAAATGTACATATTCATAGTTGTAAGTTAATTATTCAAAATAATCGATTAACTTACAGTATCGCAGATTAAATGATTCGAAATGACATAAAATTTTAAACTTAAGTACCCTAGATAGTAATGTCAATTCTTAATGGCCATATTTTCAAAATTTATAATACAAATGGGCTGTTGATTCAAACTAATTGTTTATGTAAAAGTTATGTATGTAATTCTATTAGAAACGATCTGTGGTAATCGAACTTTTTTACATATATTCAAAGACTTTTGACGATATAATATTATTTATTATTAACTTAATAATATCTAAAAACAAAAATTTGTTTTTTGATTTAAGTTTCACAAATATTATCAAATAAAAGAAGGCATCAGAATGGCGTTGATATTTGCGGACGTCGTTCCGACAACAACCCAAATTCCGCTTACACATCCAATCAACATCTTTTACACACTTTCATTACTCGTAGCGAAGATACATACCCAAATAATAATCCATAAATGCCCAAAAACATAATATCATATCCACCTCCCCCACATCTTCAAATCCACCAACATCGCCGCATTTCTAGCTTCAACTATCAATCACCTTTCTGCATCTTCAACCGATGACCACGAACACCAATTCCGTTGCTCTACCAACAATCGATGTGCAACTCTTCTACTCCGCAAACACCATCCTTCACTGCTATCATGGTTTGAACAAGACTACGTCACTACTAGACCGCACCTCTCTTCTGCACTAATTCCTTAGGTGTACAATTTTTTTATCAGATTTATATTTTTGTGTACATGTAAGATAATTTAACTTGATTTACTGAGATTTAAATTATGTTTCTCAGCATTTTGATTTGGGTCTCTTTTTTATGTAGGTTAAAGTGGTTGAGTAAAAGATTGCAAAGTAAAGGGAATAACTTCTTGATGTTTTCCTACAATCTTTGCTCTCGGTAGTTTCAAACTAAATCATCTTAATGATAACAAATAAGTTATAAAAACGAAGTTTAAATAAGAAAAAATACCTATCAGATTGGGGTTAAAATGGGGCATGGTTTATCACTGAAATTTGCTGAATAAGACTAAAGGACATCCAAAACTGTCAATCTTCTTAAGTCTCGGCATCACATTGTAGATATTGAGTTCATAACTGCACAAATAGTTGCTAGTAAAGTGCTATCATGATAATGAGAAGCACAAGAAACGCATAGAGTTTAACAGGATAGTAAGAAGCACAAATAATTATATACATAGTGTAACTTCACTCTTCTAGATATTTCTACTAGTACCATTTGTCAAAGAAATTTATATTCACTGATGAATATTTTACCATGTATAATTTACAAGTAATAGTCAATCAAAATCCAAAACTTAATCAAATTATGATGACACTAGCTGTCACGACCCTGATTCGACCTTTCAAAATCGACACCCAAATACATCATCCGTATTTGAATGCCACAAATTCAAATGTTGAGTCTGGTTTGCCGGAGCTTATAACAACATTAGGTGATAACAACACAGCGAAAACAGAAGAAAATTTTTCATTGATATATGACAAATGGATACAATATTCTGATATAATAGAATAACATCAGAGCAAAATAGAAATACAACAGCGGTAACAAACAATAGTAGAAGACAAACGGCAGCAGTAACGGAAAGATAACATCTTTAATGCCAAAGCTCCAAAGCTCCAAAGATGCCAAACCCGATTTGAGAACCACCATCAAGCTGAAGTTAAGCAAATTCGATGCAGAATACAATTGCCAAAATCCAAAGACTCTAAAGATTGCCAAAAGTTACACCAACTATCTGACTGTCGGAAAACCTGACTCTAGGTTGCCCATGTGGAAAATTGTGGGCACTCGAAGTTTAGAAATGGAACAATAAACTCCAGGTCAGTCATCGGACTGGTGTGAGCAAACGAAAACAGTTTATTTGAACAAAAACAAACAAACAGAAAAATGAAATCTGCTATGCTTTTTGGAAAAGGAAACTACCATAAGGCCTCCCGGCACACACACAATGCAATCGCACATTTAGGGGAGATTCTGCTTATGATAGTCAAATATGCTTGATACGCAAAATCCTTTTGATATTATTATTAATGCGTAGCGCAGAAAACATTTGCAAGTATAATATTAATCTTAGCCAGCATACGTACCATTATAGTATGCCTACTATAGCTACCATGTTAAACGGAAGGTTCTACAACTAAAACCGTATAGGGCTCGTATTGGGTGATCGGATTTCCAACAAATGGCTAAGGAACTTCCTCACTGAATGGGTACGCCTATGGAGGAACGCCTTGAGAACCTAACCGGCTCTCTGCCAGGACGAGGCTGGGTTACCTCTGTAACTAGGTAACTACTAACATGAGTATGCCATCCCCCAGTCGTCACCGACCTTCATCCGAAGTACCTCTACGCCAAAAAATTCCAACAACAACATAAGTTAAATATCTGGGCTCCATACCATGATATTACCTTTTATCCAAAAGGAAATACACATACTCTAAAGGGTGTGACCCTCATAACCTTATCGCATCCTTCCTGTTTCGACCATTTTCGGGTTGTGAGGTTCGACGAAGTCTTGTCCACAAAGCTATGCTTTTCACAAAAGTCGTGCTTCGATCAACAAATGATCAGCAACACTTAGCATGCCACATTACCAAATTGGGAATGTATCACTAGTAAATATCAACTACATAACCTCTGAGCTCGTATGTCTCAGAGAAGGGTGTTAAGCTAAGAGAATAAATTCTTCGCCACTAAACAGAAATGTATTTGATAGAAACCAGCTTTACATCTCAAAGTGTAACGTCAGACATACATCCATAAAAGTCCATCCTGGTTCTGAATGGAACCGAAGTCACTTCAAAGAAGCCCTTGAAAATCCGGGTATTCACCATCTCGATCGGACTCCCCACACATATGGAGATGTCTATACCGCGGCCACTCGATGTAGAGACAATCGATAGGTAATCCTTTCGTTTTGGAAAATACCCGGTCTTCAACCACCGTCTTCAATTGCTATCCATTTCGTCGTATCATTAATTCAGAATAGGTTTTATAACATAAAGTCCTCTCCCGGCTAAAGCGAATAATGAGCGCTTGTTTTTAAAAAAAAATATGGATATATTGGGATCTTAGTTAAGTCACAACTTTTCAACACTTGTTTCCCAAAAACATTTCCTTTTGAATGGTTTAAACAAGTTCCCACTTTTAATCTTTTAAACAAAAGATCCACCTTTTAATCCTTTTAAAAAAAGATCCACCTTTTAAAATCCACTTCAATTTGAAATAAGGTTCACCCAGTTTTTTTAACAAAGATTCATTCATAGCTTTCAAAACTATTTCAATTTTGATTCACCTATAACTTTAAATCCTTTCAACAAAACTGGAAATTCTTTCATTAGGTGAAAGCCATCATCATTTAAAAACAAATGCTTTTTACTTTGGGAAAACTCGATTAAATTTACTTAAGTTATAGCCTTCAAAAAGTATAAACCGAAAAATCAGTAAACTGCTATATCCCCGGCAAGTTCTATTTGAATTGAATTCAAATTCCCAAAATAATTTATTCAATATACTTCAAAATGGATTAAAATCCATATATATATATATATATATATATATATATATATATATTTTATAACTTGTATGCCCCTTTCAAACCATAATTTCCAAAATAATTTCAAAACTTAAACAAGACATATTATATTCAAACTACATTCCAATTTCAAAAATTCCTTTCCAAAAGCTTTTCATAATCAACTCAATTTCATTTCCAAACCATTTTGGAAAATAATATTAAATACAAATATCTGTGACTTAACCAATTCCTCATGAAATCCATATTTGTGTGTGTGTGGTGTAGTCCAGGGGTTTCACAGGCAACAATAAAATATCACAACCATTATCAATTCAAGCACAACAATATCGATAAGCGGTATAATCCTATAACGCTTATCTTTCATTCACAGATAAACAAGTAAACTCATCACAGATAAATAAATCACAGTTCACGGCTCAATCCGAAACTATTTACATCACAGCACATCACATATCAGAATATCAAACAATTCAAAGCATTCAATATAATCCAATTATCCATAGACAAGATTAATTAATCACATAACTATAATTAATCTAAATAATCTCAAAATAGATTAATCATCTATGAATTAATTACCTAACCTTTCTTGATTAAAATTAATTGATTGCAAACCATTTGACATCAATTAATGAATTTAATCAATCAACCTTAATTACCCATCTTAATTAATTAACCTTAGTTAATTAATTATCGCATAAATAAATTAACCTTAGGTTATTTAAATAATTAATTAACCCCTAATTAATTACATAAAGTAATTATAAACCTTTAATCATTAATTAATTCACCTTTAATCATTAATTAATTCACCTTTAATCATAATTAGTAAATTAATCAACCTTTAAATAAATCAACCTTAATTAATTAATCAATTAACGTTTAATTAACTAATTATCCTTCAATTAAGTAATAAATCTTTAATTAACTAATTATCATTTAATTAATTTATTAACCTTTAATTATTAAGTAATTAATCAATCTTTAATCACCCAAGACTTTAAAGATAAATCATAACCTTAATTAATTACATAATTATCATTTAAATCGTTCATAAACTTTTGAAAATAATTTATCATTAACATATGAATTAACTTAAGACTTTAAAGTTAATTAACAAATTAAAACATTATTTAAGATAACCATCTATCTCAATCACTTACTTAATTACATCCTTGGATTTCATTTGGAAACACTTAGGGATTTACTTAATCATCTTAATAAAATTATTAAAAAATCACATCTACTAATTGTTTTTTAAACATTTAATCTTTAAAGAAAAGATCTTGAAACTTGTTTTAAAAACTTGTAAATAAATTTAGTTTGAAAAACATGGTTTATATTCTTTTAGAAAGTTATTCAATTAAATATACTTTAAAAACTTGGTTAACATTTGTTTGAAAACCTATTGAATCATCAAGCTTAAGGAAACCCGAGCAAATCAACAGAAATCCCGAGCTAAACCATAAAATTCCCCGATCAACTCACAATCTTACGTTCCTCGAGCCAAGCTATATTTTTCTTCGAGCCTAACCGGAGAACAATACTTCTTTCCCAAACAACACAATCACCCGGACATGCATACACCCTTGTGCACATGTACGCCTGAGCTAACCACCTTCGATTGACCTCATTGCCTTCGACAAGCCGATGACGACTCCCACGAGCTTCCCGACCACCCAGCACCCGCAAGCTCGCCGAAATTCAAAATCGAGCAACTCGATTTCATACTGGAACAAAATAGATCGTCAAAAGCCATCTCATCTCGCCAATCCCGGTCACGAGAGACCTCACCCATCCACCCAGAGCCGCGAGGATCCCCCCCCCCCCCCCCCCCGCCCCCCGCCCCCCCCCCCTCCCCCGGTCAGGTCCGCTTTGATCCACACACGAAGATGAACTAGCCTCTGAAACATCATCGACCCAACTAGCTCATAAAACCCTAAATCCACCTTGATACGCCACTACGGTGGTTTAAAAACTCACCGGCCATTTTTCCCTCGACCATCGACTAACAAGCAATCCCTGATCCAAACCCCGAGGCTACAGAACCTCATGATCGCCTGGACTTGACGGAACTTCATTTCCCATTTAACCCAAAATATCTCAATAATCCAAATCTTAAAAATCAAGATATTCCTATCAAAATTCATTATTTGCTGGCACGAATCAACTTATGAAATCAAATCATGAAGTTATGATCATTGATTTTCCTGATTATAAAATTTTCCATTGTAATTTCTATGTTTCAAAGTATTTACTAAATGTTTTTACTTGGGATTATTTTTAAAAATGACTTTACATTATTATAAACATTTTCTTTTCAGGAATCATAACTTGAACTGGTTTAGATAAGAAGATATGATTTTTTTCCTATATATTATTTTTGATTCTGTTAAGATAACAGAGGTTAAAATTCATATACAGACATGCATACCATTATATATATACACACACAGAGAGAGAGACATGCAGGCGCATTGATATTTATACAAACAACTTCAAGTATTAATCATAGCATCAAGATATCAAAATAGATTCAAATTTTAAAATGGTAGTTTACTCACAAATTTGTGAAGAATAGAGGAAAGCTTGAGCCTGGAATGTTTTGATGATGAACTGAGAAACAGGCTTTAAAACTTGAAACTGGTGTTTTGAATTGATCTTGGCTTTGAATTAATTCTGAGTTGAACTTGTTCAATTTTAAATCTGATCTTTGAATCTGCTTTGAGCTTCAGGTCTTTGAATTTGAACAGATTCGTTTGTTTTGAATTTTGATCTCTGGTTGAACTTGCTATAATTTATTTAACTTATTTGAGTTTCTCTAGTTCAAGCTCCTTCCTAGTTTCCAGGTTTGGATTGAAAGGTTCGTTTGCTTTTGAATTTTGATTTAAGCTTTAGGTTGTATTTGTAGAAGATTTGTTTGATTTTGAACTAGGCTTTGTTGAGTTTATTTTCTGGTTTAAATTTTTTATTTGTTTTTGAAAGAATGAAAGAAAAATGGAATGAGAAAGTGAGTAGTGTATATATATATAACTTATTTTCTATTTTTATTATTTATTTTAATAAATGAGAATACAAATGACATTTGTTTTTATGCATGTTAAAAATGATTACACTTGTTGTTATGTATTTTATAATCTTTACACTTGTTTCTCAAGTAATATTATGCTTACACATGTTTAATTTGCATGTATTAAATGTTTTTAATATTTATAATTTCCATTTTAGTTTAAATATATGTATGTGTTTTATATTATTAAATATGTTTCATACTCTTTATAATTCAAACTAATGCATTTCTTTTTTTTATAATTTTGTTTAAAGAAATTGATTTTAAAACCTAATGATGCATAAATAAACACATATATATAGTATATAAAATTAAAATATAGATTCTAACTTTTGAATAGCTTTTGAAAATTTATTATATTAAATTTTAAAATATAAATTCCAAATCAAAACACATATTTAATATAATTAGAAAACAATTTTTTATTAATTTTGTATTATAGAGTTTTTCAAATTCAATTTATTTTTCAATATATTTATTTTTTTTGAATTTCAAACCTACAATCCAATTTAAAATCAATTTATATACATACATATATATACAAATAAACAAATATCTTATTTAATTTGGAAAATTTTAAATTAATTCACAATGAATCCAAAAATTTATATAAATTACCAATTTAAATTTGACTTAAAAACGGAATCATTACACTAGCAGAAAATACTACATCATTCACATAAATTTTCATTAAAAAATGAATATATAAGCCATAGGTAAATGTGTAAGAAAATTAAGAAAATTAGTAAACAATGTATAAATGAAAATTTTCAATACTGTAATGGTAGTATATGGAATTGTGACAACATCATATAGAAGATAACAAATTTGCATTGACAAAAATGCATATTTAAGGATACTTCCATTCAATTAACTTTGGAAAATCATCTATAAAAAAAATTTCACCTAATATTATAAATAAACAAAAAGACACAATGGAAAAAGAATAAAAAAGACACAACATATCTTAAATAGGCACAATACAAATTTCAATACCAATAGTCAAAACAAATCACCAAGGAATGAAAACAAGAAGAAAAAAGGAGAAAATTCCGTAATAATTTTTTGACGCCTCCTCTTCCAGTTAGGCAGCAAGCGGTTGGCTTGATGATTCCTTGGTTATTATCACCGAGGACTTTAGGACATAAATATATGTATCAAAGGTTTTATTTGATTGCCTTAATTAGATCTAACATATGCTAAATGGTAATCATATATATTTATGAATTAAATATAAGGTTTGAGGTATTTATGAGCAAGCAAGTGTGTTTGTTTACAGGAAGCTTTAGGTGATATGTATTCTATGTTTATTGGTAGTTTTATTTAGTACCATGTTTGTTTAGTGTTTTAATATGAGAGAATTACATTGAGATGAGTGTCATCATGAAATAATTACTGTTTGTTTTATTAGACTAACTTTGATCGAGAAGGACTAGATTACATAGGATTCAAATGACATCTTTATATGGAAGTGTTTGTTTATTGCCAAAACTATCGGCGAGTAGATTATTGAGAACATTCAGATTTCTAATTGAGATTCAGATGCCACTCCTCATCTCAAGTTGGATTTTTGATGATATTTAATAGTTTATATTATGAATTTTAAAGAAGAAGTTATATGGTGCAAGCTAGAGAACGGGTATACTCAAAGGCAATAAGGTGCTTGCAGGTAGTTGGGACTCGTACGTTTTTAGTGTTAAACCAATAGATAGGTAGGATTTCATGGTTTCTCCTTAGTGTTTGTTTAATCTAGCGTTAAAAAAGGTGGTTTACTTGGAATTTTGTTTGGTGATATATGCAGTATTTGTAATGAGTCGCCTTTTTTATCCTCAGAAATCGACATTAATACATTCACGGTACTCATGTGTTAAGCATCTAAGTGTCGGAAAGATAGATTATTAGAGGAAAAAGAAAGAAAAAGACAAAACATAATCTCATATATTGACGAGTAATATATAATAGACAACAAATCTTTACAAAAGAAAAAATATAATATACATATATCAATCAAAGTACACTAATTTATCATCAACTGGATAGTTATAACTATCTGCCCCTACGATTGCTGATAAATACACCAACAAATGCCGTAGGAAATAAAATATGTGTGAGTTCATCCTAGAGGTCTCCACCTCGTCTCCTGAAGCTCCAAAGCATCCATATCTGAATCTGTAAGTATGCTTGGTCAGACCCGCGCATTATAAGAAAATAACGCTTGGATCAGTCTGGTAAACCAGCATGAGAAACATACATTATATTGATTTTAATATTATAAAACCTTTAAAAAATAAAGGTATCTTGTAAGACCACGCCGTACATAAACACAGATAGATTTTAACCTTACGATAACCAAAATATTTTATAGAAAATCCTGTGATATTATAATAATGTCAATGGTTTAAAATAAATATGGAATCATAGTTGCAATGTTACATTAATTGAATTCCAACATAATAGGTATCTATTAAGTCCGAGAGGCACTTATTGGAGAATGGATTCCATCAATAATAAGGCATTGGGTTACTGTCTATCATAGTACACCTCTAGATATAATGTACTGAGGGCCTCGCATGGACCCCTGCATGACAAGGTCGGCCTATCCCTCACTAGATAATACCAAGTATTTCATCACCCTGGTTGCTTTGTAACCTTTTCCCGAGACCTCTCATGCACAACCAAATCAATAAATAATAATCTAGAAAGGGTGATGACAATACGCTAATAGGTACGACCCACATAGCCTTGCAGCATTTACCCTGTTTTAGTCGTTCCCGATTGATGAGGCTAGAGGCTATATTTACCTTTTTAGCAAATCCCACTTGGAATGCTAACACTGCCCTCCAAACAATAATGCAATGCCAGCATTCATCGATACAGGATATTTAGGATAAGAATAAATTAAAGGCACTACTTCTACTACATTCATTTTGGAATCATCCTCGGGATTAGTAGCAAGTAGTCCTTGCACTTCGAAGAACTCCATCTTCGATCATCTTCAAGATATCTCCAATTCGAACGCTTATGCTGGTTCGAAATGGTTTTTGGATAACCAATGTTTATCCAATATCGGTCTCTCCAAACCGAAAATGATAATTTTTAAAACTGGCCAAACTTTGATAGTCGGTTATTTAATATCAAATAAACAGACAATTCAACCAGAGATTTAACTCCATACGAAACATAACTGGTTAAGCACATAAGCAACCCTAAGCCTCTTAAATTAATCATCACATTTATTAAAACCACTTTGTAAATACTTGACAAAAGTACTTTTACAAAGATATATTCACAAGTCTCGTCTACTCTTTCGATACCTAGAAAACATCGATATAATTATCTTAACTGCATAAGTATATCCACAAACCATTTCACTTTCAAAACTTGAAAAAACTTTCCATATAATTATATTAACAATATAAGTATATTCATAGAATGCTACATTCCCCATACTTAGAAAATTTATCCATATACTTATCTCAACGGTATAAGTATATTCACAAATCTTAAGAAATATTTCCTTTCCAAAATCACGCTTGATTGGGTTAAAACAATGTCATTTAAAAATATTGATAACAATAAACCCAAAATAGTTTTCTTTCAAGTGTAAGTAAATGAATTGTATAGAAATTAGACCAAATATACTTAACGTACTTCCCGATTTCAAATGGTACTATCCCCCGGTTAACAGTGAGGTCAAACAAGTTAGAAAAACCATTCTTTCCCCAACACTTATTCCTGATTCTCAAGACAAAGACATGTTTCCATGCCTCAGAATTTGGTGTTAAGTATGAAAGGAACATTTTTTCATACCACATAAGTAGAAATTATTATTTATGGGAATCAGGTCTCATTCTTATATAATCCCTTTTTATAAATTCCTTTATAAAACTCCTTGTATTTATAAACTCCTTTTATAAAATATTATTTATAAAATATAAAATTCCCTTTCTAAATACCTAAATATAATTATAAACCTCCTTTTATTAATCTCCAAATTAATTTAATAAGCTCCTTTATAAACATCTTTTATACCTTCATAAACCCTTTTATGAAACTACTTTTATAAGATAGTCATTTATAAAACTCATTTTATAAATCCCAAATTTATTTGCAACTCTTTTTATTAAAACCCAAATTCACTTATAAAAATTCCTTTTATAAGTTTCTCCATATAATTCCAAAACTCCTGTATAAACAATATAATAACCCTAATTAACGCTATATAGGATATTTAATTGGATAAATTAAATAAGATAATGTAAATGGCTAAGTGGATTAAGATTTGATAATTACGAAGAGGCCTGCCTTAATGAATGAACAAATAAAAATAATGAGGATGTTAATAAGATGGAGGAAATTATGACAAGGGAAAATTGTGAAAATGGTGAATTTCCTAAACATATAAACATATATTTCTTCTCCTTTATTTCATTTACATTTTCACAAACTAAAGTTAACCTAGGTCGGCTATTGCTAGAAAGAAACTAAGAGATGAAAAGCTAGAGAAATAAGTAAAAGCTTAGGGAATCAAGTTAACTACAATCTTAACCTTCTTAACCAATACAAGGTGAATAATCATTATACATCTCATTTTAAGTGTTATATTCAGTTTTAGGAGTAAATCCTATTCTTTTGCTAACATTATGCCATTTTTTAGAGGTTTGAATGATTATATTCTTATTAGTGAATTTAGGTAATTTATTTATGAGATTAAGTGATAGATTTGAGTTAGAAAACTATCATATGACACCCAAATGACTTGAAAATTTGATATGATGTTAGAAATGGTATTATAGATGTGATGACTCGCCTTTCGACCCTCGAAAATCGATACTAATACATCTATGGTATTAATATACGGCAAATTCAAGTGTCGGAGTGGAGGATAGTCAGGGTAAAAGAAAATAAAGGTAGAAGATAGAAATATAGATTCTTACATCGTATTTAACAACTTACAATTACACATATAGATAGTACATAAAATCACTCTCAAAATGATATGTCAAAATCACTGTAAGTACTAACCTAGGCGAGGATAGTTATAAATGTCTATCCATATAGGTGTTGGTTGATACTTATACATAATACAATGGAAATAGAAATGGGTAACTATCTATAAAGGAAACTCCAGCTCTTGCTCCAAGCTCCAAGCTAAACCTGAATACTTGGCTGCCTAAAAAAATAGGTCACCCAAAGTTTAAGGGAAAAGAAAACAAACTCTGGTCCGGTCATAGGACTGGTGTGAGAAAAATCAAAACGCGGGTATTTTTGAAAACAAAGGGTATCTTATAAGACCATGCCGCATATAAACACGGATGGGTTTTTACCTTATGATAACCAGAACATTGCTACGTAAAATCCAATGATATTAGAATAGTGTCTAGATTACAAATACATATTAGTCTTAGCCGATATTGTTATACTGATTAAATTCTAGCATAATAGGTATACAACTAAGTCTGAAGGCACTTATTAGAGAATGGATTTCATAAAATGACAGGTGAGGGATTACCTTTCGTACAACAAAACTCTAAAGGAATGTACCGACGACCTACTAACAGTCTTCTACATATGGCTAGACTGGCCTATCCTTTTTGGTGACCAGCACAATGGTCCCGGATAGTACCGAATATAACATCACCTCATTTGTTGTAGAAAGGTGATGACCGTATCCTAAATTGCACGACCCACATATCTATGTGGCATACCTTGTTTTAGCCAACTTCGACTATAAGTCCTAAGGTAACGTATTACCCTTTTCAAAAAAAATCCCACATTGAATGTGACATTTCCATTTCTAATAACACATCATTGATTTCAACAAAAGTACAACCCTCGAGCTTATATGTCTCAGGGAAGGGTGTTAAGTGTAAGATGGATTACCTACTATACCACCAACATATGTACGTTTGTAAAAATCAATGTACGTGTCAGAAATGCAATGTCAGACACTTATCATACAATTTGTTTAGGAAAAGCACAATCGAAGGCACTTCTCTTACAACATCCTTTTCAAGAATAACACCTAGGATCAGTAGTGAGCCATCCTTACACTGAAGATTTCAATCATTGTCTTCAACTTGTATTCACTTTCAAATGCCTATATTGGTTCGAAGTGGTTTTCGGATAGCAATCACCCAAATCCATTCCCGTTCTCTCTGAACCAATTATCGATAAAAGATGACAAGTATGTGGGTGCTTATTATTCAATTAATCTATATCTTTTATCCATGTAAAATATCTTTTTAAAGATATATGTCTTTAAACCATTTCTTTTTCAGCATATAGGACTACTAAACCTCTTTTTAATTTTGAAAATACCAAATCATTTTTCTTTAAATACTTAGGAGAAATATTATTCAAATCTTAATGAAGATTTCACATTTTCGAAACATAACTTAAATGGGTACAAAAAAATGTTTTTAAGGCATCATTACCATAAACCCAACCCAGTTAGTATTGAGAAAGAAGGGATCCATAGATTTTAGATTAATTATACTTAATGCTAATTCTGTACGTAACTCGTACCCTTCGTCGAATAACGATGAAATCATCAATTGAATTCACACGCATAGTATGTGTTTCCTTCTCAGAATTGAATACACAGTTTAACTAAAACATTTTCGTTACCATCAAAATCTTATTTGAAATCTTATTTGACTTTATGGAAAATTCCAAATCTCTTTTCTTTTATGGTACAAGTAAATCAAACTAACTACCACCTCCGTTGGGCCGGTCTGGAAGCTAGGGGAGCAGGCAATAGGTTTTCCAAACTCCATTTGAGAAACTACTCCTCTGTCACTGTAAGGCGGTTAAACTATTTGATAGACTTTAAACATACTTGATTTCTTATTTTAAATTCATTTATAAAGGCTTTGGGAAGAAAAACCCAAGTTTAAATCTTATTTTTGCAGTTTCCAAATTCCTTTGCTAAATTGTCGGTGAATAGTGCTTTTAAGGGATTAGTAGCACAAATCTCATTTTAAACCTCTTATATGTCCAATTTTTCTATTTAAAACATTTTAATATATTTTTAGAATTTGTTCCATATTTTTAAAGATTAAAACTATCCATTTAAAAAGTATTTGAAACTTTGGTTTTCGAACTGCCAAGACGCGATGTTTTTGAAAACATGATTGGACATATCTCAAACTCTATTAAATGAAATCTCAATTTTTCATTTTCATTTGAAAAATATAACTCCAAGGGTCCGAAAAATTCTTATTTCAAAGAATTCTAATTTATAATCCACCCTACACATTCTTTTAATTTTTCGGATCGCGAAATCGCAAAATGTCGATACGCGATGACTTATTTAGACTCCAATTTTATATATTTTCAAAATTTTGCCGAAATGAGTTTTAAATGTTTATAAAAAAATTAAAAAAAATTCATGTTTAAAGAGATTTAACTATGCCGTAACACTTCTATAATTCATAAAAGAAAGTGATTTCTTTATGTAAAGTGGACACGTATTTACCGTGAATTATTTCCATAACCAAGCAAACATATTATCGCCCCCAAAACATGATGATCGAACATAGAAATAAGCATGTAAAACATATCATAGCATCATATAGTTTAATAAAGTAAACTAACGGAGTAATTTTCACGTATATAGCCATCCTTCTCTTTGCATTACGAAATTGACTACAACTTCTCTACTCCTTCACCGAAGCCTATGATATCTATCTTGGGACCCTAGAGAGTGTTTGGCTTTGTGCTAGAGAGGGTGGAGAGGTGGTGGTGGCTCTTGATGAGCATGGCCAAGCAAGGAGAAAGAAGAGGAGATGATTGTTTACTTTGATTTCAAACTACAGTGACATATCTTTCTATATGTAAGTGTATTTCTCAACAGACCTTCGCTACGACTGTGGAATAATTTATGAAGATATGGGAACCACTAATGGTCTTAAAAAAGAACTAAAGAAATTAGAGAAAGAAAGTGTGAATAAATGAGAGAGTGGAAGGTGCTATTTTGAAGCAAAATTTGCAAAATATCTACAAAACATCATCATTAACCATCACCTCATCCATGTACTACCCCCATAACCCCTTGCTCAGTCGCTCCGTCCTCCCATGTGCTACCCCATGTGCTTTCTAAGTGACGGTGAGTTTTGAAAGTGACTACTATGTAGTTAGTTATCACTTAGAATCATGTAATATGGAATGTATTATAATCTAAATGCAGAAACAGATAATAATAGTAAAGTAAATAAGAATAAGCACATCAGAAGTTTTATACTGGTTCGAACTTCCCGTTCTACGTCCAGTCCCAGATTTCTCTCTGGAATTTCACTCAATAACCCCTCACCTAACCCGGAGGAATAGGTAAACAATACCTGAGCAGTAAAACAGGTTTTTCTGCCTCAACAGCTGAAGAAGACTTTTACCGCCTGAACAACAGAATAAGACTTTACCGCCTGAGCAACCGAACAGGACTTTGACCGCCTGAGCAACCGAACATGACTTTCTTACAAACTGGATTTTAACTGGACTTTCTGTGTTCTGAATAACATGGATTTGTCACTTCTAGTACACCCTTCCTATAATCTTATCCTCAAGTATGATGTGTGTAGTTGTGTGCATATGAAGATTAGGAAGTTTCAAATTGCTTTTAGAAATATAGAATTGTGATTGTAAGCAATGAATTTATGAATTCAAGAGGGTAGTTAATTCATAAAATATGATTCAAGTATAAGCAAGTAAGTGAAGTTATTTGATCCTGAAATTCATGCATATATATAGTAGTTAAGGAGTTGCAACTGCTGGTGAAGAGTTCTGAACGAATTGCAATGGTTGCAACTCTTCATGAGGAAGAAGGCTATTCGAAAAGGAAGTGTATTTTCAAAAAATAGCAATTGGAACCAGGTCAGTCGATTGAGAAAAATTGATCGGTGGACTGAATATTCAAAGATAGTAAAAAAACAGTGCATATCTGTGTATTGAGCATGGTCAGTCGACTGGCTGTTTTGGGTCAGTCGACTGAATTTGAAAATATAAACGTGCATACATATGTGCACAAGTTCAATGGGATGTTTAATAGATATTCAGTCGACTGGTCGATTTTGTTCAATCGACTGAATTCTGTTGATAATCAAAAGTCACCACAGCTCATTTGGTTAGAGCACTTGCCTTCTAAACTAGTGACCCGGGTTTGAGCCCCACTCCATGCATTTTTTGAAAACATGATTTTGATTAAAATATGCATGTCAGTTTATTTGAATGTGAATGATGAATATTGAGGAAAGATTTTAACAAAACATTAAACTAGACTCTATATACATATTTGATGACTCTTGTTAAAATGTATAACTATATGAACCATACTTTGAGTCGTTGAGTCCGTATGTTGTCATAGTCGCAGATTCATGAATTGTTGTTTCATGTCAGCTATCAAAACCTATGATCCAACAAAAAAAAATTATTTTGCTTAGAAAATATTTATATTCTTATATATTTACCTTAAGTAAATTAGTAAATGTTAATAGTAAATATATATATACACACACATATATGTAAATGTATATGCGTTCATGTGCATGTGTATGGGTGCTTTTATTTTTGACAAATCAAGTTGCAATGTTTCAATAAAACTTTTATTCGCTAAATCGTGGTGAATCCGGGATTCGAATTCTGGTCATATTTTTACTTCTTGGTTAATATATATATAAAAATAAAATTTGAAAATGACATTTCAATTATTATTTAACAATTAAAAGGGCCTTATTTAATATTTAAAATAATTATTAAATCATTTAGACTTAATATAAATTCAAATATTGATTATTTAAAAATGGTGACATCATTGATGATGTCATAAAGACATTTTATTTCCAAAAAATAAAATAAATAATTTCATTACTTCTTATTTAAATGGAGAAATAAGAGTATGTATTTATTTTCTTATCCTCTGATATTAGGAAAATCTCAATTTACCGAAAACTGATTTTCATCTTTTTTCTGACAGATATCTCAAATATCTATATTTGTTAATAAAATTTTAAAACAAGTTTGCTGTCATTTATTATTGTTCAAAACATTATACCTTGTGTCATAAAATTTCATATTTGAACAACTTAAAATTATATATATTTTCCAAAGTGATAAATTTTCGGATCGTTAAATTCTCCCCTCCTTAAAATAATCTCATCCCCGAAATTTAAGATGGACAAAAAGATAACTCAGAAGGGAATATATTAGATATGATAAAATATATATAAAGATTAATAAGTGACTACACCGTAGATGGTGAATACACTACATCGATACAATACATATAAAAAGACTACCACTCCATCCTAAACTAACGATATGCCTTTCTCATTCTATCCTCAGTTTCCCAAGTGCAATCTTCAGCATCACTTCTCCACTGGACTTTAACTAATCTCATAACGTTTCTCCTTAATCACTTCTCATCTCCATCAACTAGTCGAATAGGCTGCCAGTTAACAGTCAAGTTTGGCTCTACCGCTGAATTTTCCTAGGCAATTGTCTCTATAATTTGTTCCAGGTCATACACATACTTTCGCAGACAAGATACGTGAAAAACATTGTGTACACCCAATAACCTTTCTGGTAATTCTACTTGATAGGCTAGTGAGCCAATCCGCTTAAGAATGGGAGAAGGTCCAATATAATGAGGTGCTAACTACCCAGTCCTTCCAAATATTACTACTTCCCTCATCAGAGAGACTTTTAAAAATACAAAATACCCAGCCAAGAATTCTAAATTCCTATGCCTCCGATCGGCGTAACTTTTCTTCCTGCTTTGAGCTTCTTTCAGCTTCTTCCTGATCATATCTACCTTTTCCGAGGCTTCTCAAATTGATGCAGCGCACCATGATAACTCGTGTGCTTTAGGTCGTTCGATTGCCTTAAGTCGCACGCGACCTAACGAGATAGTTGATACAGTGGAGGAAGATGTAGCGCCCTATGATAAGTCGTTTGAGCAACCTAGCGAGTTAAGTCACCAGGATAAGTCGCCTGAGCGACCTAACGAGTTAAGCCACCATGATAAGTCGCCAGAGCGACCTAACGAGTTAAGTCACTGTGACGACCCGGAATTTTCAGGGATTTGAAATCGAAATGTTTAATTGATTTTAAATATTTAAGAGTAATTTTAACTTGAATTTCAAATATCACCATTTACTGGATAATTTAATTTTGAATTAAACTATTGGAAATTAAATATGAAATCAAGGATTTTTAACTTGTTAAAAATAATTTGAAGACTTATAAATTTATATTGATAATACTGAAGGTAATAAAACTTTTAAAATTTGAATTTAAAAGTGTTTTGTTCAGTTTTAAAAATGTACTATTTAAATTGAATTTAAAAAATAGTCTTCCGAGGCACAGTCTCGGAATTTGACGAAACCAGTTCCATTGGATCCGTAATATTGTATTATTATCGGATTTCAAATTTCATGGTAATTGGAGCAGTTGTGTGAGCGTACGATATATAAACGCGTTGAACTTTGTTTTGAAACAAAATTAAATTTAAATAAAATATATTTGTTTTTCTTAAACCGACAATACGTACAACCTGCCACCAATTCGTTCCTTCGTACTCCCTTTCTCTTCTCTCCCCGTCTTCTCAAATCATACGGTTGGGTCAAAAGAAAATAATAAATGGCCGATCAAACAAAATTGCAGCTACTCAAATCGAAATCCTCTTCTGTATAAAAATAAAATAAAATAAAATTTGTTCGAAATCAAAATAAATGGCAGCTGATTTCCTAAGCGAATCTCGTCCTCCTATAAATCGATTGAAATCGAACCCAGTAATTTGAAACGAGTTCGAACTTGATTTCTGTTGCTCGCTCAGGCATTCGCATTGCCCGGTGGCATCGAGTCACGATGTAGGCTAGGGCATCGGGGTGGCATCGCGATCTCATTCACGCGATTCGAAAGCAGGGTCGTGGCGGGGCAGACCGTGGCGATGATGTGGTTTTTGATTCGTGGCAGCAAGGGGGAGGCGACTCAACTGACGGCGATGGCTACGCGTGCGTGAAGCTGGAGGCAAGTCGCAATTCAAGGTGCTGGCTCGTCATGGTTCGTCAGAAGGTTGTATTGTTCGATTTGGGAGGCGAGTTCGGCGTCGAAGGCTAGGTGGGATTTTCTATGGTAATTGTCTAGCCTAATTTTCCTGCCTAATCTAACTTTAGTTTAAGGACTTATGCAAAGTAAGACAGATAATTTTTTTACAGTATAGGTATAGGATTTGTTTTAATTAGGTTTATATGTATATAAAGGTTAAAGGTTTTAGATTTACAGTTTTGATTTTGAAAAGAAATTTCTATTTAATTTATATATGTGAAAAAAAATATACAGTGAAATTATATTACAATTAATGTATATATATAGATAAAAAGAAAAATAATTTATTACAGTAAGTATAAACCATTTTTTGTTTAATATAAATGCTAGAAAGAATATTTTTATTTATTTATTTTCCATTTGGATTTAATGAATATATGAGTTTGCAGAACTAAATGTATATGAACACAAGATTTAGAAAAACAACAAAATGAATGCAATGAATTTTGGCCCTGTAACTAAGGCCAAAATCTCTTTAAAGAAAGAGGTACTCCTGCCACCTTATTTGAGATGTCTTTATATTACTTTTTTAAAAATTCTGAATAAATGCATTTTATTTCTAACTTGTTGCCCCCATTATGATACTAGATTGAAATATGATACTTCAATCAAGCTTGATTGTTTGTCTTGTCTAAGTAAAACAGAAATGATAATGATTTTAGTTTAAGGCATCACTATACACAGTATCAATTTGGATATGAGCACAATCGAACATGAACAAAATTAATTTTTTAGCATTTTATTTATTATGGAAAATAGTGTAAAAACTGATTGTGCAAAAGGAAAAAAGAAAAAGAATGATATTATCTTAACCATATTAACACTATCAATAACAAAGAGGCATAGTATTTTTCTCTGGCTCTTCCTATTATGATATTAACCACTGCTTCAACATAGATATTTAGTAGAAAGGCGTCTAAAGGATCAAATACAGGTGTATGGCATGCTTGAAAAAGTATTAGGGCATAACATATCTCGTAAAGACTCTTCGGGTGAGAATTCTATTCCCAAGGTAGTCATTTTCATTTCAACTAACTACCTAATTTTAATTTAAGTAAACTTATAATACTATCTATGCCAATGTTGAACAATGTTGGTCTTCATAACTATAGCCGGTAAAGAAGCTAATCAAGAAAATTACAATGTTAGAGAAGGAAGTGATGCACCCTGAGCAATATCTTCTTTCTCTGTATGGAAAAGCATTTGACCAAAATATATCTACTCTATCTCCTACTAGCATCCATGATGAATCAATGGTATTTACAAATAAATAAATGCCTAACTTCTCATCAATTAGATCAAAAACTAAATAAAATTCAAGATACATCGGGATATCAAACAAGTAGATGATATGTGCATAGAAAAACTTACCGCTTCAAGTGCTCTTAGGTGTTATTCTGCTTTATCTCATCGTGCAGTTTATTCATTAGGATATCACTTACGAATGACAGCTTATCAAGAGCTCTTCAGTCATGCCACTTTCAACCTTTGAATTATAATAAGGTAAAGGAGATTGTATCATTATAAGTTAGTGAAAATCAAACATTAGGATAAATACCAAATACGTGGGCATTGGTTATGATCTATGATTCTTATAATGACCATGGATTGTAACTTTAACTCATAGTTAGTCAACTATACCTTTAACCATTTATTCCTAAACAGGGAGTACATTATGGTACTTTAGGTTTAGTAAACCTAGCAGAATATTTAGGCACAAATATATCAGACCTTATACCAGAGACACCCAATAGGATTTTTGAGGACATGGTTCAATGCATGAGCATGATATTTTTATAAGCTCGTTGATCCACTATTAATGCAATCATGTCTACCCAAATTAGATTCAAAAAACACACCAAACTAAAAACATCTAACAGTCAACAACGTAATTCAAAAAAACAAAAGATCTTATAAGCATACCCAAGCCATAAAAAGTGGAAAAAACTAGAAATTAATTTTGTAGAACACAAATATGGCTATAAAATTTATGGTGGAAAACAAGTATTCGAATAAAACCTTTACTAAATAGAAGAAAAGTATGTAAAAATGAAGAAAAAGTGAAAAAAAATCGTATATCAGTTTCAGATGGAACTTTATAGTGAATTGGATCAGATTCTAATTGATCTTAACCATGACTTACGTAGAACCGATGTACTAACCGTCTTCTTTTCACCTTGTAGTTGTTAAGAGGTTTGTCCTTATCCCAAAAATTAGCCATAAATTAATTGCCAACAACTAAAATCTGTTTTTCTATATGGAGGAAGAAGAGGCATGGCGGAGAAAGTGGTACGATGTAGGAAGAGGCATAATGGAAGAGGAGGCACTGGCACGGATGTTGGGATGCTAGATTGAGCGAATAAAGAGAAAAATTAAGAAAAGGGGAAAAAGGAATTAAGGAAAATATGAACCATGACAGAAAAGAGGAATTTAGGAAAATGGGAGGTTTCATGAAATATAATTCCACTGCGTCATTTTTGCTCGCCTTTTAGTTTTGATCTTTAGCTGCATTTCCTTTTTTTCCTTTTTAGTTTAACAAGATTAATAGTTGCACTTGGGATTCAATCGCTGCAATACAATGCAACTTCTTTTAGTTATATTACAGTTAAATGAATGAATTTGTGTTTCAAATGTTGATAGTCTTAGGCAGGAAGTATTAGCTGAATTCCATCAATCCAAACTTGATATTCATCTTGGAATTCACAAGATGTATAAAGACTGAAGAGAGCATTCAAGTGGAAGAGTATGAAGAGGGGCATCACCATTCAAGTTAGTAGGGTGCCAATTGCCAGTAGATTAAAAGCAATCAGTAAAAGATGGCCGGATTACTTCAACCTCGCAAGATTCCAACTTGGAAGCAAGATCAAATTCACTGGATTTCGTCGACGACTTACCTTGAACGAAGAAGGGAAATGAAAGCATTTGGGTTACCATAGATTAATTGACCAAAAGCGCACACTTAATTCCTGTAAAGCAGAAAAGAAATACTTCCATTCTTGTAAATATATACATGAATGAAATTATTGGATTACATGGAGTTCCATCATCATAGCGATCGAGATCCAATCTTTACTAATCAGTTTTGAGAAGCATTACAGATAACTTTAGGAATGAAGCTAAGTATAAGCATCGCATATCATCCCCATACCGATGGACAAATAGAAAGGGTAAATTGAATGCTGGAAGATCTTCTAAGAGCTTGTATATTAGACTTTGGAGGTTCGTTGGAGAATCATCTTCATTTGATAGAGTTCTTTTATAATAAGAACTATTAGGAAAGTACTGGCATGGCACCGAATAAAGCCATACATGGTCGTCAATGTAGATCACCATCATGTTGGATTGAAACTGAAGATCGACTAGTACTTGGTCCTGATGATTTGTGACGCAGCGGATTTATACTTCGACATGCTAATAATGTTTGGATATCAATTTGGCACAACTTTCTTCCTTATGAAATGAATCTGTGTCAAGTAAACTTGGTAGAATGATAAATGCACAAATCCGTTGATCTCTCGAGATACCAGATTCTAGCTATCTTCAACACGTTGATCGCGCATGATTCCGCGTTAGAAGATCTACGATTCTTCGACGTTGATCTCGCGCACGAGATTCCGTGAATCGGCTTCAAATTCGTTGATTCGAGCGCACTCGAATATCCGAAGATGGAAGAAGAAGGAGATCACACTCAACTTCAACAAAAGTGGAAAAAGCACATAAACAATTTTATTCCAAAAATCAACTCCTTTACAAGTGACACCACATCCCTATTTATAGGAATTTTACAACACATAAATTTGCGACTTATCACAGTGACTCACACAGCGACTCACAACCTATGAATTAACAACAAACGACTTAACAATTACAACACACATAACAGTATATGAGTTACAACAACGCGACATAACAAACAATATGACACAAGAAAACAGCGGCTCAACTCGAGCGACTCAACATATACGACATAAGGGAACAGCGACATAAGCGTCAGCGACCTAAGAATATACGACTTAACGATATAAGCTTCAACGACATAAGAAATCCACGCGGCATAGTTTGAGCAACTTAAGGCTTGAGTGACTTAAAGAGAGCAGCGACATAAGATACCAGCGACTTAAAGAAGATAGCGGCATAAAGAACTACGGCATCAAGTGAGCGACTTAAGGAAGCAACATCAGGAGCGACTTATAGAAAAGAGCGACATAAGATACCAGCAACCTAAAGAAGATAACGGCATAAAGAACTGCGGCATATGGCAAGCGACTTATCATAGTGACTATAACGACCCGCAAATCCGTACCCCTTGAGTCAACACTATTCTACCTAAATCAACCCAAGTTGTACAGAAAAACGAACCATTTGGATTAAAGAAGAAGAGGTAGAAGAAGAAAATAGGAAACAACTACAGAATCTAACCATCGCAGCGGAATAAAATATAATAGATAATAAATAATCTTTACTCAAAGATCAAGTATATCAGTTTATATATTACATCATCAGAGTACATCAATCGTAGTTCAATATCAATAACATACATCTGGATACACAGCTACTCTATACAGCGGAATATATATAAAACAAGTACGGAAGTACGTATCGTCATCTAGCTCGTCTCCTGAGCTCCACAACATCATACCCTGTATCCTATGATACTCGGTCTGACCCGAGCATTACGATTAAATAACACCCGAGTTAGTCTGGAATACCAGCGTGAGAAAATCACACTCAATTGATTATTAAAGTTTCAAAAATCCTTTGAAAACAAAAGCATCTCATAAGGCCAAGCCACAAATAAACATGTCGGGTTTTTACCTTATGGTAGCTAAATCATTTTTTATAAAAATCCTCTGATATTATAATAGGGTTTATATACAAATACTTATAAAATAGCCAAAATGTTACATTATTAAATTCCAACTACTAGCCACAGAGTGGGTAATACAAACAAAACTCGTACAAGGCTCGTAGGGAGAATGGATTTCTAACTAATGACTAGGCACTAGGGTACCACCTGTCACAGTACGTGGCCTAGATCACAGTACCGAGGAGTACGCCCGCTCCCCTACAACACAAGACCGGGACTACCCCTTACTGGATAATCCCGAGTGAGGTCACCCCGCGGTTGGGATCAACAATCGCCCACTAAGCCAAAGTAAAAAGGGACATCTAGACAAGGATGACCTCACCCTTCTTGGGTGCAACCCACCTAGCCTTGCTGCATAACCCCTGATTTTCAGTCATTCCCATTTGATGAGGCTTGAGGCTAAGCGTTACCTTTTTAGAACATATCCCTTAGAATGCCCATCGTCCACCTGACGATGTTTCGCAAGCATTCATCCATACAAGTCCGTCCCGGGTTTGAACGGAACCGAAGACACTATTCCTACTACATCCATTTTGAAAATATCCTCAGGATTAGTAGCGATTAGCCCTTGCACTTCACTGCTTCATCTTCGAATCCAAAATCGTTTCCCATGAAACGTACAAACTGGATCGAAGTGGTTTTCGAGAAATAAATATCGATCCCGGTCTCTTCGAAACGGTCAATGTATTTGGCCAGTATTGATAGTCGGTGGTTTAACTATCAATTGATATTCACAAACAACCATTCAACAATAAATAACCCAAAAATATCTTCACAAGATATATTTCCACTTTTCAATCCTTTTGAAAACAGTTTCAAACTATCTTCCTTTTCTCAGAATAAATTCTAAGTATTTTCTGTTTCCACTGAAATCACCAAACATAAAATTTAAGATTTTTAAAATAATTTAAAACGCTTTACTTTGAAATATACTTTAAAACATTTAAGTTAAGACTACTTCAATAATTTATTAAAAAACACGTACTATACGAATATTTGAAAATAAGGTTACTTTATAAATATAAAACTAGGTTTCCACTTTTTAGAACAAAACACTGAGTCACCTTTAAATAATTATTACAATAATTGATTCGAAAAATATTTACTTTAGAATTTTAAACATTCAGAAATAATAAAATTTTCTAAAACATGCTTTTTAAACAACATTAAACTTTTATCTTACATTTTAAAATTTACTTTGAAACGTACTTGGCCATCCAGGGAAATATACTTCTCTTCACATCCTTTAAAAATAAATCACTATTTATTTTTAAACAATTTTTCTCATTCCTTTAATAAATTCCCACCTTGAATTTATTCTTCCAAATATCCAATTTCAAACACTTAAATCAAATTTCCAAATTGATTTCCAATTTACTTCATTTATTCCAAAATCCTTTAATTTCAGATTTTATTCCTTAATTATGATTTAAAATACTTTTAACTGAAAATTCCAATTTTAGATTTCTCAAATTACTTCTTAATCCTTTTAAATAAATTTAAACTTTGAAATTTAAAATAATTCTTTATTCCTTTAATTGATATCACTTAAGTTATTTATTAATTTCTGCTTATTCAAATCCTTTTTCCTCCATACTCGAAATTATTTATTAGTATTTTAATTTCATTTCCATTCCTTCCAATTCATTCTTAATTTATTCAAATTCACTATAATTATTTTACTTAAAAATTTACTCTTAAATTTTCTTTCCAAAAATCCAATTCTATATATTTCGATAACTCAGTGCACCGAAATATTCAAGCAAATCATAGCAATCAATATTTCCAATTAACAATAATATTCATCACAGAATATTAAATATCCATAACACAGAATATCGAACAATTCTAAATAATTTTGAGGAATCCTGTTGGATCCCTCCAACCTGTTTTCCCTGCATCCACAGACGTTAGCACAATATAAAATGTCAATTCCACTTCGAGGTGGAATATCGCTGTATAAGGGATTAAATATAATATTATCCGCTATCATGCAGCGCATAGGGTCTCACCTGCTATATAATGCGGGAAATCAATCATTCCAAGATATATTATATACTACGATATATAATCTAACATATCAAATCAAATCAATCAATTATTGTTTAAATTTAACCATTTAAATTTAAATTAAATCAGATGAGTGAGATTAACTCACCTTTGCTATTATTTGCAATCCACTCCAGTCTCGACTGATTGAGATTTCCTCTCCATTTGCTCCCCTTGGCTTTTTCCATTTCCTATAAAATATATCAATATTAAAAATCAATATTTCTTTATCATAATTATAAACTCATAGTCTCATAATCTACAAAATATAATTCACTTGTGCTGCCAACAATGTTACGTAAACATATAGATTTTGTTATACACATTTATCTTTAACACACTGAATAAAGAAACATAAAATAGAAATAAATAAAAATAAATGTAAAGCAACATATCCAAAAATTAAAGTACAAATAACACAACAGACAAATGTGAAGAAAAATAACAAAATTTCAAGTCAATTTTTATAGAGCCAAAGAAAATTAGAAGTGGATTAATTTGTAAGTATTGTGTCAATATTTGTCTATTTGTAAAGAGTAGCTATGTATACGTGTGTTGTATCTATGTATATACTAGTATGAGGCCCGTGCTTCACATACGGGTCGTTGATACAGTAATATAAGTTGCAATCATTTTGTTATATATATATATATATATATATATATGCAAACATATATATGTAGTTGAAAAGTTTATTGCAAAAAGGCATTATTTGGCAATAATATACATGTACAACTTGCTAAAGTTAGAGCATAATATAAAAATTCATTTCAATAAGTGGTAGATAAAAGACACATCTTCTGAATAGGTCGTATATATTAAGTATAAGCAGACTGCCTAATTAGTCACATAGCTGTTTAAATGCACATGGCCAAACCAAGAATACGTCATATAACATCCGTACAAATACATTAATGACTATATGACAATATGCTCCTTTCTTGGGCAACACAAAAAATATCCCACAAAAAAACAGTGTATGAAATAACTCTATAGAATTGGTAGTCGTTAAAATAACCTCAAAAATGACTATAGAAAACCTGATTGAAGTATCACCATTAGAAGCTTTATAATGGACAATGGACGGATTTAACTTATTGTATTCCCCACTAGATATTCGCTTATGTTGAAATGTATACAATGAAGTAAGATTGGTATCACCATTGCAGACATTGTACTTGCATTTAAAAGGAGTAACCACATTTATTTTCATTTTGAGTAGAAGATGCCAACACCAAATTGACCAATCATACTCACAACAACAGTAGCATATAATGATTACATGAAGGCTCCTTCCTAATGTTTTTTTTTTTTTTTTTTTTTTTTTTGAACTGGTACTTTATATACAACAAATCATAGGGACAACATATCCCATGTCAAATAAACGTTCGAAAGCAAGTTTCGAACTTGCGACATCCTGCACCAAAGTCAAATCAATTAACCACTTGGACAAAGGTGCTTGTCGGCTCCTTCCTAATGTTACTAACATTAACCATCGTAACCCGCTCATAGAATTCAATATGTAGGGATTATATGGAAACCAATTCTCATTTATAGCATGGATTGTATAGTGAAATCAAAAGCGTTCCGTGTTTTCCTATTATGTGTGTGTGTGTGTGTGTGTGTGTGTGTGTGTGTGTATCGAATAAAAGGAAGATATTCTAAGCCATAGGGAAACAAATAGTCATATGTGAAGATAAAATATACTGATAATATTTATCATACATTCCGCACCCCATAAAATAAAATGTAAAAATGAACAAAAGAGTTTATCAATATGTACATCACTTGAGTAGTAGGCTTCCTCATTTGTTGAGTTGAACAAAAGAGTTGAGAAAAATTGATCATTTTCATATGTTTGAGGACAATATAAATTTTTATACTTCGAATAAAACAATAGATATGAGATGGCTAGAAAAGCTTCATGTATTCATTCAGTAACTATGTGATTATAAATGCTATTATATTATATATAAGCAAATTTTTGCCAAATACTACTTAATATGAATTTACAACCATATAAAATATTTATGTAAATTTTTTATCCAAAATCAATTCAGTATAATATAAGTATTTATTAATAAAATCAGCAAATTCCTTTAAATAAACCAAGGACCGTAAAAATTAACAGGATAGCAAAAATTCTCTACTTGATAAATATTTATTGATAAAATAATCAAGTTTTAAAATTAGTTTATACATTATTTTACTACTCTAAAATGTGTACAATATGATATACTAAACGAATTTCAAATGTATAAGGGATGAAAATAAGAGGGTTAAGGATGAAGTCATTACTTTATCATGCATATTCCTTAATGCAGTCTTATTAGATGAATTTCAAATGCATGACTGATAAAACTAATATGATTAAGTATTAAGTTGTTACTTGATCATGCATAACACTTAATTATCATAGTTCATATTAATCTGCGAAATTTCAATGTGACAAAGGGGAAGAGTAAAATCCAAATTAATACTAAATTCGACACATGGCTCGGTAAGTATATATGAATAACCATAGCATTTATCTTAAACAAAGCTTCATAAAATAAATCAGGAATTACCAGGTTTAGTAATGCCAGCTCTATCGACATTTACGCACAAATTCTTCTTATCTTTTTATATATACGATATGGTCGTAAAGCATAATTCAGGCTATGCATGAAGCTTACTAATGCATTTCAAGCATTTGTACGTTAACTTTTCGATTGCCTTGGTAAATAGCTATACTATAAGATACAACTTCAATATCGGTTTTACAAAGTAACTATCAAAATTTTCAAAGATTTTTCAATGATGTGACATATGAATCCGTCATTTAGGATGTTAAATTTGATGACATGTAATTGTTTATTCATTAATTGCGCAAACTTTACCAAGTATAACAGTCATTTCAAACTCAAAAAATTCGTCTATTAGAAATAATGTCATACTGCAGTGCATATAAGTTCATAAAATAAACTGGGAAACTGTAGGAGATACAGATGTTAGGATTTCAATATACTTTATGATAGGTTAATCATGAAACCCCAAATCTGAATAGATAATTCATATTGATTTGGTTGAGAAGAAATCAAAGGAAAGTAAACAAAATAGTGGAAGCTATACCTGAATCCGTAGTTGCTGATTGGAAGAGTAAATTTGGTTTGATTTTCCATATTGACATCGGCCTTAGATCTTATATTAGATCTGAATCCATAATTACTGCTTTCACGAACTAATTAAGAGAAAGAGACATATGTAAAAGATAACTATTGGATCTGATCTTCCAAATTGACATAAACCCTAGATATGAAATATTTCCTTAGAAGAGGTTAGGAGAATAACTAGAGCTTGTGTAATTTGGGGACTATAACCTCTTATTTGTAATGTTGGCATTTTCTAATTTGACCCTTCAACAAATTAAAATTGCCCCGGTATCTACACATTAATACCATGACAATCATATCTTTAAGCCTTTTAACTTTAGTTCACATTTTGATCACTATAATTAGGCTTTACAACAAAATAGCATGACACATTTATTTTACATATATGACTTGAAATTTTCCAACACTCACCCTCTGGGTCATATACGTAATAACCTTACAAATATTTACAACTTTATGAGCTCCAAAATTTGCCATTTATAATATAAGATGTTTTTTTAACAATCTCTTCCATTAACTATGTTGACAAAGGATCAAAGTGGTTTTTGTTACCTTTAGTGTAATTAAATCAATCAATGGTCATATATACCAATATAATCAAATGATATAGATCAATCATGAATGTGTAGCATGGAAATTACAAGAAAATGATCTATATATGTCTATTTTCAACTAGTCCTGCTTTAGTGAGATCAAAACATTCAATATTTGAACAACCTAGAGTGCAAATAAAACCTATTAATTTATCCATGATCAGGAGAAAAAACTTGATATATATTTGTAATCGAAATATAGAGTAATGTGCCATATGACTATACCAAATACAAACTCCCCTTGAACCAAAATACCCTTACATAAAAAATTTGAGCAACATGCTCATCAAAGACCTCGGATGATAATCCTTTTGTAAGGGGATCCGCCATAATGGAGTTTTGTTGCAATATGCTCTGTAAATTACAATTTATTCTTCACTCTCCCCTTATTCGACAATAATACATTGTTTATTGTTACAATATTACTTCAGTGGTCTTTCAATCCTTTTTCTAAATATTCCATATTTTATGACAAAATTTTGCAATCATTTTCCAATGTTGGATGCTTCATAACAGAAAATAAATGTTGATTCCAAAATAAAGGAGTTTATAAGTGTTTGGAAGACAACTTTCCTTATATAGCTCCATTAAAAAATTATTATCTAAAGTGGATCTTTTATGCTCTTGACATCAAAAATATTTGAATCGTATTACTTTATGATCTCCAAACAATCTGATCTTTTATCTATGAGTATATAACCTTTTTTGTTCCTTAAAGATATCTCTTAACCATTTTGGCTACTAACTAGTGATCTACTTTTAACATCAGTAGGATATTTGATAAATAATACATGCAATATCCATATATGTATATGCCTCAGTATGCATTAGACTGCAAACTGCAAATGCATGAAAAATTTATTTTTGCATTTCTTTAGCTTCAAGGATGTTAGTATGCAAGTATATAAGACAACATTTGTCCCTTTGGCAAAAGAGAATCGATTGATTCATAATTTACATACCAAACCTTTTAATCACTTATCAGTCTACCTCTTTTGTGATAATCCAAATATCACCCTTGTGAATAATAATGGTTTATTTGAATCCTTAATACAAAAGAATAATCCATAAGTGGGTATCTTAAGTTGTTCCACCAATGTCTCCATTGAGAAACACAACATAAACATCCTTTTGATATTGCTCAAAATTATAATATGCAACAAGTTCCCAAATAGTTCTAAAGAGCCATTCAATAAAACCAAAGAGAGAGTTTCTTTGAAAGTTAAAACATCGTTTTCCTTTTAAGTATAGTTTTACCTATAATAATGTCACGACCTGAAATCCAGCGATTGAAAATCGACATCAAATACCTCACTTGTATTCGACTGTCGGAAATTCAAACATTGAACTCCAGTTCGAATGGAGCATATAACAACATTAGATGAATATAAACAGCGGAAACAAAAGATGATTTCATCTATCACAACACAAATACAACATGGATATCATATTCATTACAACATTGATCACCAACACTAGAGTGATAATATATATATACATGATACTACAACAGAATGGTAACAACACCACAGCGGAACGACAATAGAGACTTCAAAAAGTTTCTAGCATACTTTAACTTCAATAAGGTCTTCCAAAACTCCAAACACTTCAAAAGATTTCCAAACCCAAAGCTTTCCAAATTCCGACAGCTTCCAAAAGACTTCTAGATCCATGCTAGCTCCAAAACACGGATAACAAGCTTCTAGGATGCCCGTGCGGAAATTATGAGCACCTAGAGTTTAGGAAGGGACAATAAACTCCGAGTCCGTCATGGGACTGGTATGAGTAAACAAAATAGTTGTTTGTACAAAAAAACAATTTATAAAAGAAAACCGTTCATGCTTTTGGAAATGAAACTGCCATAAGGCCTCCCCACACACACACAATTCAATCGCACAATTGGAGGATATTTCCCTTTATGATAGTTAAACATGCTTGATACGAGAAAATCCATTGATATTATTATTAGTGCATAGTGTGAAAACATTTCAAAAGTTTGATATTAATCTTAGCCAGAATACGTACCATTATAGTATGCCTACTATAGCTACCATGTTAAATGGCAGATTCTACAACAAAAACAGTACTAGGCACGTATTGGTGATTGGATTTCCAACAAATGGTTAGGCTAAGGAACTTCCTATGCCATATGGGTACGCCTCTTGAGGGACGTCTCGAGAACTTAACCAGCTCTCTGCCAACGCAAGGCCGGGTTACCTCTATAACTAGGTAACTATTACATGAATATGCCATTTCCCGGTCGTTACCGACCTATATCCGAGGGCCCTCAACCACAAAGCAACAACCACAAAGTAATAAATTTGCAGCAACCACATAAATTAAATATCTGGGCTCCATACCATGATACCACCATTTTCCAGAAGGTAATGGACGTACCCTAAAGGGCATGACCCTCGTAACCTTGCGGCATCATTCCTGTTTCGACCATTTCTGGGTTGTGAGGTCCGATGAGGTCTAGTCCACAAAGCTACGGTTTACACAAAAGTCATGCTTCAATCAACAAATGAGCAGCAACACTCAGCAGCACTAAGCATGCCACACTACCAAATAGGGAGTATATCATTGATAACCATCAACTACATAACCTATGAGCTCATAGGTTTCAGAGAAGGGTGTTAAGCTAAGAGAATAAATTCTCCGCCACCAAACAAAAATGTAGTTGATAGAGATCAGCATTATATCTCAAAGTGTAATGTCAGACATACAACCATACAAGTCCGTTCCTGGTTCGAACGGAACCGAAGGCACTTCATCCAATAAATGAAGAAGCCCTTGCAATCCGAGCTTCCACAATCCCGATCGAACTCCCCATCACATATGGAGATTTCTATACCGGAGCAACTCAGTGCAGAGTCATTCGACAGGTTATCCTATCATTCTCGAAAACACCCGGTCTTCACCATCGTCTTCAAATGCTATCCATTTCATTGTATCACTATTCGGAATGGATTATATGACACAAAGTCCTCTTTCGGCTAAACCGAATAGTGAGCGCTTAATTTAAAAACACGAGGATATATCATTCACAAAGATTTACCATTATTGTTCGATGTGGGTTTCGGATAACCAACTGGAATCCGACACCCTGCCGCATTGAAATTCAAATGTCGTTTTACAGGCTATGGGGTTTTCACATTCACACAGAGATGCATCACAGATATCGCAGCTCAGCACAAAACAATTCTTATCACATGGCATCACAAACCACATATCAGAGATATCAATCAATAAAAAGTATTCAATAATAATCAATCATCTACAATTAAGATGAATTAACAATGTCATCATAATTAATTAATCACATAATTAGTTTCATTAATTATTTTTATTAATGATTTATTAGCCTTAATTATTTATTAATTAGTCCTTAATTACTAATTAATAAATCTTAATTGACAATTAATTCACCTTAATTATTATTTAATTAACCTTTACTTATTAATTAATAAATTAATTAATTATTCTTAATTAATGCTTAATTATAAATTAATTAATCTGAATTACTTTCATTAATTAATTAAATTAATTACTTATACAAGTTTATCTTAATTATAAATTAATTAACCTTTTAATTATATTATTTACTTAAAATAAATTAAGGATTAATTTAAAATCAATGATAATTAAAATAAACTTAACTACTTTAAGCATAACATTCTTAAAATCTTTATTAACCAAAATTTAACTTGAAAACAATTATTTAAAAAAACATAGATTACGAATGTTTTAAAATTTCTAATTTATTTTGAAAAATTTGAAAATTGTTCTGCCACACCCGAGAACTACCCGAGTGCTCCCCGAGACAAGTGCTTGTATGCTTCGAGTCTTTCCCGAGTGCTTACTAATTTTTTCTTTTTTTTAAACTTGAAATTTTGTTTAAGTTTTATCACCCGGTGCACACACCAAATTACCCGAGTTAACATTCGAGCCAGAAACAAAGTTTCCCAAAGCCTACTTCGAGTCTAAAGCCTTCCTTCCCAGACCATTGCCTACTGGCACAAACCAACCTATATGCACGTGTACAATCGACTGGTCGACTTCCGATCATCGATGAGACTTCCGACACGACGATGATCACGTCCCCATCCCTCCCTAACACTCAGATCATTGGATTCGACAAGAATTTGAAATTGAGCATCTCAACTCAAACTGGAACTCAACATGGTTCGTCGAAAAACACACGCACTCCCTCGTCACGACGCCAGGACCCTCGCGACTCCGATAACAGTTGCTCCGAAGGCCCATGATGCTTTTTCCCTGGTCTGATTCTCTCCGATCCACCAGAGATGACGCAGTGCTTACGAAAAGATCGATAACCAAAACCGGGCATTCAACCCTAATTTTTCGCCACCTGGTCACCACGACCATCTAGAATTCAAACAAGTATTTTTCCCGAGTAATACATCCCTCCAGCCATCTCCAAAACAAACCACGACCTCCATAGCTTTGCCGCTTATCAGATATGGACGGAATTTCATTTTCTGTTCAACTCGTAGTTTCCCAAAATTTACCAAACTAAAAATCCTAATTTTATCCTTAAAATTCATAGTTTTTTAAATCTAGTTAGGTGTTGTAAATTAAATTCGAAATCGTGACACTTAAATTTGCCATGATTTTAATTTTTCACTGTATATTTCAAATTTTCAGAAGAAACTTTAATTGATTTTGCTTAAATTTATTTTTAATACTTAAAACATATTTTAAACAAACAATTTTTGTTTGAATCTTAAAGATTAATAGGAATCAAGGAAGGAGCAAACGAATTTTGCATAGGGTTTTTTTTCTTGGAAACCTGGAAACAACAGTGGTAGATATGCCTGATACTAAACATGCACAGTTATCTCTGCATATAAATATCCATATATATTTGCATGCATATAAATACTTTACAATTTATCTCAAGCATCATCACAAACAACACCTAATACTCTAGATTTTAATGGTTTACTCACCTTGAATTTGAATAGAGAACCTGTCTGGGTTTTAAAACTTGAAGGCTGAAAGATGGGTTGATTCCTGAGTTTTTTTTTATCTTGAACTTGAAAATTTGATATTGATCTTGAAACTGAAATTATTGAATTGAAAAAGGTGTTTGAATTCCTAGATTTATGCTTCGATGATTTTCTGGTTTGAAAATTTGTACAGGCTTTTGAAACGAAGATAAAAGAGAAATGAAAAGGAGGAAGATGTTATGTTTATATAATCTTGTCTTCTTATTTTAATTAATTTTCTCAGAAATAAAAATAATAAAAAGACACTTGTTAATAAATTGATAAGATCATTACACTTGTAAATCTATTTGTTAAAAATTAAACACTTATTAAATTGGATGTCTTATTAACTAACACTTATAATTTTACATGATTACATGTTTTTAAATAAAACACTTTCTTATTTGTATAAATACATTTCTTTTATCATATATATATATATATATATATATATATATATATATAATTTAGAAAAATGAATAAGGTTTTAAAACTAATTTATACATTAATAAAAATCATACATGTATAATTTCCAATTCAAATAATTTTACTAAGACATTCTTTTAAATTTTAAATTCCAATTCAAATTCAAATTTAAATTCAAATCTACCCAAATATATACACGTATTTTTTTAAATTCAAATAATTTTGAAATATTCATTAGTTAGAATTTTTAAACTCTAATGCAAATGCAATATTATTTATATATATACAAATTAACACTTGATAAATTTATTTTGAATTTTTCAAATTAATCTCAATTTAATTCCAAAATTTATATGAATCACTAATTTTAAATTTTGTAAAAATTAGGATGTCACAGATTCCCCTCCTCAAGAAAATTTCATCTCCGAAATTTAAAAGAGAGAAAGACAAACAAAGAATAAACGAATACAGAAAAAGGTAGAGAAATGGCTTACCAATTAAGCCGGAATATCCACCCTGCAATTGGGATAGGATTTCTGCATGCTATCCTCTTTTTCCCAAGTACAGTCGTTTGGATCACCACTCCATTGCACTTTAACTAATTTCACAACTTTATTTCTCAATTGCTTTTCATCATGATCAATTATCTTCAACGAATCTCTCTTTACTGCTAGATTTAGTGTGATCTCCAAATCCCGCTCTGCGGCTTCTTCAATAATACAATCTGGATCGTGCACATATTTTCGAAGATGAAAACATGAAACACATTGTGTACGCCAGACAATCAACTGGGTAGTTGGACTCGGTAAGCCAAAGGACCGATCCTCTCTAGTGTAGGAAAAGGACCAATATATTGTGGTGCCAGCTTACCAGTCTTTCAAAACCTCAACACTCCACGCATTGGAGATACTTTGAGGAAAATAGAGTCTCCAACCTGGAATTCCAAATCCCTTCTTCTGAGATCAACATAACTCTTTTGATGACTTTGAGCAGTTTTCAACTTCTTTCGAATAAAATCAACCTTTTCAGTAGCCTCTTTTATCATATCTGGTCCAAGAACGAGTTTATCACCTGACTCGATACAACATGCAGGTGATCGACACAGACTACCATATAAAGCTTCGAATGGAGCCATCTCGATACTGGCTTGATAACTATTATTATACGAGAACTCAACCAGATGCAAATGGTCCTCCTATGAACTACCAAAGTCAATCATACAAGCACACAAAAGGTCATCTAAGATTCGATTTATACTATCAGTCTGCCCATCAGACTGTGGGTGATAAGCAGTGCTGAAGTTCAATTTGGTTCCCAATGCATCTTGAAAAGCCTCACAAAATCTACTAGTGAAGATCGGGTCACGATCACTCACTATATTGTTGGGTATACCATGGAGACAAACAAACTCTTTTATATACAACTTGGCCAAACTTGCCGCTATTCGGGTAGACTTTACCGAGATGAAGTGGGAAGTCTTGGTTAGACGATCCACGATAACCAAATTGCCTCATTACCTTTTTGGGTTCTTGGCAAACCATCTATGAAATCCATAGACACTTGATCCCACTACCATTTAGGTAATTCCAATGGTTGGGATAAACCCGCCATCTTCTTGATTTGTTGACAAGTAGCACAACGACTCACATAAATAGATATATCCCTTTTCATTGTTTTCCACCAAAAAGTCCTTTTAATATCTCGATACATCTTATTAACTCCTGGATGGATACAAAATTTGGACTTATGACACTCGTCTAAAACTTCACGTTTCAGATCAGGGATATCTAGAACATGTTAACTCCACTTTTTCACGACTCAACGACCTAATGTGCTACAGGGATCAGCGACCTGAATGACCAAGCGGGTTAAGAAGTTTAACGACCTAATGATCCAAAGCCTCCAGTGAGTTAATATGGTAACAGCTAGCGACTTAGCGACCTAAAGTTCAAGCGACCTAGCGACCTAAAACTGTAACGAGTTAACGACCTAAGCTACTCAATGAGTTAACGACCTGATGACTCAATGGAAAGCAGCGACCTAACGACCTAAAAGGGGGAGCGACCTAACGACTTAAAAGGGGGCAGCGACCTAACGAGTTAGAATAGAATAAAGCCGCTTTCATATAGGTCGCTTCCAACCTTAAGTCTCTACCTCTTCTAAGTCGCTCCATATAAGTCGCTTTCTACTCTCATAGGTCGCTACGACGTACCAACCAAAGCAGTTAATCAAGCATAAGCCTTAACCCGTATCCCTTAGGTCGCTCACGACCTACGACCTAACCCCTCGGTCGCCTATGACCTACGACCTAACTCCAGAAATTCCCTATAAATACCTTGCCTACTCCACCGAAGAGGGGACTTTTGGCTCATTTTTGGAACGCCTATACTCTACTGTTTTCTCGACCCATCTGACACTTCAAACACCAAAGACGCTTCAACGAACTTTAGGAAGAAATCTAGCACATTCAACATGAATTCGAAGAGCACTTCTACATTGAAGTTCTAGCTACTCATCTTAGTTGTGTTGTAATCAAAGATCATTGTAAAAGTTGTAATCGGATCAGTAATAAAGAGGATTAAAGTGGACGTAGGCTTGACATAAGCCGAACCACTATAAAAACTGTTATCTCTTTACTTGATTTTCTGTTATCTTCTGCTTGTCTCTAGTTCCCATACCAACGGGTGGTGCTTTCACATTTTTACTACTTACACCGGGGTGTTAGCATTCAATTTTAGCGTTAACATTTTTGGTGCTTTCACTAAGAAACTCGAACTCAGGGTGCGTTCATCATTGCTTCGCAAAAGTTTGTTGAAAGAATCTCTCTCAAAACTAGAAGTCTATCAGAGATTATGGCTCCTGGAAGAAAGCGCAGATCTACTAGACCCGGTGATGCCCATGAAAATACTACCACTTCTCCTTCGTTAAGTTAAGCAGCTCCAAGTGTTGGAATTACACGGGCAGAGTTAGATGCTGGAGTGTCTGGGTTATATCAGCAAATGGAAGCCCAGAACACTTTAATGCTTGATAGGTTGAATGCTTTGCTCGGAGCTAACCATCAACCAGTGAATAATGAAGAAAACTTTGCTGATGATGTTCATAATCCTGAAGGGAGAAATATTCCTCAAAAGGCAGCTGGCCCCACCGAAGGGGCACCTCCCCAAGCTGGAGGATCAAGGCCTCAGCCGACTCTCCGCGAACGTTTGTCCAGGCAAACTTTCGAGAAAATGGCTGAAGTCTGTCCCGTAGAGCTTCTAAACGATGAGGAATACTTCTCGGGAATGGTTCGGCAAATTATGAAAGAAAGTATGCAAAGGGAAGAAGATGAAAAAGAATGGGGGTTCGCTCCAAGCAAAACTCCATTCACCGAAAGGATTCTAAAGGCGGAATTTCCAAGGAAGTTTGTTCCCCCCACCCTTTCGGCTTATAGGGGAACAAGCGACCCTAACCAATTCCTATATAAGTATGACTGGCACATGACTGGTGCTAGAGCATCGGATGAGATCAAATGCCAGTACTTTCCGGTATACTTGAAAGGAGTGGCTCTACTCTGGTTTACAAAGCTACCGGTCCGATCTGTAGACCAGTTCTTCGATTTAACTCGGAAGTTTAAAGAACAATTCAGGTTGTATGCTTCAAAGGCGAAGGATATAATGTCATTGTCCAGCCTGGAACAGAATCCCGGAGAATCTATTAGATCTTTCTTAAACCGCTTCAACATAGCCTTGGCTGAAGTCGACAATGCAGAGCCACGAATGGTCTTGACCTACTTAATAAGGACTATCGACAAATAAAGTGAGTTTGGGAAATGGCTGAAGATGAAGGAGCCAAACTCGCTTGAGAAATTCTACAAGAAGGATGACGAGTTCATGCGCTTGGAAAGCCTTTCGGGGCCGGCAAAAGTGGTATTGACGGAAGTTGAGAATAACACTGCTGCTTCTACCAAAAAGGAATCCGAAGGTCAGAAGAGGGAGAATAATGGCGGGAAGAAGCAGAAGGATGTGAAGAAACCTCGCTTCTTAAAACCTTCAGATCTCACTCCTTTAACTGATACTCCGGAGAATATCTTTTTCGCTACCAAAGATGCCGTTGAATATCCTAAACCACCTATGTTGAAGCTTGGGAAAAATGTTGTTCAAAATGGGAGATTTTGTCGGTTTCTTAATCAACCCGGTTATTATACTAACGAATGTCGCCATTTGAAGAGTTTGATTGAAGAACTGCTGAGACAGAACAAGCTGGAATAATATGTTAAGAGAAATAGGAATGACCCAACTTCATCTACTGAGGGCCAGCAACTTCCTACTCATCCATCTGCCTCGGGTGAGAGGACTACTGCGCATGAATCAGAAAGACCTGTTATTAATGTAATCACGGGAGGTCCTCACCCAGTAGGCAGAAGCTGGGGTGAGATGGAAAGATATGCTCGTGCTTTGAAATATGCCCCGGCAGAAGAAAATATTTTTTGTTGGAAGACGCTGCACCTTTGAAGTAGCAAAGAACTTTTAATGATGACATTGTGTTCAGGGCCAGGGACTCTATGGGTGTTGAAGCTCCCACCATGGATCCCTTGGTCATCTCTGCAGGTATCGGGACTGCTATTGTAAGAAGGGTACTTGTTGACTGCGGCGCCTCTTGCAATATCCTCTTCAAAAAGACATTCGATCAAATGAAGATTCCTATGGCTGATGTTCAAGCTTCATCGCAGAAGATTGTTGGGTTTACAGAGGAGCCAAAGCAGCCAATTGGAACTATTGACTTATTCGTGGAGCTTGGAGAGGGGCAGAAAAAGGTGGTTCGAAAGCAGACTTTTGTGATTGTTGACGGATTTTCTGCTTACAATGCCTTCCTAGGCCGACCAACTCTTGCAGCATTCAAGGCAATTCTCGCCCCGTGGTGCCTTGCTATGAAGTACCCCATGGATAATGGCGTCGGTGTTATTAAAGGGGATCAGAATGCTGGGTGAGAATGTTATCTTATAGAGTTGCGGGAAGCAAGGAAGAGAGAGATGGGAAAGGATGCGGCAGCTACACTCCGCATCAAAGAACCAACCTTGTAGCAATTACAGGGTGGACCCTGCACTGGCAAGCGTAGTGGTGCACGGAAAGAAATGGATCCCAGAAAAGCCAGTACAGGGGAGAATAGAGTGGTGCCGGTGGAAGTAACGGTGCCAGTACCTGTTGACCCGAAAGATCAAACAAGGTGTTGAATGTGGGTTCGCAACTTAGTGTGAAGTTTCAAAATATTTTGATATCATTTTTGAAAGCAAATCTGGATGTATTCGCTTGGAGTTATGCCGATATGTATGGAATATCTCCAGAAATCGCAGTACATACTCTGAATATTGATCCAAAATTTACACCCGTCAAGCAGAAAAGAAGAACCCAGGGTCCAGAAAGGTCAGCTGCATTGAAAGAAGAAGTAGATCGGATCATGGAGAATGGCTTCATCAGAGAGTCCACTTATCAGAATTGGGTTTCTAATCCGATGCTGGTTAAAAAAAGCAAATGGAAAGTGGAGAGTATGCATCGACTTTTCAGATTTAAACAAAGCCTGCCCCAAAGACTGGTTCCCGTTACCCAGATTGATCAGTTGGTGGATGGAACAGCCGGGCATGAATTGTTGTCTTTTATGGATGCTTACTACGGATATAACCAAATCATGATGCATGAGCCAGATCAGGAGGATACGAGCTTCATCACTGATGTTGGTCTTTACTGCTATAGAGTCATGCCCTTCAGACTGAAGGATGCGGGGGCAACTTACCAAAGACTTGTTAATGCTATGTTCAAACCATAGATTGGCAAGACTATGGAAGTTTATGTTGATGATATGTTGGTGAAATCAAAGAAGGAAGTGGACCATATGGATCATCTGGCAGAAATGTTCGCAGTCCTCCAGAAGTATGGAATGAAGCCTAATCCTTTGAAATGTTCATTCGGGGTAGAGTCCGGGAAATTCTTGGGTTTCATTGTGAGTTCTAGGGGTATCGAAGCTAATCCTGCTCAAATTACTGCTCTGAGAGAAGTCAAAGCCCCTAGGACAAAGAAGGAATTGCAGATCCGCAATGGGAAAGTCGTAGCTTTGAGTCGTTTTATTTCCAAGGCCACAGATAAATGCATACCATTCTTTGACGCTCTAAAGAAAGGAAAGAAAAACTTTGAATGGACTCCGGAATGTCAGAAAGCTTTCGATGAACTAACTCGTCACATGGAAGCGCCTTCAATACTTTCTAAGCCCAGCAACGGTGAAGATCTTTTCATATATTTAGCAATTTCGTCTCACGCTCTCAGTGCAGCATTAGTACGGGAAGATGCAAAAGTTCAGCGCCCGGTCTATTACATCAGCAAAAGATTCACCGGGGCAGAGATGAATTATTCAAAGCTGGAAAAGCTCGCCTATTGCCTACTGATAGCTTCTAGAAAGTTGAGGCCGTATTTTCAAGCTCATCCTATCAAAGTCCTCACTGATCAGCCTCTAAAGCAAGTCCTATTTCGCCCTGAGACTTCAGGTCGTCTTCTGGAGTGGAATATTGAACTCAGCCAATATGATATCACTTACCATCCCCGAAGAGCAGTCAACGGACAAGCTTTAGCAGATTTCATTGCACAATACACAGATAAAGGTGACAGCGAGGAAGAAGTTACTGATGACATCCCGACCTGATGGAAATTATATGTTGATGGCGCAAGGAATGACTATTGCTCTGGAGATGGGGTCGTGCTTGAAAGCCCCGAAGGGCGATCATTGTGCTACGCATTGAGATTGGAATTTCCTTCAACAAATAATAAAGTAGATTATGAAGCTCTTATTGCCGGCTTGAAGATTGCTAGAGAACTGAACATCAAAGTGTTGCAAATCTTCAGTGATTCCCAACTTATTGTATGCCAAGTCAAGAAAGAGTTTCAAGCTAAAGGAGGAAATCTGTCTGCTTACTTGTCAAGGGCCTGGGAGCTTCTCGATGATTTCGATCATTATACGATAAGTCACATACCCCAGGAAGAGAACATGAAGGCAGATTCTCTCGCGAAGTATGCAAGCACTGGCGAAGCTCAATTATTGGGATTGGTCCCTATGGAAGTCTTGTCAGCCCCAAGTATCGATGAAATGGAGATTGATTGGGTCATGACTGCCTCTCAAGAGCAGGAGTCGTGGATGACCCCGATCAAGGAATATCTACTAAACGACCTCCTTCTAGAAAATTCAAAGGAGCGTCAGAAACTGTTAAGGAAAGCCTCAGGATATGTAATTCAAGACGGCTTGTTGTACAAACGGGGATTCTTGATGCCATTACTCTGATATGTAACCAAGGAAGAGGCTAAGACAATTTTAGCTGAAGTGCACGGAGGAGAGTGTGGGATCATTCAAGTGGTCAAACTCTAGCAAAGAAAATTCTCCGCTATGGGTATTTTTGGCAGACATTAATCGAGATGCTGCTAGCTACTCCCAAAAGTGTGACAGATGCCAGAGATTTGCAAAAATCCCAAGAGCACCTTCCACTGAGTTAACGCAGATGGTCAGTCCATGGCCATTTGCCATTTGGGGAATAGATCTCATCGGGCCTTTACCAACTGCCAAGTCCGGAATCAGATATGCTATTGTTGTTGTTGATTATTTCACTAAATGGGCTGAATCTGAACCATTAGCTACTATTACCTCTAGAAAGATGATAAACTTTGTGACTAAGAATATCATTTGCAGGTATGGTGTGCCTCAAAAGATAATCACAGACAATGGTACCCAATTCGAAAGCGAAGAGTTCCAGGATTTTTGCAAGCGATTCAAAATCAAAAAAAAATTCTCTGCAGTGGCTCATCCACAGGCAAACGGGCAAGTGGAAGCAGTAAACAAAATTATCAAATCAACCATCGAAAAATAGCTGGAAAAAGTGAAAGGTGGTTGGGTCGATAAGTTGCCACTAGCACTATGGGCATAGAAAACTACCAACAAAACTGCAACTGGGCACACTCCATTCTCATTAGCATATGGATCGGAAGCAATGATTCCAGTGGAAATAGAGGTCCCCTCACACAGAAGAATTCATTTCAACCAAGCTGAAAATGAAGAGTTGTAACTTGAAGCACTTAACTTCCTTGATGAAAGAAGGGAAGAGGCTCGGCTCAGAATTGCAGCCCATCAGCAAAAGATTGCCAGGCACTTCAATTCCAAAGTTCACCGACGCAGCTTTGAAATTGGGGATCTAGTCTTGAAAAGGATCATGACAGCAACAGGAGTGTTTGCGCCAAACTGGGAAGGGCCGCACGTCATAGGCAAAAAACTTCTTGATGGCACTTTCAAACTGACAACTGTCAAAGGAGATCCAATTCCAAGAGCTTGGAACATCAATCACTTGCGTCCATATTTTACTTAAAAGCTTTGCTTAAATTTGTAAAATGATTACGGATGTATGATTATTGTATTGTAAGCCATTGTAAAATCAGTGCAAATAAATAATAAGAACTATAAAGTGGATATAGGCCCAGTTCTTGGCCGAACCACTATAAATCTTGTGTTCCTTATTGCTATAAAATGCCTGTTTTATTTCGCTGTGTAAATACCTTAAATGTATTGCTAAAATGTCGATTTAATATTGTAGGCCATTAAAACAAAGCTTACCTATCACAAGGCCAAGCGATCCCTGAAATCACTCAATAAACAAATGTCAAGCCATAAAAAATTCCAGATTCAAATCCCAAGTAAGAAGTGCTTCATGCAAATAGTTAGTGATTCCGCCAGAGGGGCACCTCCCTAACGTGAAGGTTCCAGGCCCTTGCTAACTGATTGCGATCGTTTGTGCAAACGGACATCCGGTTAGATAGCTTGCGTCTGCCCCGTGGACTCGCTTAACAATGAAGTACACTTCTTTGGATAAAACAAACTACTTGCAAAAGAAAGGAACATGTGCTTGGAGACGATAACAGGGAATCGTTGATGAGCAAATGACAAACAAATAAGGGCGAGCAGACAGAAAACAGCCAAAAAGGAGTCTTGCCTAATGTTGGTGGAACCACCGGAGGGGCACCTTCCCAAAGCGAAGGCACCAGGCCCTTGCTAGCTGATTGCGATCGTTTGTGCAAACGAACATCCGGTTGGATAGCTTGCGTCTGCCCCGTGGATCCACTTAACCGTGAGACGCAACCTTCAGGGAGAGCCAACCACCCAAAGCCCTCTTCAGAGGCACAAGCCCTCTTCGGAGGCACAACTCTTCGAAGGATAAAGCCCTCTAACGAGGCACGCCGAATAAAGAAAGTTCTCTTCTCAACCAATAAGGTTGGTGGAATCACCAGAGGGGCACCTTCCCAAGTGGAAGGCACAGGGCCCTTGTTAACTGGTTGCGATCGTTTGTGCAAACGAACATCCAATTAAGTAACTTGCGTCCGCCCCGTGAATCCATTTAACCGTGAGAAAGTAACTTCCAAGCAATAAAATAAAGACCTCTTCGGAGGCACAAGCCCTCTTCGGAGGCACGAGCCTTCACCAAAGGCACACCTGCCCTCTTCGGAGGTAGAAGACCTCTCCCGAGGCACCCCAAGCCCTCTTCAAAGGCACTAGCCTTACACCTGCCCTCTTCGGAGGCAGAAGACCTCTCCTGAGGCACCACAAGACCTCTTCGGAGGCACAAGACCTCTTCGGAGGCACGTCCCAAGAAGAGATGCTTTTCTCAATCAACAAGGTTGATGGAACCAGCGGAGGGGCACCTTCCCAAAATAGAAGGCACAGGGCCCTTGTTGACTGGATGCGATCGTTTGTGCAAACGGACATCCAACTAAGTAACTTGCGTCCGCCCCGTGGATCCATTTAACTGTGAGAAAGCACTTTCAAGCGAACAAAACAAAAAAAAGCCCTCTTCGGAGGCACACTGCAACTTTCAAGGGAAGATCAATTTCCCCATCTTGAAAATATTCTTCCCCAGAAGTTGGAGTGCCAAATCAAAGCCTTCTTTGGAAGCTCGCTTCACCGCATAGGAGAATCCACTTGTCAAAAAATAAAAGTGACTATCTTCGAAAGTGAAGTGTAAAAACTTTTTCAAACAAAAGAGAGAGAAGACTTCTCCAATACAAGGCACACTCTACTAAAGCAGAGTAACATTTCCTCAAAATGGAAAAATTATTCTCTAAAGGAAGAGTGCAAACCTTCTCAAAATGGAAGAGTTATTCTCCAACTTAAGAGTAGAAGTCTTCTCGAAACAGAAGAATTGTTCTCCAAAGTTTACCAAATGAAAGAAATTGCAATAAGCTGTGGTATGGGGGCAATCCAATACAATATAGCTACATTAATAAAAGCAATGCTCAAGCAACGTACCACAAACTTATTGCAATATCACACAAAAAAATGAAGAAAGTTGTGCGAGAATATGGAATAAATGCATTCACAAATACATTCAAAAGATTGTACAAGTAAAAAGAATCATTTTATTCCATACTATAAATAATTTATACATGTGCAGGTTTCGAAAGAGCGGGGACCGGTACCCGTCCGGTCAATACAAGCCTTTATATACAAGTAAAAAGCAAAACAAGAAGGGTAAAGCGAGACTCATTATTTCTTCTTCCCGCCACCTTTAGAGCCCTCGCCTGGCCTAATGATTAACTTTGGGAGCCGGCTTGAACGAGTCAGGGAAGAAGGAGATAGAGGTATAGCTGGGTCTACTTCCACCTTCTCTTCGCTAGCAGAAGTGCTTTTCCTTCTCTTCTTGAAGTTACACGCTTCCCCTTCTTCCTTGAAGAAGACTCACTGCTTGGAGTTTTAAGTTCAGACAGCTTTGTGTCATCATGAAATTTCTCCGGAGTCCTTTCACCTTCTTCAAGTTCCTCAGCCTTCTGCTGTTGTGAAGCGGCCGGGTCATCCAAGCCTTGAAGAGCTTCTATTAATTCTTCTTGCGACCCTGGTTGAGAAGCAAAAGGAGGAGTAATTTGAAGAGATGGAGGTGGAACAGCTGGAAGAGGAGAAGTCTGTGCAGCACTTGGCGTTTTCACTACAGAAAAAGAGAAATTAAAATCAGTATTCCTTACAAAGAGAGGAGATAGTGGCGCGTCAAGGCTTAAGTAATAATCAAAAAGTTCATCAAGCTCATGTGAAGCGAACAAGTAGTCCACTTGAGCTAAATCAACGTTGAAGTTACCTAGAGAAGTTGGCTTTATCACGTCAACTTCAAAGCCTTGTGCTTTAGCGCTTTCTTGAGCCTCATCTCCAGTATGGGCAGTTACAATTTCAATGCCAGCTTTGGCAGGAGGCAAAGAATGGGAACTAGAGCCAATGATATCAATATCGACCGAAACCGAAGGAAGAGTCGGGTCGGTCAAATGTGCCTTCCCTAAATGTTCTCCTTCCGCCGTTCCGGCTCGCTCTTTGGCAAGTTGCTCATTCCCCCGGCAAGGGCGGCACGTGCCTCATCATCCAGATAATGCGCCTCAAGATCTGCCTCAGTATAGCTAGCGCCTCCCAGCATATCAATTGCGGCCTCCCACACTTCGGCCAAGGTAATCTCATACTTCGGGCCCAAAAACGAAAGGCTACCGCGCCCAAGGACGCTGTGCAAATAAAACTCGAATAAGGTAGATCTGATGTTGGCTTTGGTTGCCTCATGAGATTCTTCGGCTGCTGCTTTGTCCGCGATAGCTTCATCACGCTCTTTTTCAACTTCAGAAAGCCGAGCTCTTAGTATCAATCTCCACGTTCTGGGAGCGGGTTTTTTCTCGCAACTGAGCAACATCAGTTCGGTAGCTTTCTACAATCTGTTGTTGTACCTCGAGTCTAGCCTCAACGTCTCTTTGACCAGCATAGGCGTCTCTCACTTGTTTTTGAAGCACTTCTTCCTTTTGAGTATAGGAAGTGGAAGAAGTGGCAAGCTCTTCTTTGAGTTTTTCAATTTCCGCTTCAAGCTTTTCATTGTAAGCGGTGATGTTTTTCATCTCTGCATCATGTTGGTTGAGAGTTTTCTTCCACTCAGACTTATCGCTCTCCATAGTTAACATAGCCTCAAGATTCAAGCGATTCACCCTTTGAAGCTCGTCAACTAGCTTTTTCCATCCAAACATTCTCTCAATGTCAAGTTTAACAGCGTCGAGATTCCTTAGCATGGCCTGCTTATCAATAGGAATCAAGTCCAAGTCGAAGCGTACTCCTTTTAAACACCAGTTTGGAAACCGGCTTTGGAGTGCAGGCGGGGCATTCTCCACTTGATACGAGGCCTGTTGATGATCGTTTGAATATTAGCTCTTTGAAGGGCAGGAGAGCTGGAGGGGATTTCCAAGGAGATGGTAGCAACGGGCTTTTCAGAAATTACAGACACCGGTCTTTCGCTAAGTTTGGCCCGCTTGCTTGGATCTTCAGCGATATGACCTTTCCCTTTGTCATCATGAGATTTTCTTTTGTGGGAATCATCATCTCTCTGGGAAGAATCATGTCGTTCATCCCTTCTCCCATAGCGCTCCTCATAAGCCCGCATCTCGCGTGCTTTTCTTGCAGCCCTTTCTTCGTCGGTCTCCCTGGAGGTAGGAAGATACCGCCTAGGATCATAAGAGTCGCATCTTCCATAACGCTGAAAGTCATCATAGTATGAGCTACTACATCCCATTGGAGAACCTGAAAGTGAAGAAGAGACAAAATTTAAGAATCTTCAAAGTAAATAAGCTAAGTGCACAAAGTTGCCAAAATCCTAAGTGTGTGTGGCGTGTGAACTATGCGCGTCAAGTTACAAACCACTCTTCGGCTTAAGAGTTATATCTTGAGTTGATGGAGTTGTTTGCAAAACTGATGTCACTTAAACTGCCGAAGAAGCAAGTTTAGAAGCAGTGGTATCATCTTTGAAGAGCTCATGTGAAGTAACCACCAAGTCGCTCAATCCCTCAAAAATGTCGTCACCGTCATGCCTAGCAGGACTCTTTCTCTCAACTCCATCAGCAGCCTTCCCGGAGTGTTGAGGAGGTTCCTCTTCTTCGATAACCGGGGGAAGTGCAAATTTGCCGGATGACCCCGCAACGTCAACGGAAGCAGAACATTTCACCAATGAAGCCTCGGCAGTAGGTTCCTTCGGCGTAAGTTCTTCGGCGGAAACTGGGGCATCTGGAGTCTCTGCTTGAGAACCAGGGGCATCATGAAGCTGAGTAGATCGGGAAGAATGCAAAAGTCCGAATTGATGCAAAAATTCGTCCTTCAGTAAAAATTTAACGCTTCTCTCCTCAACCGCCACAGCACTTAGTCTTTTAAAAGTCAGCTTATGGCTGGAATCTTTAGAAAGAGGAGGAAGCGCTGTAAAAGTAAAGAATGAAGTCAGCACTTAACAACTCGGATTTTGAAAAGTTCAGAAATGGAAAGAACGGAGATAGGCAAGCTTACTTCCTACTCTCCAAATGCTGTAAAATCCTGGGGGGCAACGAACGAAGAAAAATTGGTTCAAAAACCCATGGGCGCTTTCAAGAAGATCAGTGATCAATTTACGGTTCCTTGCGCTTCTCACAAGTATTATAGAAGGATGATCTTTGTTCTTCGCAAATGTGCATAAGTAACAAATTTCTTCAAAGCTTGGAAGACGGTCAAGTGTCCTCCTGAACAGTACATACAGTCCCATCAAGATGGCGTAGCCATTGGGGTGGAACTGGAAGGGAGAGATGGTTAATCGGAGAAGGAGCTGTTGAAGAAAATCGTTAAAGGGAGGAATAGCTTCACTCAAGCACATCTAACGATTAACTACGATGAAACCAAGAGGTGGCCTGTCAGCAGTATCGTTTACCCCAGGAAGCAAAGCGTCTGCCTCGGCAATACCGAACTGAATACATAATTGATTGAACACCCGTTGATTCAGAGTAGTTGGAGTTCTTTCCAGGGGACTATCCAAGGGGTTAGCTATTGGGAAGACTTCTTCATCTTGTCCTATTATCACTTCTTGTTGAGAAGTCATTCTACACAAGGAACTGGATATTCAAATATGAAGGTGCACGTTTCCTAAATGTGTGGAGTGTTGTGCAAAACTAATAAAATGACAAGCAAATATAACTGGAATTAAACTAATAGGCATTTGTCGATTATAAAGTTTCAGGGCTTGTTATTTTAGGTCCAAGTACAAGTGCAGTGTTGATGCAAACAGATCAGCTTTAGTTGATTAATTTTGCTCTGCTTTAATACTTCACTTGAATTTGTTGATTCATAGCACTTCATTCGTAAAATTTCTTTAAGTTGATTATTCTTTACCGACTAATCTGTCATTCGATGTGGGCAGTCAGTGGCAGTATATTCACCCTAGTTTTCTGCAAATGTTGTATTTAACAGGTTGTTAGCTTCAAAAGTTAGTATAATCTATGAAAAAGTGCAACAAGTTCAAGCAGTTCATTCCAGCTGTTCAAGTTGGAAATTCAATCAAGTTCTGTCAAATTTTACAAGTGTTCAAGTTCTGTTCACTTCTTAGGTCGCAGGAACGACTTAAGTTAACTCGGGGTTCTTTAAGTCGTCCAGATTATGCTCGAGCGACTTAACATAGGTCGGGCTTTCTTTAAGTCGTTCTGTTAGAATTCATATGCAGTTCTGGCAAAATTAAGTCACTACAAGGCAAATTTGCTTAAGTGTTAGCTCGCCCAAATCATAATGCGACCTAAAGGTAGGTCGTTAAAAGGGTTAACTCATCCGAAGCAACATGTCGTACATCTTAAGTCGTAAAGTTCATAGGTCGTTAAGATGGGTCGTTCAGATTTCCTTAAGTCGCAAAGTCCATAGGTCGTTCAGTGCGGTAAGGCACTCTACATGGTTAACTCGCTTCGTGCCTTAGGTCGCTCCAAGAGTAGTTCGGACATGCCGAGCTTTCTTCCATCAAGAAATCCTAAGTCATACTCTCCACTCACACGTTGCCACGTGTCCATCTCCTTTGCCTCACCAAAAACGCCATGACATAACCTAAAATCCAATAACCCGTTAACCAAGTGCCTCTTCACCTCCTCCAAACACCTAAAACCTCATCATCTCCTCCAAATTTCCAGAAACCATCATTAAACTCCCCAAATTCAAGGCACTCGCTAAGCAGCTCTGTAAAATCTTAGGCCAATCCATCTTCAAGGCAATCGCTAGCGATTCGACAAAGATCGAAGGGCAAATCCGAATGTAATTTTGCAACATGACAACAAAAAGTGTATGGAGATGATTATGGGAGAATCGGTGGCAAACGCGGTGAATAAATGCTCGAAATTACCAAAATTCACTGATGGAATTAACGATTGGAGATGAAAAAGGAGAAATTTCATGTTATTCTCTGAGCTCTGGTGTAGCAATGGCGGCAAAGTATACGTGATAAAGTGAGGAGGATGAAGCAAGGTAACGTCTTATATAGGGGAAAGAGGAAAGGATGCATCGGCACGCGAGTTAACGGGCTATTTAGGTCGCTCACGACCTAGCGGAGTTAGATCGAAGCATACGACCTATAACCTAGGCATATGCTTCGAGGGGCAAGTGTTAACTCCACTTTTTCACGACTCAACGACCTAATGTTCTACAGGGATCAGCGACCTAAATGACCAAGCGGGTTAAGAAGTTTAACGACCTAATGATCCAAAGCCTCCAGCGAGTTAACATGGTAACCGCTAGCGACTTAGCGACCTAAAGTTCAAGCGACCTAGCGACCTAAAACTGTAACGAGTTAACGATCTAAGCTACTCAACGAGTTAACGACCTGATGACTCAATGGAAAGCAGCGACCTAATGACCTAAAAGGGGGAGCGACCTAACGACCAAAAAGGGGGAGCGACCTAACGACTTAAAAGGGGGCAGCGACCTAACGAGTTAGAATAGAATAAAGCCGCTTCCATATAGGTCGCTCCCAACCTTAAGTCACTACCTCTTCTAAGTCGCTCCATATAAGTCACTTTCTACTCTCATAGGTCGCTACGACCTACCAACCAAAGCAGTTGATCAAGCGTAAGCCTCAACCCGTATCCCTTAGGTCGCTCACGACCTACGACCTAACCCCTAGGTCGCCTACAACCTACGACCTAACTCCAGAAATTTCTTATAAATACCTTGCCTACTCCACCGAAGAGGGGAATTTTGGCTCATTTCTGGAATGCCTATACTCTGCTGTTTTCTCGACCCATCTGACACTTCAAACACCGAAAACGCTTCAACGAACTTTAGGAAGAAATCCAGCACATTCAACATGAATTCGAAGAGCTCTTCTACATTGAAGTTCTAGCTACTCGTCTTAGTTGTGTTGTAATCAAAGATCATTGTAAAAGTTGTAATCGAATCAGCAATAAAGAGGATTAAAGTGGACGTAGGATTGACATTAAGTCGAATCACTATAAAAACTTTTGTCTCTTTACTTGATTTTCTGTTATCTTCTGCTTATCTCTAGTTTCTGTACCAACGGGTGGTGCTTTCACATTTTTACTACTTACACCGGGGTGTTAGCGTTCAATTTTAGCATTAACATAACACACATCCTGTCTTTCAATCTTGTAACTCCACAACTACCGATTCCAAAACTGGAATTTTCACCACGACGAGTTCTCTCATAAATTTCCTAAAGCAATTTGTCTTCTTTCTGCTTGCTGGCGATTTTCTCAAGAAGAGTAGGAGCGACAACAAGATGAGCAAGAATAGCATGTTTTCTGCTCAAGGCATCGGCCACCACGTTGGCTTTCCCAGGCGTATACAGAATATCTAGGCCATAAGACGCTAGAAATTCCGACCAACGTTGTTGCTGTAGATTTTGATCTTTCTAGTTAAAGAGGTACTTCAAAGATTTGTGGTCGGTGAGTAATTCAAAATTTTCAACTAGAAGATAGTGTAGCTAGATTTTCAAAGAAAAAATAATAGCTAGAAGCTCGAGATCATGGGTTGGGTAATTTTTCTCATGTGGACGCAATTATCTACTCGCGTAGGCAACTACTTTAACATTTTGCATTAGCATCGCACCCACACTATCACCACAAGCATCTGTATAAACAGATAAGCCTTGATTCCCACTAATAACAGCAAGAATAGGAGCAGTAGTTAATCTCCTCTTTAACTTTTGGAACGCTTCATCACATTACGGAGTCCAATCAAACTTAGCATTCTTCATAGTTAGCTTAGTCAACGGACTAGCTATCTTAGAAAAATCCTGAACAAACTTCCAGTAATATCCCGCTAAACCCAGAAAACTTCGAACTTCTTTTGGAGTAGTGGGTTTCCTCCAGTCAAGAATAGCGGAAACCTTGCTAAGATCTACAGAAATTCCCTCTTCATTAACAATATGCCCGAGAAATCTAACTTCCTTAACCCAAAAGTGACACTTAGAAAATTTGGCAAACAGAATGTTCTTCCTCAATATTTCCAAAACAATTCTGAAGTGCTCAGCATGCTCCTATTTGATTCTGGAATAGATCATAATATCGTCAATAAACACAAGAACGAATTTGTTCAACACCTCTCGAAATATATGGGTCATTAAGTCTACGAAGTATGCGGGAGCATTGGCTAGTCCAAAAGGCATGACTAACCATTTGTAGAATGTGTCAGGACCCCTGAAAGCAGTCAAGTGAATACAGTCTTCGGCAATTCATAGTTGATGGAATCCCTGAGCCAGATCCATCTTTGAAAAGAATCTAGCCCCGTGCAGCCGATCAAACAGATCGTTGATTCAAGGTAAAGGAAACTTGTTCTTGAGAGTTAGTTTATTGAGATCGCAGTAGCCCACACACAATCTCAAGGATCCGTCAGACATGGCTACGAACACCACAGCTGAACCCCAATCAGAAACACTAGGACGTATTAGTCCTTTCTCTAGCAAATCTTGGGTTTGCTTGACTAACTCTATTCTTTCCCTGGGTGCCATCCTATGGCTAGCATGAACAACAAGACGAGCATTTGGAACCAAGTCAATTCTGAATTCAATTTCTCTATGTGGGGGTAAAGATTTAACTTCTTCGAACACGTTTGGAAATTCCCGAATGATAGGTATGGACTCCAGACTGGGTTCGGGATATCCTAAAGTATACATGAACTTATCCCTTTTTGGACTAGGGTCTTCATAAGAGATTTCAATGAAATTCCCAAATTTGGTTCTGATCGAAATAGTTCAATTGTTACAATCTAATTTGGCTTCATATTACGTTAGCCAATCCATTCCGAGTAAGATTTCAAATTCATTAAAATCAAGGACAAAGAGACTGATAGGGAATTGGTGACAAGAATACGAGATAGGAACGTCTCTACATCGTAGACAAAGGTTCGCAGGGCCACCAACAGGATTCTTTACGCAAATGGGCTCGTCGACAAATTCAGGTTCAAGTTTTAATTCATTTATAGTTTGTTGGGAGATAAAGCTATGTGTGGCTCCTGTGTCAAACAAAACTCTAACAATTCTATCATAAATAATAAGATTATCTTCCAAAACTCCTTTTCCTTTATGCGCTTTAGAGGTTGAAGGTTTATCTTCGATCGCATACACCTTTGCTACTTGAGCTTTCTTCATTTCTAGTCAATCTTTGACTTCGTGTCCTGATTTCTGACAGTAATAGCATTTCTTGGGTCTTGTTTGTACAGACTGATTTCCTTGTTTCTTAGGCTTTATACATCTACTCGAGTAATGGCCCTTTTCCAAAAAATTAAAACAAGTAACGCCTTTTGCCTTATCCTCTTGATTATTCTTCTTCTCCTTGCCCTGCCACGGTTTCTTTTCTTCGAACTTCCTTTTCTTCCAATTCGGATTACTTGAACTTCCTTTTTCTTCTGGAACTTCCTGCTTATCTAGAGTAGCATATCTATAACCCGTATCGATCAGATAAAAAAAGATTCCTTAATGTGGGCAGTCATTCTTTCATGGAATTTCTTATTCATTCCACGAATACACCTTTCATTTTTCTTCAGGGGGGTGTTTACCAACTCCGAACCAAATCGAGATAACTCGTTGAACTTATTCAAATATTCTTCGAACGATAAACTTTCCTGCTTCAAGTCCATAAACTCCTGGTACATTCAAGAAATACCAACAGACGGCATATAACGTTTCTCAAACACCTCCTTAAATCATTCCCAAGTGAACTCATCTTCCGGCTCATCCACGGTAACAGTCTCCCTTCAAGCTAGAACTTCCTCTTGGAGTTGCCAAGAAGCTATCAATCGCATTTGATCATCTTCTAACTTCAATCCTCTGAAAATTGTTTCACACGATCTGATCCAGGCTTGTGCTTCGACAATAGACTCCTTGCATGTGAACGAACTACCACCAAGCCTTGAGAAACTTCGATACAAATCAGCCAGATTCGGTTGAGGTTGAGTGGGAACTGCTGCTTTCACTATTGCGGGGACTTGACCAGTTGCAGTTCCCCGTCCCCTACCTCGTCATCTTCTAGTGCTCATTCTCACTATCTATAAATAGTAAGAAAACTTGATTTAAACCATACGGATGAGATATCTTAAGGATATATTCATTCTAGGGTATTTATAACCCTATCTCTAATGAGCCACCTAATGTGTTATACTCCATAGCTAAATTTCTTATTCAACATTTAGCTCTGATACCACTTGTCACGACCCAAAATCCAACGATTGAAAATCGACATCAAATACCTCACTTGTATTCGAATGCCGGAAATTCAAATGTTGAACTCCAGTTTGGATGGAGCTTATAACAACATTAGATGAATACAAACAGCGGAAACAAAAGATGATTTCATTTATCACAACACAAATACAACATGGATATCATATTCATTACAACATTGATCACCAACACTAGAGTGATACATGATACCACAACAGGATGACAACAACACCACAGCGGAACGACAACAGAGACTTTAAAAAGTTTCCAACATACTTCAACTTCTGTAAGGTCTTCCAAAACTCCAAACACTTCAAAAGATTTCCAAACCAAAAGCTTTCCAAATTCTGACAGCTTCCAAAAGACTTCTAGATCCAAGCTAGCTTCAAAACATGGATAACCTGCTTCTAGGCTACCCGTGTGGAAATTACGGGCACACAGAGTTTAAGAAGGGAACAATAAACTCCGGGTCAGACATGGGACTGGTATGAATAAATAAAATAGTTGTTTGTACAAAAATAATTTATAAAAGAAAATCATTCATGCTTTTGGAAAAATGAAACTACCATAAGGCCTCCCCACACACACAGAATGCAATCGCACAGTTAGAGGAGATTTCCCCTTATGATAGTCGAACATGCTTGATACGAGAAAATCCTTTGATATTATTATTAGTGCATAGTGTGAAAACATTTCAAAAGTATTATATTAATCTTAGCCATCATACGTACCATTATAGTACGCCTACTATAGCTACCATGTTAAATGGCAGGTTCTACAGCTAAAACCGTACTAGGCGCGTATTGGTGATTAGATTTTCAAAAAATGGTCAGGCTAAGGAACTTCTTATGCCACATGGGTATGCCTTTGGAGGGATGTCCCGAGAACTTAACCAGCTCTCCGCCAATGTAAGGCCAGGTTACCTCTGTAACTAGGTAACTACTACACGAATATGCCATTCCCCGGTCGTTACCGACCTTTATCCGAGGACTCTCAACCATAAAACAACAACCATAAAGTAGTAAATTTGCAGAAACCACATAGATTAAATATCTAGGCTCCATACCATGATACCACCTTTTTCCAAAAGGGAATGGACTGCCCTAAAGGGCACGACCCTTATAACCTTGCCGCATCCTTCCTGTTTCGACCATTTCTTGGTTGTGAGGTCCGATGAGGTCTCGTGCACAAAGCTACGCTTTACAAAAAAGCCATGTTTCAATCAAAAAATGATCAGCAGCACTCAGCATGCCACACTACCAAATTGGGAGTATATTGCTGAAAACCATCAACTATATAACCTCTGGGCTCGTACGTCTTAGAGAAGGGTGTTAAGCTAAGAGAATAAATTCTCCGCCACTAAACAGAAATGTATTTGATAGAGATCGGCTTTATATCTCAAAGTGTAATGTGACGACCCGAAAATTCATACCCTTTGAATCGACGATAATCCATACATGTCCAACCCAAAAAGCACTGACTGACGGAAAGTCAAGAGAAATAAAAGAAGAGAGAAGAAGAGAAGAGAAGAGAAGAAAGAGAGAAGATAGAACCAAATAGAACAATACAGAACCACACCTCGCGGTGGAAAATATATAATATCATATCAATGATCTTTACAAAACAAAAACTGTATATATATACACACATCAATCAGAGTCCAACAATCAATAAATAGTTATCAGCTTGGACAGTTATAAAAATCCGTCGTCAGAATTGCCGATAATATACAACAACAAACAAAGCAACAATGCAGTGGATAATCAAGCAAATACGGATGTATGAAAATGAAGATCTCAAGCTCTTCTGCGAAAGCTCCAAGAGAACCAATCATAACCTATAAATATACTCGGTCTGACCCGAGCATTGAAAGGGAAGAACTCCCGGATCAGTCTGGTAAATCAGCGTGAGCAACACACTCAACTGAATTTATTAAATTACCAAACTTTTCCTTAGTTTTCAAAACAAGAGTATCTTGTAAGACAAGTCCACACATAAACACGGACATGTTTTTACCTTACAATAACTAAAACATATCATATCGAATCTTTTTATATTATAGTAGTGTCTACTATATACAAATAATATAAATCATACCCGAAATTGTTACATTAATTAAATTCCAGCATATAGCCTAATTGTGTAATACAATCAAAATGGCAAGCACGTAGTGGAGTTTGGATTTCCATACAAATGACCAGGTGAAGGGACTGCCTTCCGAAGGGGTACACCTTTAGATGGATGTCCCAAGGCATAGAACATCTGCCCTCTACCAACACAAGACCGGCCCACCTCTATAACTAGATGGTACCGAATATGTCATCCTTCGGTCGTTACCGACCTTTACCAAGGGCCCTCATAGCATACCACTACTACAAAACAGGTCATTTGCATCAGTTGTTTACCCCCCCCCCCTTTTGCATCAGTTCAACAGCCGATGCATATGCAACCGATGCAACAGGCTTAACATTTTTGCATCAGTTCTGAAACCGATGCAAAACGGTCCTTTTTGCATCAGTTATTACTAACAACTGATGTAAAATATCATGGTTGGTTGCTTGGACACAGCCTCCATGTTGCATCGGTTGTAATGAAAACCGATGCAACAAAGGAACCTGTTGCATAGGTTGTTGCTGAAAACCGATGCAAACTAATCCCTCTATTGTATCGGTTTTTTATAACAACCGATGCAAACTAATCCCTCTATTGCATCAGCTATTTATACCTAATGCAAAAAAGACATTCTCGGAATCCATTATTACAGTACTCAAATAGACTATATATATATTACTAATTATAACAAACAATTATTGCATGCAATATTACAATCATTCAAAATTAAATTTGATGGCAAATACATAATCAGATTTAATAATTCTACAAAAGAATGAAAAACATAAATAAATTCCACAGTACATAATCAGACAGTCAGTAGTAAAAAATAAATGCAGCGTGTTATATGTAGACACACAAAAATACATATATACAGAGAAGAGAATGTATCGTTGACAGTGGATAAATTAAGCAGAAGATGGTCTTCAAATGCACAAACCTTCATCCTATATTGTACTTGAGCTACCTGAAGTTGAGCTATGCAATCCTTATGTCACTCCTTACGCGATGAAATCTGCATATGCAGAATGATCCTGCAGAATACAAACCCAAAAAATGAGTTATTTAATTATTAACTTTTATGATCTAGTAGTGTTGCTTGTAGTGAAAATGAGGGTAGCCTGCAGTGTGGAGGAGTGGTAGCCTACAGTCGTAGATCATGTCGAATGTATGTCTGCCCTTAATAAACCACAAATTCTTATTTAATTATATTTATTTATAATGGCTAGATTGCCTTAAAAACAAACCTGAAAATGGCCAAGATCTACCACTTCTTGGCTGAGTTCTATTCCTAGTAGGTAGCATGTGACAGGAAACTTTCCCTTTGGAATCAAACCAGATGCCCTTAGATCAACAAAAAATTGCTGCCAGACTGATCGTTTAAATTTACATTATATTTCACAATGCGGTTCTAATCATAAAAAAATCCATTAAAATTAGTAAATAAAAATATGCTAATTTGGTTTTAAAAATTCCCATGCTGACACTTCATTATTTGTGTTAAACACAAATAGACATCTAGCCTATTGACTCGTATATTTTGATGACCTAATTATAATAGGTGACAACACTTCTATGATGGAACAATTTATTAATATTTTAGCAAAAAAAATTATCTTTAAAGAATCTTTGTTCGTTGTCATATTTTCTTGAACTTGAAGTTGTTCATAACAAGAATGGCATCCTACTATCTCAACGTCGCTATATATTGGACATTCTTACTCGAACTAAAATGCTGAATGCTAAACCAGTGACAACTCCTCTTCCTACAAATTCAACTTCTCTTATAGTGTATTCAGGGACAACTCTTTCAGATCCTAAAGAAAACCAAGCAATATTAGGAAGTTTACAATATCTGTTCCATACTCGTCCTGAAGTTGCATTCGCTGTTAATAAGCTATCACAATATATGCAAAAGCCGACAACTAAGCATTGGGATCTTGTTAAGAGACTACTACGTTATCTTTGCAGTACCATAAATGATGCACTTCAACTGTACACAAATTCATCATTATCTTTACATGCCATTTCGATTGTTGATTGGGACAGCAATAAAGATGATTTTTCCTCCATAAGTGCTTACATTATTTACCTTAGATGAAATGCCATATAATGGAGTTCAAATAAACAAAAGGCGTAGCTAGTTCTTTAACCAAAGTAGAATATCGATCAGTTGCTTCAGTAACAACAGATTTTAATTAGATTTGCTTCTCATTCGATGATCTTGTTATTTGTCTCCTTGAATACTTTGTTGTCTACTATGACAATGTTGGAGCCACTCAATTTTGCTCTAGTCTGATTTTCCATTCTCGAATGAAACATGTTGCTATTGAGTTTCATTTCATACATGATTAAGTTCAAAATGGTAACTTCGAGTTGCACATGTTGCCTCTAGCGACTAGCTTGCTGATGCTCTGACAAAACCACTTCTTTGGACATGATTTTACTCCACAAAGACAAGATTGAACTCTTTTCTAGAGTTCCATCTTGAAGGGGAATGTCAGAACAAACTAGAATTGTTCAAAATAATAACGATTTACTTTTATTATGAAGTCTTACTGAATTTGTACTCATGCCTATAGAGTAGCATATGCTTATAAAGTAGGATCTACTTGTAAGCTTTGTACTATATATCCTCTACTTTGTGAATGAAATAAATAATAAACTCGTATAGAATTCTCTTTTATTTATCACATTGATAAGACAATTTAACCATCAAGTCCAATGCACTTGATGTGATTCATGACAAGATTAGTTGGGTAGAAAGGAAGAAAAGGGTCTCTACTAGTTTCACATCTGCAGTTTGAGAGCGGCCAAACAAAATGAAATTAAATCACGTAAGAAGGCATGATGTAATCAACTAGAAGAGAAGATAATTGATGATGTTATGCTGCTAAATAGCATGTCCACTGCATTTTTTATGCCTCAGAAGTTATGAAAATGTTACTATCACCAAACTCATGGCACCATTTACCATGGGTGTCCGGTTGAAACAATGTGAATAAAATGATACTCCATTCCATGTTATTAGTCGATGCAAAAATATAAGGAAGAAAACCATAAAAATATAGGAAACTCAATATATCATTCATGAAACATATAGCAAAGGACAAATGAAAATATCAAATACTTCCTATGCCTACCCTTGACCCAACCGAGTCAGAATTTCTTAGAAGCTATGACAGCATAAACTAACCTTCTACAGGGGTGTGAGGTTGGTCTAAGGATGACCTCTACGATATATGCACATGTGAGAGCAACACCATATGTAGCATCATCCAGGCCAAAGTTCACCCGCTACAAGCAGCTCCACCTACAATTTCATTTTAGTTACCCAAGTGGACCGTTTAAGTATATGTATTTAGAATGATACAGATTGACAAAAAACCACAGAACACTATGAATTAACATGTTGAAAAATATCCTATGTTCTAGAATGTTGTTTAACGATGCAAAATATATATAGCTACATGCTACTTTGTCACCAATTTAGAATCAACAAGCCCATATATCAAGAATCCTCAACTACAATTGCCTGTAGTTCATGGAAGAAAAGAAAGAACTAATTTTCAATGATTATTGTTGTATGTACAAGTATAAGTTTGACTATTAATTGAAAATTGAGTTTTGCTTCGCTCAAATGGACAAAAACTCACTTCACTCATTTATTGGAGAACCCACAAAATTCACTTCATCTATATTGTTTACAAAACAAACCTGCAGGAATAGGAAAATTGGATTTGGAATTGACACGTATTTTCTTTATATATGTGTGTGTGTGTGTGTTTTTGTATGCGCGCACATCCATATACACCTCAAAATTTCAAGAGGGTACAACCACTGTTAATACACAGTATATACTCATCACAGATATTGACAAAACGAATAAATGAATGGAATGCGGCTTCTCATCTGATAAAAGAGATACAACTGCAGGCTACCACTCCTCCACACTGCAGGCTACCCCATATCACATGCTTCCCTGACCCTCCTCGGTCATATCACCACCATACAACCCCACTGCCTATAACACTGCATATCAATGCACTTCCAACCAACTTCTACCGAACCAATCCACATCATACAATAGCTAGCTACATCTCCTTCTATAAACATCCTTACTGCCTGAACTCCAACAATATATCATCACCATTGTACATACCCATCAATTTCACAACATAAATTTATTTTATCCCATAATTTCTCTTCTCAAAGAATTAGACACAAGTTACTATTATGGAGTAGACACAAGTTACTATTATGGCGTTTGATGCAATAAGTGCCATCGGAATAACATTTAAAACCCACGTATTTATCAAAGGGTTGTCATTTTCTAACTTGTATAAATCATCAAAATAAGTTTATATACATGGAGTTCGATTCAGAACATTTGTATTCAGATTTGTATGTTTTGTTATATCAGCTCATGTAAGCAAAAATAAAATCACATACAATTTCGTTTTATTATTTAGATAGCAGTGCGATATAGCAAATTACAATGGAAAAATATAGCTAACAATTACCCGATTCTACTTTATTAATTGCATTTTGTAGATTAAGAACAGATTGCTTTGACATTAGAAATTATTGCATTATCCGTAAGCGTTGGCTTTTGTATCACAATATGACAGTTCCAAGTAAAGATTAACTTACGTTGCAAACTCGTAGTAGCTTAACTTATCAAATTAAAGTAAGACCACAGATTATACATGTTCCTCATGAATCATTAAAGTTCTCTACAAAAGAGTTTTATTAAGGATCTTCACCTACAACATAAATTTCTACTAACATGGAGTTCAATTCATAGCATTTATATTCAAACCGTAGTTGTTAAGATAACATATTTGAACAATTTCATTTCCTAACCGATGTAGACAGCCAAAGTAACGTTGAAATTATTTACTTGGTTTAAAATGCAAATTTAATATTTGCAAGTAGAGAGCTATTTATTGGAAAATTGATGCTGTTAAAAAATTCCAAAGCTGTAAGTGTTCAAGTGAAAAAGCACACAAAGTTAACATAACATATCAAAACTATAGTCAATAGTCAATACATAACAGATGCAAATGAAATAAGAGCTACATTTGCAAATGTGTATAGGGTATGTATAGCTTACCAAGCGGCTATTGGTTGTGTCCCACAACTGAATATGTAAGTTATTCAAACCAACAGCAATATGTTGGCCATCAGGAGCCCAACTAACACTAGTAACAGGACCAAGATCTTCTTCAACGGTAAAAAGTTTTGATGCAGAACCATTCGAAGCATTCTAAAGATAAACTCTGTATCGAAGAGCTGGTGCCAACACATTGCTGCTTCCCCAATCAAGAAGATTCGGATAGTAGTCACTCATTATGTTCGGTGCTTCTAGTATCTTTTCGGCTTTCTGAATATGATAGTTTTGTCAATACTACAGTTACTTCGAGAATACAAACTAACACGTTAATTATTACTTGCTTGAGATATGTAACTTCCTCGCTTCACAGATTTTATGTCATTACAGGACAAGAACTCAGGATGGAAACCATCAACAGGTGGAGTAGGAGTAGGCTTGTGCTTAAATGCCAGAATTCTAGTTCTGTCGCCAAAGCGGATCTCTGCCAGTAGTTTCCGGCATGCCTCCTTGGAAGGAGATGCGGTTGCTTTGTTTTCTTCCTCTTTCCTTGGTCCTGTTAAATAGTACTGAGCGAAATCCATGTCCATTGAAGAACGAGCAGGTATGAATCTATCGCCATGTAAATTCATCAATATTTATGGATGAGCACATAGATCAAAATAGGGATTTGCGCCGTGTAATTTTAGGGGTTTTTTTGTTTTGAAGCAGGAGAATTATTTGGGGAAAAGAATGGGAGCGGCGGAAAAAAAATTGGAAAGGCGGGATGTAACAGGTGAGCAACGAATAACCTAAATAATTTGAAATTACATCGCCTCTACAGGGAACCGATGCGAAAATTATTATTTTGGACGTAGTTGCATCGGTTGACTTTAAAACCGATGCGACTAAAACTATTTGCATCGACGTATTTGCATCGGTTGTTGGTGACAACTGATGCAAATTTGATTTTTTTTTATTACCTATTGCTTTCCACATACCAATTACATCGGTTATTAAGACAGAACTGATGCAAATAGTTCTATTTGCATCAGTTTTTACTTCAACCGATTCAAATGAGGCGATGCAAATGGCATGTTTTGTAGTAGTGTACAAACCACAATAATCAGATACACGACGTCATAGCGTGCAAAGATATATCTAGAAGAGGATGATCATACCCTAATGGGAGCGACCCACTTAGCCTTGCCGTATCTAACCCTGTTTTGGTCATTTCCGATTGATGAGGCCTAATGAGGTAACGATTACCTTTCACAATCACATATCACATCACATTGAATGCCACACGGCCATTTCCGTTGACTACTAATTGCCTTCCCAAAAATACAACCCTTAAGCTCATACGTCTCAAGGAGGGGGATAAGCTAAGAGAAGTTGCCTTCTCCGCCATCACTGATGTACGTTTGTAAAAACCAATGTACGTAATCTATAGAAATGCAATGTCAAACAAACATCCATACAAGTTGTCCAGGAACAGGACAAATCGAAGGTACTTTCCTACCACATCCTGTCGGGAAATCCCTAGGATTAGTAGCGAATAGTCATTGCATTGGATATTTCATAAATGAAAAGACAACTGCTACTGGATGTATATTGGGATTTTAAACCCAAACGAAAAACAAGCAGTCCCCCACTATGAAACTCCAGAATATCAATATCATCACAAGCAAGCTGCACAATCGTCGCATATATGTTGGTCCGAAGTGGTTTTCAGATAAATCTGACTCAGTCTCTTCGCACCAACAACGCAAAAGCGTTTCTCAACCTCACAAAGAAACTAAGTCTCATAGACTTATCATGTCTCCAACTTTCAACTTGCTATCCTTCGGGCCAAGAAGGAAGCTCGATAGATTGGAGTATCACTCCGCACTATACGAATCAACACCCTCAACACAAACGATAATCAAGCCTACACGGAAGGCTACTGTTAACGTAAAAATTGGACGCTAACACCCCGATGCAAATAGAGATTAAGTGAAAGCACCACCCGTTGGTACGGGAACAAAGTATAAGCAGAGAAATCACGGAAAAATAGTAAAAGACAACAGTTTTATAGTGGTTCGGCTTAAGAGTGAGCCTACGTCCACTTTAAATTCCTTTATTGATGATTTGATTACAATTCTTTACAATGCACTTCGATTACAACACACTTTTGACTAGTAGCTCAAACTTTGATGTAGAAGAATCTTTTGAGTTCATGTTGAATGATCCAGATCTTCTCTTGAAGTTTGTTGTAGCGTCTTTGGCGTTTGGAGTGCTTGTAGTGCTGTTTGAGTCGAGAGAATGACAGAGTATCGGCACTTTGAAGAATGAGCCCCCGAAAAGTCCCCGTTATGCTGGAGCTCACGCTGTATTTATAGGTGTTTCCGGATATAAGTCGTAAGTCGGATGCTACGACCTATGGTAAGTCGTAGGTCGGAAGTCATGACCTAAGGCATACGAGCTATGGCCCATCCTGGTTGTACTCGGCTTTTCTGAGCGAGTTAATAGGTTGAACGCGACCAAGTATAGGTCGTAGGTTGTTCATACGAGTTATAGCTTAACTCGGTTTTGTATAGCTCGCTAGGTCGTTCAGTAGTTGGATCACTAAGTCGCTTCATGTGTTGGTCGTGGACTCCTTTAGATCGCTGAAATCATTAGGTCGCGAGGCCCTTTAAGTAATTAGGTCGTTGAGCAGTTTTATCCCATAGGTCGTTAAGTCGTTACACTTCTTAAGTCGTTAAGTCGTGGCACTTCTTAAGTCGTTAAGTCGTGGCACCTCTTAAATCGTTAAGTCGTGGCTTCCTGTAACTCGCTTAGGCTGTTTCATACTGTGCCGTTAGGTCGCTTAACACTTTAACTCGTTAGGTCGGTAAGTCGCCTTCAAAAAGGAGAGTTAGGTCGCTGGAACCACTAGGTTGTAGGTTGCTGGCCTCGAGTAGAAGACGGGTCGCTTCATTCTTTAAGTCATATACCGTTTTGGACGGGGAGCTGCCCCCTGGACCCCTGCGACCTGACCGGGCAGGTCGAACACCGTAGCGGTGGCGTTGCCCCCGCACCCCCACCTTGGGGGTTGGCACCCCCCTGGACCCCCCTCCGTAGGGGATCTTATCTGAAAAATCATTCAACAGAACTTGCTTTGTTGAGATGTTGAGTTGACCATTCTTCGAGTCGAACTATCATTGGCTTCTCGGTCGATTTTTTGATATCACGGCCTTGCTAAATAAAATGAAGTTAACACTTGCCCCTCGAAGTATACGCCTAGGGACTAGGTCGTGTGCTTCGATTCTTCTTAACTCGTGCTTTACTGAGTTGCTAGGTCGAGAGTGATTGACGACCTAACCTCTTGCGGCTTAATTTTTAGGTCGCTGCTAAGCTCGTACCTAGGCAAACTTGCTTTGTTTTGACCTGAAGACTTTTGAACTTGACCAGTGCAACTTAATGGAACTTTGACTAAAACTTGTTGCATCTCTTTACAGATTATTTTAACAACCTGTTAAATGCAACATTTGCGGGAAAATGGGGCGAATATACTCATCACCGATTGCCCATATCGAGTGATGGATTAGATCAAAGAACTGATATTTTACTGTAAATTAGTATGGATTCGATGAAGTGTTGCGAATCAACTATCTTGAATGAAGTATCAACACAAATTTACACAGTTATAACTGCTATCTGCATTGATACTGCACTTATTTTCAAATAACAAGCCTCGAATTTTTCTAAATTGATATATTTGCCAACCAGTATTATTTCGAGTATTACTTTATTTACTTGTTATTTAAGTAGTTTTGCACAACACTTCACACGCTTTTAGGAAACGTGCACCTTTACTTTCGAATATTCAGTTCTTTATGTAGAATGTCTTCTTAATAAGAAGAAATAGTGGAGCAAGCTGGATTTTTTCATTTCTGAGATTTTCAGAATCCAAGTTGTTGAGTGCTAATTTCGTTCTTTACTTTGCAGCATCCCCTCTCTTTCTGAATATTCCAGTCATAAGTCAATTTTTAAAAGACTAAGTGCTGTGGCAGTTAAGGAGAGGAGCGTTAAATTTCTGCTGAAAGACGAATTTCTGCACTTAATTCGAACTTTTGCCCCCTTTTAATTGACTCAGCTTTATGATGCCCCAGATTTTCAAGCAGAGACTTCAGATGCCCCAGCTCCCGCAAAGGAACTTGCATCTAGGGGACCTGCACATGTATGAAATTTTTTATAGTATAAAATGAGATGATTCTTCCTACTTGTACAGACTTTTGTCTGTATTTGAGAATGTATTTATCCCTCATTTTCATACAAGTTTCTTTATTTTTCTCTGCATGATACTACAGTGAGCTTGTAGTGTGTTGCTTGGGTACTACTTTTTATTAATGTAGCAATATTATATTGCCCCCATACCATAGCTCATTGTAATATTCTCCATTTTGCGGAGACTTTGGGGAACAATTCTTCTGTTTTAAGAAGACTTGTACTCTCATTTTAGAGAATAATTCTTCCATTTCGAGAAGGCTTGCACTCTTGCTTCAGAGTATAATTCTTCCATTTTTGAGGAAATGTTATTCTGCTTTAGTAGAGTGTGCCTTGTATTTGGGAAGTTTTTCTCTTTTTTCTTTAACACTTCATCCTTCAGAGATGGTCACTTTTGTTTTTTGAGAAGTGTATTCTCCTACGCGGTGAAGCGGGCTTCCGAAGAAGGCTTTAGCGCTTCAACTTGGTGAAGTGGGCCTCATTAGAGGGCTTCTTTTTTTTTACAAACTTGGGGAATGTGCCTCATTGGAGGACTTTAATTTGCACTTCAAACTTGGGAAGTGTGCCTCATTGGAGGGCTTTAATTTGCACTTCAAACTTGGGAAGTGTGCCTCATTGGAGGACTTTGATTTGCACTTCAAACTTGGGAAGTGTGACTCATTGGAGGACTTTCATTTGCACTTCAAACTTGGGAAGTGTGCCTCATTGGAGGACTTTGATTTGCACTTCAAACTTGGGAAGTGTGCCTTATTGGAGGACTTTCATTTGCACTTCAAACTTGGGAAGTGTGCCTCATTGGAGGACTTTTTCCTCCGAAGAGTTGTGCCTCCGAAGAGGGCTTGTGCCTCCGAAGAAGGCTTGTGTGTTTTCTGTCTGCTTGCCCATGCCTCTTCACCATTTTCTCCTCAGCGATTCCTCGTTATCATTTCCAAAGCCATGTTCTTTTATTTGCCAGTTATTTGTTTCTTTTCCAGAGAAGTGCTCTTCATTGTTAAGTGAATCCATAGGGCAGACCCAAACTACCCAACTGGATGTCTGTTTGCACAAACGATCTCCGTCGGTTAGCAAGGGCCTGGAACCTTCGCGTTGGGAAGGTGCCCTTTTGGTAGAATCAACTGTTTGTGAGGAACACTTCTTATGCAGGAATTGAATTTGGAACTTTTTCTGGCTTGACATTTATTTGCTGAATGACTTATAGGAATCGCTTAGCTTTGTGATGTGTTGACTAGGTAAGCTTTGCTTTGATTGCCTGCAATATCAAATCGACATTTTAGCAATATATTCAAGGTATTTGCATATCGAAATGAAACAGGCATTTTATAGTAATAGAAAACACAAGATTTATAGTTCCTATATCTCATTTGCAATGTTTTTACAATGGCTTTTAATACGAGAATGATACATCCATCATTCTTTTGCAAATTTGTAACAAAGCCTTAAAGTAAAATATGGATGCAAGTTATTGCTGTCCCAAGCTTTCGGAATTGAATCTCCGGTGTGAGGGGACTAGATGGCAGCATCTTTCAGAACAGGAGCTTTTTCTCCCTCCGGGGCTTTTCTTAGGGCATGAGCGTATCTTTCCATCTCATCCCAGCTTCCGCCCGCTGGGTGAGGGCCTCCTGTGATAGCATTAATGATAAGCCTCCCTGATCCCTGCGCTGCAGTTCTTTCATTTGAGCCATATTGATGAGCGAGAAGTATTTGCCCTTGAGTCGATGTGGATGGGTCATTCTTGTTTCTCTTTACATATTGTTGAAGTTTATTCTGTTTCAATAGTTCTTCAATCAAATTCCTTAGATGGCGACATTCATTGGTGTCATGAGCAGGTTGATTGTGGAACTGACAGAATCTTCCATTATGCATTGCATTTTTCCCAATCTTCGACTCAGGTGGCTTAGGATAATCAATAGCATCCTTGGTTGCGAGAAAGATGTTCTCTAGAGTATCAGTTAAGGGAGTAAAGTCTGTAGGTTTAAAGCGGCGAGATTTCTTCAAGTCTCTCTGCTTTTTTCCACCATCGTTCTTCCTCTTCTGTCCTCCAGACTCTCTTTTATCAGAAGCAACATCGACATTCTGAATTTCGGCCACGATCGCTTTTGATGGCGCAGGAAAGCTTTCCAAACGCATAAATTCGTCGGCCTTTTTATAGAATTTTTCAAGTGAGTTTGGCTCCTTCATTTTTAGCCATTTGCCAAATTCACTCGATTTATCGATAGCCCGCATCAGATAAGTCAAAACCATCCGTGGCTCTGCGTTCTCGACTTCAGCTAGGGCTATATTGAAACGATTTAAGAATGATCTGATAGATTCCCCGAGGTTTTTTTCTAGACTGGAGAGTGACATTATATCCTTGGCCTTTGTAGCATATAGCCTGAACTGATCCTTGAACTTTCGTGTTAAGTCAGAGAATTGATCCACGGATCTAACTGGCAGCTTTGTGAACCAAAGTAAGGCCATTCCCTCTAAGTATACCAGAAAGTAACGGCACTTGATTTCATCTGTTGCCCTTGCCCCGGTCATATGCCAATCGTACTTGTACAGGAACTGATTAGGGTCACTTGTCCCTCGATAGGCCGGGATAGTATGAGGTATAAATTTCTTGGGAAACTCTGCTTTTAAGATCTTTTCGGTGAACGGAGTCTTGCTCGGAGAAAACCCCCAGTCCTTTTCATCCTCTTGCCTCTGCATGCTTTCTTTCATAATTGAGCGAACCATCCCTGATAGGTACTCCTCATCGTTCAGAGGCCTCGCCGGGCAGACGTCGGCTGCCCTTTCGGAAGTTTGCCTTGGCAAATGTTCGTGAAAAGTTGACTGTGGCCTTGAACCTTCAGCTTGGGAAGGTTCCCCTGTGGCGGTGCCAACGGCTCGTGGAGGAATACCTTTCTCTTGGGTGTCACGGGCATCTTCGGCAAAAGTTGTTTCATTGTCTTGTCGTTGGCGACTTGCCCAAGCAGGGCGTTTAACCTGTCCATCATCAAAGCATTCTGAGTTTCCATTTGTTGGAACAATCCAGATGCTACATCATCTAATTTAGCTCTTGTGACTCCAACGGTAGGAGTTGTCTGATTTGGTGCTGGGGAAGTGGAGGTTCCCTCATGAGCATCTCCGGATCTGGTGGATTTACTCTTTCTTCCAGGAGCCATTATCTCTGATAGACTTCTAGTTTTGAGAGAGATTCTTTCCACAAACTTTTGTGAAGCAATGATGAAAATAGCCTGAGTTGGGTTCTCAGTGAAAGCACCAAAAATGTTAACGTAAAAATTGGACGCTAACACCCCGATGCAAAGAGAGATTAAGTGAAAGCACCACCCGTTGGTACGGGAACAAAGTATAAGCAGAGAAATCACAGAAAAGTAGTAAAAGACAACAGTTTTATAGTGGTTCGGCTTAAGATCGAGCCTACGTCCACTTTAAATTCCTTTATTGATGATTTGATTACAATTCTTTACATGCACTTCGATTACAACACACTTTCGGATTCGGTCGATTTTTTGATATCACGGCCTTGCTAAAAAAGTGGAGTTAACAGCTACGTACTAAGTGTACGACTAAATAGTTCCCACATCAATTCGAGGAACTAAAATTTGGCAAAGTTTGATAGTCGGCTATTTAACTATCAAAACAAACAAACAAATATTCAGCACCATAATAATCACTATTCCCTTTTACTAATCTTTTGTTGATTAAATCACTTGCCAAATATTCACTTCAAATTATCTTTAAACAAATATATTCTCAAAATCATTTCAACTTCTATATTGGAAAACATTTCCAAATACTTATTTAATAATAAGTAATTCACAAATCAATTATTTTCAACACTTAGAAAATATTGTATATACTTAAATCACGATTAAGCATAGATTTTATTCTTTAAGGGAAACGTTCTCTTAAACACATTTATTTGGGTCAAAACGAATGTTGCGAAAAATATCGTTACGATAACCCAAAATCACTAGTATAGGAATTCGAAAATAAGATAGATACATAAACCCTAATACTATACAAAAACACTTCCTTTCGAAAATCATTTACTATAACAACAATGCTATAGTCCATCATTTTCTTACTTCTCGAAAGCGCCTATTTCAACAATGAATGTTGAAATCTATGGTTTCGATCCTTAATACATATTTTAAAACATCTTTTAATCATTTTATTCCATTTAATAATATTTACTTTTCAAAAATATCCATTTTATTTAATATATTATTCACTGTCCAAAATCGTGAATATAAATCATTTACCAAATTCATTGCTTCTATATATTCATTAAAGGATTATCCACTGTCCAAAATCATGGATATATCTCCTTTAATAAGCTTTCCTATTTACTTATCAAATTCAATTGATTTTAGATTTATAAAACAATGTTTATAAATTCCATTTTATATTTCATAAAAACTTCAACTTATAAAATCCTTTTATTAACCAATTCCATTTATAACTCAATTACATGCCAAAAGTCCAAATTATAAGTTAATAGCTTATAATTCATTTATTTACAAAATTCATTCTTTTAGTAACTTCACAACTTCATAAATCTTATTTACTTATAAGATTTACTTATACTTCATTTTAACAATTTTAAAACTCCTTTATAACTCAATTATTTCGATGTATAAAATATCAATTTTATAAATCTTATATATAAACCATTTAAAATAAATCAAAAGTCTCAATTTAAATAAACCAATTCTTTTAATAAATTTATAAATCGTTATTAGAGCTTATATAACTCCAAAATCATACTTAAGTATTATTTTCCAAAAATCATAACTTTTATAACGAAAAAATTATAACTTTCATTTATTTAAAATAAATCAATTCCTTTAACACTTCAAAAATTAATAAAATGTACAAATTCAAAATCACTTTAAAATCCTTTTAAATTTGGAAATCATCACTTAACACTTTTAATTTTCCAAACTAGGCCCAATGCTGCGATAGCACCAAATACATCAATCATGGCAACCGAAACATCATATATCATATGATAACAGAATATATCACAATATCTGTAAATAAATCAATACGGGTGAGGAATCCAGTTGGATCCCCCAACCTGTCACCTGCAACAAATATACATATTAGAATATGTGTACAATGTTTGCTTCAAGGCAGACGCGCATACAAAGGGTCATCCGCTCATACACGGGAACGTATAGTGTCATCTGCTCCACTAGGTAGGTATATATCAGAAAACCAATCAATATATCATATATCATCCAAATAATCATCAATCATTATATAATAAATTATTTCTCACTTATATAAAAATATCAATGAGTCAGAAAGAGTGAGTTTGACGCAGCGGATATTAACGAATGACAATGAAATGAAGATTTCGCGTCAAACTAACCGATGAAACGATTAGTTGAAACAAGATAAATCGATGGATTGAAAATACCGAACGCCCAAATTCGTTGATCTCGAGAGATACTAAATTCTAACTATCTCCAACACGTTGATCGCGCACGATACCGTGTTAAAAGATCTACGATTCTTCTACGTTGATCTCGCGCACGAGATTCCGTGAATCGGCTTCAAATCCGTTGATTCGAGCGCACTCGAATAACCGAAAATGGAGAAATGAGACAATGCTCAACTTCCAATTTCAAAGAGGCACAAAGCACTTAAACAAAGTTTTATTCAAAATCAACCAAACTTACAAATGACATAACCCCGCTATTTATAGAGTTTACAACACAGTTCGGCCGACCTAACTACTTGCCGACCTACGACCTAAACACCTCACAGCTTACGACCTAAGGCCCATGAGTTAACAATACAACGCAAAGAATATACAATAGAAGTTACAACACAACAACATACTCAACACGACATAAGTATAACGACCTACGACTTAAAAATATACAAGTTACAACAGTTTGCGACCTTACTTCAGCGACATAAGAAATAACAGAAGGGGAGCGACCTAAGTACTTCGGCATACTTGAGCGACTTATAAGCATTGAGCGGCATAAGATCTGGACGACCTAAGAAACCTCCGCGACCTAAACATGGTGCGACTTAAGGAATCCATCATCACATGCGACTTAACCGGAACGACGTACTATACACAAGCGGTCTAACATGCTAGATCGTAGGTCGCTGGCGACCTAAAGCAATGTAGCAGTATTGGTTTGGCTCGTTAGGTCGCGTATCCTGGTAGGTCGTAGCTCGTACTTTGTAATGACCTAATGAAAAGATGGCATCAGCGGTTTGGCTTGACTCACTAGGTCGCTCGCGACGTATATTAGGTCGCTGGTAACAATAAGCTTGTGAACCATAATGCGCTGCATCACTAGGTCGTTCGCGACTTATCTTAGGTCGTTGGCGATCATAAGAAAGCGACACCTGATGCGCTGCATCATCCTCCCCTGGTTGACAAGAATTCGACCCCGAATTCGCACTTTCCTCTTCCTCGACAAACTTATCTTCATGATACGGAATCAAATGTTTGATATTGAAAACGTCGGTAGTATGGACATGATCCGGCAACTTTAACTGATAAGCATTATCATTGATCTTCTTCAAGATTTCTACTGGACCAATCTTTCGCGCTTTCAACTTGTTGTAAGCTCCAACTGGAAAACGATCTTTCGTCAATACTGCGTAAACAAAATCACCTTCTTTGAAGTCCACACTTCTTCGCTTCTTATCTTCTAGTTGCTTATACTTCTCATTTGACTTCAGCAATCGTTCATGAACAATCCGGTGACACTCCTGCAATTGATTCACGAAATCACAAGCTCGTTTAACAACCCCTTTCTGAAATGGAACTATCGACAAATTCACCGGTCCCTTCAGAATTGCTGAATATACCACTTGAAATGGACTGAATCCAGTACTTCGATTAATAGCATGATTGTGTGCGAACTCATCTTGACATAACTTCACATCCCAGCTGTGACGACCGCCCATGACTCCCGCACCAAAACAAGAGAATAGTGCGCTGAAAGGTGTGCCAGGCAGCCATGGATGATAGTCAGGGTAAAATAAAATCGAAGAATCTCTATCGTAACTCACAGCGCATGGATAAAATACAATAGAGAAATATATAGTGAAGTCTCATAACAGGAAATCATCATATAAGCATCACAGAAGTTTTATACAATCATCTCAACAAATCCATACATCAAGACCTCACTACAAGCACTCATCAAATACAGCAGCGGATACCCAGTACATATAAGAAAATAATATGCATAGCCTCCTGCTCGTCTTCGTCATCTTCAACGTAGAAACTCCAAGCACAGCACCTGTCACCTGCTTACCTAGTCTGCCCATCCCAACATGGATGAACAGCCCAAGGTAATAAGAGGAGACATAAAACCTTGAGTCAGACAAAGTCTTAGTGAGCAGTAAATTAACAATCAAGCATACCAAAAGAGCATAAAGGATAAAAGGAATAGGAATCAAACCATCCCACTCCACCTCTTCTCACAGTGATAGCCCCCAGACACACTAAGGAGAAGCAAGCATAACAATATAGACAAATAAGGTAAAGCAATAACCACTCGAGTCAAGGGCAATGTTTTCCAAATACAAACCCCCAAGGCCTAAACCAAGATCAGATAAGCACCCAGAAAACACCGCTCTTGAAGCCGAATGATAATACAACCAAACATCCATGACTCTGGCTATCACTGCATCGTTGCCTTGATTTCACCGTTAGTTGAATGACCATCCGTCAAGGGCTAATGGTAACCCCGGTTCTAGCCATAACTCCGCACGTCGTCGCAGCCCGTGCCTAGGAATTTTCGCAACTACCCAGAGTACTAGCACGTCGTCGCAGCCCGTGCCTGGAACGTCGTCGCAGCCCGTTCCAACGTACCCTTGCTTTGAGCATGCTAGAACCTTCAACAACGATGAGATCTAAGCCTCCAAGTCATCCTCCTCGACGACCATCCATACTAGCTCAAGCGCCTCTCAAGCTAACCATTATCACCAACTCGGATCGCATCACCGAGTATCAACATAACTTTGCACGTCGTCGCAGCCCGTGCTTGGAACGTCATCATGACCCGTTCCATCTCAACATCACACTTTGCTTCATTGCATCATAGCAAAGTCTCATCTCAACATCATGGCTTGCCTTCTCGCATCATGGCAAAGTCCCATCTCGCTCTCATACTTCGCCTCTTCGCATCATGGCAAAGTCCCTCATCATCGAATCCGTCCATATGAGCTTCCACATTCACTTCATATGCCATCGGCAGCTTTCAACATTCAAGAGCCTTTCCACTTAGCTTTTGAATCACCTTCAACCATCTTGTCCAAATCAACCACAAGCTAACTTGGAGCAATCACATCTAACATACATTCAAACATTCAAGCATTCAAACAAGATCTATCAAACAATATTAACTATAATGGCAATTTCGTAATTAAGTGTGCAAAAGTCCAACATATGTGAAATCATGGTTTTTAGCATAGATCTATCAAATCTAAAACATGGGTTTTGTCTCTAATACTTTATAAATAACTTTCATAAGCAAACATCTTCAAATATGATGGATCTACATGCAGACTTAGGGAAAATGCGAGAAAACGCTAACTTTAACACATAAACATATCACCAATCCCATATACTCCTTTGGATCCGCGTGAGAGATAACTACCACTCACCAAATCACCCAAACACCTCAAAATCACAACACTTCAGATCTGGACAGTGAAGATCACGACTTGATCCGGCGAAATCTCACTTGAAACGATGAATTCTAGCTCAAACGGATGAAGATCTTCAACTTGAACACTTGGATCTTCGATCTCGATCTTCGATCTTGGATGGATGTTAGATCTAGATTGAAATGGAGAAAAGAAGATGAAGAAATGTTGTAGACGAGTCTTCAAAATGACAGCACTTCGTCGCTTCAAAAACCGGTGCCAAAAAGTGAGCCAAACCCCTCTATTTATAGGCTGAAACAACCATAGCTCGGCTGTCCCTTAGGTCGTCGCCGACCCAACACTTGAGTCGCCCCCGACTTATCACAATGCCGACTTACCATGAGTCGTTCACGACTCATTGCCATGCCGACCTAACCTTGCAACCTAAGCCTCTACAGTACTCACGCGACCTAATTCCTGCCGACCTATCAACAACAGGGACCTCACGAGTTAACACACGGCCGACTTGCGACTCAACGTACTACCGACCCAACTGCCACACGACTCAACAAAGCAAGAAGGTCACACGACTTATTCCTATATGCGACCTAACGACTTAGCCTTGCGGCCGTCCTAACCCCTAGCCGACTCAACATAAGTCGGTAACGACTCAACCGCGGTGCCGACCTAACTCAAAACAAGGGTTCTGACTTAACCTTATAGCCGACCTAACGACACACACGACCCAACACCCTACCGACTCATCTACACAACCGACTCACCAGGCAGCCGACCCACACTAAGTCGTACTAAGGTCCTATTTGCCACACGACTCACGACCTACAGCCTCACCGACTCAGAGACCTAACGACTCAAAAGCCTAAGTCCCTAACGACTTATCCACTAAGTCGGCCCACCGACCTAAGCCTTAGCCGACTCAACATCTACCGACCCAACTCCCTAAGTCGGTCACTTCCTTAGGTCGGTCTAAACTACTGGATCCCTAACACCATGAGTCGGTAACGACTCAAGCCTTAACTCGGCTATGACTCATCACCTGACCCACTAACTCGTCCAAACGACTTACCTAACTTAAGTCGGTTGCTTCCTTATCTCGGCCAACACTCCAACCCGTAACCCCTCCTTGAGTCGGTCCCCTATGAGTCGGTCACGACTCATCCCTTAGCTCGGCAATGCTCATGAGTCGGTCACAACTCATACTCCACCCGGGTTAACTTCTAAACGACTCAAGCTAGAGGCAACACAAACAACACTATCGACCTGCAAATTCTACGATCTATCGACACGTAAAATACGGGTCGTTACATTCTCTCCCCCTTAGGAATTTCGCCCCCGAAATTCCAAGCAAACAACAGAAATCAAAGATATTCCGCATGCCTACCATCCATAGCAATCAACAAACCATGCATCCAATTCTAGCCTAGCATGCAGAATTCTAAGACTTAGAACAAGCTACAAATTCATGAGATGTCACGACACTTTAGGGCCATACCTCGAAGAGTCCGGGATGAGCTGCCTTCATCCTCTCTTCCTCCTCCCACGTACAGTCGTTAACATCGTCACTCCATTGCACCTTGAGCAACGTAATCGTCTTCCTCCTAAGCTGTTTCGTATCGGTTTCAACAATACGAAGCGGCTTACGAGGTCTCGAAACAACTGGATCAACCTCCAAGTCTTCACAGCTATCAGCAGAAACCACCATACTTGGGTCGTGCACATACTTCCGTAGACAAGATACATGAAAAACATTGTGCACACCCGCCATCTTTTCCGGTAACTCCAATCTATAAGCGAGCTTTCCAATTCGCTCGATAATCGGGAATGGTCCAACGAATCTTGGAGTTAACTTTCCTTTGTTCCCGAATCTTATAACATTCTTAAATGGAGAAATCTTCACAAAAACCATATCACCTACGTTGAATTCCAAATCCTTTCGACGATTATCTGCATAACTTTTCTGACGATCCTGGGCTGCCTTCATTCTTTGCCGAATGATCTCTATACAATCCGAAGTCTGTCGAATCATCTCTGGCCCAAGTATCAGTTTTTCTCCAGCTTCCAACCAACATGTCGGAGAGTTACACGGTCTTCCATATAACGCTTCATATGGTGCCATACCAATACTCGACTGATAACTGTTATTATATGCAAATTCCACCAAATGAAGGTGATCCTCCCATGATCCCCCGAAGTCCAAAACACAAGCTCTAAGAAGATCTTCCAAAACCCGGTTGACTCTCTCAGTCTGACCATCTGTTTGAGGGTGATAAGCTGTACTCAAACACAACTCAGTTCCCAAAACCTCCTGGAAGCTCTTCCAAAATCCACTAGTGAACAACGGATCTCGATCGCTCACTATACTCTTCGGAACACCATGGAATCGAACAATCCACTTCACATACAATTCAGCCAACTTCGATGCAGTCCTAGTCGATCGAACAGGAATGAACCTTGCACTTTTAGTCAAACGATCTACGATGACCCAAATCCCTTCATTCCCTGTCCTGGTTCTAGGTAGACCATCAATAAAATCCATCGACACTTGCTCCCACTTCCACGTAGGAACTTCTAATGGCTGAAGTAATCCACTGGGCTTCTTCTGCTCAGCTTTCACCAACTGACAATTCATACACTTGGAAATAAAATTTCCAACATCTTTCTTCATACCTTCCCAGTAGTAAGCTCTCTTCATATCCCGATACATCTTATTTCCACCTGGATGAATTGTCAACTTCGAGTGATGACTTTCCCTCAGAACTTCATCTCTCAATCCATCAATATCGGGAACAACCAATCGTCCTTGCTTTCGAAGCCAACCCTCTCGATCGACCTCGAATCCCTTATCCTTCTCTGGTTCCAATTCAGATTCCAAATCACGGATAATCTTGACAAGCTTATCATCTTTCTTTTGGCTCTCGCCAATTCTTTCCACTAGAGTAGGCCTTATCGATAAGTTTGCCAACATCTCAGGTTCCAACTCGCATCTAGGCCTGAAATCAAATCCAGCCAAATACTCGAGACTCTTCCACTCCGAAAACATGGCTCCCAAACCTGCATGTCTTCGACTTAACGCATCAGCCACTGCGTTTCCTTTTCCCGGAGTATAGGCTATACCAAAATCATAAGATGCTAGAAACTCTAACCACCGTTGCTGTCGAAGATTCAAATCCTTTTGGGAAAACAGATACTTCAACGACTTATGATCTGTAAACAACTCGAATCTAACTCCCAATAGGTAGTGTCTCCACATCTTCAAAGCAAACACAATCGCCGCTAACTCCAAATCATGAGTTGGATAGTTCCTTTCATGCGGCTTCAGTTGTCGACTAGCATACGCAACAACTTTATCCTTCTGCATTAGCACCGCTCCCAGTCCAGTGCCACATGCATCGGTGTAAACCACCATCTCATCATTCCCACTCGGAATAGTCAATACAGGAGCACTCGTCAATCGCTCTTTCAGGATTACGAAAGCTTGCTCACACTTGTCATCCCATCTGAACACTTGGTTCTTCTTCGTCAATCCTGTCAACGGTGCAGCTATCTTGGAAAAGTCTTTAATAAACCGACGATAATACCCGGCTAATCCAAGAAAACTTCTCACATCAGATGCATTCTTAGGTCTAACCCAATCCTGGATTGCTGCCACCTTAGCGGGATCAACCGCTATTCCACTTCCAGAGATAACATGGCCTAAGAACCTCACTTCACTCTTCCAGAAGTGACACTTCGAAAACTTAGCCTTCAGCTGATGTTTCCGCAGTATATCCAAAACAATCCTCAAGTGCGTCTTGTGCTCTTCCTTGGTTCTGGAATAAACCAAAATATCATCCACGAACACAAGCACGAACTTATTCAACTGATCTCTGAATACTCTATTCATAAGATCCACAAAATATGCTGGCGCGTTAGTCAACCCAAACGGCATTACCAGCCACTCATAAAACCCGGATGGTGTCCTGAAAGCAGTCTTCGGCACACTATCCTTCGCCACTCTCAATTGGTGAAATCCCGTTGCCAAATCCATCTGAGAAAACACCTTAGCCTCGTGAAGCTGATCAAACAAGTCATCTATTCTCGGCAATGGATACTTGTTCTTCTTAGTCACCTTATTCAGTTCACGATAATCAACACACAACCTCAACGATCCATCCGCTTTGGTTGCGAACACAACGGGCGCACCCCATTCGGACACACTTCTCCGAATGAATCCTTTCCGTAAAAGGTCATCAACTTGCACCTTCAGCTCTTGCTGCTCCCTCGGTGCCATCCGCCTAAGAGGCATCACAACAGGTCTGGCTCCCTCAACTAGATCGATACGAAACTCGATCTCCCTATGCGGCGGCAACCCTTTGACTTCGTCAAAGACATCCTCAAATCCATTCACAATAGGCACCGATGACAGTCCTTCCCGTGGAACAACCAGCGAATACATGAAGCTCATGAAGACGCCTTCCTCATGCTTACATCGTATCACAACCTTTCGCCCTTCCACATTCCCGACTGTCACCTCCAGCCTCTCACAATCAATCCTAGCCGCATACTTTCTAAGCCAGTCCATACCCAAAATAATTCCGAACCCCGCAAAGTTCAGAACAAAGCAATCACAAACAAACGAGCAATCATGACTCGAAACAACTAGACCACGGCATATCATACACAAACATGACGAACCCCCAACCGGATTAGTCACAACCAATGGCCTATCAACAATATCCGGTTTCAAACCTAACCGGCCTACCAAATCATCACAAACAAAAGAATGCGACGCTCCAGTATCAAACAACACCCTAACTGGAACACCACAAATGGAAAGAGTACCTTGGACCACCACACTCTTCCCCTTCTCCTCAGCAGTAGGAGCTCTTGAAGACGACGGCACAGCTTCCAGAGCATAAGCTTGCACAACCTGCCTATCCTTTCTCGGCTCTGGACAGTCCTTCCTGAAATGCCCTGGCTTATCACAGTTATGGCACTTCGCCGGCGCCTTTGGATTCCTACAATCCTTAGAGAGATGGCCCTTCTTCTGGCAATTATAGCAAGTCACTTCGCCCTTAGGCTTCTTCTGACCATCCTTACCCTTCTGCTGCTGCTGCTGCTTCCTCTTCCTATTCCCACTCTGCTGTGGTTTAGATCCTTCCCTGGTTACAGCAACAACAGAACTTTCCTTAGGGAACAAACTCTCATGTCTCAAGGCTTTCTCCACAAGCTTCTCAAATGGATCGTCCAGATGATCCACTAACTGCCTTCCAAGATAAGCATCCAGACCAGTCACAAACTTCTCGTTCTTCTGGTAGGGAGAATCAATATACGATCTGGCATACTTGGATAGAGCCTCGAACTCAGAAATATACTCAAGAACAGGCCTCCCGCCTTGTTTGAGCTCCACAAATCTCTTGAACAAAACAGACCTCTGAGCAGTAGAGATGAACTTGCCTTCAAATCTAACTTGGAATTGCTCCCAAGTAATCTCCTCCTCTGGTGTATCTATAGTGATAGAATTCCACCAATCCGCAGCTCTCCCTTGAAGCTGTCTCGATGCAAGCTTTCTCTTGGTTGCATCCTCAATCCCTAGATCACCAAAAATCCTTCGGCAAGCATCCATCCATCTCTGCACTTCAATAGTCGACTCCGTCCCTAAGAAAGCTTTTCCCCCAAGAGAAGTATAATCCTTGCAAAGCTTGGCGAAATCCACCGGTCTCGGAGCTTGGACTTGAACCCCAACATCAACAGTAGGCCCTGGAACGGGCATCCTCCTCATGATTGAAGTCATCATGGCCTCAAACATAGGAGCATAATCAACAGCCTCCCTAGCAGCACGGCTATCCCTCGCAGCTTGTCTCTCACTTCTGCTCATCCTTAATATCTGTAAATAAGAATGATTAGAACACCTTAAGAAACAACTGCATAAGGAGTTCAAATCCTTCTAAGCTACTATATTATATATAGTAATCATCCATCAAAATACAATTACGTCTCTCTTACGTAATTACGTCAGCGAGCGTTGGCTAAAATCGATTAACCAAAGCTCCGATACCAAATGTGACGACCGCCCATGACTCCCGCACCAAAACAAGAGAATAGTGCGCTGAAAGGTGTGCCAGGCAGCCATGGATGATAGTCAGGGTAAAATAAAATCGAAGAATCTCTATCGTAACTCACAGCGCATGGATAAAATACAATAGAGAAATATATAGTGAAGTCTCATAACAGGAAATCATCATATAAGCATCACAGAAGTTTTATACAATCATCTCAACAAATCCATACATCAAGACCTCACTACAAGCACTCATCAAATACAGCAGCGGATACCCAGTACATATAAGAAAATAATATGCATAGCCTCCTGCTCGTCTTCGTCATCTTCAACGTAGAAACTCCAAGCACAGCACCTGTCACCTGCTTACCTAGTCTGCCCATCCCAACATGGATGAACAGCCCAAGGTAATAAGAGGAGACATAAAACCTTGAGTCAGACAAAGTCTTAGTGAGCAGTAAATTAACAATCAAGCATACCAAAAGAGCATAAAGGATAAAAGGAATAGGAATCAAACCATCCCACTCCACCTCTTCTCACAGTGATAGCCCCCAGACACACTAAGGAGAAGCAAGCATAACAATATAGACAAATAAGGTAAAGCAATAACCACTCGAGTCAAGGGCAATGTTTTCCAAATACAAACCCCCAAGGCCTAAACCAAGATCAGATAAGCACCCAGAAAACACCGCTCTTGAAGCCGAATGATAATACAACCAAACATCCATGACTCTGGCTATCACTGCATCGTTGCCTTGATTTCACCGTTAGTTGAATGACCATCCGTCAAGGGCTAATGGTAACCCCGGTTCTAGCCATAACTCCGCACGTCGTCGCAGCCCGTGCCTAGGAATTTTCGCAACTACCCAGAGTACTAGCACGTCGTCGCAGCCCGTGCCTGGAACGTCGTCGCAGCCCGTTCCAACGTACCCTTGCTTTGAGCATGCTAGAACCTTCAACAACGATGAGATCTAAGCCTCCAAGTCATCCTCCTCGACGACCATCCATACTAGCTCAAGCGCCTCTCAAGCTAACCATTATCACCAACTCGGATCGCATCACCGAGTATCAACATAACTTTGCACGTCGTCGCAGCCCGTGCTTGGAACGTCATCATGACCCGTTCCATCTCAACATCACACTTTGCTTCATTGCATCATAGCAAAGTCTCATCTCAACATCATGGCTTGCCTTCTCGCATCATGGCAAAGTCCCATCTCGCTCTCATACTTCGCCTCTTCGCATCATGGCAAAGTCCCTCATCATCGAATCCGTCCATATGAGCTTCCACATTCACTTCATATGCCATCGGCAGCTTTCAACATTCAAGAGCCTTTCCACTTAGCTTTTGAATCACCTTCAACCATCTTGTCCAAATCAACCACAAGCTAACTTGGAGCAATCACATCTAACATACATTCAAACATTCAAGCATTCAAACAAGATCTATCAAACAATATTAACTATAATGGCAATTTCGTAATTAAGTGTGCAAAAGTCCAACATATGTGAAATCATGGTTTTTAGCATAGATCTATCAAATCTAAAACATGGGTTTTGTCTCTAATACTTTATAAATAACTTTCATAAGCAAACATCTTCAAATATGATGGATCTACATGCAGACTTAGGGAAAATGCGAGAAAACGCTAACTTTAACACATAAACATATCACCAATCCCATATACTCCTTTGGATCCGCGTGAGAGATAACTACCACTCACCAAATCACCCAAACACCTCAAAATCACAACACTTCAGATCTGGACAGTGAAGATCACGACTTGATCCGGCGAAATCTCACTTGAAACGATGAATTCTAGCTCAAACGGATGAAGATCTTCAACTTGAACACTTGGATCTTCGATCTCGATCTTCGATCTTGGATGGATGTTAGATCTAGATTGAAATGGAGAAAAGAAGATGAAGAAATGTTGTAGACGAGTCTTCAAAATGACAGCACTTCGTCGCTTCAAAAACCGGTGCCAAAAAGTGAGCCAAACCCCTCTATTTATAGGCTGAAACAACCATAGCTCGGCTGTCCCTTAGGTCGTCGCCGACCCAACACTTGAGTCGCCCCCGACTTATCACAATGCCGACTTACCATGAGTCGTTCACGACTCATTGCCATGCCGACCTAACCTTGCAACCTAAGCCTCTACAGTACTCACGCGACCTAATTCCTGCCGACCTATCAACAACAGGGACCTCACGAGTTAACACACGGCCGACTTGCGACTCAACGTACTACCGACCCAACTGCCACACGACTCAACAAAGCAAGAAGGTCACACGACTTATTCCTATATGCGACCTAACGACTTAGCCTTGCGGCCGTCCTAACCCCTAGCCGACTCAACATAAGTCGGTAACGACTCAACCGCGGTGCCGACCTAACTCAAAACAAGGGTTCTGACTTAACCTTATAGCCGACCTAACGACACACACGACCCAACACCCTACCGACTCATCTACACAACCGACTCACCAGGCAGCCGACCCACACTAAGTCGTACTAAGGTCCTATTTGCCACACGACTCACGACCTACAGCCTCACCGACTCAGAGACCTAACGACTCAAAAGCCTAAGTCCCTAACGACTTATCCACTAAGTCGGCCCACCGACCTAAGCCTTAGCCGACTCAACATCTACCGACCCAACTCCCTAAGTCGGTCACTTCCTTAGGTCGGTCTAAACTACTGGATCCCTAACACCATGAGTCGGTAACGACTCAAGCCTTAACTCGGCTATGACTCATCACCTGACCCACTAACTCGTCCAAACGACTTACCTAACTTAAGTCGGTTGCTTCCTTATCTCGGCCAACACTCCAACCCGTAACCCCTCCTTGAGTCGGTCCCCTATGAGTCGGTCACGACTCATCCCTTAGCTCGGCAATGCTCATGAGTCGGTCACAACTCATACTCCACCCGGGTTAACTTCTAAACGACTCAAGCTAGAGGCAACACAAACAACACTATCGACCTGCAAATTCTACGATCTATCGACACGTAAAATACGGGTCGTTACACCAGCTCTTCAAATTATCTTTCACAAGACATCTCAACAAGTTTCCCAATGATCTGTTCACCACTTCCGTTTGCCCATCAGTTTGTGGATGATAGGCGCTACTAAAATTCAGCTTAGTCCCAACCATCTTCCATAGACTCAACCAAAAATGACATAGAAAACGAGTATCCCGGTCAGAAACTATGGTTTCAGGTAGCCCATGTAGTCGATAAATCTCTTTAAAGAACAATTGAGCAACACGAACTGCATCAGCTGTCTTCTTACAAGCTATGAAATGTGCCATCTTCGAAAACTGTCCACCACAACATATATAGAATCGTTTCCTCGTTGAGTTCTTGGCAAATCCAAAGCAAAGTCCATGCTAATATCAACCCATGGTCTAGTAGGCATGGGCAATGGCATATATAATCCTGCATTTGTAGCTGTCCCTTTGGAAACTTGACATATGTGACATCTCTGCACAAATCTTTCAATTTCTTTCCTCATGGAAGGCCAAAAATATGATTGAGAAATCAACTGCAAGGTACGATCTCGTCCCACATGACCTTCTTCATGCAATTCTTTCACAATCTTCATTCGCAAACTGCCCTCTGGTATGCATAATCGATTTCCTTTGAAAAGAAAACCATCCACCAACACATACTCATCCGTATTCCCTTTCTCGACTTCATCAATAATCTTAGCAAAGTAAGGATCTTCAACAAACAATTCTGGCAAAACATCAAACCCCGTCACTTCAACTCTCATTGTAGTCAACAAATGATTTCTTCTACTCAATGCATCTGCCACACGGTTTGTAACTCCCGACTTATGCTTTACCACAAATGTAAATTGTTGCAAGTATGCGATCCACGAAGCATGCCTGGCTGCAACCTTATCATGTCCCTGCAAATGCTTCAATGCTTCATGATCAGTATACAGAACAAATTGTTTATGAAACAAATAGTGTCTCCAATGCTTTATAGCTTGAACAATAGCATAGAATTCCATATCATAAGTATTGTATCTCATCTTTGCTCTAGAAAGCTTCTCACTGAAATAAGCAATTGGACATCCCCTCTGACTCAACACTCCTCCAATTCCAACTTTAGATGCATCTATATGTAACTCAAATAACAGCACCAATTCTAGTAATACTAGAATTGGTGCTGACGTCAAAAGTTCTTTGATTCGCTCAAAAGCAACCCCTGCTTCCTTTGACCATGAAAACTGCTTGCCCTTCATACAATCAGTAACAGGTGCCATCACGCTACTGAAATTTGGAATAAACCTTCGGTAGAATGAAGCTAAACCATGAAAACTTCTCACTTCAGTTATAGTCCTGGGTTGTGGCCAATTTCTGATTGCTTCAACTTTACTTTGATCCACCTGAATACCTTCCTTGGACAATACATACCCCAAAAACAAAACACTGTGCGTCATAAACACACATTTCTTCGTTGCTGCATAAAACTGTTCCTGACGAAGAATAGTTAACACCTTCCGCAAGTGTTGAATATGCTCTTCAATGCTCGCACTATAAATCAAGATATCATCAAAATAAACTACAACAAACTTCCCAATGTACGGTCTAAAATTTTGGTTCATCGCCCTCATAAACGTACTTGGTGCATTTGACAGACCAAACGGCATGACCAGCCATTCATACAATCCTTCCCAAGTCTTGAATGCGATCTTCCACTCATCACCTGGTCTTATGCGAATTTGATGATAACCACTTTTGAGATCAATCTTTGAAAAGATTACAGACCCACTGATTTGATCCAACAGATCATCAAGCCTTGGCATAGGATATCTGTATCTGACAGTTATTTTGTTGAGTGCCCTGTTGTCCGTACACATCCTCCAAGTCCCATCCTTCTTCGGCACTAACAAAGCTGGTACTGCACAAGGACTTAAGCTTTCTTGTACGCGCCCTTGTTCAAGCAACTCTTCCACCTGCCTTCTCAACTCTTCGTGTTCCTTTGGACTCATTCTGTAATGTGGTCTATGTGGTAACACTGCTTCCGGTACAAGATCAATCTGATGTTGTATGTCTCTCAATGGTGATAACTCTTTCGGTAATTCTTCAGGAAATACATCTTCAAACTCCTTCAACACTGGCTTGACTTCTTCAGGAATTTCAACTGCTTCACTACTTTCACGTCCAATCAACAGGAATACTTCAGGCTCATCCTCCACTTCCTTGACAAATTCCTTCAAAGATAACAGAGTCTTTAGTTCTTCAATCTCCTCCAACTTGCTTTCACTCTGTTGCCTCTTTTTAGGAACTAAAGTGATTTTGGTGCCCTCGAACATGAAACTATAGCAGTTAGTCCTTCCATCATGTTGCACAGCTCTATCGTATTGCCACGGTCTCCCCAACAACAAATGACATACATCCATATCTACCACATCACACCAAATCTCATCCTTATACTTCTTTCCAATGGAAAAAGTTACACAAGCTCTTCGATTAACCTTCACTTCCCCACCTTTCCTCAACCATGCTAATTTGTAAGGTTTGGGATGCTTCTCTGTCTTTAATGCTAACTTCCTTACAGCTTCTGTAGAGATGATGTTATCACAACTTCCCGCATCGATAACAAACTTGCAAACCCTTTCCAAAATAGTGCACGTTGACTGAAAAATGTTACTTCTCAACCAACTAGTCTCCTCTTCCTGTTTTGGTGTCAAGCAAGATCTCCTCATCATCAAATTACATCCTTCGTCTCCCGATAATAAGTCTCCTTTCTCCATTTTCGGTTATTTGAGTGTGCTCGAATCAACACATTTGAAGCCGATTCACGGAATCTCGTGCGCGATATCAATGTAGAAGAATCGTAGATATTTTAACATGGTATCGTGCGCGATCAACGTGTTGGAGATAGCTAGAATTTGGTATCTCTCGAGATCAACGAATTTGGGCGTTCGGTACGGATATTAACAAATGACAACGAAATGAAGATTTTGCGTCAAACTAACCGATGAAACGATTAGTTGAAACAAGATAAATCGATGGATTGAAAATACCGAACGCCTAAATTCGTTGATCTCGAGAGATATTGAATTCTAGCTATCTCCAACACGTTGATCACGCACGATACCGTGTTAAAAGATCTATGATTCTTTTACGTTGATCTCACGCACGAGATTCCATGAATCGGCTTCAAATCCGTTGGTTCGAGCGTACTTGAATAACCGAAAATGGAGAAAGGAGACAACACTCAACTTTCAATTTCAAAGAGGCACAAAGCACTCAAACAAAGTTTTATTCAAAATCAACCAAACTTACAAATGACACAACCCCGCTATTTATAGAGTTTACAACACAGTTCGGCCGACCTAACTGCTTGCCGACCTACGACCTAAACACCTCACGGCTAATGACCTAAGACCCATGAGTTAACAATACAATGTAAAGAATATACAACATAACAACATACTCAACACGACATAAGTACAACGACCTACGACTTAAAAATATGCAAGTTACAACAGTTTGCGACCTAACTTCGGCGACATAAGAAATAACAGAAGGGGAGCGACCTTAGTACTTCGGCATACTTGAGCGACTTATAAGCATTGAGCGACATAAGATATGGACGACCTAAGAAACCTCTGCGACCTAAACATGGTGCGACTTAAGGAATCCATCATCACACGCGACTTAACTGGAACGATGTAATATACACAAGCGGTCTAACACGCTAGGTCGTAGGTCACTGGCGACCTAAAGCAATGTGGCAGTATTGGTTTGGCTCGTTAGGTTGCATATCCTGGTAGGTCGTAGCTCGTACTTTGTAACGAACTAATGAAAAGATGGCATCAGCGGTTTGGATTGACTAGCTAGGTCGCTCGCGACGTATATTAGGTCACTGGTAACAATAAGCTTGTGAACCATGATGCGCTGCATCACTAGGTCATTCGTGACTTATCTTAGGTCACTGGCGATCATAACGCTGCATCAGAGTTGTACTCACATGGTTCCAATAGCAGTTGTAGTGTTTTGTTTCGAATAAAATTAAACGCGCGTTTAATTTTACCCAAAATTCACATTAGCTCCAATCAACTCTAAACTATCTCCATCTTGTAGTGCTCGTCAATACAAATCCAACGCAGTTTGTTTCGTATGAAACGGACCTCGTATCAAAAACTTGTAGCGTTACAAAGTTTATACGAGTTAAAAGATAATTAATTTATATTTTTCTATTTTATTTTTAAACCCTACTTGCAATCTAGACCATTCATTCCCCGCAGCAAATCACGGCTATATAACTTTGCTTCTTCTCCATCAGTAAAACATGCAAGCACGAGACCAAAGGCCGCCACCTACCACCAATTAACGCGACCTCTACACAATCTACCCCACGATCAAAGACCGCCATTTGACTCACCTATGAAAACCCCTCCATCGGCCACAGACCACTCAAGCTCGGTCAACTATAGCTCATGAAAATCAAGCTCGAATATCACGCATTCAAACCCCAATAGCCACCGATCTACCACGCGAAACTCCATCGCACCGTTGATTTTAAAGAGCATGACGAGCTCTTCAATTTGTTGGTTGGAAGATTTTGGTAAAAGTTGAGAGATCGGGAGAAAAACGAGGAGAAAGGAGGTGAATTCCTGGCCGTGCAAACTGTTAGTAGCGGCTAGACCTAGATGATTTAGTGTTTTTGCAAAAATGAAGAAATGATGGCCTTATATAGAAAATTCGCGTGCACTATTCATCCGAAATTTTTCTGAACTCGAAACGAAGCGTGCCGCCAGGCGTTTATAATGTTTTACCCCCATAACGAACGTAATGGAATATATATTGGGAGCCACTTCGATCGTATTTGGAAGATAAGTTTTCAAATCGACTATTTAAAATTAAAATTCACTTAAACCGATTTCTACGCGTTTTAGCTTGCCCCAGACAAACTGTAAATCCGATTGACACGAAATTTGAAATCTTTCAATAATTTAACATTACGGATCCAATGAAACTAGTTTCGTTGAAATGTGAGACTGTTTGAAAAATGACTATTTTCACTCGTCAATTAAATATTAAAATATTCAATTTCTACCAATTAACTTTTAATTCAATTTTAAAAGTTTCTTGACATCATTCTAATTCAAATATGATTTAATTCAATTTTATACAACATTTTTATTCATTTTAAATTCAATTTTCTATTATTTCTACAATTTCAAGTATTAACTTAATAGTTTAATTATCCAATTAAATCCAGATATTCGCAATATTATTTATTTAGCTTATTAAATTTACTTTTGAATATTTAAAATCAATTAAATATACGAATTTAAAATGACAGAAATTCTGGGTCGTTACATTCTCCCCTACTTAAAAGAATTTCGTCCCCGAAATTACCAAGTAAGAAAAAGTCACTAAATCCATTAGCTTTTCAAAACAATTTGTTCAAATTAAATTTACCAAAATCATTTAAATGTTTAACTTTCCTAAAATCCAATAATTAAACTTCTTATAAAAACTTTTCTAAGTTTCAAATTCATTTATAGTTATCTTTTCAAAACCAACTATATGGTTTAACCTTTATAACTCAAAAATCAAAATTTAGTTTTCACAAATTTTTCCAATTTTCCCAAAAAAATTCTAACGCCTTAAATTTTCAGAAAAATTCGCCATAACCTCCTTTGCGCAGTTCGATCCCAAAAAAATAGCAATATATATATATATATATATATATATATATATATATATATCACAAATATACATCTCATCATCAAGGATGAGGCATCCCGAGGGGGGAAAGTGTAAAAGTACGATATGTAATCCGAGATATATACCTTAAATATCATTAGCAAGCATATACAGCTAATATAGCACGAAAGCGAGCTCCAAATGCGAAGCAAGCGCAATCCGCACCTACTAAACACTCAACAATAATGAGAAACATGCATATATGAAAATAATATCAATATACAACATATACCACTACAACAACTATATATGCCAATATAGCAAATGCAACCACCACAACAAATCCAACCATCAACCAACTATCATCCAACTAACATCCATAACCAAATCAATATTCATTCACTTCTCATTAACATTCATTGAATTGATTTTTCAATTTAAATCACATTTGATTCATTAACATTGGATTTTATTACCATTCATTTATTCATATTCAATTAGTTAACATTCACTGTTCACTTTCAAATTCAAATCAAATCAATTCTATTTAAATTTACTTACTTCCAATTTGAATTCAATACTTAGCTTTCCATTTCATTAGTTCAGTTTCATATGGATTTTCTATACAATCAATTAACATCCATTTAACAAACAATGCATAACCAACATTACCAAATTTATTTACTTTGCTTACATTCAATTTGGTTTAACATTCAATTGACTTTCATTCAATTATTCAATTTACGATTTCATTAGTTTTTAATGAATTAACACTTATGTCTATAATTCCATATCAATTCATTTACATTCGATTGATAATTCATTCAATTCACATTGGATTCTAGTATTCATTATATTCACAACTTCTTAACTTAAGTTTTATACAATTCTTAACAACATCATTTCTAATGTTAATTCATTTTACAACTAAAGTTGAATTTCTTTATATAACTCAAGTTCACATTCATTTAATTCACTTTATTAATTAACTTTGATACCAAAATCAGTTTCATTTAACATTACTTAAGTTATCTTTCATTTACATTTAACTTAAGTTAAAATCATATCACCATTCAAATTCAGATTTTGTTTTACTTACATTTTCTCACTTCATAAGTTATACAACTTATTTATTCAACTTCCATAAACATTTACCTAAGTATACTTCCATTCACATTTTTATAATTTCAAATCCAATTCACTTTATTAACTTAGTTTTATTTAAACTTCCAAATCATATTATAAACACTTACCACTTAAGTTTAATTTCATTTCAATAACTTATCTAATCTGGTTCAAATTATTTAACCATCCTTAGTTAAATTTCAAATCATATAATTCACTTACTAACTCAAATTTTATTTCAACTTTACCAAAGCAAATATTTTATTATCTCATATATTATAAGTCCAAAACTTATTTTACTTATATTTACCAATTTCAACTCGGATTTTAAATCAAATTTGTTTATCATAACAAAACTTAAATTTCAACTTACTATTGGTAGCAAATCAATCACATAGAAACTCGAAAATGAGACTGATGATGTTGTGGTCATCACCCTTATTATTTTCTAGCAACAGTAGTGAATTCAGTGCTTTTTATTCTTTCAAAAATTCTTTTATTTATAAATCACATTTATAAATATATTCTTATAGTTTCACTTCTTATATATAAGATTATTTCACAATTGTAAATCATATTAATTATAATTCAATACTTATAATTCATTTGCTTATACAATTTATTCTCTTACAATTGTTGCATTTATTTAGATTATTCAAACAGCTTTTATTAACTTATATATATTTACATTTTCAAATAACCAAATAATCAGTTTATGTATACTTTATTAATTCTTGAAAAATTATTTCTTTACATATGAAATATAATCGAGGTAAAATAATTTCATTTACCCAATTTAAAATAATACTATGTCGACTTGCCTCGTTTAAGTGTTTGGAAATCCCTATCGATAATACGGTGTCCCACATCACGACCGGAATTCACAAACAGCTCAACGGATAAGCAAACACAATATAAAACATTTTATATTCACTAACAAATATGCGCTCATACATATAATACACTCAAAACTCAATCTAGCATGCTACCATCCCTATCTATACTGAGTACACATCAAAGCTTAGGAATATACAAAATCTAAGCTCTGATACCAAATGTGACGATCCGAAAATCCGTACCCTTTGAATCGACAATAATCCACATATGTCCGACCCAAAAAGCACCGACTGATGGAAAGTCGAGAGAAAGAAAAGAAGAGAGAAGAAGAGAAGAGAAGAAAGAGAGAAGATAGAACCAAATAGAACAATACAGAACCTCACATCGCAGCAGAAAATATGTAATATCATATCAATGATCTTTACAAAACAGAAACTATATATATACACACATCAATCAGAGTCCAACAATCAATCAATAGTTATCAGCTTGGACAGTTATAATAACGCGTCCTCACAATTGCCGATAGTATACAACAACAAACAAAGCAACAATGCAGCGGATAATCAAGCAAATACGGATGTACGAAAATGAAGATCTCCAGCTCTCCTACTGAAGCTCCAAAAGCACCAATCATAACCTATAAATATACACGGTCTGACCGAGCATTGAAAGGGAAGAACGTCCGGATCAGTCTAGTAAACCAGCGTGAGAAACACACTCAACTGAATTTATTAAATTACCAAACTTTTCCTTAGTTTTCAAAAAAGAGTATCTTGTAAGACAGTCCACACATAAACACGGACATGTTTTTACCTTACGATAACTAAAACATATCATATCGAATCCTCTTATATTATAGCAGTGTCTGCTATACACAAATAATATTAATCATAGCCGAAATTGTTGCATTGATTAAATTCCATCATATAGCCCAATTGGGTAATACAATCAAAATGGCAAGTGCGTAGTGGAGTTTGGATTTCCATACAAATAACCAGGTGAAGGGACTACCTTCCAAAGGGGTACACCTCTAGATGGATGACCCGAGGCACAGAACATCTGCCCTCTACCAACACAAGACCGGCCTACCTTTATAACTAGATGGTACCGAATATGTCATCCTCCGGTAGTTACCGACCTTTACCGAGGGCCCTTATAGCATACAAACCACAATAATCAAATACACGACGTCATAGCGTGCAAAGATATATCTAGAAGAGGATGATCATACCCTAATGGGAGCGACCCACTTAACCTTGCCGCATCTAACCCTATTTTGGTCATTTTCGATTGATGAGGCCTGATGAGGTAACGATTACCTTTCACAATCACATATCACATCACTTTGAATGCCACACGGCCAGTTCCGTTGACTACTAATTGCCTTCCATGAAAATACAACCCTTAGCTCATACGTCTCAAGAAGGGTGTTAAGCTAAGAGAAGTTGCCTTCTCCGCCACCACCGATGTACGTTTGTAAAAACCAATGTATGTAATCTATAGTGTAATGTCAGACAAACATCCATACAAGTTGTCCAGGAACAGGACAAACCGAAGGTACTTTCCAACCACAACCTGTCGGTAAATCCCTAGGATTAGTAGCGAATAGTCCTTGCATTGGATATTTCATAAATGAAGAGACCACTGCCACTGGATGTATATTGGGATTTTAACCCCAAACGATCAACAAGCAGTCCCCCACTATGAAACTCCAGAATATCAATATCATCACAAGCAACCTGCAAAATCGTCGCATATACGTTGGTCCAAAGTGGTCTTTAGATAAATCTGATCCCGGTCTCTTCGCACCAACAACGCAAAAGCGTTTCTCAACCTCACATAGAAACTAAGTCTCATAGACTTATCACGTCTCTAACTTTCAACTTGCTATCCTTCGAGCCAAGAAGGAAGCTCGATAGATTGGAGTATCACTCTGCACTATACGAACTAACATCCCCAACACAAACGATAATCAAGCCTACACCGAAGGCTATGTACTAAGTGTACCACTAAATAGTTCCCACATCAAGTCAAGAAACTAAAATTTGGCAAAGTTTGATAGTCGGTTATTTAACTATCAAAACAAACAAACAAATATTCAGCACCATAACAATCACTAGGCCCTTTTATTAATCTTTTGTTGATTAAATCACTTGCCAAATATTCACTTTAAATTATCTTTAAAAAGATATATTCTCAAAATAATTTCAACTTCTATATTGAAAAACATTTCCAAATACTTATTTAATAATAAGTAATTCACAAATCAATTATTTTCAACACTTAGAAAATATTGTATATACTTAAATCACGATTAAGTATAGATTTTATTCTTTAAGGGAAACGTTCTTTTAAACACATTTATTTGGGTCAAAACGAATGTTGCGTAAACATCGTTACGACAACCCAAAATCACTAGTTAGGGATTCGAAAATAAGATACATATATAAACCATAATACTATACAAAAACATTTCCTTTCGATAATCATTTACTATAATAACAGTGTTATAGTCCATCATTTCCTTACTTCTTGAAAACGTCTGCTTCAACAATGAATGTCGAAATCTATGGTTTCGATCCTTAATACATATTTTAAAACATCTTTTAATCATTTTATTCCATTTAATAATATTCACTTTTCAAAAATATCCATTTTTTAATATATTATTCACTGTCCAAAATCGTGAATATAAATCGTTTACCAAATTCATTGCTTCTATATATTCATTAAAGGATTATCCACTGTCCAATGTCGTGAATATATCTTCTTTAATAAGCTTTCCTATTTACTTATCAAATTCAATTGATTTTTGATTTATAAAACAATGTTTATAAATTCCATTTTATATTTTATAAAAACTTCAACTTACAAAATACTTTTATTAACCAATTCCATTTATAACTCAATTACATGCCAAAAATCCAAATTATAAGTTAATAGCTTATAATTCATTTATTTACAAAATTCATTCTTTTAGTAACTTCACAACTTCATAAATCTTATTTACTTATAAGATTTACTTATACTTCATTTTAACAATTTTAAAACTCCTTTATAACTCAATTATTTTGATGTATAAAATATCAATTTTATAAATCTTATATATAAACCATTTAAAATAAATCAAAAATCTCAATTTAAATAAACCAATTCTTTTAATAAATTTACAAATCGTTATTAGAGCATATATAACTCCAAAATCATACTTAAGTATTATTTTCCAAAAATCATAACTTTTATAACGATAAAAATTATAACTTTCATTTATTTAAAATAAATCAATTCCTTTAACACTTCAAAAATTAATAAAACGTACAAATTCAAAATCACTTTAAAATCCTTTTAAATTTGGAAATCATCACTTTAACACTTTTAGTTTTCCAAAATAGGCCCAATGCTGCAAAGGCACCAAATACATCAATCACGGCAATCAAAACATCATATATCATATGATAACAGAATATATCACAATATCTGTAAATAAATCAATACGGGTGAGGAATCCAGTTGGATCTCCCAACCTGTCACATGCAACAAATATACATATTAGAATATGTGTACAATGTTTGCTTCAAGGCAGACGCGCGTACAAAGGGTCATCCGCTCATACACGGGAACGTATAGGGTCATCTGCTCCACTAGGCAGGAATATATCCAAATACCAATTAATATATCATATATCATCCAAACAATCATTAATCATCATATAATAAATTATTTCTCACTTATATAAAAATATTAGTGAGTCAGAAAGAGTGAGTTATACTCACATGGTTCCAATAGCAGTTGTAGTGTTTTATTCCGAATAAAATTAAACGCGCGTTTAATTTTACCCAAAAATCACACTAGCTACAATCAACTCCAAACCAGCTCCACCTTGTAATGCTCGTCAATACAAATCCAACACAATTTGTTTCGTATGAAACAGACCTCGTATCAAAAAGTTATAGCGTTACAAAGTTTATACGAGTTAAAAGATAATTAATTTATATTTTTCTATTTTATTTTTAAACCCTACTTGCAATCTGGACCATTCATTCCCTACAGCAAATCATGGCCATATAACTTTGCTTCTTCTCCATCAGTAAAACATGCAAGCACGAGACCCAAAGGCCGCCACCTACCACCAATTAACGCGACCTCTACACACATCTACCCCACAATCGAAGACCGCCATTTGACTCGCCTACGAAAACCCCTCCATCAGCCACAGACCGCTCGAGCGCGGTCAACTATAGCTCGTGAAAATCAAGCTCGAGTATCATGCGTTTAAACCCCAATAGCCACCAATCCACCACGCGAGACTCCATCGCAGCCGTTGATTTTAAAGAGCGTGACAAGCTCTTCAATTTGTTAGTTGGAAGATTTTAGTAAAAGTTGAGAGATTGGGTGAAAAACGAGGAGAAAGGAGGTGAATTCCTAGCCGTGCAAACCATTAGTGGCGGCTAGACCTAGATGATTTTGGGTTTTTGCAAAAATGAAGAAATAATGGCCTTATACAGAAAATTCGTGCGCACTATTCATCCGAAATTTTCTGAACTCGAAACGAAGCGTGCCGCCTGGCGTTTATAATGTTTTACCTCCATTCTGAATGAAATGAAATATATATCGAGAGCCAATTCGATCGTATTTGGAAGATAAGTTTTCAGATCGACTATTTAAATTTAAAATTCACTTAAACCGATTTCTACGCGTTTTAGCTTGTCCCGGACAAACCGTAAATCCGATTGACATAAAATTTGAAAAATTACAATAATTTAACATTACGGATCCAATGAAACTAGTTTCGTCGAAATCGAAGATTGTTTAAAAAATGACTATTTTTACTCGTCAATTAAATATTAAAATATTCAATTTCTACAAATTAACTTTTAATTCAATTTTAAAAGTATCGTAACATCATTCTAATTCAAATATGATTTAATTAAATTTTATATAACATTTTTATTCATTTTAAATTCAATTTTCTATTATTTCTACAATTTCAAATATTAACATAACAGTTTAATTATCCAATTAAATCCAGATATTCGAAATATTATTTATTTAGCTTATTAAATTTACTTTTTAATATTTAAAATCAATTAATTATACCAATTTAAAATGACAGAAATTCTAGGTCATTACATGTAATGTCAAACATACAATCATACAAGTCCGTTCCAGGTTCGAACGGAACCGACGCTTCGCCCAATAAAGGAAGAATCCCTTGCAATCCGGGCATCCACAATCCCGATCGGACTCTCCATCACATATGGAGATCTCTATACCGGAGCAACTTAGTGCAGAGTCATTTGATAGGTTATCCTATCATTCTCGAAAACATCCGGTCTTCACCACCGTCTTCAAATGCTATCCATTTCGTTGTATCACTGTTCGGAATGGGTTATATGACACAAAGTCCTCTCCCAGCTAAACCGAATTGTGAACGCTTAATTTAAAAACACGTGGATATATCATTCACAAAGATTTACCATTAAGGTTCGATGTGAGTTTCGGATAACCAACTGGAATCCGACTCCCTATCGCATCGAAATTCAAATGTCGTTTTACGGCCTAAGGGATTCACACAGAGATACATCACAAATATCATAGCTTAGCACAAAGCAATTCTTATCACATAGCATCACAATCACATATCAGAGATATCAATCAATACAAAGTATTCAATAACAATCAATCATCTGCAATTAAGATGAATTAACAATGTGATCATAATTAATTAATCACATAATTAGTTTCATTAATTATTTTTATTAATAATTTATTAGCCTTAATTATTAATTAATTAGTCCTTAATTACTAATTAATAAGTCTTAATTAATAATTAATTAACCTTAATTATTATTTAATTAACTTTTAATTATTAATTAATTAATTATTCTTAATTAATGCTTAATTATAAATTAACTAATCTTAATTACTTTTATTAATTAATTAAATTAATTACTTAAATAAGTTTATCTTAATTATAAATTAATTAACCTTTTAATTATATTATTTACTTAAAATAAATTAAGAATTAATTTAAAATTAATGATAATTAAGATAAACTTAATTACTTTAAACATAGCATTCTTAAAATCTTTATTAACCCAAATTTAACTTGAAACAATTATTTAAAAAAACATGGATTTAGAATGTTTTTAAATTTTGAATTTATTTTAAAATTTTTGAAAACTGTTCTGCCACACCCAAGAACTACCCGAGTGCTCCCCGAGATAAGTGCCTGTATGCTTCGAGTCTTCCTCGAGTGCTTCCAAATTTTTTTCTTTTTTAAAAACTTGAAATTTTGTTTAAGTTTTATCACCCGGTGCACACATCAAATTACCCAAGTTAACATTCGAGCCAGAAACAAAGTTTCCCGAAGACTACTTCGAGTCTAAAGCCTTCCTTCCCAGACCATTCCCTATTGACACAAACCAACCTATGTACACGTGTACAGTCGACTGATCGACTTTCGATCCTCTCTGAGACTTCCGACACGACGACGATCACGTCCCCATCCCTCCCTAACACTCAGATCATTCGATTCGATAGGAATTTGAAATTGAACATCTCAACTCAAACTAGAACTCAACATGGTTCGTCGGAAAACACCACGCACTCCTTTGTCACGACACTAGGACCCTCGCGACTCCGACCATAGTTGCTCCAAAGACCCACGATGCTTTCCCCCTGGTCCGATCCTCTCCGGTCCAACAGAGATGACATAGTGCTTACGAAAAGATCAATGATCAAACCCAGGCATTCAACCCTAATTTTTCGTCGCCTGGTCACCACGACCATCTAGAATCCAAACAAGTATTTTTCTCAAGTAATACAACCCTCCAGCCATCTCAAAACCGACCACGACCCCCATAGCTTCGCCGTTCATCAAATATTGATGGAATTTCATTTTATGTTCAATCGTAATTTCCCAAAATTTACTAAACTAAAAATCCTGATTTTATCCTTAAAATTCATAGTTTTTGAAATCTAGTTAGGTGATGTAAATGAAATTCGAAATCGTGACAATTAAATTTGCTATGATTTTAAGTTTTCACTATATATTTCAAATTTTCAAAAGAAACTTTAATTGATTTTCCTTAAATTTATTTTTAATACTTAAAACATGTTTTAAACAAATAATTTTTGTTTGTATCTTAAAGCTTGATAGGAATCAGGGAAGGAGCAAACGAATTTTGAATAGTTTTTTTTTCTTGGAAACCAGGGAACAACAGAGGCAGATATGCATGATACTAAACATGCACAGTTATCTCTGCATGTAAACATCCACATATATTTGCATGCATATAAATACTTTACAATTTATCTCAAGCATCATCACAGACAACACCTAATACTCCAGATTTTAAGGGTTTGCTCACCTTGAATTTGAAAACAGAGAACCTTTCTGGGTTTTAAAACTTGAAGGCTGAAAGATGGGTTGATTGTTGAGTTTTTTTTTTGATCTTGAACTTGAAAATCTGATGTTGGTCTTGAAACTGAAATAATTGAATTGAAAAAGGTGTTTGAATTCCTAGATTTTATGCTTTGATGATTTTTCTGGTTTGAGAATTTGTACAGGCTTTTGAAATGAAGATAAAAAAGAATGAAAAGGAGGAAGATGTTATGTTTATATAATCTTGTTTTCTTATTTTAATTAATTTTCTCAAAAATAAAAACAACAAAATGACACTTGTTAATAAATTGATAAGATCATTACACTTGTAAATCTATTTGTTAAAATTAAACACTTGTTAAATTGGATGTCTTATTAACCGACACTTGTAATTTTACATGATTACATGTTTTTAAATAAAACATTTTCTTATTTTTATAAATACATTTCTTTTATCATATATATATATATATATATATAATTTATTTATAATTTTTTTTTAAAAAGAATAAGGTTTTAAAACTAATTTATACATTAATAAAAATCATACATATATAATTTCCCATTCAAATTATTTTACTAAGACATTCTTTTAATTTTAAATTCAAATTCAAATTCAAGTTCAAATTTAAATTCAGATCTACCCATATATATATTTACACACATATTTTTTTTTAAATTTAACTAATTTTGAAATATTCATTAGTTTGAATTTTTAAACTCTAATGCAAATACAATCTTATTCATATATATACAAATTAGCACTTGATAAATTTATTTTGAATTTTTCAAATTAATCTCAATTTAATTCCAAAATTTATATTAATCATTAATTTTAAATTTTATAAAATTGGGGACGTTACAAACAAGCCTTATATCTTTCCACATTACCTACAGAATCCCTCTTGGTTTTGAATAATCATTCATAACCATTGGGCTTGTTACCTTAAGGTAAGGAGAAATATCTAAAACTTTATCGTCTTGTATATGATTATACTAAATAATATATCTTAGATCCACTTTTAAACTTGATGTCTTGCATGGATTGATATAAGTTGACTAAATTATCTCCGTCAATCCATTAGCTTCCTTTATGGAGAAATGCTCATTAGATAGTTACCCGGAGTAATATTTCTTCCTTTTCAAGTGGATCTCCATAGTGACATTGCACCTTGAGTTTGTTGTGTTTTTTTTAAAACACTAACCTCATGATGAGATTTACTTTTAACATTGTCTTGTTATGCTTCCTGGTTTACTTCTTGTTCAAAGAAAGAAAGTAAATCATATACGTTATCCGAAGAAGTAACTGTAATTGAATCCAAAAAAATGATTCTCTTCAAAGAAAGTAACAGTTGTTTAATCACTAATAATGATTCCCTTCAAAGACAATAACTATAGTTGAAACAAAAATAATGATTTCCATAAAAACAATCAACCGTACTTTATTTCTACCCACAAACTCAACTTCCTCAAAATTGTTGCATTCCTACCTTAATTTTTTTTCCTTAGTGTATGTTCATAAAAAAAAACTTATAGCTTTTAAGTCGCTTAGAATATTAGTAAAATATTTGCTCTCTTTGTTGCCTTAATCTAGAATTATTAAGTAAGATGGAATAAATAACCATATTAATCACTAAATCAAAATTTGAGACTTGTTATAAAAATATTTAGAATAAGTAGATATATAAAAACTATATTTTAAATATTTGGAGCATGAATTCCAACAACATTTTTTTAAAATCAATCTTATTTTTTCTAAATGAACAATAATAACCTAATTTATTCATATTAGAAATAGAAAACCGAAATCTGTCTAAAAGACAGCATAACAAAAATATCAAATAAATCCAAACAATATAACTAAGAAATCTCAATAATAACTTAATAATATCTACTATACTCTACTTTATATGTCTATATATTTCATAAAAGAAACAAGTATTATGTACAAATTCCTAAAAGCAAATTTAATTCATCAAAACTCATCGTGCAAAAATACACACTTCGCAGGTCCCTACTTTTCATTTCGACTATTTTCTTTCTCAAAACACCATCCGCTTCTTACATGATCTTCTTCAATGGCGAGCTCATCTTTTTTGATTTCATATTCTTCTTCAATGGCGAGCTCATCTTTTTTGATTTCATATTCTTCTTTAATGGCGAGATCATTTTTCTCAATTTCAACGGAAAACTGCAATTATTTGAAGAGAATTAATCTTTTTCACAAAGTATGAATATTTATTGATTTTTTAGGGATTGTTGGTGTTGTATTGATATTTAAATTCATTAATGATAACAAGAAATAGTTGCAGTTTAATATTTGAATATTTTATACAGATATTCATACTTACGCATAAATACTGCAAATATTAAAATATTTGCAGTTTTTTCTACAATTATTCTCAATGTTTGCAGACAAATCTACAAATACCGAGAATACTTGCATTAAATATTGCAAATATTGTCAGTGTTAGCGGTAAAACATTTAATTATACAAATAAAAATGTAAGAGTTGTCTCAGCAAATATTTGCTCATTTTTATGTAAAGATTCTCAATAATTGCATAAAATTATGTAAATATTGAGAAGTTTTGCTTAAAATCCTGCAAATATGATCAATATTTGCAGTAAAAAATGTAATAACATATGTTGGAGCAACAAGAGTTTTTTTTTTGAAATGGTACTTTATATGCAACAAATCATTGGGACAACATATTCCATGTCAATAAACATTTGAAAGCAAGTTTCGAACTTGTAATCAATTAACCACTTGGATAATAGTGCTTGTCGCAACAAGAGTTTTTTGAATTAAATGACCGTGGACATGCATTGACAAATATAAATGATTTTAAATGAATAATTGTTAATAAGGAGCAATTATTCAGAATAATTGCAAACATACATTGAAATAAATTTATTTGAATAGTTGTTGACAAGTAAACAATTATTAGCATAATTGTAGACATACATGCAACTATTTAGAATAGTTGCATATATCTCCGCAATTATTATGAATAACTACAAAGAAAGATGTATATAATATTCTTTATTAATATAAAATGATTTTTATATTATTTACAGTTATAATGTCAATTTTTGAATTGAAATAATATTAGTTGACTAATTGCAGATAGGTGAGGATTTATTCAAACTAATTGCAGACGTACATGCCATTATTTATTATAGCTGCATACATCTCTACAACTATATTGAATAATTACAAAGATGAATATAAATGATTTTAAGTGAATAATTACTAATAGGTGAGCAATTATTCTAAGTAATTGCAGACATACATTAAAATGAATTTATTTGAATAATTGCTGACAAATAAGTAATTATTCAGCATAATGCTATATTTTGTTATTTACAGCGACAAATGTTTGTTTGGATTAAAATGATATTGTATGAATAATTGTTGATAAGAATGCAGTTATTCAAAATACTTACAGAAATACATGCAATAAATCATAATATTTACATTATTCTAAGCAATTATTCACAATAATTGCAGCAAAATCTGCAAGTATTATAAATAATTGTAGATTTTTCTGCTGATATTATCAATATCGGCAGAAAATTAGAAAAAATAATTATTTGCTGAAAGACTCTTACATAACATTTCACATGATCATTGAGAATTAAAACATCAATACAACAACATTGAAGAATACTATGCAGTAATTGAGAAAATATGAAGATTTGCAGTTTTAGCTTGTTTGATGTTCGGTTTCGAAATCCAAATGTTGAAATTGAAGCTGACGATGCTTCTGTAAATCGATTTGTAATAATGAAATTGTCGATTTGTTGATAATAAAATTGTTGATGATTTAACGTAAAATTAATGAAAATTGGAAAGAAAATAAAAATACATTTGATGTTCATTTATCAAATAAAAATCAAATTTACAAATAATAATAAATATTATTTTATTTAATTAATCTATACCAATTATAAATTATATCATTTCGATTATGTGACTCGTAAGGTACAAATTTAGTCAGCGACTAATATCGAACTATTCATATATTAACTTCACACTTCACTTAGCAGGTAGTGTATTTTGGCCCAATATATCACTTACTTAGTTTCGATAAAATCCAATTTTACTTTGTTAAGCGTCCCTTGGTTGTGAATTTTATTTACGTTAATTCTCTTCGTCAAAACTAAATCGCTTTGGACTTATGGAATTTGGTAATGGTCAAAATTTCAAGTACCATCCATATTCAACTCTGTAATCCGAACACAAAGTACTCATTCAATAATAACAATTATTATTAACCGAAATGCTCCTTCGAAGACTTTGTCATTGAGTTGACTTGAATTGACCATGAATTAACTCCATAACCGAGGAGACGAATTCTCAGTTGAATAGTGGTTCACTTCTAATACTCTCACTCAACTCAACTATAGTCGCTCGATGGATACCGTGCCATGATTTGATATAATTAAAGCGATGCTTTCATACTGAAGATCGACATTATTCTCAAGTTGAGAGAATTATATAAATTAGTCACATCAATGTTTTCTGTTCGACCTTAGTTATATTAATCAATAAAAGACTACGAGTGAATCATTCCACGGTTATCTAATAACTATCGGTACGTAACCCATAAGTACCTACAATAGTTATGAGTAATATACATTGCCCAATATTTGGAGAGCGTTACGTACTCTAGTCTCAACAGATACATCGATATGCAGTATCGATGCGTCTTGAATAGAAATATCTAAAATGGTATATTTATTTTTATTGTGATAAATTGCTCATGATTATAACACTTTGTAATTATTATCACAAAACATATCATTTATTGATTTTCTATTAGATACTTTAGTTAAAATAATTACTTAATATAAAATACTATATTCAATACATAATAGAAAGAAAGCACTTTTAATTTCGAATAAGATTGGTTATCAAGTTAGATAAATATAACGAATTACACAATTGCTCTTAAGGTATACTCTAACTCTATTATCTTCCACATATTCAATTATTTTTTAATATCTATTGCAAGACCTCGTAAAATTTGTATACTCTCGTCTGATCTCCAAAGCCTTGGGCTTAACTCTACTTCATTGAGTTTCAACAATCATCAAGACTAACATACATTCCTGATACCCGAAAGTATCATTATGCCATGGTCGACTTCTACCTACACTTTTACTAAAACAAGCAAGTCTTTTATTGACAAATATAACGAATTACATAATTGCTCTTACGGCCAACTCTATTATCTTCCACTTATTCAATTATTTTTTAGTATCTATTGCAATCCCTCGTAAAATTTGTATACTCTCTTCTGATGTTCAAAGTCTTAAGCTTAACTCTACTTCATTGAGTTTCAATAATCATCGAGACTAATATACATTCCTAATACCCGAAAATATCATTATGCCCATGGCTGACTTCTATCTACATTTTTACTAAAACAAGCAAGTCTTTTATTAACTATGGTACGTTTGACTTTTTTATACAGAAATTCTGTTGGTTGTGAGGAGAATTATTGCCAAGTTCAAAGGCTTGCGTAAGCCAAATTCATTGGTTCTTTTTCTCTTTACTCATTTGACATTATATAAATATAAATATAAATATATAATTACTTTTGTAGAGTTAAGAGAGTGGATAATGTATATAAATAAGAGTTGAGATTGACTTTGTACAGGGATATTTTGTGGAAAATTTGGCCAAAGGTAAAAAGTAATACTGATCAGCATTTATAACACCAGATAACTTTAGCCGGGCATGAATGCAACTAGCATTCATTCATTAGCAAAGCAGTTTTGTTTCTTCTGGACCAGTGGACTATACTATTAAAGGCAGCGGGTTGGGTTTCAAAACAGGCTTCCGACTGCATTTCTAATTATTTAACATCGGCTCACATAGCAACTTCTATTTATTCATATAGTTGAAATATATTTCTTAGGGTTAGGGTTTTTGCATATTCCGCTATGTCCGTACATTCGTACCATCACCAGCACTGGCCCCCACCTCCTGGTGTTCCTCCTCCCATACCCGTCGATGCTCCTCCTCACCCTAACTATGACGAGGTATCGTGTTGCTTTATCCTCATACTTTTTTCTTCAATTTCCTTAAAATCAACAGCAGTTAGGAATCTTTTCCTAAATTTTTATGCTATATATGATTTTATAAAGGTATGGAATTTTTATGTCTTGTGAAGGTTCGGACGATTTTTATAACTGGGCTGCCTGAAGATGCAAAAGAAAGAGAGATACAAAATTTACTGAGATGGTTACCTGGTTATGAGGCATCACAATTGAATTTTAAAGGAGATCTGCCAATGGGGTTTGCCCTCTTTTCTACTGTGCATCAGGCAATGGCTGCAAAAAATTCAATTCAGGTAATTGTTTAATCTGACATATGGATGTTAGTGAAATGCTATGCCCACACTCCTTTTTAAGAGTGTGAGCGAGTACATCTCTCTCTATAAGTTATAGTTGGAATTTTCGTTTCGTTTTTGGGTTTATAGAGTATGAGTCTATTATCATGAATGTTAATTGACAGTAATTTTTGATTTAGGTTTTGGTAGTAAAAAACTTTGATTCTTGAATGTTTGGTTTTAGGGTATGCTTTTTGATTCCGAGAAGAAGTCTGTATTGAACGTAGAGATGGCGAAGAAGAATCTGTTTGTAAAGAGAGGTCAGTAGGCTATTTTCTTTTTAGATTCTTAACAGTAAGTTCACTTTATATTTCCGTTTTTATGGTTGTATTTTGATTTTAGTATGTGACCCATTTTTAGCAACCTGTGATAATTCATAAGAATTCATATGCTTTCTAGTTTTTTTTTTCCTTTGAATGTTAATCTATACACTGAGGTGAAGATGTGCATATTTTCAACATGAAGTACACAATGCCCATGCTTAACAGTTGGAAAAGATGGAAACACCTAATTGTTATTTTATTTGATATGCCATTAAAGATATAACTCTTTATGATCGTTATAAATTGATATGCAGCATATAGCATGAATAAAATAGTCACTGACAATCTGTTAAAGTGCTTACATAACCTTTTCTCTGTAAGTTTGTTCAAAAACTTCAAGTTGAATGTGTAATAATCTTTAACTAGTGGCCAATCAAAATATGACTATTGTGAGATTCTAGCTCTTGTCAGGTTTGTTAGTCTTTAACCAACAAACTAAATATTTCAATGTTTAGGAATTTAGCTCTATGTTGTGAGTCCGTGACAATGTATTATTCATATCATATCCTATTTGTTTTTTCAGTACTTGCTATGTCCGGTAAAAAATATTGTCTTTGTTTATCGAGCACAATATTTAAATACAAAACTTTCAATAAGTAATCACAAATTTTAAAGTCTGTTATATATTTTTCATACAAAAATCATAGAGTGAACAAAACAACCCAATATGTCCGTAACGGGACATAGATAATATGATTTACCTGTTGAAAATGAATCTTGTTGCAATTTGACTACTATAATATATTTCCATCCGAGTTTATCCAGATCAATTAATTAAGATTAGTTCAATCATTTTTTATAGTGTAGACATAATAATTCATTTTTTCATTTGATGAGCTAATATTCCTATTTTGCTATTTCAACTATAAGTTATCAAAATTTCTAGTCCTTGTGAAGGAAACGTTACATGTTTTTACCATGTAAACATGGTCTGTGGTTGCTTACAAGGAGGGAAATATTGTGATTTTGTAAATTATTTAGAAACAGGTACGCTGTATATATCATTTAAGATTTTACCTTCACATGGCATATGAAAAGTGGCTAACTCTATACGCTACTTATTACATGTTTGTCCCTATCTTGGTAACAAATATGCTTGTTTAATGTAGGCGTGGTACCTATCTTGATAACTGACAAAATATGCTTGTTTAATGTAGGTGTGGTACCTGAGTCGAGTACGCTAGATCCAAATAAGCGGTTACGAACAGGCGGTGACTATAATTACCCTGGCTATTCCAGCCCTGCTACTTACCCAGTATCAGGACCAGCACCCCCACCACCTGTTTGGGGACCAACTGGGTAATTACCTAATACCTTTGTATTAAAACAGCTAGGTCATGGTTATTGAGGTAGCACATCTGACCCTTAATTTGATAGAACTTCCATGTGAGATTTTGACTGTGCCTGGCCCTATACCATAATGTTCACAACCTGTATACTAAAATTTCCACTGTTCATAAGTGCAATGCTCAACATTTATTAGAGGTCTCATTCATGTTACTCATGTGATATTAGTCGGAGAAAACTTGCCATGTATTGATGCTTACGTGGATCTTGCTGCAGGTATATGGCACCACCGCCTATGTATGATCCATATGGAGCATACCCAGTTCATCAAGTTCCTATGCCTCCACCGCCTACTTTGCCAGCACCTGGTGGATATGCCCCAGTTCCGGTAAGGCTTATTTGTAATCTGTCAAACTTGTCTTTAGGTTTTTCTTGTGCATCTTAGAAGTAAAAGTGCAATCATAGAAGACTTTTTACTAATATTTATTTGTTTGACATTTTTAAACTAATGTTCAAGACTGTCTTGGAGGCAAAATCTATGCTAGGCAGAAATAATTTGTTGTATATTAAAGATTTGGAAGAATAAATATGCATACCGCTAGGTAAAGAGTGCTATGCTTGAATAAAGTATCGCTCATGTTATACATATATTAAAAAAAATGCATACCAGTAAGTAAGAAAATATTGATCGTTGTAATTGATTATAGCCCCAAAAAAACCCCAATTTCGTTAATGCATCATGCATGTTGATATATTGAACTTTGTTTGGCGATGTAATTAGAATTGATAAGGGGAAGCAATATCCGTATTTTAGTCATGTAACCATATGCGAACTTGTGGTGCGTCTATTCATGTTAAGCTACCTTTTCCTTAGATGTGGTTTGGTATTCGTCTAATTTTGTTCACCCTTTGCACTTTCTTATGAAATTACTGATGTTGAGTTTTCATACTATTAATTTGGTTATAGGATCACTAAGTTCTGGCTTAAGTGAGTTCCTCATTATTCCTTTGAACATGCAGTATTAATTAAATCTCCATTAAATTTTGTTAACATCATTATCATTTTGTTCACATTATTGCATGATAATTAATAATATCATGGCCATTAGAAAATATACGTTCAAGGATTTTTTGTTGTATTATATATGTATCCACACATTACAAGAAGGGGAAAGAAAAATATCTTCTGACTAAAATTATTATTTTATACTTCCTTCAAAACTTGTTCAACATTTTAGAAAACTTTATTCCCGCACTAAAACATCCATGTCTGTACTTAAAATCTGAGCTCACTGTTGATGTTTGGGTAGATTCACGTGTTTTATTAATAATCATTGAAAAACATTAATTTGTTATCAAGTAGTTGGAGTTTAAAAGGGAAGAGATCATATTTGTCATTTACTTCACGGGAACATGCTAAATTCTCAACGTGTAAACATATTCTTTCCTATAATACCAACACGTCTATTTTGGATTTAATTTCCATTAGTTTGTTACAGGAAAATACTTTTGGACATGATGTTTAGGGTCATTTCAAAATTGATATTTTTATCTTAATTGTTTGCTCTATAATTTATTAGCTTTATTTAATCATATCAAATTTCTAACTACGGTAATAAATTAATAACTTCAGTAGTTAGGTAATTACGTTAGTATTTTCATATTCAAATTTTAGGCAGTAGGCAGCATACTTATTATAGGTTAATTTTTACTTAGAATGGTAATTGCATTTATTTTTGAGATGCGGCATGTGGACTAACTTTCTTTAAATGTTAATACAGTAATCAGTATTATACTGCCTACATAATTGTGTTCTTTTTTTCCAAATGGTATTTTACAATATGTAATTTAAAGGGATTTCTTAACATAAACAACGTATTGGTTATGATTTTTTAAGAAATCCCTTTAAAATCGTATTGTAAAATGAACATTTTAAAAGATTAAACATGCATATAATAGGCATTTTAAAAGTGAAATACAATCACATAAGCAGTTTTATAGGGAAGATACAAAAACGTGGCTAGATTATTTGCTGTCATGCAGAATCCTTCTCTTGCTTACTGAACTATTATAACGAACCTGACCTTTTGTTTGTCCTTGTTCTCTCTTACGAAGTAACTAATAATTGTTTATTTTCTGTAGAATGCTAAAGACAATCCTCCATGCAATACTCTTTTCATTGGCAATCTTGGGGAGAATATCAATGAAGAAGAATTGAGGGGACTTTTTAGCATGTATAATTCTAACTTTACGAAAAATACCCATTCTGCAATTAAGGATGCTGTAAATTTTTGTAGCTACCGTAGAATAATTATCGTTCATTTCATTAATTTCTATTATGGCTCATGTTTGCAGCCAGCCTGGTTTCAAACAAATGAAGGTTCTACGTCAAGCAAAAAACACAGTTTGTTTTATTGAATTTTCTGTAAGTAATATGAAGCTACAGAACTCTTTGGCCATAGTGTGTTACGTTCTTAATACGAACTACTGTTGCAGGATGTGAAAAATGCTATGGCCGTACACATGAATTTGCAGGGTGCTGTTCTACCTAGCTCCGGGCGTGGTGGCATGAGAATACAATATCCTATTTTATGTTTAATTTTTTGTTAATACAAATAGCTCTTAGATTAACATCCATCCATTGTAGATCAAGTTTTCTTGTGTGCATAAAAATACCCAACATTTAATAACCTGGGCTTCAAATTTTCAAACAGCAATGATTATGAATCTATGTCAATGATATGCTAAATTTAATCACACAACTCCTTGTTTAGAGTAAAATTTAATAGCCGTGGCCTTTACTTTTGAACAATCCATATTCAGACTTACTGGTATGGAAGATTTACCTCCTGTATGCTAGAACATGAACTATTATATCAGTTTAAATCACTAGAATAAGGGGAAATATTAGAATGAAATACACGATTTGCAAATAAATACAGTAACTTTGCAAATAAGCAATGTTCATATGTTTTGTAGATAAGTTTAATAACTTTGGAGATAAATTTAGTGTGGTGCTAAGGGCACCTTGTTTTCTGCTGGGAGCTACCATGTCGGTCATGAACGGCCAAACAGTTAAAAAAAATCAACTGCGGTCGGCGGACGTCGACCAAACATTGGGTTTTGTCGGCGGTTAACCGCCGATGGCGGCTGGGTGTGGTAGCCCCTAGCGCTCGCCCTGTGCACTTCGCACCACACTAAATTTATTTCGTTTAAATTTTTCTAATGTTTTTGCCAGTGAAATAGATTTAACTAAAATAAATTTTATTCCTATTATTCATTGTAAGTTCAACAAAATATTACGTCTTTTACTTAAAATAGATTGAATAGTTGTTTTGAACATCAGATAATATTTTTGATGGTTTTCTTGAAGTGAAGAATTAGTCATATATAGAAAATGTGATGAAAAATGTGGTAGTGATTTAATTTTAAAATTGGATCTAATGATTAGTACTTTGCCGTATGAAAAACCAAAGATATTTGTTTGCGATATTTAAATTTATGGCATGGAATTAACGCCACCTTTAATTTTATAATTTACCTGCCACGATAGATCTTCCAAATACAAGATGGTTTACAAAATGATTTTGAAGATTGGAGTTTTGCTGGTAGAGTTGAACTTGATCTCAAAGTTTGTAAGATATATAAAAACTATTGGTTGTGTCTCATTTTTTCCGTATAGCAGCTGTACTAATTAAAAATGTTTGATTGAAATTGATTAATATAAGTATTTCTATTTTTGGGAGAGAAAGAAGATTACAATCGTTTGAAACCGTATGGCATGTAATAATTTTAGTAGTATTAGAAAATATATGTTTGCAAATATAAACTATATTAGTAATATAATATTTACGTATATTATTGGTCTTAGCAATGTATGATTCTCTGTGGCTTTACTTGCATAATTTTGTTAGCCCGTCCGCATTTTCCTTTCCTACATTTGCGCATCTGAGCTTACACTTCTGCATGCATGCGCGCGCGCACACTCTCTCATATAGATATACATATTTGTCATATATAAATGAACAATGTAAAGTAGACAGTCATTAAATATTGACATTTTCAGCTAAAAACGTCCTTTTCAGATGCAGGATATTTGGTGGTTTAAAGTGCAGTTATATTTAACCATATGATTATCATTACGCATATAACATAACTATACGTAATACATAAAAACGTTAATGAGCAGCCTCCTTTTATTTTAAGTAGTCCTGTGTATGTTCATCGATCATTAGGTAGTGAAATGTATCTCTATCAACCAATTGTAAAGCATTAGCAGTCCCCTCGCCAACGCTAGTCTCTAATAACAATATAATCATTGTCATTATGCATACTAGTATAAATTGCACGTACGTGCATCTAATAGCTAGACTAATATACTTATTTTATTCGATAAAATAATTAATGTACCGGTGTGTGCTATAAACGTAAATGGGGATCACAACGTTTTTATTTCAAGCCGTTATGTTGATGGTGTTGGATATAAATTCATAGTAAATTATGTTGGTAGATCGAAAATGGAATGGTTGTTAAGGTTGCAAATCGTTGGTGAGATCCTATTGACGGATGTGAGGGTATATTCGGAATTTCAAAAAGACACCATGCAAATTTTATTCATTTAATTCTCTTTATTAATAGTATTAATAGTAGAGATAACGACAATACAATTGTCTTCGTGTATGCGTGTGAGTGCTTGTGTGAGATATTATTAGTACACCTTATGGTGGTATACCTACTTTATATTTTATCATTCATACTTTTGGTAATAACTACTGATTTTATTTGAATCTTTGTGTAAATTGTTCCTGTGTAAATTGTTCTTATGTAACATTTTGAATTATCAGATATATTTGTATATCAAATAATAGCAACGTCTCAATTTTTAACCATATTTCATGCATAAATCATAATTATATGTATAATATAATTATATATAATATAGAAAAATGTTTTGTGCCACTTCCTTGTACTTTAACAAGTAGTCCTGTATGTATCCATCTATTATTGACCGTCAAAACTGGAATGGATTTCAACCAACTAATTGTAGTACTCCACTTATTATAAGCATGGCCAGTCTTCTCACCAACACTATATTTTTTCTTTTTTGTATCGTTTAAAATAATTATATGTATATATTTGTTTATCAAATAATGGCAACCTTTCTATTTTAACTAATAAAGTAGAACATGATATCATGCAAAGACTAATTGCTAACTGTCACGTGGGCTCATTCAAACAGTAATATGAACTGTTTTAATAAAAAAGATTAGGATCAGAAGAAATTCTCCACCTTTTGTGGTTATACCAATAGACCACCACGCATACAACTCTGCTCGGCAATCCTCCTCTATTTTTTTTTGCTTGAAATGGTACTTTATATACAGCATATCACATGTCGTGACCTCTCTCACCAAAGCCAAATCACTTAACCACTGAGACAATGATACTTGTCCTCTCCTCGGTAATCCTCCTTTTTTTTTTCCTGCTTTATTTTTGATAGAGATGCTGTAACTTGGGTTTTAGCAGTGGGGCATGGGCCAAGATTTGTTGTGTGGTGCATGTGACATTTTGCAACTAAAACTACTTTTGGTGACTTGCAATCAATTAAGCCTTATGTTCAGCTATGATTTACATTTGCTATTTAAATATCCAAGTTTGTCTCCTTAACCTTTAAACGTTTTCGAAGAATCCATTTGGGTGCAGGAAGGACGGATTTACTGCTGAAACAAATGGAGCTCCCCCAGCAACCAATTAGCAGCTGTGCCATTGAAGGGATGTAATTTTTTCTACTTGCACCATGAAGAAGAGAACTAAATTATGTGGACATGACGTGATTCATGTTATTGCATTTGATCATCTTTCATCTTCATCCATGTTATCTAAATACATATGAGTTTCTTTTTGTTGCAGTGGTGTTGCTTTAAGCATTATATTAATTAGTTTTCAACCGTGCATTGTGTTCCCATCTTGTCTGGATAGAACTCATATTTGTATGATTGAAGTATTCATTTTGTGGGCATGCAGAAACATTGCAAATAAACCCAATTTCTGCAGTTAACCCATCATGTCATTATTTCTCGGTTACTTGCATGAAGATCATGTTTTCTTTAATATTAAATTCAATATTTGCTATAATTGAGTATATATTTTTTTATAGTAAAAACCGATTTATGCATGGCATTATCTGTGATACTAAGTGATATCATCGGTTTCAAGTCTGCTTATCATTACCCTGTGATGTTGAAGACTCTTTTTCTTTATTCATAGAGAGATGACTAATATAATTTTTGAGGAATACATGTATAATGGAAGTAAGACAGATGCCTTGGCATACCTTGTCAAGTTGCATATCATCAACATCTATTCATTCATCTGCATCTAGTCAGATGCATTGGCATATCTGGTTAAGTTGCATATCATCAGCATCTATTCATTCATTGGGGCTGCAGCATGAAAGAATTTTTGAACTCAAAGCATGACATCAATTCTTTCATTTTGGTGAGCATCTTGGCATCATATTCATTCATCATCTTTCATCCGTTTCATATTGCATTGGTTCATTCACCAAGTTGCTGAACATTTTCTTTCTACCTCCAGGTTGGCTGTTGAAAAGCTGAAAATTTGTTTCAAGCGGAAGTATCCGGATTATTTTTATTACAGTTGAAGACAACTCACTATTCAAAATCTTTGTCTGGGGTAAGTGAGGTACACTTACACCTTCCAAATAATATATACAGCTTTTTTTTATACCAGCATTATGGAAGCAAGTCGATTGATGTTTTGTTATTTATTCGGACTTTAAGCTGGGAAAATTTGGACTGGTTCATGCGTGTGCAAGAACTTCAATAAAAAATGGTGGTTAAGAGCAGGGATTTCAATATGGGATTTAAACCTTAAATCATAAAGTTCAATTTTTTTACTTGAAATTGGATTTGAATCGTAAATTGGTGGTTAAGAGCAGGGATTTCAATATGGAATTTAAACCTTAAATCATAAAGTTCAATTTTTTTACTTGAAATTGGATTTGAATCGTAAATCGTACATTTGTTGAATTTATATTTTGTTATTTATTCGGACCTTTGTTTGCTATTTTTTCTCTAGATAGATTATTAATATGACATTTGAGTTCGAAAAATCATTGAATTTTGTAACAATTTATATTTAAATTTGATTCTGATGCTTGAATTTTTACGGCTAAACCTAAAATTTATTTTTCTCACTTGTTTCATCTTCAGTTTTTTTTTAAAGGAAAAAATCAGTAAAATTTGAACTGCAGATTCAAGCATGGTGATATTTTCTTATTCCAACACGGGTTGAATAATTTTTCCTAAATGTGATTTTAATTTAGTTTCAAATTAGAATTTTGGAATCCGAGGCGTAGTGAGAATTATTCAATTTGAAATGGGATTCAAAGATCAAAAAATTTAAATTTTTTTGATGACAATGGCTAAAAGCCGTTTGGCACTTCCACCTAAATAGCTTGTAAATTACTTTCGAGTTTTGTGAGTCGCCTATAAGAAGGGAACATAACATAACTTGCATAAAAGTTGAAATATAAGATGCAAACTAATTCTAGCTTATAGCTTATGGAAAGATTCGATACATCACTTTGACCTGGTCAAATTCAATAACTGTAATACCCTTGTTACTATATATATATATATATAGTACAGCATATGCATTTTTCTCAAAAAATATATATTTAGAACAGCATGTGTTATTTAAGTAATTTCGTGTAAGACGATTCTTAATAAATCAAGTTAAGCAAATGCCAATATTAATTTATTTAATTCGAAAGTCAACCAGTATCCCAACACTGTTACTTATTACTATATATTCAGAACTACCTACTTAGTAGTTAACGTTGAAAATATGCTTAAGAGGATAGAAAGTAAACAATTGATGAACAACTTCTATGATTAATTACTTAGTTATCTTAATGATCATATGCTCTAAACCCTTTTTGATAGCGTTGGTTACATTGGTCCATTGTTAACTAACTCTGAATAGTCAACCTCCTAAAAATTGAGTCATCTCACTTTTTATGTCTACAAAAAAGTGTCTCGAAGTTCCAGATATATTTGATGCACTGAGCTTCTCAATTTTGTTTAATTTGAGTTTGCTTTCAGCAGTGTACTCAATAATGAACTAATGATGCCTGATGTGTTTGTCTCGTATCAAATTTTTATTTTTGTATATGTGCACACACGCCGGCTTGCGTACGTGCATTGTGATTAATCTGAAATTTAAGTGTTAAATTGGAACTATGCGTTAAATTTGTGTGAACTTCTGTTATATTGTACTACTATGTTATACATTGTGATTAATCTGAAATCGTTTATTGTTGTGTACAATAATGTCAACCTATGCTTTGATATATCTTTAATAATAGTTGTAATTGTAATAGATTTGGTGTCGTATTTATTTTATCAACGTGAGCTACCAAAAACGTCCTTCTTATATTGTTAAATCTTAGAAACTTAAAAATAGGACCTAATATTAAACTTTTTTTACAAATTCAAACATCCCTAAAAGTAAGATCTAACAATGAAACATGTTTTACAAATTCTAAACGCTTCTAAAAATAGGATCTAAAATTAAACTCATTTTACAAATTGAAAATACTATTTTACAAATATACAAATCTTAATATCACTTGAAAATAAAAAATCGTTTTTTGTTCGATTTAAACATATACAATTTATAAGGAAAACAATTTGCGTGCGATGTGCGTTGTATCACTTGTGTTAATATTGTTATTGCTATAACTATTCTAATATTTTTATTGGATATATTTTCCTTATAAAAAAGATATCGACATATGTTATGCATGTATACTGAAATAAGTATTTTTAATACATCTATATCTTCCAAATTGCTACATTAACCGGGTTTGCTTCTTGTTAACAAATAAGATAGGAGGTAAGTATTCGTGTCCCACTTAAATTATCAGGAATACTTCAAAATTTGGTAGAACTGGGTTATAATAGCTCCACCAGACTAATTGGTCCTTGAACCATTGGTCCTTGAGCCTTTCAAATTGCTAAAATGTGATCTTTATTTACATGATAATAATAGGTGTACATTGGTTTATCAATAGGTATAGTTAAGGGTTTTTTTTTTGGACTCGTAAATGGTTTAAATTAAGTTTATTTAGAGTTCATCAAATTCAGATGAAAAGCTAAGGCTGTCAATGAATACCCAAAAATCTGAAATCCGTCCGCATTCATATTCGAAAAGCGGATAAATATCTTATATCCGGAAAAGGGATATGGATGCTGATACGAAGGTATTCGTATTAGAAAATTATCTGATTTGATTTTTGTGAAGATTATAGTTTATTTTGTGTGTTTTAGCACAATGGAGTGTATGTATTTATATGCGTTGAATGCATATTAATTGCTCAGAACTATCTATTATTCATTTTTGTTGATTTTGCACACTTTTATAATTAATAGGATTGAAAAATGATTTATGTTAAATCTAAAATTTATATTCATGTTTCTTGGTTTACTGATCGTTAGTGGATACGATAATTATCCAAAATCCATCCGTATTCGTGGATGTAGATATTCGAAAATGATTTCGGATGCGGATGTGGATATCACACTCTGCATTTGAAATTATCCGTTGGCAGGCCTATGAAAATCTAAAAATGATGTGGTAGGTTTGAAAAATAAACTCTCCCTTTCGTGTTAGACGATACTGTTTAGTTTTGTTGCCTTCGCATGCTTTGGTTGAGATAACGTTTATCAAGCATATGCTGCTTGATCGATGAATTCAATATAGCCTCATTTGGAACCGACATGGTAGATTTCGCTGAAGACCTAGCTAGGTAGTCAAATTGACCACATTATAGCTTAATGTTGGTTATCAAAACCTGTTATTGTTCGATCATTTTCTCGGATTTCTACAATTGCTGTGGATAGGCCATCAATTCTAACTAAGTAACATTATTTTGTAAATTTCAACCAATTTATAATAACGCTTTATCAAATAAGGTAAATAAGATAAAAAATTAAATATGAAAGATGAGGTTGTTACGGTGAAGTGTTAGGGAGTGAAAGTGATTAAATGATTTTTTTTTATATATGGCTAAGGTAACAAAGACAATCTGAGTTATCAAATAAGGTAATAAAATAAAAAATTAAATATGAAAGATGTGGTTGTTACGGTGAAGTGGTAGGGAGTGAAAGTGATTAAATGATTTCTTTTTTTCAAATGGCTAAGGGAACAAAGACAATCTGGGGGTTGAGATTGCTAATGTTAAAATCATATTAGACTGAGATATCATTTGAATCTCATTTTATCAAAGATTTGATTTGAATCCATCTATAGCTCATTATGGGTTAGTGTCATGACATGATTGTTTTTTATTGTTGGTTCCTATAAGCAGGACAGTAATATCGGCAGTGAGACTTGCTAAGTAGTGGAAGGCACCTCTTTACTCTATGGTACTGTTCGCAATCTACAAACATCGGAAGCCCTAATGGGCAAACCCTCCTTCAGCGCCGTTGAAGCCAAACCATAACGCGTTAGACGCCAATGTTACTTTCTCCATCTTTCTTTGTACCCCTTCTCTACCTCCTTTTTTGTTCATTCTCTCCTCACTTCTTAACTCCTCTTCAATCCCACTACCAATGGCTAATTCTAAAACAAATTCAGACTATGATGATGTTTATGATTCAGTCATTGCATCAGTGTATCTACGTAACTGAAGGAATGATATTAGGTGAATTCATCCGTCAAACTATCCCAGCTTACATTAGGTGGACTATATGTTAAATGAACATAAAAAACGTTGTCAACGTAATTTTCAAATGAAACGGCTGTGGTTTGGTTTCAACAGAAACTGTTTATATAAGAGACCAGTGGTTGCCATATTTGTGTACACCATGGCTGCATTGTTCTCAAGTTGACAAATGAGCAAACAATCAAATGAAACTAAATTGATATTTTTCTGAATTGGAGTTACCCGACCTAGAAATAATCGTTTTAGTTCAGTTAGTTTAATTGGTTGGTTAATCTTTAATTGAGCTAAACTGCATTGTTGGCGACACGATATGAGGTTAATGAAATCGAATAGTCAGTCGGTTAAGACATAAGCAAATCAAAAGACCGATTTAAAATAAATTGTTGCCAATAAAGTTAAGATATCAATGTATTCAATTTCCATGCAAAAGCTTGCACAAAATATTCAAATAATTTTCATAGAGAAGAAAGGAACACTCTCAATTGTTTCAGCTTCTCAGTAGCCGATGTGGTTGAGAGTTCTGCTATTCTGTCCTATAGACTTGCTAGGAGCTCGACCACCATTAAAACTGCCATCTCTATTTGCATAGATAGAGTAATTTGCCGGCGACGGTGACATTTGTTGCTTTTGAATGTGATTAGAAACATGAGGTAAAGATCGTAACAGATGGAGCAACAACTCTTTCTGACACAGGAGCACTGGCAAAGCAAGAACCGCGGGTTGCTTTTTTCTTTCTTTTTCGTTTTGAGCCTAAAGTTTTGTTAATTCTGTATGGTGGTTTAGGCAATGACTTGTGTTTAGAACCAGAGGATTCTGCTGCAACTCGATGATTACCAAACCTCCTTTCAGAATTAATGAAATTTAAAGTTCAAAATGGGAAAGAAAAAGCAACATGCGTTTCTTGATTTGCCAGCACCAGCTCCTGTGTCAGAAAGGGTTGTTGCTTCATCTGTTACGGTCTCTTACCTTCTGTTTCTAATCTAGTTCAGGAGCAACAAATGTCGCCAGTGCTATCTTATTACTCTTTCTATGCAACCGGAGATAGCAGTTTTGATGGCTGTCAAGCTTCTACCTCGTCTACAGGTCAAAATAGCAGATCTTCTCTCAACCTCATCAACTGAGGTTGAGAAGCTGAAACAATTGAGCGTATTACCTTTTGAAACTGGGTATATTGGTATCTTATTTTTATTGGGAACAATTTGTTTCAAGCTGGTTTATTTGGTTTGAACCAATAATTGGCACCATAGAGAAACGTACGTGTTATTTACAGCGATCAGGTTTGTGATGTATTTTGTAGTGAGCTATGATGCTACAAATTTATTTCTGATGTTATGTTGGCCAATTTATTTTGATTTCTTGAACATATTTTCATTCTGGTGTGTGAATTTTACAGCATTACCCTTTTAACCGATCCAACCTTATCTCATAGTCGAATGAAGTTTTTAAGTACTTGGTCCAATTTAATCCGATTTGATCTATTTAGGGAGAGTTTTTTTAATTTCTGACGGCTTTTATCAAATCCCAACTATAGTATTTAAGGAGTGAAAATGTAAATCTGTTAAAATAAATTGTTTGTTGTTAGAAGTATACTTATAGATGATATAATGACTGCTTATGTCATAAGATTCTGATTTTCTATGGATTAAGTTAATCTATTTTTTGGGTGCAGAGAAAGCATTGTCCGACTAAAGGTTTACTCTAATTATTCCCTTTAGTACGAAGTGTTTGTGAGGAGTTACCCAAGTTCTACTTGTCCAATTTACAGATGTAGAAAGAACCATATGTTATTGTACCGTATCAAAATCACTGTAGCATATTTAAAATTAGTACAAGGTTTTCATTTTTGAGTACTTGATGAATGCGATTTGGAATTCGAATCGATCCATGAGCATCCTTAAGGATGCTGCAAGCATGCTTCAAATTTGAGCGTCCAAATTTTGGTTTGAAGGATTTTTCAAGAATATTGAGGTGTTCAGATTGTTAATGAGACTTAAAACTTTGCATTATGCCTATATGGTTTTTAGAATTAAAGCTTATAGTAATACTAATGATTCAAGCAATGATAATAATATATATCGTCATCAGTTAGGGCTGTTCAAGAGGACTAAAGGCTTATAACTAAGTTCATTTCTAAATTTGTGTGTTTTGTGGTGGGTTTATATGTTTAGGATCAACAAATATCAGTATCTTCCTACAAATATGCAAGATTAAAACAGAATATATTTTCCCCAATAGAATGACAGGGAGACGTTTTGCCAATAGAATGAAAGAACGTGGGGCTAATGAGGTGTTGCATTTTTTATGGTGCCATTGAACCGCCTCATGTGGAAAGAGGGTTTGTAATTCCTTATTTAGTATCATTGTATGATCGTTTAATTTAAAGCACATGCTTATATTTAAATAATATGTCTCCCTTTGATATTATATAGACATGTTATTTAAGTATAAACACGTGGTTGAAATTAAAGGTCACGTGATGGTGCTAATTTGAGGGGCTGCGGGTCCTAGCTATATGTGTCTTTCTTTAAATTTCTTTTAAGGGAATTGAACAATTGTGTTTTCGGTTCTTTTTGATACATTTACACCTGTAGTCATCCGACATTTTGTCGACTGTGATTAGGTATTATGCTGACTCTGCCATCTACTACAATATATAAACATTATTGGAACATCCTCCAAAGCAAAATCGAAGCTAGTAGTCAGAAAATTTTCATCCTAATATATCCAAAATTTACACAAATTTACACGATTATATGTTTAAGCACTCAAATTTAGGATTATATATGTTCATTAAAACATTTAATTTTCATCATGTAAACTTATCTAATGTTTTGATATACTTTGTTTTTTTTTAACCTTCTCTCTTAATATATTATCAAAGGTTTGTTGCTCCTTAATTTGTCTTTTTATTAAAGGCTCTTTCTCCTAGAATTTTTTTTTATAGCGTGCTCGTGAATAAACCGCAAATTGTTGGTCGGTAAATTAAGACGTTTAAATTCGTGAAATTTGCATCAGTTGGGTAATTCGAGCAAATGTCGTATTAATGATCAATATTTATATTGATTGTGTCTTTTATGTTCTTTGGGACAAATAGTTTCGACGTACTAAGCAGAAGGTAGACATGTCATGTATACAATGTCTTGGTTCAAAAATTGAAGAAACGATTTGTATATGTATATGTTTTTATTTGTGATTAACGATATGTCAAAGTATATAAAAAAGTTGGAAAATATATGAAATATTGATTCTATTTTCTTTCTCTCTGAAAATTCAGTTCTTTACCTTGTCAAGACGAAGGAAAAATGAATCCCTCGTTATTGTATCTTATCAATCAATTTTTCAAGAGAATTATCAGCGGCGATCCTAAATTTGGGTCACAAAATAATAAACACTTGAATCTATATGACATGTGAAAATTCGCACTTGCCTACATATCGATTCAAAGTCTAAGGTAATTTTCAGACTCGCGTTGGTGCATAGAAGTATGAGCTATCAGATTTTTTATACATTTCGGAGAATAATGACACAAGGATAAAATCTATGATGTGCCACACTTACAGTTTTCATGTTGGATTTGATTTGATTTGATTTGAGCTTAGAAAATTAAAGATATGGAGGGGAAATTTTGGTTTGACCTAAAGCAATATGGAGGCTAAAAAGAGATCACCAAATAATGCGGTTAGATATGTTTATATAGCGGAGAAGTTAGTGATATTTTAGGATCAATATCTACAACTTTTTTTTACCAATTCTATTTCATCTTAACCCATCATCTCAAAGCCTTTATTGTACCATCATATGGCCGCATTTACCCCTCATCATGGTTGAACATGATCGGGCCCCATACGGGCTTTAAACTACCTTAAAGCCCGAACAAGTAATTTGCAATTAAATTTAATTTAATTCTTATCGATATCGTATATCGATTAATATATCTACAAATATTATAAAATATGTTTAATAACGTTTCTTCATCAAATCAAAGTCATATTTTATAATTAATAAGCCATAAATAATAATTAAGTTATAACAATTACAAATTAATTAAATTGTTTCATCAAAGGAAGATTCATTGTTTTGGTTATGACTTGTTAGGCGTAAATTTGATTAGCCATTACATTGAACTATTCGAATATTAACGTTCATACGTCACTTAGCAGATGATATGACATTTCAGTCAAATTTATCGGTTACTCGATTTTCGGTAAAATCCAATTTTACTTCGTTAAGTGTTAACCGATTGTGACTTTTATTTACATCAATTCTCTTCGTCAAAGTTGTATCACTTTGGACTTGTGGAATTCAGTAATGTCAAAATTCCAATATCATGCACATTCAACTTTATAGTCCAAACACAAAGTCCTTGGTTCAAAAATAATAATAATAATTAACTGAAATGCTCTGGACAGAGATTTTGACTTTGAGTTGACTTCACTTGATGGTGATGCTAGCTTATATAATTGAGTAGTTGAATCCTCTCTTGAATAGTATTTCACTTAAAATACTTTCACTTGACCCAACTATAGTCATCCGATGGACGTCGTACCATGATGACTATAACCAAAGTGGAGTATGCATATTAGAGATCTAAAGTATTGTCAAGTCAAAAGAGCTATGTAATTTTGTCACATCGATATTTTCTGTTTGACTTTAGTTATATCACCATTATAAAACTATCAAATGAGTCATTACATAGTTATCCAATAACTATCAGTACGTAACCCCTTGATGCCTCCCAACAGTCGTGAGTAATACACTGCCCAACGTTTAAATAGTGTTAGGTACTCTAGTCTCAAAGGATGTATCGATATCCAGTCTCGATACATCTTGACTAGGATTATTTAAAATGCTATATTTATTTTCATCGTGATAAATTATTCAAGAATACAACACATTGTAACTGTTATCACAAAACATACTATTTACGATTTTTCTATCAAATATACTTTTAATTAAATTAATTAAATAATTTAACACATTACATCAAGTATAAATAGAAAGAGAACACCTTCTATTTTGAACAAGATTGGTATTGAGTTAGATATATGTAACAAATTACATAATTACCCCTACGGCATATACCTCTAACTATATCAATCTTGCATGAGGAAGGGCATACCATAGAGTTATAATTATAAATTCTCAAAGCATAAAGCAAGCTACTTCCATATCTTCTTTCTCTCTTATGTTCTAAAAGAAACTTGAACAAATCATCTCAAATTTAGAATGAAGCCTCGGGAGAATATTACAAAACATCCTACCTAGTTAGAAGTTGAAGTAGCAAAGTCCCACTTACTCTATCCTATTAGTCCGCGAGTAATATTGAGAGGAGGGAAAAAGCAAGGCAAAAGCAAGGAAGGAAGAAGGTGGTTGCAAGGTTGGGTTTGCACTTGGGTTCTTGGATCTTGATTGTTTGTGAGGTTAAAGGTAAGTAAACATACCTCTTTAATATGTTATTTTTTTTATTGTATTTAAGTTGTTGAATTGTTATCGACATTGTTAAAACCACTGGTTTTATCCTTTTTTTGAAAAAAAGGAGCATATGTGATCCATGTGGACTTAAATGGACCTGTGACAATATTTTGGAACAAAGCACATAGGTTACAGATGGACTTTGGTTTAGATTGGACTCATATTTGAAAGTGCACTTACAGCGATGGTCACTATGGATACGCTTTGGAATTTCCTATTTTATGCGATTTTTATGGAACTTTTTAGAGACATCGTTAGGGTTTCTTTCCATATTTATAATGTTTTATATGTATGTTTATTGCCATAAAAAGCTTGGATAGTAAAAGGTTAATAACATTCCGAAGAGTAACCAAAACTTCACTTGTACAACACTGTCTCGTTTCTACTGGATTTTGTGACTTTAAAGGTCTGGATTGATATTTAAATTTAAGTATTTTGTTTCATTCTTTTAAATATGTTTACTAACTCATACTAGAGTATTTCAAAAATGGTTTGAGATCTTTATGAATTTTTAAGAATTAGTTGTGAATTTTTAAAGCAGATGATTTTATAATAAAGGCTTGTTTTTCAAAGTTTTTAAGAAAATTATGAAGTTGTTATTTTCAAGTAATGTTTTAAAACCCAAGTATTTTAAAAGCATATTTAAGTTTTAGAAAATATGTTACTATTTTTTATCTTATGTAATAAAATATCTTTTGATTTGTTTATTTACATATCAAGTTTTGGTAAATAAATTACTAATATATCATTTTAAAAAGGTTTTTTAATGTATAAACAAAAGTTTTAGAAAGGGATTCGTAATTTCTTAATGGACAAATGGTTAATTTGCAAACAAGCAATTAACTATGGTTAATACTAAAAGCCGACGAAGTAAGGCTTACCTATTTGTGAGAGTTAAGATTGTTGTTCGAGTAGGAATAGAGCAATAGAGCTCTAACATACCGACTTCCCTCTTGACGAGCAATAGTAAGTCGGAAAACATCGGAAATGTGTTAATCGTGTTGATTTCTTACTTTTTTATGGAAATCATTAATGTTATACTTAATACTAAAAGCCGACGAGATAGACTTATCTATTTGTGAGATCCAAAAATAAAGTGTCTAGGCAAGGCTTTGATGCACTCTAACTTACCAAGCTTCACTCTTGGACGATGATTGACTGGATAATTAGTCAATTATCGACCTTGACTAATTATAACTTAAAGAAGTAACCGAAAGGCTTCGCGATTTCTTTCCAATAAAAACCTCTCAGGGAGGAGTATTTGTACGAAACGTCTAGCTTTCAGTTTCTTTTGAGGAACTGGAATTGAATTAACTGAAAATTCATCAAATTGGTTTTGAAGACACCAGGATCAGTAAGTGTTTTACTTATCGAATATCAGAATACCACTTCAAAATTAATATATGATATTTGTGTTTTGAATGCGGTTGTGAAGTGAAATGTTATAGAGTTGAACTTTCAATTCTAAAGTTAAGTTCAAGGGAGAGCCAACGTTAACATTTGAAACAGTGCTATCATATGTGATCGTCTATCTTAAGGAGTATTCCAAGAGAGAGGACAATATTAGCATTCGTCGGAAGACTTATGCGAGAATCTATGTTGAGATTCGAGATCTGTTCAAAAAGCTTAAATTCATTGAGCAGTTCGTGATCTATTCGAGATAATGGAATCCATTTAAGGATTCGTGTTCTGTTAGAGTGATGAATACTCGAGTGAGAGATGCCAACCGTAACCTAGACATCGAAAATGGCTAAAACTAAAGATATGATGCATAGCAAAAGGGAACATAGCATTTTAGCAATTCCATGTTCACAGGCGACTCAATTTAACATTACTTGTGGACGTGCATGCAGGAGCGATGCATTCAGAACCACAAGTGTTTGGGCATGTGCCAGTTATGTATTTCCTTTAGTACATTCCCAAGAGATGTATGTTGCCCGAAAGGATATTTCTAATCCTTGTGCAGGAGATCAGCTTCGGCTAGATCCAAGGAGATTTCCATGAAAAATTTATTGTACGAACGTGCCTAAGCGGTATTGATTATATACCGATGATTGTTGTGGTATTCACACATCGGCTAGTTGATGTAGTTTATGTGCTACAAGTTAGACATTATCTATCATATCATTATATGTTAAACTTAATGAATGGTTGGTTGCTTTGAGAAGAAAATCGTTATGATAATTCGTACATTACTATCACTTGTCACTTATTTCTTGAGTTTCTCACACTAATTTACTAGACTGATCTGGGTTTTATTTTCTTATAATGCTCGGGTTAGTCCAATGTGTGTTTTCAGATTTAGCTTTGGATGTTTTGGAGCTTATGGATAGGAGCTGGATGATTACCTTCTGTGGTATTCTTATTTCCATCGAATTTCTGTATTGTGTATATATCAACATTGTGAAAGCAGATGATTATAATTGTTCAGGCTGATGATAATACTAAGGTTTTAATTACTCTAAAAATTCTATATTCAGGGTAACCCTTTGTACTTTCTTTGATATTATGTAATGTCGTTCCGTTGTGAGATTCTGATGTTATATTTTTCTTTCTTGTTCTAATCTTTTTTGTTTCACCATAACTTTCTGTCTTTCCGGCACTTGGTCCTCGGCGCACGAATATTATGGATGTATTAAGTGTCGAAATTCGAGGGTCAAAAATTCAGATCGTTACATTTGATATTAGAGCTCAAGGTTGAGTGAATACTTTTGCTTTGGTTGGGTACGTCTCATTAGAGATAGGGTAAGCGATACCCTAGAATGAGTTACATATGAGAGCGTATTTGTATTTTGAAAACTAGACTTCTAAAATTATTCCTTAGGAATATCTCTTTCTTCGTAACCCTTTCTTTGAAGTAATGTAACGACCCGCCTTTTTGGACAGTGACGATCAAATACACATGCCGATTCCAAACCATTCAAAAGGGCAGATGGTTATTGGCGTAAATAAGAAAAGAAAAGAAAGAGAAATAAAGGAAAAGAAACAACATAGAATCTCGCAGCGGAACGATAAAATATAATAGTCAAATAAACAGTTCATGAAGCTGTTTACTATACTTTGACAATTATTTATACAACATTTATCAGAGTTATACATATACAACAGAAGAATTAAAATAATGCAGCAGATAGCATGATGCAAGGGTAATAATAGTAATAATATACCAAATCTTCGTCTTCATCCTCCAGAATAGATCTCCAAAATCTGAAACTCAGGATTGACCCGAGCGTAATGAAAGGACAAAACACTCGAGTCAGGACTAAAATATCCTTATGAAAGTTAAATCAATCGTAAATATGAGTGTAACGGCGTCAGAGATGTTTACGGGGTTTGACATCTCATATCCAGTGTCAACGTGCGTGCAATAACTTAAGAGATGTTACGGGATTTTCCATCTCTTAAGGATCCGTTAAACTATCTACTATGTAGTAATGTACGCTAAGTAGATAATGCCTATCAGTAATATAAAGTATCAAAATAGCGTTAAGGTGTTACCATAATCTCCCTTAACACATTTTTATAATGCCATAGTCTATACAACACCGTAAGCCCCACCGTAAACTGGTGGTTATCAGAGAGTACCCCATAGGTATAACACAAAACATAACGTAGTGGTCGCGAATTGGATAATCAGTATGACAAGGTACATGAGGCGATACCAACTAGGATACTAGTAGTTGCGTGATCCGGACTGATGCTGAGCATAGCCAGCAGCTACCCCAACACCGCGAAACAACACTCCCAAATCAAGGGCTGCACCCAAATCGCATCACAAATGTAATAGATATGGTATCGAAGAAGTGTGTCCGCTAGAGGTGGCGAACCTCAATGGCCCGGCGCGGCTCCTATTTTAGTCATGTCAGGGGTCATTCAATATCGTTCTCTTTCTTCAGTCAACGCGTTCACCAAACCATCCACTTCATTCTGGATCAACACTCCGCGTATAATAGTTATTAAAGTGGTTTTCGGTATCGACAGAGAGTATGTCCATATCCGATCCCGGTCTCTTTAATAACTACGTATTATTACACCGTTGGCTCTTTTACATTTCAAATCGATTCATAATTGATATCAAAATATCATATTCGCTTCAAAATCAAATCCATTTCAAATATCATCGTATCTTTTCAAATGTAAGATTCCGTTTCAAAAATCATTTTTCGCATCAATATCTCATTTCGATTTCAAAATCATTTCGAATTTCAATTTAGGTTGCAACTTCATTTAACCCAATTCGTATTTAAATTCAAGATTTAAATATAAACATTTCACCTTATTGACCAGCTTAGAATTTTTAGAAAATAGATTTAAGTAGTTTAAAAGTAGTTTTGAATAATTAAAATAGTTAAAAATACTTAAAATCTTAAAACGGATTTGAAATAGATAAATTAGTTTAAAATAATTTAAATTGGGTTAAGTAGATTTAAAATAGATTAAAATAGTTTAAGTATTCAAAAATGCTTTATATAACCGAGTAATTGGAAACAAAATAAAACAGCTTCAAAACAATCCATTTCAATTATAACTTCCCAATTCAAATCAATTTCAATTTCCATTCCACCGATTCAATTTCGATTTCAATTCAAATCAATGTCAACTTTGACTTCAAATTAATTCAATTTTACATTCACCTTTAATTTATTCAATTTCAATTTATATCAATTTTGAGCTTGATTTTTTCAAAATATCAATTTATAATACTTAACAAAATTATCTTCCAATATTCAAATTTAAAACCCAATTACAAATATGATTCAATTTCACGCTCAATTTCAAAATATCTTTTTATATCGCTTTTACTTAGTAATATTCAAAGCTCGAATTAAGGTTAAATCTTTAAACAAATCAATTTACGAAATTCAATCATATCCCTATTTTTAAATTCCAAAGTCTCCACTTTAATTATTTAACAATTTCTTTTGACCAAATTTTATTTCAACATTCCAACTCAATTTTTCGATAAATTCGATTTTTATAGATTGATTTCTATTTATAACTTTTAAATCAAAACATTTAAATAAATTTCAAATCGAGGATTTTAAAAATTATTAATTTAGCCAATTCGGTGTCCGTATATAATTTTCTATCCTATGACCAAGTAATTATTTACTTCCATTAAGTGTCAGAGATGATATATATCACTTAAATCAATCATATTGTCATATGTATGCATAACTGGTTATATATAAGCAATAAACATCCAAACATTTAAATATCAACCAATAACATCCATCCAAATACATCATCCAATAGACAATACAATTCATGGCAATTTCATGGTTATCAATGTCAGGTAATTTAATCGCAATTCAATTTTAATTTCAATTTAACTGTCAATTTAATTTTTCAACGGTTAATTCAAATGACAAGCTATATGACAATTAAATTTTTATCAAACAACGACAAATAAAATCATAACACTTCATAATGTCAAATTTAACTAGCATAAAGATATTCCGTACGTTGTGAGCGTTTAAAACACTCACTTTGATTTTTACGATTTTAAATCAAATCGAACGATGTTCGATTTAACTCAAAATTTTCTCTAGCTCCAAATGATTCCAATCCATCTCCATAGCGTAGTACTCGTCGAAACGATTCCAACGCAAAAAGTTTCGTCAAATTCCGACCTCGTACGAACAAATTATAGCAGTTTAAAGATCAAACGAATTAATATAAATATAATTTACAATTTTAAACCACAGATCCATCATCACCGTTGATTCCTGCTCAAAGAAATCTAGGCCGCTCCCCATGCTTCTTCCTTACGCACGTATGCTCCAGGTTACAATCGCGTGCGCAACCCAAACACGCCCCAAAACCCTAATCACGCAACACCCTACGCTCGACGAACATCCATCATAACAGCACCACGTCGAAGCTCGTCACGAGCTCGACCCACGCCTGCCACCACGCTGCACTCGGCCTCCCCATTGCCTCGGAATTCGTGAATGAACGCGCCCACTTTGAGGCCAGATTGCCGTTGATCCGTCACTCAATATACGATCTTGACCGTTGGATTCGTAGTACACATTGGCCTCTACAAGTTTCTAGTGATGACTTTGCGTGGATGTTGACGGATTGGGAGATATATGAGAACGAACGTAGGAAAATTTCAGCCATTAGTTGGAGGGTGGCGGCTGAAGCTATTTGCCCTAGGGTTTAGTTTATTTTGAAAAAAAAGAAGCGCCTTTATAGAAAAACGACGAACACCATTCATCCCGGGTTTTCCGAACTCCGATTTACGCGCGGTGACCAGCGTTTCTAGGGTTTACCCCGCGTTCCGGACACAATGGAATAAGTTTTGGGAGCTAATTCGATTATCTGCGCGAGTTATGGCAATAAACGTTCGTTTTTAAATTAAATCGATTAAACGAATTTCTATGCGTTTTGGCTCGCCCCGGACTAACGGTAAATCCAATTGACACGAAATTTGAAATCTTACACTAATATCACATTACGGATCCGATGAAACTGGTTTCGTCGATATCCGAGACTGCTTGAAAAATGACTATTTTAACTCGCCAAATTAATATTAAAACCATTTCGATGCGTTTAGAGCTGCCACGGTCAAACGACAACTCCGATTGCTACGAAAATTGAAATCTGATAATAACAAATTATTACGGATCCAATGAAACTAGTTTCGTCCAATTCTGAGACTGTTCAAAAATTGGCTATTTCTCCGTCGATAATTAAATATTAAAATATTCAATTTTCACAGATTTACTTTTAATTCGATTTTAAAAGTTCTACAACATCATTCTAACTTTAATGTGATAAAATAAAATTTTACAAATCATTTTAAATCATATTAAACCCGTTATTCAATTATCCAATAAATTCCAATTTTAAAATCTTATTAACTCCATTATAATCCCGATATAACTTACATTCACTTTGGAAACCAATTTGAATCATATTAAATCAAATTTCAATTATTCACTCTATTTTCATATATTAAATTTCAATATCAAATTAATCATATCAAATTCGGAATTTAATTATTCAAACATTTGTAATATTAAATTTAACAAATTTGATTATTCTTAAATCACTATCTTTTGAAATATTCAAAACGAACTTATAAAATTTAACAAATTCAAATTATAGAACAACCATTTTAATTAAAACAGTTATTCAATTCCCGTTATTAAATTATTCAATAAACTCTAAATATTAAATTTAAACAATTTCGCTTATCCAATAATTCATTATCTTTTGAAATATTAAAATTGAACTTACAAGATTCAACCTTTAAAACCAATTCACAATTTAGAACACTATTTCATTTTACAGTTATTCAATTATTCAATAAGTTTTAAATATTTAATTTAAACAATTTAGCTGTTCAATATTCAATATTTGATTTTAAATAGATTTTACTTATCAATCAATTACTCTATTATACCCAATGAATTCAACATTTATTATCCTATTCAACTATTGATTGCAAAGGCATTCACTAAGTAGCTTTTATTTTTCATTACTTGGATAATTATTGTTGCAATCCATTCCAGTTATTATTATTCCAAACGAATTACATTTTTTTCTAACACTAAATCACGAAACCTTATTAAATTTAGCTATTTTAATTATCGAAAATTTACGGGTCGTTACACTCTTCCCCACTCAAAACTTTTCGTCCCCGAAAAGGAAAAAGAAGGAAAAAGGAACTAAGTATAGAATTCAACATTAGATTTTTTTTTTTCAAAGTTACCAACTTATAAAACAATGAAATTCCATTTATAAAGTCATAACTACGCTTCCACTAAGTTACTCCGAACGGCTTTCTAACTTTAAAAGTTAGTTATCAAAACAAGTTATAAAAAAAATTTAAAACTCGAAATTTTTTCTAACACTCGGATTTACGAAAAATTTCGGCAGAGTCTCCTTTGCGCGGCTCGATCGGTACAGCTACAAAACGCCTCTTCGGGCCCCAAACCAACAAAAGAAAATCAAAAGCCAAGTGGCTCATCAAAAATCACCAAATCCAATGACAAAATAAACATGTACATTATATTTTATTAGCGAGCATATACGACTAATATAGCGCGAAAGCGAGCTCCAAATGGGAAGCAAGCGCAATCCGCACCTACTAAACCCTCAACAAACAATGAGAATCATGCATATATGAAAATAGTATCAATATACATCATATAGCAACATAACAACTACATGTGCCAACATAGCAAATGCAACAAAACAACAAATGCAACCATCAATCAACTATCATCCAACAAATCCATAACCAATCAATATAAATTCACTTCTCATTAATATTTATTGACTTGGGTTTCAATTTTAATCACATTTGATTCATTAACGTTGGATTTTACTAACATTCATTCTCAATTCAATTAGTTATCATTCACTAATTTATATTTTACATTGGTTCACTTCCAATTTGAATCAAATTAAATTCTATTTAAATTCATTTAACTTCTAATTTGATTTCAATGATTTATAGCTTTCAATTTCATTAACACTTAGTGAATTATATACAATCAACTAACAATCATATAACAACCCAATCATACCCAACATAACCAAATTATTAATTTTTACATTCAATTTGGTTTATCTCTTATATATATATATATATATATATATATATATATATATATCCTGTTATATAATTTTAAAAGAATCATTTATATTTGGCATCTTAAATTTCCAATATTAACTTTAATTAAGTCCGTAAGCCGTACATATATCATCCGTGAGCAATATCAATCTAATCGCTTATTCGATCACACAATTTCACTTCCAACTAGTATGGTTCACACGACTCTCTAGTGCGGACTCAGATTTGGTTCCTTGATTGGAAACCGTTACTCTCCTTGCATAGCCATATACTATGATAGAGAATTCCAGAATCAAATTAAAAAATCCATATCTAGGGTTCGCCGTCGAAAATCGAGTGAAAAAATCCTAACTTGGATCGATATAAATCATCTCGAAATTTTATGCTCGAATTTGGATCAAATCGTTATGCGAATAAAATAATATACGTACAATCTCACGTATTGCCTTCCAATAGATTTCTATCCAATTTATCTTTACTAAATTATTTTATTGGCTTCTATTTTTTTCCACTTAATTACTCACAATCCATTATTCAGTTAGTATATTCATTTCTTTACATAGCATATTCTTCAACATTTTCTTTTCTTAAACATCATATCATAGAATTTTGCCTACTCAAGTTCATTTTAAACATTCTATATAATTTAATTAAATCCAATTTCATTTTCCAATTGATTCTTAGCTATAAGAAATTCCTTTGTTTACATTTACTTCAACTTCATAATTTTAGTTAATAACAAATTTATTTATGGAACATTTTATTAACCAGCACTTTAGTTTATTAATCATCCTATAAAAGTCTAACCTCTCATAAATGACTTTTCTTAGTTTACAGTTATCTTAAAGGTTACTGATGCAGGCCATCTGAATAAAGACTTAGGTCGAGAGCGACCTAAGCATACCTATGAGTCGTCCCAACGACATAAGGATGAAGACGGGTTAAGCTTAAGTCGCGAGCGACTTAATGAGATGAAGGAAAACGAGTTGAAAGGTCACTCAAACGAGTTACGACCTAAGCACGACGTTCCAGCGACCTACCGGGGCAAGCTTTTGAAGGCATCGGCTGTTTCATTAGGTCACGAACGACCTAACTCCTATGCCGCTTCATTAGGTCGCGAACGACCTAACTCCTATACTGTTTCCATAAGTCGCGAACGGCCTAACTCACGTACCTCCTCTTTAGGTCGCTCAAACGACCCAACGACTTATGAGACAGGTCGCGAGGAGATAAGTCGTTCACGAGGCAAAGCTCAACCTTAAGTCGCAGAAGGTTAAGTCGCGGAAGAAGTAACTGTTGCCGTGTTGAAGACTAAGTCGTTAACGACCTAACTTAGGTCGTAGGTCGCAATGATGTTAAGATGTAAATGCTGGGTTTGTTAAGTCGCATGTAACGTTGAGTCGTTTGCTTCTGTATAGGTCGTAAGTCGTGTGTTTTAAGTCGTCCGAGTCTGTGCCTACGTGTTGTATTGTGTTTGTAAGTCGTAAGTCGTGTTGTGTTGGTCAGTTAGGTCGCTCACGACCTTGTTAAGTCGTAGGTCGTCTGGTGTAGCGCTGTTATGTGTTGAGTCTTGTATTTTTTAGGTCGTTTACGACCTATGGTTGAGTCGTGTGATATCTGTTAGGTCGGCAACGACCTAGTGTGGGTTGTAACGCCTATAAATAGGCATATGGGTCATTTGTAATGGTGGTTGATTTTTGAATAAAATTCTCTTTTGTTAGCTTTGTGCTTTCAATTTAAATTGGTAGTTGAGTGTAATCTCCTATCTCCACTTTCGGTTATTCGAGTGCGCTCGAATCAACGATTGTTGAAGCCGATTCGCGGAATCAAGTGCGCTTGATCAACACTTGAAGAATTGAAGATCTTCTCTCACGGTATCGTGCACGATCAACGTGTCGAAGATAGCTAGAATTCGGTATCTTTGTGATCAACGAATTTGGGCATTTCAGTATCTTCAATCCACCGATTGCTACACTTTCATCGATTCATATCGTGTTGTTAATTATCCGCTGCGTCAGTTTTGGTATCGGAGCTTGACTTAGCCAATCATAGCTAAGACGAGTCTCGGAGCCAAGGAATTTGAAGTTTGGTGTTCATCGTGTTCATCGCGAGATTGCATCAAGTTTGAAGTTTTCGATCCATTTCATTTTGGATCAAAGTCCGGAAAGTGTTTGAATTTTTGGAGAAGGGTGTGAGCCGTGCATCATTTGTTGAGCCGAGCTAAGTATAGGCCGTGTATACTTGTGAGAAGTAGCCGAGCCTTGGTGAAGTTTGTTTGAAGTTTGAGCCGTGCCTGGTTGTTTGAATTGAAGGGTTGAAACGAGCCGAGTCAAGGTTGAGGCCGTGTGTGTTTGACTTGTGAAGAAGATTTGTGAAGTTTGAAGTATTTGTTGAAGTGTTTATGTTGATTCAATCATGCCACCAAGGAGAGCTAATCGTCATCAAAATGTTGAAGCGTTGTATAGAAGAGAAGAAGCCGAACTAATGGAATAACGCATTAATGAGAAATTTGATGAAGGCATTGGAAAGTTAGAGAAGTTGATGAATGATTTGAATCAAAATCAAAGGAGGAGATCACCAATCTCGAACCATGGAGGAAACAGAGTTTCGCCATCGGTTACGGAAGCGAGAAGGGTATCACCGCAATCTTTTAGAGAGAGAAGAGAAACATCAATTTCATCGAGGATAGATCACCATGACTATGGGCATGAAGAGAGGAGAACTCCACGAGAGTTTGAAGATGAACCATATAGAGATGAAGAGAGACATAGTAGAAGAGACATGCGTGATCGAAGGGATGTCGATGGTCGAGATCGATATAGACGTACATTTGATTTTGATGAAGAGGGTGATAGAGCAAGTATTCATTATCAAGATCGAGACCAAGCTCGAAATTCTTATCGGGATGTTGATGAAGATCGTCGATGGGAGTCGGGTATGAAGATGGAAATTCCGGAGTTTAAAGGTGGGATGGTAGCTGAAGAGTTCTTAGATTGGTTGTCAAATGTGGAGGAAATCTTTGATTTCAAGGAGGCGCCGGAGAATCGAAGGGTGAAGTTAGTTGCTACAAGGCTGAGGGGGAGAGCATTAGCGTGGTGGCAGCAAACTAAACTTACGAGAGAACGGATGGGGAAGTCAAAGGTTGATACATGGGATAAGATGAAGAAGTTGATGAAAGCTTCTTTTTTACCTTACAACTATCAATCACTTATGTACCAGAGATTGCAGAATCTAAGGCAGGGGACGAAGACAGTTAATGATTATGCAGATGAATTTTACCAACTCATTGCCAGAAATGATATTATGGAGACAGAAGAACAACTGACTGCTAGGTTTGTTGGAGGGTTGCGAATGCAGATTCAGGATATGGTTAATATGTTCGATCCAAGATCTGTGGCAGAAGCACATCAGAAAGCGTTGGCTTGGGAGAAGCAGGGAAGGCGTGGAGGTGGTGTGTTTACTAATTCTAACAATCAGGTGAAGGGTGTTAGTGGAAGTTCTAATGTTCCTAAAACTGTCAGCAAGCCAGTAGTGAAGGAGGGTGAGAAGGCAAGGGTTAATAGCAGTTTCAAATGTTACAATTGTCAGGAGTTGGGTCACAAAAGCAATGAATGTCCAAAGCCGAAGAGGAGAGCAATGGTTGCAGAGGTTGAAGAAGAGGATGTGGAAGATGAATGTTCTAATTCACCTTATGTTGAGAAGGAGGAAGAGTTGTCCGGAGATGAGGGTTGTAATTTGATGATGAGAAGATCTTGTCTTACACCGAAGCAAGAGGAAGATTCTAGTTGGTTGAGGAGCAATATATTTCAGTCCACATGCACTATTCTGGGAAAGGTTTGCAAGTTCGTCATTGATGCTGGGAGTTGTGACAATATTATCTCTACTAAAGCAGTGAGGAAGTTGAACTTGAAAACTGAGAAGCATCCTAAACCGTACAAGCCAGCATGGTTAAGGAAGGGTGGTGAAGTGAAAGTTGGACGAAGAGCTTGTGTGAATTTTTCAATTGGAAAGAAGTACAAAGATGAAATCTGGTGTGATGTTGTGGACATGGATGTGTGTCATCTGTTGTTGGGCAGACCATGGCAGTTTGATAGAGCAGTACAACATGATGGTCGTGCTAATAGTTACAGTTTTATGTTCGAAGGTACTAAGATCACTTTAGTTCCCAAGAAGCAGCAACAGAAGGAAAGCAAGCTAGAGGAGATCGAAGAACTGAAAACTTTATTATCTTTGAAGGAGTTTGTTAAAGAAGTTGAAGAGGAGCCTGAAGTGTTTTTGTTGATCGGGCGAGAGTGTAATGAAGTGGATGAAATTCCAGAAGAAGCGAAGCCAGTTTTGAAAGAGTTTGAAGATGTATTTCCAGAGGAGTTGCCTACGGAGTTACCGCCACTGAGAGACATTCAACATCAAATCGATCTTGTTCCGGGAGCAGTATTACCGCATAGACTACATTATCGAATGAGTCCGAAGGAACATGAAGAGTTGAGGAGGCAGGTGGAAGAGTTGCTTGAGCAGGGACGTGTGCAGGAAAGTTTGAGTCCATGTGCTGTGCCAGCTTTGTTGGTACCGAAGAAGGACGGGACGTGGAGGATGTGCACTGACAGTCGAGCATTGAATAAGATTACCGTGAGATATAGATTTCCTATGCCAAGATTGGATGACTTGCTGGATCAGTTGAGTGGGGCTGCTATATTTTCGAAGATTGATTTGAAGAGCGGATATCATCAAATTCGAATTAGACCTGGAGACGAATAGAAGACAGCCTTCAAGACGAGAGAGGGGTTGTATGAATGGCTGGTGATGCCGTTTGGTCTATCGAATGCACCAAGTACGTTCATGAGGGTGATGAATCAAATTTTCAGACCATACATTGGAAAGTTTGTGGTAGTTTATTTTGATGATATTCTGATCTATAGTGGAAGTACGGAGGAGCATATAGAGCATTTGAGAAAGGTGTTAATTATTCTTCGTGAGGAACAATTTTATGCAGCTACGAAGAAATGTGTGTTCATGACTCGAATTGTGTTATTTTTGGGATATGTTGTATCTGAGAAGGGTATCTAGGTGGACCAGAATAAGGTTGAAGCAGTCAGAAATTGGCCACAGCTGAGGACAATTACAGAAGTGAGAAGTTTTCATGGGCTAGCGTCATTCTACCGAAGATTCATTCCACACTTCAGTAGCGTGATGGCTCCAGTTACTGATTGCATGAAGGGTAAACAATTTTCGTGGTCAGAGGAAGCCGGGAATGCTTTTGGAAGGATCAAGGAATTGTTGACGTTTGCACCAATTCTTGTATTACCAGACTTTCAGTTGTTATTTAAGTTACATAATGATGCTTCTAAGGTTGGGATTGGAGGAGTGTTGAGTCAGAAGGGACGTCCTATTGCATACTTTAGTGAGAAGTTATCAGGGGCAAAGATGAGATATAGTACATACGATGTTGAGTTTTATGCTGTGGTGCAAGCAGTAAAACATTGGAGACACTATCTGTTCCATAAGGAGTTTGTTCTTTACACTGATCATGAGGCTTTGAAGCATTTGCAAGGGCAGGATAAAATTTCCACGAGACATGCATCGTGGATTGCCTATTTACAGCAGTTTACTTTTGTCGTGAAACATAAATCAGGGGTGACGAATCGTGTGGCTGATGCTTTGAGTAGGAGGAGTCATTTATTAACGACAATGAAAGTTGAAGTGACAGGGTTTGAATTATTGCCAGAGCTGATTAAAGAAGATCCTTACTTTGTGAAATTTTTTGAGAAAGTCAAGGAAGGAAGTACTGATGAATTTGTGTTGGTTGATGGTTTTCTGTTTAAAGGAAATCAGTTATGTATTCCAGAGAGCAGTTTGAGATTGAAGATTATCAAGGAGTTACACGAGGAAGGACATGTGGGTAGAGATCGAACATTGCAGTTGATTTCTCAATCCTACTATTGGCCGTCAATGAGGAAGGAAGTTGAAAGGTTTGTTCAGAGATGTCATATCTGTCAAGTTTCAAAGGGAACGGCTACGAATGCGGGGTTATATATGCCGTTACCCATGCCTATTAAACCATGGGTTGATATCAGCATGGATTTCGTTTTGGGTTTGCCTAGAACTCAAAGGGAGAATGATTCTATATTTGTTGTGGTAGACAGGTTTTCAAAGATGGTACATTTTATTGCCTGCAAGAAGACAGCAGATGCAGTTCGAGTGGCACAATTATTCTTTAAGGAGGTGTATCGATTGCATGGTTTACCAAAATCTATTGTTTCTGATCGGGATACTAGATTTTTAAGCCATTTTTGGTTAGTTTGTGGAAGATGGTGGGAACGAAGTTGAACTTTAGCAGCGCTTATCATCCGCAAACGGATGGACAGACCGAAGTTGTTAACCGATCGTTGGGAAATTTATTGCGATGTCTTGTGAAGGACAATCTGAAGAGTTGGGACATGAAGTTATGCCAAGCAGAGTTTGCACATAACCATGCGGTTAATAGAAGCACAGGTTACAGCCCATTTCAAATTGTATGTTCAAGTTTGCCAAGGGGACCGTTGGATTTGGCGGTAGTACCACAACCAAAGGGGACGGTTAAACGGGCTGTTGATTTTGTTGATGAATTAACTAAATGTCATAAAATCGTTCAGGAACGATTGGTGAAGGCAAATGAGAAGTATAAACGATCTGCAGATTTGAAGCGACGAAATGTTGAATTTAGCGAAGGTGATTTGATTTACGCTGTGTTAACGAAGGATCGTTTTCTAGCAGGCGCGTATAACAAGTTGAAAGCCAGGAAAATTGGTCCTGTAGAAGTTGTGAAACGAATTAATAAAAATGTTTATAAGTTGAAGCTGCCGGATGATGCGTACACTTCTGACGTGTTCGATGTTAAGCATCTTGTGCCGTATTATGGGGATGAACAATCCGATGTGGAAGAATTTACAAATTCGAGGACGAAATTTTCTCAACCAGGGGAGGATGATGCAGGCCATCTGAATAAAGACTTAGGTCGAGAGCGACCTAAGCATACCTATGAGTCGTCCCAACGACATAAGGATGAAGACGGGTTAAGCTTAAGTCGCGTGCGACTTAATGAGATGAAGGAAAACGAGTTGAAAGGTCACTCAAACGAGTTACGACCTAAGCACGACGTTCCAGCGACCTACCGGGACAAGCTTTTAAAGGCATCGGCTGTTTCATTAGGTCGCGAACGACCTAACTCCTATGCCGCTTCATTAGGTCGCGAACGACCTAAATCCTATACTGTTTCCATAAGTCGCGAACGGCCTAACTCACGTACCTCCTCTTTAGGTCGCTCAAACGACCCAATGACTTATGAGACAGGTCGCGAGGAGATAAGTCGTTCACGAGGCAAAGCTCAACCTTAAGCCGCAGAAGGTTAAGTCGCGGAAGAAGTAACTGTTGCCGTGTTGAAGACTATGTCGTTAACGACCTAACTTAGGTCGTAGGTCGCAATGATGTTAAGATGTAAATGCTGGGTTTGTTGAGTCGCATGTAACGTTGAGTCGTTTGCTTCTGTATAGGTCGTAATTCGTGTGTTTTAAGTCGTCCGAGTCTGTGCCTACGTGTTGTATTGTGTTTGTAAGTCGTAAGTCGTGTTGTGTTGGTCAGTTAGGTCGCTCACGACCTTGTTAAGTCGTAGGTCGTCCGGTGTAGCGCTGTTATGTGTTGAGTCTTGTATTTTTTAGGTCGTTTACGACCTATGGTTGAGTCGTGTGATATCTGTTAGGTCGGCAATGACCTAGTGTGGGTTGTAACGCCTATAAATAGGCATATGGGTCATTTGTAATGGTGGTTGATTTTTGAATAAAATTCTCTTTTGTTAGCTTTGTGCTTTCAATTTAAATTGGTAGTTGAGTGTAATCTCCTATCTCCACCTTCGGTTATTCAAGTGCGCTCGAATCAACGATTGTTGAAGCCGATTCGCGGAATCAAGTGCGCTTGATCAACGCTTGAAGAATTGAAGATCTTCTCTCACGGTATCGTGCACGATCAACGTGTCGAAGATAGCTAGAATTCGGTATCTTTGTGATCAACGAATTTGGGCATTTCAGTATCTTCATTCCACCGATTGCTACACTTTCATCGATTCATATCGTGTTGTTAATTATCCGCTGCGTCAGTTACAATCCCTTTTCAGTTTTTATTTATTTCTATAACCAATTTATAAAGATATAATACGATTCTTTTATCTTCTTTCTTAAGTTCTGTGACGATAGGAATTTTTCGCGCTCGAAAATCGACATCCATACTTTACATCGTACTCGAATGCCGTAGATTCGACCATTCAAATCCGAGTTGCCGGAGCTTATAACACAATTAAGTAAACAACACAGCGAAACAAAAGAATAATACATTGATATACAGCTTTGATACAATATCTGATACAACAGATGATCCAATAGATATCAATATACATCAGAGATATGATACAAGAAATAGCAGCGGAAAAGAAAAATAGATAACATCTAGCAGCGGAACAATATAACTCTAAGATAGTCTTCGAAAGAGAAATCCAAGGCACCAATCCAGAAATAGCGAGAACCAATCATCACGATGCACCAAGCTAAGCAAGTGCAGTCTGAATCCAAAGACTGAACTAACTCCAGATAATCCACTACATCTGACTATCTGAAAAACCCAACTCTAGACTGCTCGTGTAGAAAATAATGAGCACCCAGAGTTTAGGAAAGAAACAATAAACTCCGGATCAGTCATGGGACAGGTGTGAGCAACAAAAAAAAAAACAGTTGTCTTTTAAAACAATCAACAAAAGATTTTAAAGTCAATTCGTAATGCTTTTAGAAATGAAACTACCATAAGACCTCCCGCCACACACACAATGCAAACGCAGAATTGGAGGAGATTTCTTCTTATGATAGTCAAACATGCTTGATACGCAATTTCCTTGGTATTATTACTATAAGTGCAAAGTGCAGAAAACATTTCAAAAGTAGAATATAAATCTTAGCCAACATACGACCATTATCGTATGCCTACTATAGCTACCATCTAAACAGTGGGGCGCCACCATAAGTAAATGGCAGGTTCTACAACTAATACTGTACAAGGATCGTATTGTTTCTTTGGATTTCCAACAAATGGTCAGGCCAAGGAACTTCCCATTGCCACATGAGAACGCCTCTGGAAGGACGTCCCCGAGAACCTAACCGGATCTCTGCCAACACAAGGCCGGGTTACCCCTAACTGGGTAACTACTGACAAGAGTATGCCATCCCCCGGTCGTAACCAACCTTTATCCGGGATCCCGATAACCAACAACCACAAAGTAATAAATTTGCAGCAACATCATAGGTTAAGTATCTGGGCTCCATACCATGATACCACCTCTATCCAAAAGGAAATGCACATACCCTAAGGGGCGCTACCCCCAATAACCTTGCCGCATCTTTCCTGTTTCGACCAATTCCGGGATGTGAGGTCCGACGAAGTCTCGTCCACAAAGCCACGCTTTGGTGCAAAGCCATGCTTTGGGTCAACAAATGATCACAAAGATAAATGATCAAACAAATGATCATATCACAAATGATCAAACAATGATCATTTCACAGCAACACTCAGCATGTCACATTACCAAATTGGGAATATATCGCTGGTAACCATCAACTACATAACCTCTGAGCTCGTACGTCTCAGAGAAGGGTGTTAAGCTAAAAGAATAAATTCTTCGCCACCAACAGAAATGTATTTGAAAGAAATCTGCTTTATATCTCAAAATGTAATGTCAGACACGTAACCATACAAGTCTGTTCCGGGTTCGAACAGAACCGAAGGCACTTCCAAAGAAGCCCTTGCAATCCGGATATTCACTAATCACGTTCGGACTTTCCATCACATATGGAGTCTCTATACCGGGGACCAGTCGATGCAAAGGCATTCGACAAGTTGTCCTTCCGTTTTCGAAAATATCCGGTCTTCACCACCGGTTTGCAAATGCTATCCATAACGACATATCACATATTCAGAATGGGATATATGACACAAAGGTCCTCTTCCGGCTAAACCGAATAGTGAGCGCAGTATTTTAAAAATATATGGATATTGGGATTTCAATCAAGTCACAACTTAAAACCCAAAACTTTTCTTCAAATGGTTTAAACCAATTACCATTTCAAATCTTTATATTACAAAAAAGATTTATTTCACAAAGATCAATTTATAGACTTCAAAACAAATTTTCATTTCAATTTGATTAACTTGTTAAATCTTTAAATCAATGATTTAACTTATAGCCTTCAAACCGTTTCTATAACTTGGAAATCAACTTCATTTTCAAACTTGAAATTCTTTTTAACACAAATTAGACGTTCATTTCTTATGTGAAAGCTTTTATTATTTGAAAACAAACAGTTTTCGTTTCAGAAAAATTCAATTATATTTACACGAGTTAAAGCCCTTGAATTTAAATTCAAATTTCCAAATCAATACATTTAAAATGGTTTAAAAACCCATATAACCCATTTATAAGTTGAATAACTTTTCTTTATATCCTAGTTTCCAATTCATAGAATTCAATTTCAAATATTGAATTCAAATTTAAATCAAAATATTTAAATTTCAAAACTCAATTAAGTTATTAAAAATAAATTTCATCTTTGAAATTCCATTTCAAAAAAAAACTTTTCACTTTAAATCCAATCCATTTCCAAACCATTTGAATTTAAAAATTCAAATTCAAAGCTATTTTCAAAAATCTGTGACTTAATCGATTTCCTCGTGAAATCCATATTTGTGTGTGTATGGTGTGGTCCAGGGGTTTAACACACAATAGTGCACAATCATCATCATCACAGATTAAAACATAGAAATATAGTTGATAAGCGATATAAAACTATAACGCTCATCGTCCATTCACAGATTCACAGATAGTATACAAATGTAAATAAATATACACAGCTCAATCTACAGAACAAAATATCACAAATCAGATAGGATAATCAATTCAAGGCATTTCATACAATACAATCATTCATGAGTATTAAGGTCAAGTATTAAATAATCATTTATAAGCAGGATTAATCAATTATTTAATCCTAATTAATTCAACTTATTTTCGACTAAATTTAATTACTTATGAATTAATTATCAAATTCTGATTTATTAATTACAAATCGTTTGATATAAACTAATTTACCAATTTCCTTAATTTATTAAATGATTCTTAGTTAATCACATAAATTAAATTAACCTTAAGTTAATTACATAATCATTTAACCATTAATAAATTAATTATCCTTAAATAAATTTCCTTGGTTAATTTATCACATTATCCTTACATTATTTATTGCTTAATCACTTGATAAATCAACTTTAATCCTTTAAATTAATATTTAATTAAAAATCCTTAATTTTCGAATTAATTATTCCTTAGTTAGTAAACTAAAACCTTTATTAAGTAGTTTAAACCTTTAATTACTTATTTAATTTATCCAAATCATTAGTTAATTAAATAAATAAATTATCCATTTAATTAACTTAATAATTAATGAATTATAAATCCTCATTATATCTTCATTATCTTAAGATAAATCTCATTCATATTAGTGATTTTATTATCACACAAAAATATGTTAAAACATTTATATTCAATCCACTTTTAAATTCATATATTAAAAATATACCTTATCCTTTAAAACTTATTTAAACATTTAATTTTATAAATCTTCATTTAAATTTCAAAATCTGGAATTCAAATATAAGTTTAAATCTGGGTTTCCAAAAAAAAATTTATTTAACTTCGGTTTATAATTCAAAGCACATTTTAATTTCAAATTCTTTTAAATACACTTAAATGCTTAAACTTTTTTTTTATTATTAATAAACAATTTAAATTTAAGAACTTTATTCATTTCCAACTAAACTTCAAACTCATATTGGATTCATAGATCAACCTTGATCTATGGCTTAGTTTAGAACCTTGCTTTATACTTTGAAATTTATATTTGAATTTAGGAACAGGTGAAGCCTGGAAAAACTCCAACCCGAACCACTGAAATCCAACTTCGAGTTCAAAACCACAAAGACACGAGCTCCACTTCGAGTTTTCCCTCCAACTCCCTCTTCCCAACCCACTACAACCAAAACCCATATTCCAGACCCCAAACCAACGTGCTTGTGCACGTGTACCAACACCCTGGCCATCGCCGATCAACATCGACCCCTTCAGCATGTCGCCGATGTCCCACCAAAGCCCTCCGATCCACCCAGTTCGACCAAAACGATCGGAAACAAAATCGAGCCATTCATCACCATCCTGGAACCAAACCTGGAACAAAACACATCCACCCCTTCGAAACCTGTCACCGCGACGTTCACCCAACCTCGGCCACCTGAACACGCGAAACTCCGGCCATAGCTTCATCGACGTCTGCTCCACCATTCCCCCAACCCACGGCGAACTCGGTCGCCTGAGGACGATGCACGAATTGAAACTCCCATCACACCTAAAACTAGGTTTAAGAAAAAGAATCGCTTGCCGCCGCTGCCACGTGCAACTGCCGACCCTCTCACCATTTTTCTCTAACACCCCGTAGCCTCCTCTATCGCCACTAGAAACCCCAACCCCCTTAGCGTCTCCGACCACCGAAAATCGCCCAAAATCCATTTTTCACTTAAGGTCGAACTGCACTTAATCCATTCATCTAAATTTTTTACATTTTGCTCTAAAAATCATAACTTAGTATGAGGATTTAGTTCATAATCCTGAATTCATAAATTAAAGTGTTTAAATTTTGACAATTTGAAAGATTGTACTCAGTTCATCGATTTCCAGAGACATATACGAGTTGTTATAACTTGAGTAAATTTTTAAATCTTAACTCATAGTCCAACAAACATATTTTGTTTTGACATCATTAGCTAAAAATGATCAGAGCAAGTGGAATTAAATTTTGAACTAAGTTATAACCTGTACTTTGATAACAGAGGCCATACTTCCTATTACCAGAGATATGCATACAAATTAAATATACACACAGGCCATAACACATAACCATATTAGCATATGACTTTCAAGATGACACATGCAAACCAGATTGTTCAAGCAGATCTCATGTAGAAGAATAAGTTTACTCACCTGGTTTTCAACTGAACAGAAAATACTTCTGTAGTGTTGACACTAGCTCGTGAAACTTGCAAGGTGAAGATCTTTTTCTTCAAACCTCTAGGTTGCAGTGATATGTATTGTTGTGAAGTGAATTTTGTTTTGATGTTTTAACTGGAATGTTGTTTGGGTTTTCAAGCTTTTATATGAATTGATATATAGAAGAGAAGTTACAGAGCATACATTATTTTGTACAGGTGATTGTATTGCTTTGTACAATAAAGTGATACTTTTCTTCCTTGTATAGTGGCTGATATATAGGAAAGTGTACATGGCATATTATTTTATACAAGTTGATATATATAAAAAGAAGTTTACTGGGTATAAAATATTGTTTGTACACTTGAGAGCAAAGACTTTGGAGGCTAATAAAATCTTTCTAGACCATATTTTGTGCTGCCAAATGTGTAAGCATTTATTTGCTTAGTACTTATTGTTCCCTTATGAATATTTATTTCTCTTTTCTTCTTGCCTATACTTATATATATTTGTTGTCTTCCCTTCAGCTTGTACATATGTATGTATATTCTTGTTTGTATTATTTTGTATTGCATACTTGAGTATTTTTACTGTCTTTCTTTCTTGTTTTGCTTTCACACTTACTTACACATTTACTTATTTCACTTTTATTTTTGCTCTTACTTTATGTACATTTTATTGCCTACATATATTTTATTACTTTGTATATTCTAGTTAATGTGTTGTTTTAAATTTTAGCTATACGTATTTATTTTATTTACTTATGCTTAGTATTTATAAAGTATATTTTATTTTAAAGACTTCATTTTGATAATTTTCAAATCAATTTATCAATAAATTTCACAATTTTAAATTAAAATTTAATTTAATTATCAATTTAAACTTTTATAAAAATCCGGGATCGTTACAGACTTCCCCCCTTAAAAGGAATTTCGTCCTCGAAATTCGCCAGAGAGAGATAACGAAGATAGATGAAAGATAGAGAAATATCTTTTCAGATCAAACTGGATATCAATTCTGCATTTGGCTCACCAAATCAGAATATCAATAATAGATACAGGAAATTATAATAGAATTTTCAAATTTGGTTTTAAACGGAATCGTTTTATTGATACAATTCAAATTTAGCTTCATATTCTGTTAATCGATTTAACTCAATTTAAAATTTCCAATTTAATTAAATTTTCAATTCCAAACTTCAAATTCATATTCATTAAGGTTTAAATCAAAAACTAATAAGAAACCGATGAAATACGAAGTAAGGATTTTCCTACAACGATTCGCAGAGCATCACCGCATCGAAACTTCTTCTGGAGATGGTACGAAACAATCAAAAGAAATGTGGAAACGAATCAAAAAGAGATTGAGAAGAAAGTTGTTTCCACTGTTGTTACAGAGTATTGACCAATTATAGTCGTATTTTCCTGTCCCCTATCTCGTTTTCTTCTTGCACTCATACTTACTATCAGTGAATAGTAAGAGAATTTACTGAGGCTGTCGAACAGATATCTTAGGGATAAACTCATTCTAGGGTTTACTTCACCCTATCTCTAATGAGCTACTTAATGTGTTATACTCCTGAGCTAAAGTTTAACCTTAGCTCTGATACCAAATGTGACGATAGGAATTTTTCACGCTCGAAAATCGACATCCATACTTTACATCGTACTCGAATGCCGTAGATTCGACCGTTCAAATCTGAGTCGCCGGAGCTTATAACACAATTAAGTAAACAACACAGCGAAATAAAAGAATAATACATTGATATACAGCTTTGATACAATATCTGATACAACAGATGATCCAATAGATATCAATATACATCAGAGATATGATACAAGAAATAGCAGCGGAAAAGAAAAATAGATAACATCTAGCAGCGGAACAATATAACTCTAAGATAGTCTTCAAAAGAGAAATCCAAGGCACCAATCCAGAAATAGAGAGAACCAATCATCACGATGCACCAAGCTAAGCAAGTGCAGTCTGAATCCAAAGACTGAACTAACTCCAGATAATCCACTATATCTGACTATCTGAAAAACCCAACTCTAGACTGCTCGTGTAGAAAATAATGAGCACCCAGAGTTTAGGAAAAAACAATAAACTCCGGATCAGTCATGGGACTGGTGTGAGCAACAAAAAAAACAGTTGTCTTTTAAAACAATCAACAAAAGATTTTAAAGTCAATTTCGAAAATGAACGTCGATGATGCTGCGCAGTCATCACCGAAATTATTTTCCAGCGACATAAGAGAGGAGTACTTAATTCATTCCTTCTTAAAAATCATTTCAAAATATTTCTTATAAATATTTTCCAACTAATATCACAATATATTTTCTCCAAAGCTTTGAAAACCATTTTAAAAGTCCCCGGGTCTTGAATTCAATATTCCTCAATTTAAATCTATTTTAACTTATAAGTCACCTTTATAAAATATTCTTATAGGATTTTCTTTCTTAAAATATTCCATAAGTTGTTTTATTATTGTTTATTTTTCAATAAGCGTTATTTATTAAAACACAATATCCAATTAATGATAACAATCAATATTATCTTTTCCGACAACCAAATAAGCTAGATATATCACAATAAATTTGAAAATGAATTCTTTATATACAAAATATAATTAGGGCAAAATTATTTCATCTACCCAATTTCAAAACAATACTATGTCGAATTGTTCTATTTAAGTGTTTAGAGATCCCTATCAATGACGTTAATTACTCGTATTGACCAGAATCCATAAGCCACTCAACAAATCAACCAACACAATATAAAACATTTTATATCACTAACAAGTACACTCTCTCATATGTATACACTCAGCGACTCATCATAGGGTATTACTACACTATTTATAAAGAGTCAGACCCCACAAAGCTAAGGTTATCGCTAAACCAAAGCTCTGATACCAACTGTAACGACCCGCCTTTTTGGATAGTTTAAACCGACGATCAAATACACATGCCGATTCCAAACCATTCAAAAGGGCAGATGGTTATTGGGGTAAATAAGAAAAGAAAAGAAAGAGAAATAAAGGAAAATAAACAACACAGAATCTCGCAGCGAAACGATAAAATGTAATAGTCAAATAAACAGTTCATGAAGCTGTTTACTATACTTTGACAATTATTTATACAATATTTATCAGAGTTATAAATATTCAACAGAAGAATTAAAATAATGCAGCAGATAGCATGATGCAAGGGTAATAATAGTAATAATATACCAAATCTTCGTCTTCATCCTCCAGAATAGATCTCCAAAATCTGAAACTCAGGACTGACCCGAGCATAGTGAAAGGACAAAACAATCGAGTCAGGACTAAAATATCCTTATGAAAGTTAAATCAATCGTAAATAAATATGAGTGTAACGGCGTCAGAGATGTTTACGGGGTTTGACATCTCATATCCAGTGTCAACGTGCGTGCAATAACTTAAGAGATGTTACGGGATTTTCCATCTCTTAAGGATCTGTTAAACTATCTACTATGTAGTAATGTATGCTAAGTAGATAATGCCTATCAGTAATAGAAAGTATCAAAATAGCGTTAAGGAGTTACCATAATCCCCTTTAACACATTTTTATAATGCCATAGTCTATACAGCACCGTAAGCCCCACCGTAAACTGGTGGTTATCAGAGGGTACCCCATAGGTATAACACAAAACATAACGTAGTGGTCGCGAATAAGATAATCAGTATGACAAGGTACATGAGGCGATACCAACTAGGATACTAGTAGTTGCGTGATCCGGACTGATGTTGAGCAAAGCCAGCAGCTACCCCAACACCGCGAAACAACACTCCCAAATCAAGGGGTGCACCCAAATCGCATCACAAATGTAATAGATATGGTATCGAAGAAGTGTGTCCGCTAGAGGTGGCGAACCTCAATGGCCCGGCGTGGCTCCTGTTTTAGTCGTGTCAGGGGTCATCCAATATCGTTCTCTTTCTTCAGTCAACACGTTCACCAAACCATCCACTTCATTCTGGATCAACACTCCGCGTATAATAGTTATTAAAGGGGTTTTCGGTATCGACAGAGAGTATGTCCATATCCGATCCCGGTCTCTTTAATAACTACGTATTATTACACCGTTGGCTCTTTTACATTTCAAATCGATTCATAATTGATATCAAAAATCATATTCGCTTTAAAATCAAATCCATTTCAAATATCATCATATCTTTTCAAATGTAAGATTCCATTTCAAAAATCATTTTTCGCATCAATATCTCATTTCGATTTCAAAATCATTTCGAATTTCAATTTAGGTTGCAACTTTATTTAACCCAATTCGTATTTAAATTCAAGATTTAAATATAAAAATTTCACCTTATTGACCAGCTTAGAATTTTTAGAAAATAGTTTTAAGTAGTTTAAAAGTAGTTTTGAATAATTAAAATAGTTAAAAATACTTAAAATCTTAAAACGGATTTGAAATAGATAAATTAGTTTAAAATAATTTAAATTGGGTTAAGTAGATTTAAAATAGATCAAAATAGTTTAAGTATTCAAAAATGGTTTATATAACCGAGTAATTTGGAAACAAAATAAAACAGCTTCAAAACCAATCCATTTCAATTATAACTTCCCAATTCAAATCAATTTCAATTTCCATTCCACCAATTCAATTTCGATTTCAATTCAAATCAATGTCAACTTTGACTTCAAATTAATTCAATTTTACATTCACTTTTAATTTATTCAATTTCAATTTATATCGATTTGGAGCTTGATTTTTTCAAAATATCAATTTATAATATTTAACAAAATTATCTTCCAATATTCAAATTTAAAACCCAATTACAAATATGATTCAATTTCACGCTCAATTTCAAAATATCTTTTTATATCGCTTTTACTTAGTAATATTCAAAGATCGAATTAAGGTTAAACCTTTAAACAAATCAATTTACGAAATTCAATCATATCCCGATTTTTAAATTCCAAAGTCTCCACTTTAATTATTTAACAGTTTCTTTTAACCAAATTTTACTTCAACATTCCAACTCAATTTTTCGATAAATTCGATTTTTATAAATTGATTTCTATTTATAACTTTTAAATCAAAACATTTAAATAAATTTCAAATCGGCGATTTTAAAAATTATTAATTTAGCCAATTCGGTGTCCGTATATAATTTTCTATCCTATGACCAAGTAATTATTTATTTCCATTAAATGTCAGGGATGAATATATATCACTTAAATCAATCATATTGTCATATGTATGCATAACTGGTTATATATAAGCAATAAACATCCAAACATTTAAATATCAACCAATAACATCCACCCAAATACATCATCCAATAGACAATACAATTCATGGCAATTTCATGGTTATCAATGTCAGGTAATTTAATCGCAATTCAATTTTAATTTCAATTTAACTGTCAATTTAATTTTTCAACGGTTAATTCAAATGACAAGCTATATGAAAACTATAGTTTTATCAAACAACGACAAATAAAATCATAACACTTCATAATGTCAAATTTAACTAGTATAAAGATATTCAGTACGTCGTGAGCGTTTAAAACACTCACCTTGATTTTTATGATTTTAAATCAAATCGAACAACGTTCGATTTAACTCAAAATTTTCTCTAGCTCCAAATGATTCCAATCCATCTCCATATGTAGTACTCGTCGAAACGATTCCAACGCAAAAAGTTTCGTCGAATTCCGACCTCGTATGAACAAGTTATAGCAGTTTAAAGATCAAACGAATTAATATAAATATAATTTACAATTTTAAACCACAGATCCATCATCACCGTTGATTCCTGCTCAAAGAAATCCAGGACGCTCCCTATGCTTCTTCCTCACGCACGTACATTCCAGGCTACAATCGCGTGCGCAACCCAAACACGCCCCAAAATCCTAATCACGCAACACCCTACGCTCGATGAAAATCCATCACAACAGCACCACGTTGAAGCTCGTCACGAGCTCGACCCACACCTGCCACCACGCTGCACTCGGCCTCCCCATTGCCTCGGAATTCGTGAAAGAACGCGCCCACTGTGAGGCCAGATTGCCGTTGATCCGTTACTCAATATACGATCTTGACCGTGGGATTCGTAGTACACATTGGCCTCTACAAGTTTCTAGTTGATGACTTTGCGTGGATGTTGACGGATTGGGAGATATATAAGAACGAACGTAGGCAAATTTCGGCCATTAGTTGGAGGGTGGCGGCTGATGCTATTTGCCCTAGCGTTTAGTTTATTTTGAAAAAAAAGAAAAAAAAGAAGTGCCTTTATAGAAAAACGACGAACACCATTCATCCCGGGTTTTCCAAACTCCGATTTATGCACGGTGACCGGCGTTTCTAGAGTTTACCCCGCGTTCCGGACACAATGGAATAAGTTTCAGGAGCTAATTCGATCATCTGCGCGAGTTATGGCAATAAACGTTCGTTTTTAAATAAAATCGATTAAACGAATTTCTATGCGTTTTGGCTCGCCCCGGACAAACGGTAAATCCAATTGACACGAAATTTGAAATCCTACACTAATATCACATTACAGATCCGATGAAATTGGTTTCGTCGAAATCCGAGACTGTTTGAAAAATGACTATTTTAACTCGCCAAATTAATATTAAAACCATTTCGATGCGTTTCGAGCTGCCACGGTCAAACGACAACTCCGATTGCTACGAAAATTGAAATACGATAATAACAAATTATTACGGATCCAATGGAACTATTTTCGTCCAATTCTGAGACTGTTCAAAAATTGGCTATTTCTCAATCGATAATTAAATATTAAAATATTCAATTTTCACAGATTTACTTTTAATTCGATTTTAAAAGTTTTACAACATCATTCTAACTTTAATATGATAAAATAAAATTTTACAAATTATTTTTAAATCATATTAAACCTGTTATTCAATTATCCAATAAATTCCAATTTTAAAATCTTATTAACTCCATTATAATCCCGATATAACTTACATTCACTTTGAAAACCAATTTGAATCATATTAAATCAAATTTCAATTACTCACTCTATTTTCATATATTAAATTTCAATATCAAATTAATCATATCAAATTCGGAATTTAATTATTCAAACATTTGTAATATTAAATTTAACAAATTTGATTATTCTTAAATCACTATCTTTTGAAATATTCAAAACGAACTTATAAAATTTAACAAATTCAAATTATAGAACAACCATTTTCATTAAAACAGCTATTCAATTCCCGTTATTAAATTATTTAATAAATTCCAAATATTAAATTTAAACAATTTCGCTTATCCAATAATTCATTATCTTTTGAAATATTGAAATTGAACTTACAAGATTCAACCTTTAAAACCAATTCACAATTTAGAACACTATTTCATTTTACAGTTATTCAATTATTCAATAAGTTTTAAATATTTAATTTAAACAATTTAGCTGTTCAATATTCAATATTTGATTTTAAATAGATTTTACTTATCAATCAATTACTCTATTATACCCAATGAATTCAACATTTATTATCCTATTCAACTATTGATTGCAAAGGCATTCACTAAGTAGCTTTTATTTTTCATTACTTGGATAATTATTGTTGCAATTCATTCCAGTTATTATTATTCCAAACGAATTACATTTTTTTCTAACACTAAATCACGAAATCTTATTAAATTTAGCTATTTTAATTATCGAAAATTTACGGGTCGTTACAAGTAACCATCCTTTAGTTTCCTAAAGTTTTTCTGCATTGATTAGGTAGTAAGAACTATGTGTACCAGCACCAATGCTTGAGGTGGTCGGGGTAGTACTGTTGCAAATGGCGGGAATCGTGCATCGATGAATGCTGCTCCAGTTGAGGAACCAATAATGAATGTTATTGAGGAGATCTTGCATATTAGGCCTCAGATGAGTTTTTCTTTTCTTTTTTGTGATTATGAAAGACTGGGGGTTAAGTGGTTTAGTGGCACAGTGAATATTATAGAAGTCCAGTCTTGGCTCATATTATGTGATAGGATATTTGGAGATATGAAGCCTGATGACGCAATATAATATAGGTTGGCATCGCAACATCTAACAGATCAGCCATGGATTGGTGGAGTTCTGTTACAGCCGGTGTATAAGAGAACGAACTCTATTAGGCCCAATTCAAAATTGAGTTTGAGATGAAGTTATTTTCGAAAGCCAGAAAGACTTTGTTATTTAGGAGCATCTTGGATCTGAAGCAGGGGCCGTGACTGTGGTGAAGTACGAGAATCGGTTCATTGCATCGTCTCCATTTGGGTTGTGGTTAATAGACATGTCGTCGAAGGAGAACGAGATGTTCATTACAGGTATGCACCTTGAGTTATAGAGGGATATAACTAATCATGTCATGGGGTCTTTTTCTGGTTTGGTGAACATAGCTTTAAGGTTTGAGAGTTTAGCACCAAAGCCGTATATTTATACACCAGCTTACTACAACAAGCAGAAATTTCAACCTCAGACATATTTCTAGTGTAGTTTGCTGTAAGTGTAGGCAGAATGGACACTTTGCTTGGAGTTGTAAGTCGTGGAAAGAAGGGAAGTTGGCTAGAGTACAGATAGTGAAAGCACCGATTGAAAAGTTTATGAAGCTTGAGGCACAGTTTGCACCAAAAGGTTGTTACGGTTTCCATCAGCTTGGCCATTTTAGTAGAGATTTTCCTATGCTCAAGAAAAGGGATCAGCCTCGGGTCTTCGCTATTTCTACAGCTGAGAAGGGGAAGTAGATTCTTGTGGCTTACTATCTGTATGGCTTTCCTATTCGTGTTTATTTGACTCTGGTGCTTCTCATAGTTTCATATCCTGTAACCTTGATTGTTTAGTCATGCTCGGCATGTTAGGGACATTGAGTATTGTTTGATATAGATTTGTGCTTAACCAATTTATGAGCAGCTTTACCTTTCTACATCATGGGATGGGTAAATAGTAATTATGGATACATTGAACGAACATATTGTGAATTAGGTTTCACAGTTGACTATAAGACGTTCAGTGATAATATTGGGTTAGAGATTAAAATTTAGTAAAAGATGTTTACTACGAACAAAATGAAAGATATATTATTTTGGAAATAACTATTTGTGAAAAGATTTGTATAAGAAAGTGATGTTATATTGGTAAGTTTATGAACCATATATTTTATAAAGAAAATGGATTTAAACTGAAAATTTGAGAACTTAAATCTCACTGTCTTTGAAAGTGTTTTTTAACATTTTGATGAAAACAATAATAGTATTATTTAAAAGTAAATATTTGAAAATTTTGTTTAGGAAACTGAGATCATGATACTTAGTATTATTTTACGAAATATTTGATAGCGCTTTGGAATGATTTTGGTTTAGTACCAAGAGTATGGTTTTGATGTACTGAACTCGCTTCTATATTTTGAAAATAATTTCAGTGATAACTACCACATCATCAGCGTTCGTTTTTGGGTTTCTAAGTGTGAGATGGTACAAAGTTGATTTGGTAAAACGTATTTTGATTTAATCCTAATGTAAGGTTTGATATACAATATATATATATATATATATATAAAACTTCAAAATGATTTGAAATGAAAACCAATGTTTAGTTCTAAAGTTTTGTTGTTAAGTTATTTCATGGACATATGTAGCCTAAGTATTAGGAATATATGGTATCTACATCATGATATGATATGAAATTTTTTGATAGTTTTCAACTGTTAAATTGAAATTTTTTGACGGTTTTGTTAGTTGAGAACTTTCAGATTGTTATAGAACTTGAAATTAATTGTCTTTGAAAATATTACGTTAAGTTATATAGCAATTAAATTTGAAAAGTTAGTAAGTTAAAACGAGTTTAAATTGTTGATCATTCTTGTTAAGTAAGATGAATTAGATGTTTGTATGTACTCTTAGGATATAATGGAGTATTATACGAGTACGAACTTAAGTTATAAAATGTGAATAAACATGAAGTTATGTTTTATGAAATGATTAATAAATGATTTTAGTATTAGAAGACATACTATTTGGGTAAATGAATATGATATAAAAAGGAATTGTTGTAGTTAAGAAAGCAATAAGATAAATATGTAAGTTATATGTAGACCATTTTATTTGCATGGCTGTTCTTAATTTACTATCTGAGCACATGTTTTTGAAGTGGTTTACAGCGCTTCGAATAAGGATTTTTCACTTGATTCCTAACGGCGAACACTTGATATTGGTTCGTGATACGATCCCGATGTTTCTATCGTTGTATATGGCTATGCCAGGAGGACGAATGTTTCTAATCAAGGAACTAAATCAAAGTTGCAGTAGAGACGTCAAGCAATCTATACAAGTTGGAAAGTGAAATCTTTGTGATCGAACAAGTGATCAGATCGGATATTGTATACGGATGATATATTTACATAGGACGGACTCTAGTAAATTTTGTATGATATGTTATGTTGGCTTACGAACAGTTTGGGGAATGACTCTTCGATTTGTTATGAGGTGGCATGAATAATTGTCTAAGTAATAACCTAAGACTGTTGAGCGTAAGGCGTGCTTATTACATTGTTTATCATCCTTGGACGATGGGAGTGTTTTGAACCTGGGTGAACCATGAACATTGATTGCTAGTTATTGTAAATAACATTTGAGTATTTGTGTGCTTGTTCCTTTGTTAAGGTTAGAAGTACCATGGAGAGAGAACGCTCGGGTGGTTCCAATAAGACAAAGGACAGTTTGAGAAAGTTCAATCTTGAGTTGCTTATAGACTGGGGTTTCCTTCTTATCTTAGTAATGTACATCTTTTGTAGTGTACTCACCACTTGAGGTGGAGTCGCTTAGTATGCATTTTGGCTTGCAGTTTAGTTTGTATATAGTTTCAGCAGTATGATATATGTATATATATATATATCTTATTCTTCCGTCTCTTTTGAATATCGTTCTTGTTTGAATTTTGAGGACGAAATGTTCTAAGTGGGGAAGAATATAGAAAATTCGAATACTTCGTCTTTGAATTTCGTAAAGTTTTGAAATATAATTAAGTGTTATAAATATGATTATATAACCTTGTTAAACATCATTTAATTAGTGAATAATGAAAAGAGACTTGTTTTTAATTTTTTTTAAAAATTCTTCAATGGAAAATCGATAATGTGTCCGAAAATCGGTTTATCGGTAAACCGCTTTTTGCTCGATATAACTTATTTGAACACTTTTGTACTTGTCTAATGATCAAATAAGCACATTAACAACTAATTAACACACACACACCCCTCTTCATGAAGCATGGAACATTCTAGAAGCTTCCATTAGGATAAGAAATATATCATGTTAAAGGTATAATTGTAATTGGCATAAAGGAGAAATGATTTAAAGGAGTAATTGGAGGTGATTCTTCCATGGCATGGTTTTTTGGAGGGGGGGGGGGGGGGGGTTGGGTTGAACGCAAGCTTAAAGAGCATCATTTTTGTGCATATATAAGGAGAGACATACCATAGAGATATAATCAGAAATTCATAAAGCTTAAACAAAGTACTTCCATGTCTTCTTTTTTTCTTATGTTCTAAATTTTTTTTGCAAGTTTTATCGAAATCATCTCAAATTTGGAGTGAATCCTTGAAAGAATATTAAAAAATATCTTACCTAGTTAGAAGTTGAAGAAGCAAAGTCACACTCGCCCTATCCTATTAGTCCGCGAGCAATTTGGAGTGAGGAGGAGGGAAAAAACAAGGCAAAGCAAGAAAGTAACGAAGAAGAAGGTGGTTGCAAGGTTGAGTTCGGACTTATCTTCTTGGATCTTGGTTGTTTGTGAGGTTAAAGGCGAGTTAAAATACCTCTTTGAATGGAAAATATAATATATATATATATATATGTGTGTGTGTGTGTGTGTGTTATGTTTTCATTGTGTTTAAGTTTTATCGACATTTTTAAAAACATTGATTTGATTCTTGTAAGGAAAACAAGAAGCATATGTGATCCATGTCTATGGACTTGGGACGGATTTGAATGGACTTGTAAGACTTGTGACAAGACCTTGGAACAAAGAACATAGGTTATAAATAAACTTTGGTTTAAATTGGACTCGGATTTGAAAGTGCATTTATAGCGATAGTTGTTGTGGATGCACTTTGGAATTGTCTTGTTTTTGGCGATTTCTATGAAACTTTGTACATAAATCTTAGGGGTATCTTGTCATTTTATAATTTTTTATATGTATATTTTTTGCCATAAAACGCTTGGATAGTAGAAAGTTAAGTAACATCTCGAAAAGCTACCAAAACTTCACTTGCGCAACACTGCCCTGTTTAGACTTAATTTTTACACTTTAATGGTTTGAAAAGATATTTAAATTTAGGTATTTTTTTTCATTATTTTTATAAGTGTTTACTAACTCATATTAGAGTATTTCAAAAGTGGTTTGAGATCTTATGAATTTTTAAGAATTATTTGTGAATTTTTAAAGAAGATAATTTTATAATAAAAACTTGGTTCTTCCAAGTTTTTAAGGAAATTATAAAGTTGTTATTTTCAAAGTAATGTTTTTAGAAAATGTTTCAAAACCTATTATAAGTATTATAAATTACTTTAAAAGAATTTTAAGTATATAAATTTTTTAGAAAATATGTTGACTATTTTATATCTTATAAGTAATAAAATATCTTTTACTGGGATATTTACATATCAAGTAGTGATAAATAAATTGCTATACATTTATATCATTTTAAATAAGGTTGTAAAGGTATAAACAAATAGTTTTGAAAAGGGTTAGTAATTTCTTAATAGGCAAATGATTAGTTGTTTAATTACTTGTTTTAAAAGTAATTAACGATGCCTAACACTAAAATCCAACGAAGTAAGGCTTATGTATTTACGAGATTTAAGATTGATGTTCAATTTGGAATAGAGAAATAGAGCTCTAGCCTACCGACTTCCCTCTTGACCGAGTAACAGTAAGTTAGAAAATGTTGGAAACGTGTTAGTCATGTTGATTTCTTACTTGTTTATAAAATTATCAATACCATACTCAAACTAAAAGCCGACGAAGTAGACTTATATATTTGTAAGATTCACGAATGAAGTGTTTAAGCAGGGGTTTAATGCAACAAGTGCTCTAACTTACCTGGCTTCATTCTTGAGTGAGGAGTGGTTAAGTTGGAATATCGAAAACGAGTTAAGTATACGAATACTGATTTGTATAAACAATTGTTTTAATTAGATAATCGATTAGTCGATTATCTATCTTGGCCAATTATGACTTAAGATGTAATCGAAAGGCTTTATGATTTCATACCAATGAGAATCCTCGGGGAGGAGTATTAGTGCAAAACGTTCTATATTTCGCTTACTTTTGAATGAACCAGAATTGAGTAAACCGAAAATTCATCAAATGGTATAAATGCAATGTTTCAACGCAGTCCCACTTTAATTATTTTATCTCTTATGATATTTTGAAGTGTTGTCATTTCGTTGTCTGCATGTTCACTCCCTTTGTTTGCAATAGTTTTCATATATTATAATATTCCACTTGGTATTCTTCTGGACCAAGATCTTGATCATCGTCATAAATCATAAAATCTGGATCACCATTATTGTATTTTCATATAAATTTGTACACAGTCATTGTAGCAACTACCACTTTTAAATGAGTGTTGACGTAGTCTTCAAAATTTTAAACTTTTCTTCCATATTCCAAATATTCTCTCGATTGCCATACGTACTCGAATGACAGAAATTAAAATTTTCATTGACTGATTTTGGTTGATTTACGGTTTCACGAAAATGAGGAATATGATACATATTATTTCGATACGGTGGTAAATATCCAATGTGAAGTGGATATCTCGAATCTACTAAAGAGCAACATTAAAAATATCCTATCATGTGCAGTACCTTTCCAACCAGCCATAACACAAGTGAACAGTAAATAAATTGAGCATGCTGTTAAAATATTGTGACGACCTGGAATTTTTGGATGTTTGAAATTGGAATATTTAATTGATTTTAAATATTTAAAAGTTAATTTTTTACTTGAATTCAATTATTATTATCATTTATCAATTAAGTTATTGGATTTAATAAACTGAAATTGGGTAAATTATTGAATCTTCGGTTTTAAGCATGTTAAAAATAATTTGAAGGTTGTAAAATTTATATTGATAATACTGAATATAGTAAAATGTTAAAATTGAATTTAAAGGTGATTTGTTCAGTTTTAAAAATATATCGTTTAAAATTGATATTTAAATAGCCTTTCGAGGCACAGTCTCGGATTTCGACGAAAACAGTTCCATTGGATCCGTAATGGTGTATTATTATCGGATTTCAAATATAATAGTGTTTGGAGTTATCGTTTGATCGTATGAGATAGAACGCGTTGAAATTAATATCGAAGTTTAATATAATAATTGGGTTTAAAAAGCTATCTTCCACATATGATCGAATTAGGTTTTGAAACTTGTTCCATTGGGTTTGGAATGGCGGTATAACATTAGGAACGCCAGGCGGCATGCCTCGATAGGAGATCAAAATTTTAAGTTGCTAAAACAAGATATTTTGGGAAATAAATAATATTTTGTAATTTCAAAGTCAAAGCCCTACCTTATGTAACACGCCATTCCATCCCAGTTTATAATCGCATATCCCTTCCCTTATGTCCTTCAATTCGAAAACGAAATCGAATTTTCATTCTCCTCCCTCTTCAAAAAAAATCGCAGCATACAAAAAAAATTGAGCGAGCATGAGGGGACGATTCTCGAGTTCCAGGGGAAGTCGAAAGGGAGAGCGAACCCTAGCGTGCGTATGGAGGAGGGCAGCGATCGTAAAGGGATGATCGATATTGGGAGCCGCGATATGGTGGAGCGGTTCAGGGGACAGTCGCGATGTTCGGGGAGGGTTTCTGACCTTCTATCAAACTAAAAGCAGGTCGCGGTCTTCGAAGGCGAGCGCTTGGAGGAGTATTGGCAACGTGGGACATGACGCAGGAGGCGGCGGCTAGGGTTTTGCGGTGGATAAGGTCGCGATTTAGTTGAATAGGATCTCGCGATGGCAAAGAGGCGACTCGTGTGGCTGCAGCTGATCGTGGGGTTGGCAGTTAGGTCTAAAATTAGGAAGAAACAAGATGGTTTGGATCAGATTGCAAATTAAGAAGCAAAGGTGAGTTAATCTCACTCATCAGGATTTCTATTTAAATTTAAATGGTTAAATTTAAATAATTGGTTGAATGATTGAATTTATTTGATGTGCTATATTATATATAGCGGTATATAGTATATATTGAAGTGATTGATTCCCGCATTATATAGCGGACGAGACCTTATGCGCCGCATAATAGCGGATGATATTATATTTAAAACTCATATACTGCGATATTCCACTCGAAGTGGAGTTGGTATTTTATTATGCTAACATCTGTGGATACAGGGAAACAGGTTGGGGGGATCAAACTGGATTCCTCAAAATATTTAATTTTTGTTAAAATATTCTGTGATATAATTATTTGCTATCCTGTGATGAATTATATTGATAAATGGAAATGTTGGGTACTATGGTTGATTTAAAATATTTCGGTGAACTGAGTTATCAAAATCTATAGAAATGGGATTTCTGAAAAGAAAATAAAGGAGTGAATTTTGAGTAAAATAATCATAGAAATTGGAATAAATTAAAAATGAATTGGAAAAGAATAAAAAGTGATTTTTGAATTCTGATAAATAAATTTCAAACGCGGGAAATGAGATTTTCAATAAATGGGAATAAGTGGTTTTATTTTTAAAATTTAAGTGATATTATTTCAAGGAATAAAGAATTTATTTTGAAATTCAGGGTTTAAATTTATTTGAAAGAATAAAGTAGGAATTTGGAAAACATGAAATTGGTATTTTCAGTTAAAAAGATTTTAAATCATAATTAAGAAATAAAATCTGAAGTCTATGGGTTTGAAATAAAATTGAGTAAGAAAAGAATTTATTTCAAAATTGGAGTAATTTGGAGATCAATTTGAAGGTTGATTAAGTGTTTAAAACCGGGATTTTTAAAAGAGAAGTGAGACTTTGTAATTTATAAACTAGGTTTATAAAAGTGAAGTAATGTACCAGTGGATATTTGAAAGAATAAATTCACGGTGGGAATTATTAAAGGAATGAGTAAATTTGTTTAAAAATATAGCGATTTATTTTTTAAAAAGACATGGAAGGAAAACGTATTTCCCTGAATAGTCAAGTACGTTTCAAACAAATTTTAAGTATAAGTAAAGAGTTTTAAGTTGTTTAAAAAGCATGTTTAGAAAACTTATTGTTTCTAAATGCTTAAATTCTAAAGTAAGTATTTTCTTTTAATATATTATTGTAACATCCCAAAATTTATTAATTTAAATTTGGTAGCTTGTTTGAACTTTTGAAATTTAATTTGAAAAGTTTCAAAAGAAATAAAATATTATTAATGTTAAATATTGCAAAGATATATGGATAGAAAGAAAATATTTAGTAGTTTAAGTTTTAAATAGGTAATAATAAAAAAAATTTAAAAACAAGAATTTGTGTTAAACCATAAAATAAAATATATGTTATAAATTAAATGTTGATAGTTAAACTTTGAATAGAAATAAATTTTAGAATTTAAGTTAGTAATAAGATTTTATGGTTATATAGCAACATAAGATAAAATTAAAAAAAATACAATGAAATACATACAAGAATTGTATATGAATTATGTAAACAAGGAAAAAAAATGTATGCAAGAAAAAAAAAATCTACAAATGAAACAAAGATGTACTTACAAAAATCAAATATGATTATATGTTAACTTAGATGGAAATCATGGCATTTAATGACTATCTTCTTAGCATAAATAAAAATCACCTCAGCCACCAAAAGGAAAGAAAATATCTGGTCAAAGAAAGAAAGTAGAAATCTGACCAAAAGAAATTAAACTAGATAACACCTACTTATACAAAACTACCTTCTTTATATATACACATCCATATTTGTCTTCCTCGTTTAAAACATAATATGGTAAACCAGGAAAAATATAAAACATCACCACAATTTCAAATTCAAATACAATCTGCTGAACAAAAAGAAAGAAAAAACAGGAGGATCAAAACTGCCTTTTTTTCAAAACACAGAAGCAGCTCTCTGTTCATAAATTTTTTTAAAGGTGAGTAAATGTTTAACCTTAAAGTTCAAAGTAATGAATGCTGGAATATGTGAATTCTAAATGATATTGTGTTATATGATTATATATAGATGAATATATCTATGTATGTTTCAATTATATTTGTGCTGTGTATGAATATGTCTGTTAACCCCACTGAAACTTAGGCCGACTCAACAGATAAGGCAGTCAGCGACTCATAGGAATCAGCGACTCAACTGATGAAGCGACTCAGAGATTGCCGACTCAATGGGTCAACGACTCATTGATAGCAACGACTCAGTGAGTTAGCGCCTTAAAGGCACAGTATGGATCAACGACTCAGCGGGTCTGCGACTCAAGGCCTAGACCGATCCAACGACTCATTCGAGCTCCGACTCATCAAAGACCGACTCATCTGATCACGACTCATCCATTCAAGGTCCTTAAGTATCTCATTAGGTTTACGACTCAAGAGATGAACGACTCAAGAGGCCGCTACGACTTAAGGAGATTCGATGGGTTAAGGATGGCACGACTCAGGAAAGCCTACGGCTCAAAAGATAGGTCGACGCACGACACAAGGCTCAGAGGCAAGTTCAAAATCATGCTGCAAAGAGGTGACTCGCAGACGACTCACGACTCATCATGAGTCGGTCACGACTCATGACTTAGCAATTTCAGCCTAAACAGTTTGCCTATAAATACAAGGCCACATTCAACATGGGGGGGACCTTTTGCTCATTCTCTTCAAGCGCTGATACTCTGCTGCATTCCAAACCAATTCAACACTTGAAGCTCTCGAGACACTAAGAACGCTACAAACAACTTCAACAAGAGATCACGTACATCCAACATGGATTCGAAGACTCTCATCTCCATTGAAGTTTAAAATACTTGTTCTAAGTTTCTTGTAGTTCAAAGTGAATTGTACTTGGGAAGAATTGTATCAACTTGTAACGAGATCATCAATAAAAGTACTTAAAGTGGACGTAGGCTGTACCCATAAGCCGAACCACTATAAAATTGCTGTTGTTTACTGCTTTTCCGTTATTACTTGCTTGTAATTCTTTCCCGATCTATCGGGTGGTGCTTTCACAACTACACTTCACACACCGGGGTGTTAGCGTTCAAATTTAAGCGTTAACATTTTTGGTGCTTTCACTGAGAATTGAACTCAGGACAACTGTCATCATTGCTTCACAGAGATTTGAAGAAAGAATTTCCTTAAAAACCAGAAGTATATCTGAGATTATGGCTCCTGGAAGGAAAAGTAGATCTATCAGATCTGGAAACATTCAAGAGGGAACCTCCGCTTCCCCTGTACCTAATCAACCCACTCCGTCTATTGGAGTTACGAAAGCGGAGTTGGATGCTGTGATTCTAGGGCTAAACCAGCAGATAAACGCCCAAAATGTACAATTAGAGGCTCAAAGTGCCCAGAACGCTCTGATTCTGAATAAGTTGAACGATTTACTTGGGGCAAACAATCAACCAGCTGGAAATGAAAGGAACAATGCTGGCAACATTCATGATGTTAGTGAGAGGAATGCTCCGGAAAGGGCTACTAGTCCCTTTGAGCAGGCAGTCCCTGAGGCTGGTGGATCTAGAACTCGGCATGATGAGGAATATCTTTCTGAAATGGTCCGGCAGATCATGAAAGAAAGTATGCAAAGGGTTGAAGATGAGAAGGAATGGGGTTTCGCCCCAAGTAAAACTCCGTTTACTGAAAAAATCTTGAAGGCGGAATTTCCAAGGAAGTTTGTCCCTCCGACTATTCCAGCTTACAAAGGGACAAGTGATCCAAATGAGTTCTTGTATAAATATGATTGGCACATGACAGGTGCCAGGGCCTCCGACGAAATAAAGTGCCGATATTTCCCCGTATACCTAGAAGGCGTGGCTTTACTGTGGTTCACCAAGTTGCCAGTCCGATCTATCGATCAGTTTTCAGACTTGACCAGAAAATTCAAGGAGCAGTTTAGACTATATGCTTCGAAGGCCAAGGACATTATGTCACTATCGAGTTTAGAGCAGAATCCTGGTGAGTCTATCAGATCCTTCTTGAACCGCTTCAATATAGCACTGGCTGAGGTGGACAATGCTGAACCACGAATGATATTGACTTATCTGATGAGGGCTATTGATAAGTCAAGCGAATTTGGGAAATGGTTAAATATGAAGGAGCCAACCTCTCTCGAAAAGTTCTACAAAAAAGCAGATGAATTCATTCGCTTGGAAAGCCGTCCTTTATCAGTAAAGACAGTGTTGGAAAAAGCAGAAGACAACACTGTCGCTCCACGCAAGAATGAATCGGTGGGGCAAAAAAGGGAGAATAGTAATGGGAAGAAACAGGGTAATCTGAAGAAGCCCCGATCCTTCAAGCCATCAGAATATACTCCATTATCACATACACCGGAGCACATCTACCTGGCCACTAAAGATTCCGTCGATTTCCCTAAACCTATCCCTTTGAGAACCGGGAAAAAAGCCATACAGAGTGGGAAATTCTGCCGCTTCCACAATCAACCCGGTCATGAGACTGATGAATGCCGCCAGTTGAAAAATCTGATTGAAGAGTTGCTGAGAGAAAACAAACTGCAGCACTTCGTGAAGAAAAATAGCAACAATCCTGCATCGTCAAGTCAGGGGCAACAGGTTCCTGTTCATCGGCCTAGGACAAGTGAGAAAGCTACGGGACATGAATCTGGAAGGCCCGTTATCAATGTCATTACAGGGGGGCCTCACCCAGCTGGCAAGAGCTGGGGTGAGATGGAGAGATATTCCAGGGCTTTGAAATATGCTCCAGCCGAAGAAGACGTCTTTGTTTTAGAAGACACTACGCCCCTGAAACAACAGAAAACTTTCAGCGATGATATTGTTTTCAGAACCAGAGATTCCACAGGTATAGAAGCTCCTACCCTAGACCCCTTGGTCATCTCGGCTGGTATTGGACCGGCCATTGTCAGAAGAGTCCTCATTGACTGCGGAGCATCATGCAATATCCTCTTCAAGAAGACATTTGACCAGATGAAAATCCCCATGATTGATGTACAAGCCTCATCACAAAAGATCGCTGGCTTCACTGGGGAGCCAAAACAACCAATTGGGACCATCGATCTGCTTGTAGAACTCGGAGAGGCAGAGAGGAAAGTGGTCCGCAAGCAAACATTTGTGATTGTCGATGAGTTTTCTGCTTACAATGCTTTTCTTGGCCGTCCAACACTCGCAGCATTCAAAGCTATCCTAGCCCCGTGGTGCCTCACTATTAAATTCCCTACTGACAATGGAGTAGGAGTTATAAAAGGGGATCAAAATGCTGCGCGAGAGTGCTATTTGACAGAGCTGCGAGAGTCAAGAAAAAGAGAAATGGGGAAGGATGCGGCAACCCCAGTCCGCATCAAAGAACCAGCCTTGTAGCAATTACGGGGCGGACCCTGCACTGGTGAGCACAGCGGGGCACGGAAAGAAATGGATCCCAGAAAAGCCAGTGCAGGGGAGAATAGAGTGGTACCGGTGGAAACGACAGTTCCGGTACCTGTTGACCCGAAGGACCCAAATAAGGTGTTAAATGTGGGTTCGCAGCTTAATGTGTCAATTCAGAATATCTTGATATCTTTCCTGAAAGCAAATCTGGATGTCTTTGCTTGGACTCATGCCGATATGTGTGGAATATCCCCAGAAGTTGCAGTACACGCTCTGAATATTGACCCAAAGTTTACGCCAGTTAAACAGAAAAGAAGAACCCAAGGTCCAGAAAGGTCAGCAGCATTAAAAGAAGAAGTTGATCGACTCATGGAAAATAACTTCATCAAAGAATCTACATACCCGAATTGGGTTTCAAATCCTGTGTTGGTCAAGAAAGCTAATGGAAAATGGAGAGTGTGCATTGATTTTTCTGATCTAAACAAGGCTTGCCCCAAAGATTGCTTCCCATTACCCAGGATCGATCAACTGGTAGACGGAACTGCGGGACATGAATTGTTATCTTTCATGGATGCCTACTCCGGTTATAACCAAATCATGATGCACGAGCCGGATCAGGAGGATACAAGTTTTATCACAGATGTTGGACTTTATTGCTACAGAGTTATGCCCTTCGGATTGAAAAATGCAGGGGCAACCTACCAAAGACTTGTTAATGCTATGTTCAAACCGCAATTGGGCAAAACTATGGAAGTCTACGTCGACGACATGTTAGTGAAGTCCAGGAAAGCAGCGGATCACATTGAACACTTAGCAGAAATGTTCGCAGTCCTCCGGAAATACAGAATGAAACTTAACCCTCTGAAATGTACATTTGGGGTCGAGTCCGGAAAGTTCTTAGGCTTCATCGTCAGTGCTAGGGGCATTGAGGCTAGTCCAGCTCAAATTACTGCCTTGAAAGAAGTTAAAGCTCCTAGAACCAAGAAGGAATTGCAGAGTCTCAACGGAAAGGTCGCCGCCCTGAGTCGGTTCATTTCCAAAGCCACTGATAAATGCATCCCATTCTTTGACGCCTTGAAAAAAGGAAAGAAGAATTTTGAATGGACTTCCGAATGCCAAAAGGCCTTCGATGAGTTGATCCGTCATATGGAAACGCCTCCAATACTTTCTAGGCCAGGCAATGGTGAGGATCTTCTTATATACTTGGCAGTATCATCTCATGCTCTAAGTGCAGCGCTGATACGGGAAGACAAAAGGATTCAACATCCGGTTTACTATATCAGCAAAAGACTCACTGGGGCAGAGCTGAATTACTCCAAGTTGGAAAAACTCGCCTATTGCCTACTAGTTGCATCAAGGAAACTGAGGCAATATTTCCAAGCTCATCCTATCAAAGTACTCACTGATCAACCTCTAAAGCAAGTCCTATTTCACCCTGAAACTTCGGGTCGCCTTCTAAAATGGAACATTGAACTCAGTCAATATGACATCACCTATCACCCCCGAAAAGCAATCAACGGACAAGCTTTAGCTGATTTCATTGCAGAATTCACAGAGAAAGATAATGGTGAGGAAGAAGCGATCAATGATTCCCCAATCCAGTGGAAGATGTATGTTGATGGCGCAAGAAATGACTACTGTTCTGGAGCCGGAGTGGTACTTGAAACTCCTGAGGGTCGATCATTATGTTATGCACTAAGATTGGAATTTCCTTCAACAAACAATGAAGCAGAATATGAAGCTCTTATTGCAGGTCTGAAAATCGCTAAAGAGCTAAACATTCGAGCATTACAAATCTTCAGTGATTCTCAGCTTATTGTATGCCAAGTCAAGAAGGAATTTCAAGCAAAAGGTGGAAACCTGCCTTCCTACTTGTCAAAGGCTTGGGAACTCCTATGTGAACTCGATCACTATTCAATAAGCCACATTCCTCGGGAAGAGAATATGAAGGCAGATTCCCTCGCAAAGTATTCAAGTTCTGGTGAAGCTCAACTATTGGGATTGGTCCCTGTAGAAGTCCTTTCAGCGCCAAGTATAGACGAGATGGATATAGACTGGATTATGAATGTATCTCAAGAACAAGAGTCATGGATGACTCCAATACTGGATTACCTACTCAGAGGTTCTCTGCCAGAAAACTCGATAGAAAGACGAAAGCTACTAAGGAAGGCCTCTCGCTATGTAATTCAGGATGGCCGATTGTACAGACGGGGATTCTCAATGCCATTGCTTCGATGTGTATCCCGGGAAGAGTCCAAAACAATCCTAGCTGAAGTGCATAGAGGAGAATGTGGTGATCATTCAGGTGGTCAAACATTAGCAAAGAAAATTCTCCGATACGGATATTTTTGGCCAGAAATTAATCGGGATGCTGCAGATTACTCCCGAAAATGTGACAAATGCCAAAGATATGCCAAAATTCCTAGAGCACCTTCTACCGAACTCACACAGATGGTCAGTCCATGGCCATTTGCAATTTGGGGAATGGATCTCATTGGGCCGCTACCAACTGCTAAATCAGGGATTAAATATGCTATTGTTGCAGTTGATTATTTTACTAAGTGGGCTGAAGCTGAACCATTGGCTACTATCACTTCTAAGAAAATGATAAGCTTTGTGACCAAGAATATCATTTGCAGATACGGTGTGCCTCAGAAAATAATCACAGACAATGGTACTCAGTTTGAAAGCGAGGAATTCCAGGATTTTTGCAAACGATTCAAAATCCAGAAAAGCTTTTCGGCAGTAGCTCATCCGCAGGCAAACGGGCAAGTGGAAGCAGTGAACAAGATCATCAAATCAACCATCAAAAAGCAACTCGAAAGAGCAAAAGGTGGTTGGGTCGATAAACTACCACTTGCACTATGGGCATACAAAACTACTCACAAAACTACAACTGGGCATACTCCTTTTTCGTTAGCATACGGATCGGAAGCAATGATCCCGGTTGAAACAGAGGTCCCTTCACACAGAAGAATCCATTTCAATCAAGCAGAAAATGAGAAGCTACAACTTGAAGCGCTGGATCTCCTTGATGAAAAAAGAGATGAAGCTAACCTCAGAGTTGCAGCTCATCAGCAAAGGATAGCCAGACATTTCAATTCCAAAGTTCGTCAACGCAGCTTTGAAATTGGAGATCTAGTCCTGAAAAGAATTATGACCGCGACAGGTGTGTTTGGGCCAAATTGGGAAGGACCATATGTAATAGGTCAGAAGCTTCTTGACGGCACATTCAAGCTCACCACTGTTGATGGAGATCAAATTCCAAGGGCATGGAACAGCAACCATTTGCGTCCATACTTTACTTGAAAATTTTGTTGAAACATTGTAAAAAGAATTATGAATGTATGATTCTTGTAATTGAAAGCAATTGTGAAACTGATGCAAGTAAATAATGAAAGAATATAAAGTGGATGTAGGCCCAATTTCATGGCCGAACCACTATAAATCTTGTGTTCCTTATTATCATTATATGTTTGCTTTGTTTTCGATATAAAAATACATAAAATGTATTGCTGAAATGTCGATTTAAATTTTTGCAGACAATGGAAATAAAACTTGCGCATAATAAGACCGAGCGATTCTCACCATCATTCAACAAACAAATTTCAAGTCACAAAGACCCCGAATTCAAATCCTAGATAGGAAATACTTCAATTGAACGGCTAATGATTTCGATAGAAACGAGCCCTTGCTGATAAATTGAGATTGTTTGAACAAACAAACATCCAATTAGGAAGCTAGTGCCCGTTCTCACGAACTTGCCTGGCAATGAAGTACACTTCCTTGGATTAAACAAGCTACTTGCAAGAAAAGGGGAATGAAAACTTAAAAAAAAAAGAGAGAGGATCGCTGAAAAGGCATAAGCAAGTGAACAGAGGAACAACCAAAGCTACCATCAGCAGCACAAGTCCTCTTCGGAGGATAAAAGACCTCTAATGGGTCATACGCCACAAAAAAGAAAGTTCTCTACTCAACAAAAAAGATTGGAGGAGTCATGACCCTCCAACCATGAGAGAGTAACTTCCAGGCGATGAAAACCCTCTCTGAGGCACATTTCGCCAGGAGTTGAAGTGTAATAACCGCTCTTCGGGATTTCACTTCACCAGAGTTGAAATGCCAAAAAATAAAAGCCCTCTTCGGAGGCCCATTTCACCAGGAGTTGAAGTGTTATGACCGCTCTTCGGGATATCACTTCACCAGAGTTGAAATGTAAACAAAATAAAAGCCCTCTTCGGAGGCACATTTCGCCAGGAGTTGAAGTGTAATAACCGCTCTTCGGGATTTCACTTCACCAGAGTTGAAATGCCAAAAAATAAAAGCCCTCTTCGGAGGCCCATTTCACCAGGAGTTGAAGTGTTATGACCGCTCTTCGGGACATCACTTCACCAGAGTTGAAATGTAAACAAAATAAAAGCCCTCTTCGGAAGCACATTTCGCCAAGAGTTGAAGTGTAATAACCGCTCTTCGGAATTTCACTTCACCAAAGTTGAAATGCAAAAACAAAATAAAGACCTTCCTGAAAGCCCACGTTTCACCAAGATTGAAATAAAACTTCCAAGTGTTGAAACGCGAAAAGGCTTTCTTCGAAGGCACAACTCTTTGGAGGTACACGTTTCACCAAGATTGAAATAAAACTTCCAAGTGTTGAAACGTGAAAAATCCCTCCTTAGAGGTACAACCCCCTCCCGGGGACACAATCAAGAAGAAAGACCTCTTCGGAAGCCCACGTTTCACCAAGATTGAAATAAAACTTCCAAGTGTTGAAACGTGAAAAGGCTTTCTTCAAAGGCACAACTCTTTGGGGGTACACGTTTCACCGAGATTGAAATAAAACTTCCAAGTGTTGAAACGTGAAAAATCCCTCCTCAGAGGTGCAACTTTGTATAAAAAAAAAAATCCTCATCAAAAGCGTACTTTAACTTTCAAAGGGAGAGTAATTTACCTACTATAAAAAAAAAGGAAAAAGAAAAGAAGTTAAAGTACCCTTCAGAGGTCCGCTTTACCACATAGAAGAATTCACTTGGTAAAATATGCACATAAGCAAAAGAAAAAAAAAAGGTGATTTCTTCGAACGACAAAGCGTAGAAACTTATACGAAGGGAGTTGTACTCTACAAAAATTTTCTTTAAAGAATAAAATAATTATTCTTTAGCAAATATGAGTGCAAGTCCCCTCGAAGTATAGAATATTGCAGCAAACTTATGGAATGGGGGCAATATAGTATAATTACACACAATATGGTATAGCCAAATCAATAATTACACACAATATGGTATAGCCAAATCAACAATATAGTATAATTACACACAATATGGTATAGCCAAATCAATAATTACACACAATATGGTATAGCCAAATCAGCAAAAGGTCACGCTCAAGTAACATGCCATAAGCTCGCTGCAATATCGTGTAAATAAACTTGTGCAAAAAAAATAAAATAAATAGTAAATGCATTCTCAAATTCAAACAGAAGTTTGTACAAACGAAGAATCATTTTATTCAACTATAATGCAGATACAGGTTTTCAAAATAAAAGCGGGGGCCGATACCCGCACAACTCTCGGCCAGTTCATACAAAAGACAAAAAGCTAAAGTCTTCACTTCTTTTTACTGCCTTTGGACCCTTTACCCGGCCGAATGACCAGCTTTTCAGGTCGACCAGTGGGTATAAGGGAGGAAGGGGAGGTAGGCGCAGCTGGCCCAACTTCTGGCTCCTCTTCAGTGGCAGTGATTATCTTCCCTCTCCTCTTTGATGCTCCTTGCTTCCTTCTCCTCTTTGAGGAAGACTCACTTCCTGGAGTGACAAGTTTAGATAGAGTTATATCGTCAGAAGGAGTCCGCTCCGGAGATATGTCGCCTCCCTCAAGTCCCTCATCTTTCTGCTCTTGCGAAGCAATGGGGTCATCCAGGCCATGGAGAGCCTCTATTTGTTCCTCCTGTGATACAGGCTGCGAAGCAGAAGGAGGAGCCACTTGAAGAGATGGAGGAGGGATTACCGGAGAAGTAGAGATTTGAGCAGTGCTTGATACTTTTTCTACAGAAGAAAAGAGGTTAAAGTCAGTAAAGAGAGGAGATGAAGGTTCACCAATGAAGTCAGTAAAGAGAGGAGATGAAGGCTCATCAAGGTTGAGAAAATAGCCAAGGAGCTCATGAAACTCATGCGAAATAAATGAGTAACCCGCTTGAGCAGAATTGACAGTAGCGAGATTAACAGTGAAATTACCTGGAGAAGCTGGTTTCCTGATATCGACTTCATAAGCTTGCGCATCAGCGCTCTCATCACCCTCATCTCCACCTTGTATGCTTGTAATCTCAGTGGTAACTTTGGTGGGAGATGCAAGATGGGAACTGGAACCAATAATGTCGACTTCAGACGAAGAAGGTGGCTGGACTAGAGTAGTTGAAGTGGTTTTCCCCAGCCGGTCCCCTTCCGTCACTTCAGTTCTTAATTTGGCAAGTTGTTCCTTTCCCTTGGCGAGGGCAGCGCGAGCGTCATCATCAAAATAATGCCTTTCCAGGGCTGATTCGTCGTAACCGGCACCTTCAGCACCAAGCATCTCAAGAGCGGCCTCCCACACTTCAGCTAAAGTGATTTCATACTTAGGACCAAGAAAAGCGAGGCTTCCACGCCCCAAGACGCTATGCAAGTAGAAGTCGAATAATGTTGAGCCGAAGCTGTTTTTGGTCGCCTCATGAGATTCTTCGGCTGCGATTTTGCCGACGACAGCCTCATCACGCTCCCTTTCAGTTTTGGCAAGCTGAAGCTTGAGCATTTGTATCTCCGCTTCCTGGGAGTTGTTTTTCTTTCGAAGCTCAGCAATATCAGAGACATAGCCGTCACTGATTCTTTTTTGTGCTTCTTGCCTGTCTTCGGCATCCCTTTGGCTAGCGTGAGCATCTCTCACTTGTTTCAGAAGCACTTCTTCTTTTTGAGAGTAGGAAGTAGAGGAAGCAGCAAGTTCATGTTTCAATTCCTCGACTTTTGCTTCAAGCTCCTCATTGTAAGAAGCAATGTTCCTCATCTCGGTGTCGTGTTGCTCAACGACCTTTTGCCATTCGGCCTTATCGTTTTCCATAGTAAGCATGGCCTCTATGTTGGCACGGTTAACTCTTTGAAGCTCATCGACAAGCTTCTGCCAGTTTGACATCCTCTCGATATCGAGCTTGACTGCATCAAGATTGCGCAACATAGCAGACTTGTCGATGGGGACCAAGTCTAGGTCGAATCTCACCCCCTTAAGGCACCATTGAGGAAATCGGCTCTGCAGAGTGGCAGGACCCGGTCCAACTTGAAATTTGGGCCTGCTAATTATCGTTTGAATATCTGATTTCCCAAGAGCGGGAGAGTCAGAAGGGATGTCGAGTGAGGCAGGAATAGTAACTTTCTCAGGAGTAGTAGAGGCCTGCTTTTCACTGTGACGGGCTCGTTTACTTAAGTCTTCGCTCATGTGACCTTTTCCTCGATCGTCATGAGATTTTCTCTTGTGAGAGTCATCGCCTTTTTGCCAAGAATCATGGCGCTCTTCTCTCTCCCTTCTTTCGCGACGCTCTTCTTCAGTCCTCCTTTCATGAGCCTTTCGGGCAGCCCTTTCTTCGTCAGATTCTCTGTAGGAGGGAAAGTAACGCCTATAATCATATTGACCACGCCCCCCGTAGCGTTGGAAATCCTGATAATATGATCCGCCGCGTGTCATTGAAGGATCTGAAATAAGAAAAGATAAGCTTTAGAAATCTTTAAAGTATGAGAAGATAAGTGCATAAATGTGCTGGAAAATCCTTAGTTGTGTGTGAAGTGCAAACTACTCGCGTTGGACTAACGAACCACTCCTCAGTTGGGGGGAAGTAATAGGTCCCACTGGCGGTGACAATTCTTGGGATAAAGGAGTTGGAGTCTGCTGGAGGGCAGATGTCGCTTCAATCATCGGGGGTACAGTTTTACCACAGGCAGGGTCATCTTTAAAGAGCTCTTGGGAAGTGACGATTATGTCACTTAAATCCCCAAAGACGTCATCACCGTCATGCCCAACCTGGTTCCCTCCACCAGCTCCTTTGTCGGCACTCTTCCTGGTTTGGGAAAGGGGCTCCTCTTCTTCTTCAATTATGGGAGCAAGTGCGGGCTTTTCGGAGGGTCCCGCATCGTCTCTTGGAGTAGAGCACTTTACTAGTAAGGTTTCTGCAGAAATTTCTCCTCGCATGTGCTCTTTAGTGGAGATCGGAAGATCAGGAGTTTTCACCGGAGAATCAGGAACCTCCGTTGGAGCTTCATGAGGCTGAGTAAAGCGAGAGGGATGGAGGAGTCCGTATTGATGTAAAAATTCATCGTTTAGCAGAAACTTTATGCTCCTCTCTTCTACCGGCACGGCATTTAATCTTTCAAAAATTTGCTTAAGACTTGGGTCCCTAGCAGGGGGTGGAAGTGCTAAAACAGGAAAAGAATGAAATTAGCAATTGAGAGTTCAGATCTCGAGAAAGTTTCAAAACGGAAAAAGTAAAGACAGGAAATCTTACTTCCCACTCTCCAGATGGCGTAAAACCCTGGAGGGCAGCGAACAAAGAAAAACTGATTCAAAAATCCGTGAGCGCTTTCGGAGAGGTCAGTAATAAGTTTGCGGTTTCGAGCGCTTCTTATAACCACGATGGAGGGATGGTCTTTAATTTTCGTGAATGAGCAAAAATAGTAGATCTCCCCGAAGCTTGGTAATCGATCCAAAACTCTCCTAAATAGAACACATAACCCCATCAGAATGGCGTAGCCATTGGGGTGTAATTGGAATGGAGAGATAGACAACCGAAGCAGGAACTGTTGAAGAAAGTCGTTAAAAGGAGGAATCGCCCCACTTAAGCACATTTGGCGATTGACTGCAACAAAGCCGTAGGGAGGATTGTCAGCAGTATCACTTGGCCCAGGGAAAAGAACATCACTTTCAGCAAAGCCAAATTGAGTGCGCAGCTGGACAAACACTCTCGAAGTTAGAATAGTCGGGGTTCTCTCCGGAGGATTCTCTATGGGAACAGCTATCGGAAAAGTTTCTTCCTCTTGAGTTACCACTTCTTCTTCTCGGTGGGAGGTCATTCTACACAAGCAACTGGATGTTCAAATGCGAAGGTGCGCGTTTCCTAAAAAGTGTGAAGTGTTGTGCAAGACTAATAAAAGGTGACAAGTATATATAACTGGAATTATACTAATTGATGCTTGATCGATTGTAAACATTTCAGAACTTGTTAATCTAAAAGTTCAAACACAATATTAGTGCAAGAAAGTCGATTTCAATTGACTATTTCAGTATTGCTTTGGTATTTTGTTTGAAATTGATATGTTAAAAGCACTTCATACTTACAGTTTATTCAAGTTAATCATCTATCATTAGCTAATCTGTCGTTCGATGTGGGCAATCAATGACAGTATATTCGTCCCAGTTTTCTGTGAATGTTATATTAACAGGTTATTAGCTTACAAGTTAAAGCAATCCGTAAAAGATTCAAGCAGCAGTTCAAGGTTCAAGTGGAGTTTAAAAGTGCAAGTGCTAAGTCGTAGACGACTCAAGGACTAAGTCGAAGACGACTCAGCAATACTGAGGTCACGAGTCATAAAAGAGAATAGATGTCAGCTCAGAATTATGAAAAATTCATCAAGACATGTCTCGGCCCCGACTCAAGCATTGTGTCGTGATGTCTCGGCCCCGACTCAAGCATTGTGTCGTGATGTCTCGGCCCCGACTCAAGTCTTGTGTCGTGAAGGTTGGTGAGCCGGTCCAGAGTTGAATCGCAAAGGGTTTTAGGTCGTTCAAGATTATTAAGTCGCATCAGGGGTAGTGTTTTACTCTGATTGGCCTATCTACCATACAACTCCAAAACCCGTTTCCCTCCTACCCCATGATAACCCAATGACCTATCTCCAAGTCCTATCTTCGGATCCTAACCCATAACCCGTTAACCTAATGATATCTCCAAAAATAGTAACTTTAATCCTATCACAATACAGAATCGCCTCGAATGATGGATCGCCGCGAGTAAAATCAAGCAGACCTAAGTTCATCAACAATCAAATCCAACAAAACTCGTAAGACACGAAGAGGCAAATCGGAGGCGAAGGATCAAGCGTGTAAGACAATAATGATCGACGATCGAAGAAAGGGAAGAAATCGCTTACGATTGTATGTTGACTAGAGAGGATTGGGTGCTAATTCGAGTTGAAATTATTTTTGGGAGCTTGGAGATGTGTTAATGGCGGAACACGACTCAAGAGGTTGATAAAGGAAGAAGAAGATAGAAGTGACGGTTCATCCATTTTATACCAAGGAAGTAGGGCATGAGTCGGCACAAGCGAGTTAAGATAAGTCGAAGCGCGCGACCTACGACTCAGGCGCGTGCTTCGAGGGGCAAATGTTAACCCCACTGAAACTTAGGCCGACTCAACAGATAAGGCAGTCAGCGACTCATAGGAATCAGCGACTCAACTGATGAAGCGACTCAGAGATTGCCGACTCAATGGGTCAACGACTCATTGATAGCAACGACTCAGTGAGTTAGCGCCTTAAAGGCACAGTATGGATCAACGACTCAGCGGGTCTGCGACTCAAGGCCTAGACCGATCCAACGACTCATTCGAGCTCCGACTCATCAAAGACCGACTCATCTGATCACGACTCATCCATTCAAGGTCCTTAAGTATCTCATTAGGTTTACGACTCAAGAGATGAACGACTCAAGAGGCCGCTACGACTTAAGGAGATTCGATGGGTTAAGGATGGCACGACTCAGGAAAGCCTACGGCTCAAAAGATAGGTCGACGCACGACACAAGGCTCAGAGGCAAGTTCAAAATCATGCTGCAAAGAGGTGACTCGCAGACGACTCACGACTCATCATGAGTCGGTCACGACTCATCATGAGTCGGTCACGACTCATGACTTAGCAATTTCAGCCTAAACAGTTTGCCTATAAATACAAGGCCACATTCAACATGGGGGGGACCTTTTGCTCATTCTCTTCAAGCGCTGATACTCTGCTGCATTCCAAACCAATTCAACACTTGAAGCTCTCGAGACACTAAGAACGCTACAAACAACTTCAACAAGAGATCACGTACATCCAACATGGATTCGAAGACTCTCATCTCCATTGAAGTTTAAAATACTTGTTCTAAGTTTCTTGTAGTTCAAAGTGAATTGTACTTGGGAAGAATTGTATCAACTTGTAACGAGATCATCAATAAAAGTACTTAAAGTGGACGTAGGCTGTACCCATAAGCCGAACCACTATAAAATTGCTGTTGTTTACTGCTTTTCCGTTATTACTTGCTTGTAATTCTTTCCCGATCTATCGGGTGGTGCTTTCACAACTACACTTCACACACCGGGGTGTTAGCGTTCAAATTTAAGCGTTAACAATGTCATCTCTGTTTTTTAGTCCAAAGTTCAATCAAGAATTTTTTTTAAACTTCACTTCCCTAATCTCTGATATATTTTTAATCTTCAACAAATAGGTTAGTTTAAACATCAATTATGAGCTAAATTCTTGTTTTATGCTTGATCATGAAGAGTCTGACTCTGTAACCTAAATTTTACAGTAAAAACAAAATTTTATAATGAATTCAAGTATTTTAAATTACTGATCTGATTATATAATTTAAATAAGCATACAAAGATAGGATTTTTAAGACCAATTTGGTGATTTTTAGTTGCATAGGCTAGGAGCAGTTCAGAGTTGATCAAAATATGCTTTTTAATCATTCCTAGCGATCAAACAAATTTTAGATGTTGGATTTTAGTTTGAAGCTAGCTTGTTGACTAACGAAGACAAGAAAATTGTAAAAAGAATTGTTTATTAAAAGAATTGATAGGACGAGGTGAATTTAGGGTTGTATTCGAGTCTTTTTTCCGTTTCTGTAAATGAGGTGATTTCATCACCTCGGAGGCATCGAGTTGCACGAGATGCTGGAGGATGTTAGTATGGGATGTTGACGTGATGTGGCCGAAGTCGAGGCGTCGCTGGTGGTTTGAGGAGCCACGGCGAGGAGATTTGCTGAGGAAGGTTAAGTTGCAGTTTTTCGAGCAAACTGCTAAATTTTGATTTCAAGTGTTTGGTGTCAAATCGAGTTTGGATTTCGGGTGTGGGTGAGGTTTGCGACTTGCCGAAGATCGTGACGTTCGCCGTAGCGGCGGCGCGACGCCGTGTACGTGCATGATCCTGTTTCGATGTCAGAAACTTTTGGGGCTAGTGACTCGAGTCGTTACTCGAGTAAGGTGGTCGTTGGCTCAGGATTTCTCGCGTTCGCGTGAGTTGTTTCAGCAGGTGTTTAGGTTTAAAACTTAAGCTAGAAAAAAAAAGAAAAAGGAGAAGAAGAAAGTACGAGAGGGAAAGAAGATGACTCGGGGAAGGGAAGAGAGAAACCCGAGTGAATACTCGAGTCAAACCTGGGGTAATATCGGGTTGTTTCAGAAAGGGGTTTAGTCTTATAAATTTAAAGTTAAAAATGTTAAACAATTCTTCGTGTTAACAAAGTAATTAATGTTTAACTGTTTTGAGTTAAGAACTTATTTCAAGTTTAATTAACCAAGCAAACACTTAACAATGTTTTAAAATCTAATAATACTTTAACTACATAATTAATTTAAGATAATTATTAAAGTTAATTAACATTAAAGCTTTTTGTAATTGTAATAAATTGATTTCAAAACAATTAAGAAAGATTCTAAAATATTAATTAAGATAAATAATTATTATTAATTAATTGTTTGAAAAGGGTAATTAAGAATGATTAATTTATAATTTGGTTAATTAACAATTAAGTGTCTAATTTATTTATAATTAAGAATTGTAAATTAGGTAATAAAAATTAATTTATAATTAGTAGTTAAATAAGTTAATTAATTAAGGAAAAGTTAATTAATAAAGTTAATTAAGATTTAATTAATTTAATTTATCATTAAGAATAATTAATCATTGATTTAAAACAATCAATGAAAATAGTTATGTGGTTAATTCACTTAAACCACATTCACCTTAATTGAAAATGATTAACCATTATCAAATGTTGTGTACTGGATTGATATTTCTGTTGTGATTATGATACCGTGTGATGTGAATTGCTTCGTGCTAAACTGTGATTTGTGATTGAATTTTGTATTAATGTGAAAACCCTTTCGCCCGTAAAACGACATTTAAACTTCGATGTGACAGGGAGTCGGATTTCAGTTGGTTATCCAATACCCACATCGAACCCTGAATGTGAATCGTTGTGATAGATACATCCACGTGTTTAAAATTAAGCGCTCACAATTCGATTTAGCCGGGAGAGGACCTTTATGTCATATAACCCATTTCGAATAGTAATACGTCGAAATGGATAACATTTGAAGACCGGTGTTGAAGACCGGGTATTTTCGAAAACGATAGGACAACCTATCGAATGTCTCTGCACTAAGCTGCTCCGGCATAGAGATCTCCATATGTTATGGGGAGTCCGATCGGGATGGTAGATACCCGGATCTGTAAGGGCTTTTTCCTTTATTGGACGAAGTGCCTTCAGTTCTGTTCGAATCTGGAGCAGACTTGTATGGTTATGTGTCTGACACTACACCTTGAGATATAAAGCAGATTTCTTTCAAATACATATCTGTTGGTGGCGGAGAATTTATTCTCTTAGCCTAACACCCTTCTCTGAGACGTACGAGCTCAGAGGTTATGTAACTGAAGGTAATCAGCGATGTACTTCCAATTTGGTAGTGTGACATGCTAAGTGCTGCTGTGTGTTGATGATCATTTGTAATCAAAGCATGGCTTTCGTGTAAAGCGTAGCTTTGTGGACGAGACCTCATCAGACCTCACAACCCGAAAATGGTCAAAACAAGAAAGATGCGGCATGGTTATGAGGGTCACGCCCTTTAGGGTATGTCATTTCCTTCTGGAAAAAGGTGATGTCATGGTATGGAGCCCAGATATTTACCTTTGTGGTTGCTTCAATCTCATTTACTGTGTGATTGTTGCTTTGTGGTAGAGGGCCCTCGGATAAAGGTCGCAAACGACCGAGGAATGACATAGTCGAGTAATAGTTACCTAGTTACAGAGGTAACCCGACCTTGTGTTGGCAGAGAGCTGGTTAAGTTCTCGGGACATCCCGCCAGAGGCGTGCCCATGTGGCAGTTCCTTAGCCTGACCATTTGTTGGAAACCCAAACAAAACAATACGAACCCAATACGGTTTTACTTGTAGAACCTGTCATTTAACATGGAAGCTATAGTAGGCATAGTATAATGGTACCTATGCTGGCTAAGATTAATATTATATTTTCGAAATGTTTTCTACACTATGCACTAGTAATAATATCAAAGGATTTTTCTCGTATCAAACATATTTGACAATCATAAGAAGAAATCTCCTCCAATTCTGCGATTGCATGGCGTGTGTGGCGGGAGGTCTTATGGTAGTTTCATTTTCCAAAAGCATAACGATTTTTCCTTTATAAATCTTATTTATTTAAAAGCAACTATTTTTGTTTACTCATACCAGTCTCAGGACTGACCTGGAGTTTATTGTTTCTTTTCTAAAATCTGGGTGCCTATAATTTCTACACGGGCAGCCTAGTAGCAGTTTTTCGTGTTTTGGTATTAGCAGTATTTTGGAGCTTTTACTTTGGAGATATTTTGGAAGCTTTGGATATCAAGGTGCTTAGTTTTTGAAAGTTCGCTATCGCTCTATTTCTTTGAAGACTTTTTGGCATAGGATTGCTTGTCGTTCTATTATGATGTTCTATTTGGAGTTGTGATATATGTATAAAATACTCTGATGCAGTAATGGATGTTATGATGATGTTGTATCTATGATGTAATGCATGATATTCATTTTGTTTTCGCTGTTTTATATTCATCTGATGTAGTTATAAGCTCCATCCGACTGGAGTTCGATGTTTGAATCTTTGGCAGTCGAATACAATTGAGGTATTTTGTGTCAATTTTCGAACATTGGATTTCAGATCGTGACAAAGTGGTATCAGAGATGAAGGTTGAGTAAGAACTTTAGCTACGGAGTATAACACATTAGATGGCTCATTAGAGATAGGGTGAAGTATACCCTAGAATGAGTATAACTGAGATCGAACCTCAAATTTTCTTAGTCAATTTTCCTTTAACTGCTGATATTCCTTAAGATACCTCGTCCGAATATCTAAATCAATTTTCTTACTAATTATAGATAGTAAGAATGAGCGGATGAAGAGGAAGAGCTAGGGCTCAAGGAAATGTCACAACACCTAGTCAAGTTCCCCCAATAGCAGAAGCATCAATACCTACTCAGAATCTGCCGAATCTGGCTGATTTATATAAGAATTTCTCAAGGCTTGGTGGTAAGCCGTTCACCTGCAAGGAGTCAATTGTTAAGGCCCAAGCATGGATCAGATCATGTGAAAGAATCTTTAAAGGGCTAAAGTTGCAAGACGATCAGATGCGACTCATAGCTTGTTGGCAACTTCAAGAAGAAGCCTTAGCATGGTGGGAGACAGTCACTGTAGATAAGCCAGAAGACGAGTTTACTTGGGAAAGATTCAAAGAAGTATTTGAGAAGTGCTATATGCCATCAACTGGAATTTCTCGAATGTACCAGGAATTCGCGGACTTAAAGCAGGGGAGTTTGTCATTCGAGGAGTATCTGAACAAATTCAATGAATTGTCTCGTTTTGGTCCAGAATTGGTGAATACACCTTTAAAGAAGAATGAAAGGTTCATTCGTGGGATGAATAAGAAATTCCACAAAAGGATGACTAGCCACGTCAAAGAATCCTTTTCAGATTTGGTTGATATGGGGTACAGATATGCCACACTTGATTTGCAAGAAGCCCCGGTGGAGAAAGGACATTCGAGCAATCAAAACTGGAAGAAGCAGAAATTTGGAGGCAAGAAACCATGGTAGGGTAAGGAGAAAAAGAAGAGCATTCAAGGAAGCACAGCAGACAATGTCACTTGCTATAATTGCTTGGGGAAGGGCCATTACTCTAGCAGATGTACGAAGCCATAATATGGCCTACGGTCCTTTCTTTTAGCTATAGCACCGGTAAGCTTGTCGAATACTTCTTCCTCGACTTCATACGAAATTACTGTGCCCTGACTTTTCAATTCTTCAATTCTAGCTTGATATTGTGCCTGTATTTTTAATTTTCCAAATACAAGAACAAAAACATAAATACATGCTCACACTGTGCAGTTTCAGAAATCATGAGAAGAATAACTTTAACGATGTATCAAATTTAAGTATGGCATATATGATATTCATTTTAGAAATGATGAGAAGAATAACTATAATGATACAGCAAATAGTGCACTATTATGGCAATACCAAGAATAACATATGAGCGAGAGCGAGTTTACCCTGCACGTATCCCCTGACAAAACTGCAAACAGTCCAACTGCTGTCATCAAAATACCATTTCTAAACAACCCCTGAACATTTCAAGGCATTGCAGCTCCTACTTCATACTTCATCATCACTGACATCAACTGCCTGCTAAGCATACCATCAACTACAAAACTGCAGTTCAAGTCCAAGTAGTCGAACAAGCAACACTACAACTTCGTCAAGCACATACAGCTACACTGCCATTACATCCTCAACCAACATTTGCAACACTCCATCATTCGACAGACCTCCCTGCCTGAACCACAACCTTCCACCATTCAACCTGCTTTTCATTCAAACTTCATGTGCTACTGCACAGTTCCACCCATCGACAACATTCACTGCAACATCATTAACCACTATCATTTGTGCACTGTCTTTCCACCTTCATACAACCACACTTCAGACATCAAAACTGCTTCGACCACTTTCAACCTGAACTTCCTGAACCACCATTCACAATAAAGCGGTTCAAAACAATACATTATTTCACTCTATCCACTTATCCATAACCATCTCAATGTCATATTTCAGCCCGCCATACTGTGACCACCAAACCAATTCCAAACTTCACTCCTCAGTAGTAACACACACACTACATACAAATATATGCCTACATATACAAACGCATGCATTTACACACATTTGCATAGATATAAAATTAAGAAACTCAGGCATGTATATAAATATACGAAAGCAACAGGTCAAAAAGGTTAGTTTAGTTAAATATGAAGCACTAAGAAAAAGCTTACTATTGAAGCGATGTGAAGCCATGCAATATGTCAGGTGTGTGAATATAAAATGAATGAAAAGTATGAATAGTGTCGATACTCACCAAATTGCAGCCAATACAAAATATTCAACCAATGATTACTCACCTTTTTATATGCAGATGATACATTGATGGCATGGAAAGCAACTATTCAAAGTGCACAGACTGTCAAATGGGTGATGGACATATTACAGAAAACTGTAGGACTTTCCATGAAAAGTCGATTTTCTCACTCATGGGTGATGGACATATTACAGAAAACTGTAGGACTATCAAATGGGTGATGGACGTGTTACAGCAAATATTCAGTTTTTGGTCATTGCATTTTCATTTCTAGCTTGCTACTGACTTAATTTTTTTTCCATCCGTAGCTTGTCAAGCGAAAGGTATATTGCTCATTTCTATATAAACAAACCATTGGATTTGGACGGAATCACAAGACTATGATTCTATTGCGTGAAATTTTTTATTTTTATGTTGCATTGAATTATTCACAAATTAATTTGTACACGGTTCATCAACTAATTACTTCATTATAATTGGAGTTTTCACACTCAAAATACGTGGTTACTTTATCATGTGTTTTATGTTAATTTTTCTCCATCATTTTCCAATAAAAAATAGGTAATGAAAAGACACTATGATTAAGTATTAATAAGGGTAAATTAATAAGTACATATTTTTTTAGTTTTGCCGGGTGTGTAAGGAAAAAGATGGAGAGTTAATAGAAAGGCATTGTTAAATGACACTTCAAATTTTGTTACAAGAGGGCGTTTCGGCAGGGTCTGCTGAATTAAGTCCTGAATTCGCGGATGTGTGCCAAATTTAAGTTTGAAATTCGATGAGGGTGCTCCGAATGTAGTGTAAAAATTGTTTTGATAGGGGTAATCCTTAATAGAATTAGCTATACTGAAAATAATAAAGTGTAGAAGTTGAATGTATCTTCCATAACTTTGAGCATTCTTTTTATGATAGTCCTACAGTGTTCTCATATCTGGAATTCACATTGTGCCCATCAAAAGTCGATTTTCTCACTCATGGCAAGACATACTAAACTTGCTGAAGCACTTTTTAACAAAATTTAACTAATCTTGCACATATCAAACTATTAACCAGTTATTAAAACCAAGCTATAAGAATCACTTACGGCAAATTCCATCGATGCTTCATCAATCCATCCACTAGTGGTAGATCCGCTGTCCGAAGTGACCTTGTGAGTCCTACAATACATTTCCCAAGTAGTTGGCTCCCTATTAAGTTCATCGGTCTAGAAAATAAAGATAAAAATAGAGTAAAAATGTGATAAGCTGATGTAAATTAACGTTAAAACAAGATTTTAGAGATCAAACCAAATCGTTTCGATAATCCGCAAAGGGTCTCAAACCACCACAATGTCGCTTTTGGTTTTGAGCCCTAGAGTTTGCAGCTTTTTCTGCCTGAGCTTTTACTTCAGGAAGCTCCCAATATGCCAAAAACTGCTCATATATATTCTGGGGTAGGTTCGAATGCTTCTTGCCTGACTCTTTCATATTGTGAATCCAGTCCCGATACTTTAAACTTGCTTTTCTATTCCATATCTGCTTCATAATTGCTAGTGAAGCATCATCTGTCCATTGAAATGACTCCTGTACATGTAGTGGAAAATGTAATGACCAAAAAAATATATGTAACACAAATACACTAATATTATTTTACCAAAAATCCTGAAACATCACTTTCTTAACATCATCAGGTATATTTTTAAAATTGGTTCAAAAATCGTTAACCCATGCTAACAAACCTACACGAATAGCATAAGATGTAGCCCTGGAAGTGAACTCATATCCGAAACATATAAATGTAAAGCATGAATATACATAACTCAAACTGTTTGTATGAGATATATCATTCAAGCACGATAGTGGTTTTTGACAATGGATACAATTCGATAGTGTCTAGGAAAACAATTTATGTTCTCACCTAGCTTATTTCAAATTAGTCAAAGTAAATTAAACCGAGTCACAAAAGTCAACATTAATTACTTATTTTGAAAAAGTCAACATCAATTACTTATTTCGCAAGAATTCTTACCCAACATTGGCTTGCCAAAAAACTCCGACCCTTGTTACGGAGGAGGAGTCCGACACAGATGCATTAGTCGATGGATTGGTAGCATCAACGTCATGGGAAGTAGGATGAACAACGGGAGACATGATATGATGCTCTGCTGACTGTGTTCCCGATCCATCTTGACCGTTAGGAGATGCACTAGGTTGTATTGTGGCAGATGTGTTGTTGCCAGAAAGACGTAGAGCAGGTCGTTTCATGGAACGACGATGACGATCAGCTCGAGTAGACATGTCCTGTTAAGTGCAATTACTATAACATAGAGAAATACATATGATTTGAAGAAATAAATATATAACAAACCAATTAAAACAACATGAAAAGAAGACTAAATACCCAAAGATAACTAAGCATACAAGAGTGATTTGAAGTAAAAATTCATACTAGTGGAAAAATCAAATAAGTATATTAATGAAAGCATGCTACCAATCAACATTATCATCATAACTTCCATTATTTACACTATCATATTCATCTTCACATTCATCAACTTTGACATTTTCATCTTCAATATCATTTTCATCAGCTTCGATATCATAATCAACTTCGACATCATCGTCAACCTCTACTCCATCAAATACTTCATTATGAAGTGGTCCGATGTCGTCAATGTCTTCAGTGATTTGCAGCAGTCTGTTATGGTCCGAATCATTCTGATATGGTTGATCTTCGCTTACGATTATGTTCGAATTGAATGACCATCTTGGCTTTATTTTAACCACAGCCCACCAATCCGCTTTATTGTTGTTCATAGCAGGATAGGTTACATAATAAACTTGGGTCGCTTGCATCGCTAACACAAATGGATCATAACCTTGGTATCGTCTTTTGTGATTTATTTCAATAAGTGGATAATCTTTATGTGCACCACGTATTCCTTCTATTGTCGAACCATTCACATTTGAACAAAAAGGTTTTAAGCTCTGGTGTCATCGAGTAAGTAAGTTCAATTATTTCCTGTAACATGCCATAATAATCTTCTAGATCATCATCCCCGTTGCCTCCTTTAACACACACCCCACTGTTGTAAGTTGTTTTATTTGCTCCAAATTTAGTTGTGTGAAATTTATAGCCGTTAACATACATAATTGGGCATTTTCTATACTTCATCATAGGACTAAATGCAAGTTTTGCATTACAAACATCAGCGATTCCATTATCATCAACCTATTAAAATAAATTCACATACATTATAACATTATAAAGATTTATGATATAAAACGCGATTAATATATAATAAATCATGCTCACATATTTCTTAAACCATTTCTCAAATCCTTTACTGGGCTCAACATCAGGATTTGCTTCTTCAAATTGACTGTTGGACGATTAAAATTACCAACGAAAATTTATAATATAAAATATAAATCATTTTAATTGATTGAAGTTGTGTTACATACCAAATAAGATTTGATAGCTCTTCACAATTGAGAAGCACGGTTGATTTAGCTAAAGTAAGATCTTTAATTGTCTGAAAACCTCCATCTTTCCATTTACCATATGGACGTCCCCGTTTCTGAAATATGGATAGAGATATATCAGATGAATCATCCATTTCATCCTCATTACGGTGGCCACTGTTAGAAATCTTGATATGGTCTTCAAAATAGTAATTGAAAAATGTGGATGCTTCTTCAGTGATGTATGCTTGGCAAATTGAACCTTCAATGCGTGCTTTTTGTTTCACCTTTTTTTTAAGGTGACCAAGATACCTTAATATGAATACATGAAATATTAAATATAACATTCTCATAATGAATGATGAAAATATGAAAAAAAAATCCACCTTAGTTATATATATACCTCTCAAAAGGGTACGTCCATCCATATTGTACCGGTCCTCGCATTAAAGCTTCGGTTGGTAGATGTACATGTAGATGTTCCATGCTATTAAAAACCCCAGGAGGAAATATTTTTTCCAATTTACACAATAACTTCAGTACATCCTTCTCTAATTTCTCCAAATGAGCTTTAATAAGAGTAGTCGAACATAAATCTTTGTACATTAAGCTAAGCTCAGTTATGGGCATCCAAACCTTTTGTGGCAATAGCTCCTTAAAAACTATCGGAAATAGAGTCTCAAGAAATACATGACAATCGTGACACTTCATTCCCGATAGTTGAAGGTCCTTCATGTCAACACATCATTTCATATTAGAAGCAATTCCATCTGGTAACTTCAAATTTTCTATCCACTCCAATACTTTTTTACGACGAATATTTTCCAACTCATAACAAGCTAAATGTTTGAAATTTGGACGTTCACTATCAATTTTTAGTTCAGGACGATTACAGTAGAATGCAATATCCTTCCTTGACTTCAAATCATCTTTTGTTTATCCCTTAACATTCATAATTTTGTTAAAGTAGTTCTCAAACACATTTTTCTCATTATGCCTTACGTCCAGATTGTACCGAAGTTTCAGATTCTTCCAATATGGTAGCTCCCAAAATATACTTTGTTTGCACCAAGTATGAATTTGTTCTTTACCAAGGATTTTTGGCTCTCTTCCTATCTCATGCATTTTAGGATAATCTTGCACGATCTCGTACACTTGTTCACTACTCAGAATGTCAGGTGGCTCTAAAGTAATAGTTGTATTTGCCATGATGTTTTTTCTTATCAAATCTAAAATGGTCGTTTGGATGCAAAAAACGACGATGACGATTCCACCAACACTGTTTGCCGCCATATTTTAATCGAAAGGATTCAGTCGTATCCATACAGATAGGACAAGCGAACTTTCCGCTAGTACTCCAGCCAGAAAGCATCCCATATGCTGGAAAATCACTTATTGTCCATAATAAAGAAGCAAACATTCTGAATTTTTTTCCTTGACACGTCGTAAGTAACCACGCCATCTATCCACAGTTTTTTCAGCTCATTAACTAAAGGTTGCAAATATACATCTATTCCGTTTTTGGGATTCTTTGGTCCAGGAACAACCACAGTTAAAAACATGTATGAATTCTTTATACACATCTACCGAGGTAAATTATAAGGTGTTACAATAACTGGCCATGTCGAATAAGGTTTTTCGAACGACGTAAAAGGCGCGAAACCATCCGTACACAAACCAAGTCGGACATTTCGTGATTCTTTAGCAAAGTCGGGATAAACTTTATCAAAATGTTTCCACGCCTCGCCATCAGAAGGATGACATAAAATCCCTTCGTTTCGTTGTCGTTCATTGTGCCATCGCATGTGTTTTACGGTAGCACAAGATGCATATAATGTAACATCCCAAATTTTTGAATTTTTGAATTCGGTAAATTATTTGAACTTTTGAATTTAATTTGAAAAGTTTCAAGGGAAATAAAACAGCATTAATATTAATATTACAAAGATATACGGAATTAAATAAATATTTGATAGTTAAGTTTAAATAAAAAAAACATATATCAAGCAAGAAATTGTTTTAAACAATAAAATAAAATACATGAGATGAATTAGACATTGATAGTTAAACTTCAAATAGAAAATTTTTAAGAATATGCTTATGATAAATTTATATAGTTATAAAAAGGACATACATTCAGATATAAGTATGTAGAAACATAAACAAGCAAAAAAAAATATGAAAAGCTAGACCAAATAGTACATATAAAAAATCAAATAAGGCTTATGCAAGAAGATAAACAAGAGGAGAAAAAAATCTGCAAAAATAAAAAAACAATAGTACTTATACAAATCAATAGCATATATATGTAAACTAGGATGGAAACAAGCATTTAATGCTTCCTCTTAAGCCTAAATCAAAGATCATTTCAGCCGAAATAATTTTTGCTTAGTCAAAGCAAGAGAAAAAAAAGTAAACAAATATCTGATCAAAGAAAAAAGTGTACCAGTTAATAACTCCCCTACCATGTACAAACCCTTTCATATATATATATATATATATATATATATATATATATATATATATATGTATACATCCACAACCTTTAGTCCGTTCAAAATCAAAATCAGAGAGAAAAAGAAATAGGAGAAAATAAAACATCCCTTTGTATTCAAGTTTGAAAACAATTTACAGAAAAAAATAAAAGCAGATCAAACTGCAGTTCTTCAGAAACACAGAAAACAATTCTGTTCATCAATATATTCAGGTGAGTAAACTTGTTTTTCTTAAATTGGAATCTAAATATTTATTTCATGAATCTTATATTCTGGATTATATATTGGAAAGAAAATATTATTTGTATGTTTCTGTATTACTGGAAATATTATACAGTTTGTTGTTAACATTTTATTTCAGAACAAAGCAAAATTGAAGAAGAAATTCAAATAAACTTCACACAATCCTCTTTAGCTTAGGATTTTTTACAAAATAAGTTTGTTTCCACTTGAATCACAGTAAATTTTTTATTTCAAGCTTGAACGAGGGTTGTCTGTGCAACTGGTAAATTACAGTAAAAACAAAATTCTTTGATGAATTCAACTATTTAAAATCATGGATTTGATCACATAATTTGAATAAACATATTGAGTTATGATTTTTAAAGGCAATACGATGATTTTTATTTAAGTGGTTCAAGAGCAGTTCACGTTTGAACCAATTTTGTTCTTTTTCAAATTACTGATGATCGATTGAATGATAATTAATAAAAATTGGTGTGAAGCTTGCTTGTTGATCCAGGACTTCAGGAAAATTGTCGAACAATTTTTTCATTGTGTAAATTGATGTGTCGAGGTTAAATTAGAGTTGTAGTCGAGGTTGTTTGCGTGTCTGTAAACAAGGTGATTTCATCACCTAGGAGCGATCGAGCTGCATATGCCTTTAGGGAATGATAGTATGAAGTGTTGACGTGATATGGCCGGAAGCGTGGATTTTCTGGTGAACTATGCAAGGAGGATGAGGCGAGTTGGTTGGGTATGTCGAACTTCAGTTTCAACGAAGAGGTCAAATTTGATTTCGAGTTTGTTTGCGTCGAATCGAAGCTCGATTTCGAGTGTAGGGGTAAATTGTGACTTGCCGAGGGTTGCGATGGCCACCAAAATGGCAGTGCAACGTCGTGCACGTGCACGACGTCGTTTTCATGTTAGCGGGTTTGGGCCTGGGGAGAACTCGAGGGGACGTTCGAGAAAAAGGGGTTAAGACTTGGGTTTTCTCTCGCGTTTGAATGGGTCGATTTAGCAGCGGGTTAAGTTTAAAACTTAGCTTCAGTAAAAGAAGAAGAAGACGGAAGCACAGGAAGAAAAGAAATGGACTCGAGGAAAGTGACGCTTGGCTTCAGGGAGGAACTCGCGTAAGCGAGTATGCTTTCTACTATCTTAGTTTAGACACTTAAGCTAAACTAAAAAAAAAGGAACAGGAAGAAGAAGAGAATGGGAGAAGGAGAGAGAGACGCGGGGAATAATGGAAATAAACTCGAGTTGAACTCGAGTAAACATCTGAGTTTACTCGGGTTTGCCTTAATAATGGATCAAGCCCAACCAAAATTTTAAATTACAATGTTAAGTTAATTTCTGCATTTACAAGGTAAACAATGTTGATTATGTTAAGTTAAAACTTACTGTAAGTTTAAATTATTTAACAATGTTTTAAAAATTTAAATTAACCCTTTAATTAAATAATTAAATCTAAAATAAGAATTTAAGTTAATTTACATAAAAACTTTCAGTGGAACAATAAATCGATTTTCAAAGAGTAAAGAAGGTTTTCAAATGATAATCAAGGTAAATAATTTTTATTAACTAATGATTTTGAAAAGTAATTAAGGATGATTTATAATTTGTAATTAAAATTGATTAATAAACAATTAAGTGTCAAAATTACTTATAATTAAGAATTGTTAGTTAAATAAATTAACTTAATCAATTTATAATTTGTAGCTAACTAAGTTAATTGATTGAGGAATAATTTATTAACAAGGTAACTGAGATTTAATTAATTTAATTATCGTTAAGAATAATTGATTATTGATTAAATGTATTATGTGGTTAATCTACTTAAACCACATTGGAAAATAATTAACTATCGCTGTACACTAGATTGATATTTCTGTTCTGCTTGTGATACTGTGTGATATAGATTGCCATGTAATGAACTGTAATTGTGATTTGTTTTGTATTGATGTGGAAAACCCCTTTGCCCGTAAAACGACATTTAAACTTCGATGCGACAGGGAGTCGGATTTCGGTTAGTTATCCGAAACCCACATCGAACCTTGAATATGAATCTTGGTGATTGATATGTCCACGTGCTTTAAAAAAAATTAAACGCTCACTATTCGGTTTAGCCAGGAGAGGACCTTTGTGTCACATAACCCATTTCGAATAGTGATACGTCGAAATGGATAGCATTTGAAGACCAGTGGTGAAGACCGAGTGTCTTCAAAAACAATAGGATAACCTATCAATTGTCTGTGCACTGAGTTGCTCCGGTATAGAGATTTCCAAAGTGATGGGAAGTTCGATCGGGATTGTGGATACCCGGATTCACAAGGGCTTCTTCCTTTATTGGACGAAGTGCCTTCGGTTCTGTTCGAACCCAAAACAGACTTGTATGGTCGTATGTCTGACACTATGCATTGAGGTATAAAGCAAATTTCTTTTAAATATGTATCTGTTGGTGGCGGAGAATTTATTCTCTTAGCTTAATACCCTTCTCTGAGACGTACGAGATTAGAGGTTTTGTAATTTAAGGTTATCAGCGTTATATTCCCAATTTGGTAGTGTGGCATGCTAAGTGCTGTTGTGTGTTGATGATCAGTTGTTGATCATTTGTGATCAAAGCATGGCTTTGGTGTACAGCGTAGCTTTGTGGATGAGACCTAGTCGGACCTCGCAACCAGGAAATGGTCGAAGCAGGAAAGATGCAGCAAGGTTATGAGGGTCGCGCCCTTTAGGGTATGTCATTTCCTTCTGGAAAAAGGTGATGTCATGGTATGGAGCCTAGATATTTAACTGTGTGCTAGCTCCAATCTCATTTACTGTGTGGTTGTTGCTTTGTGATAGAGGGCCCTAGGATAAAGGTCCCAGAGGACTGGGGAGTGGCATACTCGAGTAGTAGTTACCTAGTTACAGAGGTAACCCGGCCTTGTGTTGGCAGAGAGCCGGGTAGGTTCTCGAGACGTCCCGCCAGAGGCGTACCCATATGGCAGTAGGAAGTTTCTTAGTCTGACCATTTGTTGGAAATCTAAAGAAACAATACGAGCCCTGTATGGTTTTAGTTGTATAACCTGCCATGCAACGTGGCGGTAACCTGCCATAAAACATATTAGCTATAGTAGGCATACGACGAAATGTGGTATGCTGGCTAAGATTAATATTATACTTTCGAAATGATTTCTATGCTATGCACTAATAATAATATCAAAGAATTTTTCTCGTATCAAGCATGTTTGACTATCATAAGAAGAAATCTCCTCCAATTCTGCGATTGCATTGTGTGTGTGGTGGGAGGTCTTATGGTAGTTTCATTTTCCAAAAGCATGTCGAATTTTCTTTTATAAATCTAGTTTATTTAAAAGCAACTGTTTTGTTTACTCATACTAGTCCCATGACTGACCCGGAGTTTATTGTTTCTTTCCTAAACTCTGAGTGCCCATAATTTTCACACGGGTAGCCTAGTAGCAGGTTTCCGTTAGCAGTATTTTGGAGCTTTTGCTTTGGAGATATTTTAGAAGCTTTTAGGATCTCAGGTGTTTAGTTTTTGGAGATCGTTATCACCTCATTCCTTTGAAGACTTTTTGGACATATAATCACTGTTGTATTATTATGATGGTTATTTGGAGTTGTGGTGTATGTATTAAAAATACTCTGTTGTAGTAATGAATATTATGATGTTGTAGCTGTGATGTACGCTTGATATTCATTTTGTTCCACTGTTTTATATTTATCCGATGTTGTTATAAGCTCCGGCGAACCATATTTGACGTTTGGATCTGCAGCATTTGAATACGAGTGTCGTATTCGCTGCTGATTTTCGAAGGTCGAGTCAGGGCCGTCACATTTGGTATCAGAGCTGAAGGTTGAGTAAGAACTTTAGCTACGGAGTATAACACATCAGATGGCTCATTAGAGATAGGGTGAAGTATACCCTAGAATGAGTATAATCGACGCTGAAACTCCAAATTTTCTTAGTCTATTTTCTTTTACTGTTGATGTTCCATAAGATATCTCGTCCGTATATCTAAATCAGTTTTCTTACTACTTACAGATAGTAAGAATGAGCGGGCAAAGAGGAACTGTTAGGGGTTAAGGAAGTGCCACAACAACTGACTAAGATCCCCCAACACCAGTAACAGCAGTACCTATTCAGCAACAGCCGAATCTGGCTGACTTATATAAGAATTTCTCATGGCTTAGTGGTAAGCCGTTCACCGGCAAGGAGACAATTGTTGAGGCTCAATCATGGATCAGATCATGTGAGAAAATCTTTAAAGGGCTAAGACTGCAAGATGATCAAAAGCGACTCATAGCTTCTTGGCAACTTCAAGAGGAAGCCTTAGCGTGGTGGGAGACAGTCATTGTAGACAAGCCAGAAGACGAGTTTTATTAGGAGAAATTCAAAGAAGTTTGAGAAGCGTTATCTGCCATCAGCTGGAATTTATCGAACGTACCAGGAATTCATGGACTTGAACCATGGGAGTTTATTATTCGAGGAGTATCTAAACAAATTCAATGAATTGTTGCGTTTTGGTCCCGAATTGGTAAACACACCTTTGAAGAAGAACGAAAGATTTATTCGTGGGATGAATAAGAAATTCCACAGAAGAATGACCAGCCATGTTAAGGAATTCTTTTCAGATTTGGTTGATATAGGGTACAGATATGCCACACTTGATAGGCAAGAAGCCCCAGTAGAGAAAGGAAATTCGAGCAGTCAGAATTGGAAGAAGCGGAAATTTGGAGGCAAGAAACCATGGCAGGGCAAGGAGAAAACGAAGAGCATTCAGGGAAGCGCGGCAGAGAATGTCACTTGCTATAATTGTCTAGAAAAAGGCCATTACTCAAACAGTTGTAAGAACCCAAAGAGCGACCAATCCGCTCAAGCAAAGCCTAGGAAGTGCTATTATTGTCAGAAAGTGGGACATGAAGTTAAAGACTGTCCAGTTATGAAGCAAATTCAGACAGCAAAGGTGTAAACAGTCAAAGACCAACCTGCATCTTCCAAAGCAGAGAAAGGAAAAGGAGTTTTGAATGGTAATCTCATTATTTGTGATAGCATTGTTAGAGTTTTATTTGACACGGGCACTACACATAGTTTTATCTCTCAGCAAGCCATTAATGAATTAAATCTTGAACCCGATTTTGTTGTTGAGCCTATATGCGTAAAGAATCCAGTTGGAGGTCCCGCGAATCTTTGTCTTCGATGTAGAGACGTTCCTATCTCATATTCTTGTTATCAATCCCCTATCGGTCTCTTTGTTCTCGATTTTAACGAGTTTGAAGTCTTACTCGGAATGCATTGGCTAGCGAAATACGAAGCCAAATTGGATTGCAACAATCGATTGATTTCAATCAAAACCGTATTTGGAGACTTTATTGAAATTTCTTGTGAGGACCCTAGTCCTAAAAGAGAAGGAATGATGTATAATTTGGGTTATCCCGAACCCAGTTTAGAGTCTATACCCATTGTTAGAGATTTTTCGGACGTGTTTGGAGAAGTGAAATCTTTACCTCCATATCGAGAAATAGAATTTAGAATTGACCTAGTACCCAATGCTCGTCCTTTCGTTCACGCAAGTCGCAGGATGGCACCCAGGAAAAAGGTTGAATTAGTTCAACAAACTAATGATCTACGAGCAAAAGGATTGATTCGACCCAGTGTATCTGAATGGGGTTCCGCCATCGTGTTTGTTGCAAAATCAGACGGATCTTTGAGATTGTGTGTAGATTACCGCGATCTCAATAAGATGACTCTCAAGAACAAATTTCCACTGCCCAGAATTGATGATCTATTTGATCAATTGCATGGCGCTTGTTTCTTTTCAAAGATGGATCTAGCCCAAGGATTCCATCAATTACGAATCGCTGAAGATTGTGTCCATTTGACAGCTTTCAGAGGTCCTAATATGTTCTACGAATGGTTTGTCATGCATTTCGGGCTAACCAATACTCCAGCGTACTTTGTAGATCTTATGACCTGTGTATTCCAAGAAATATTGAATAAATTTGTGCTCGTGTTTATTGATGATATTTTGATCTATTCCAAGACCAAAGAGGAGCACACTGAGCACCTTAGAATCATTTTGGAGATATTGAGGAGAAATATTCTATTTGCGAAATTTTCCAAATGTCACTTTTGGGTCAAAGAAGTTAAATTTATTGGCCATATTGTTAATGAAGAAGGAATTTCTGTTAATCCTAGCAAAATTTCCGCTATTCTTGATTGGAGAAGACCTGCTACCCTAAAGGAAGTTCGAAGCTTTTTGGGTTTAGCAGGCTATTATCGAAAATTTGTCCAGGATTTTTCTAAATTGCTAGTCCATTGACTAAGCTAACAAGAAGGATGTAAGATTCAATTGGACTCCGAAATGCGATGAAGCTTTTCAAAAGTTGAAGAAGAGATTAACCACTGCTCCTGTTCTCGCTATTATCAACGGGAATCAGGGATTATCTGTTTATACCGACGCATGTGGTGACAGGGTAGGTGCAGTATTGATGCAAAATGGGAAGGTAATTGCCTATGCGAGTAGACAATTACGTCCACACGAGAGAAACTACCCAACACATGATTTGGAGCTTTTGGATGTTGTTTTTGCTTTGAAAATATGGCGACATTATCTTCTGGGTAAGAATCTTTTCAGCTTTCTTAACAATTTATGAATTTAACTTGATAAATATACTTAATGAACTTTTCTTTCTCTAAGTGAAAATTTTGAATTATTCAGCGACCATAAATCTTTGAAATATCTCTTTACCCAGAAGGATCTAAATTTGCGACAACAACGTTGGTTAGAATTTGACGCAGCGGATTAATCGAAACAAACTTCAATCGGTGAAAAGTAGCGATCGATGGAATGAAGATACCGAAATGCCCAAATTCGTTGATCCGGAGATCCCGAATTCTAGCTATCTCAAACACGTTGATAGCGCACTATACCGTGTTCAAAGATCTACGATTCTTCGTACGTTGATCTAGCGCACTAGATTCCGTGAATCGGCTTCAACAAACGTGGATTCGAGCGCACTCGAATGACGTAAGTGGAGATAGGAGATTACACTCAACTACCAATTGGAGAAGAAAGCACAAAGCAATCAACAAGAAATTTTATTTCCAAAATCAACAACCAAAAATGTACAACACACGCCCTATTTATAGCTTGTTACAACCGGCCCCCTTAAGTCGTATACGACTTACGACTCATCCTGGGTCGGCAACGACCTATGACTCACGACTCAAAACACACAGCTTAAAACCCAGCGACTTAACAAACTGCACGACTCATCAGCTACCATGACTCACGACTTATCATAACAAACGACTCAAAACATGTACAGACTCAATTATAGGTCGTGAACGACCTAACATCATTCAACAGCGACTTAAAGAACATACCAACAGTACACGACTCATCGGTACAAGCGACACATTACAACACGACTCAACCGACTCAATCACCCAGCTGACTTAACTCCTTGTCGTCTCAACGTCCTCCGACTCAAGGCCTTCAATATATGGAGCTTTCCCTTGCTTCACGGTAAGTCGTAGACGACTTATGGCAGTGTCGTTAGGTCGGAACATCTTCCCCTGAGCTTTGTTAAGTCGCAAACGACTCATGTCCTCTTCATTAACTCGTATACGACTCAAATCCGCTTCCTTTACACAGCTTAAAGTGTTGTTAACTCATAACTTGTTATCATGTGATTCATTAGGTCGGAAACGACTTAATTCTACCCTCCTAATTCGTGAACGACTTACCCTCTCCATGTGTCGTGTACAACTCATCTCTGGTAGAGTTTTTGGTTGCGTTTCTTCTCTGTTATGAGCTGCATCATTCTCCCCTGGTTGAGAAAAATTCGTCCTCGAATTTGTAAATTCTTCCCTATCAGATTGTCCATCTCCATAATATGGCACGAGATGCTTAACATTGAATACGTCAGAAGTGTATACATCCTCCGGCAGCTTCAACTTATAAACATTCTCATTGATCCGTTTCACAACTTCTACAGGACCAATTTTTCTGGCTTTCAACTTGTTATAAGCGCCTACTGGAAAACGATCTTTGGTTAACACAGCATACACCAAATCTCCTTCGTTAAATTCAACATTTCGTCGCTTCGAATCAGCAGTTCGCTTATACTTCTCATTTGTCTTCACCAATCGTTTCTGAACGATCTTATGACATTCGGTTAGCTCACCCACAAAATCAGCAGCTCGTTTAACTGTCACCTTCGGTTGTGGTACTACTGCTAAATCCAATGGCCCCCTTGGTAAATTTGAATATACAATCTGAAATGGACTGAAACCCGTACTGCGATTCTTGGCATGATTATGAGCAAATTCTGCTTGGCATAACTTCATGTCCCAACTTCTCAAATTATCCTGTACAAGACATCGTAACAAATTTCCCAATGACATGTTTACAACTTCTGTCTGTCCATCAGTTTGCGGATGATAAGCGCTACTAAACTTCAGCTTTGTTCCCACCATCTTCCACAAACTTAACCAAAAGTGACTCAGAAAACGAGTATCCCTATCTGACACAATAGATTCTGGCAGTCCATGAAGTCGATAGACCTCCTTGAAAAATAACTGAGCAACACGAACAGCATCCGCCGTCTTCTTGCAAGCAATAAAATGTGACATTTTAGAAAATCTGTCAACCACAACAAATATAGAATCATTTCCCCTTTGAGTTCTAGGCAAACCCAAAACGAAATCCATGCTGATATCAACCCATGGCTTAGACGGCACAGGTAATGGCATATACAATCCTGCATTTGTCGCTGTTCCCTTTGAAACCTGGCAAATATGGCATCTCTCCACAAATCTTTCAACTTCTTTTCTCATCGACGGCCAAAAATAAGATTGTGAAATCAACTGCAAAGTACGATCACGGCCCACATGCCCTTCTTCATGCAACTCTTTTACAATCTTCATTCTCAAACTACAGTCTGGAATGCATAATTGATTTCCTTTGAACAAGAATCCATCAACCATCACAAATTCATCCGAACTTCCATCCTTAACTTTCTCAACAAACTTTGCAAAGTAAGGATCTTCTTCAAGCATTTCTGGCAGTAATTCAAACCCCGTCACTTCAACCTTCAATGTTGTTAACAAATGACTCCTTCTACTCAAAGCATCAGCTACCCGATTCGTCACCCCATATTTGTGCTTAACAACAAAGGTAAACTGCTGTAAATACGCGATCCATGACGCATGTCGCGCTGAAATCTTGTCCTGCCCCTGCAAATGCTTCAACGCCTCATGATCAGTGTACAGAACAAACTCCTTCTGAAATAGATAATGTCTCCAATGTTTAATCGTTTGCACAACAGCATAGAATTCAACGTCATATGTACTGTATCTCATCTTTGCCCCTGACAACTTCTCACTGAAATATGCAATAGGTCTCCCCTGCTGACTCAACACCCCTCCAATCCCCACCTTTGATGCATCAGTATGTAGCTCAAACAACAACTGAAAATTAGGTAGAACGAGAATTGGTGCTGTCGTCAACAGTTCTTTAATTCGTTCAAAAGCAGCTCCCGCTTCCTCTGACCATACAAACTGTTTTCCTTTCATGCAATCGGTAACTGGTGCCATCACACTACTGAAGTGGGGAATGAACCTTCGGTAGAATGATGCCAATCCATGAAAACTTCTAACTTCAGTGATAGTTCTCGGTTGTGGCCAATTTCTAATAGCTTCAACTTTACTCTGGTCCACTTGGATTCCCTTCTCAGATACAACATATCCCAAAAATAACACACTTCTCGTCATGAACACACATTTCTTCGTGGCTGCATAAAATTGTTCCTCACGAAGAATAATCAACACTTTCCTCAAATGTAGAACATGCTCCTCTGTACTCCTGCTATAAATCAGAATATCATCGAAATAAACCACCACGAACTTCCCAATGAATGGTCTAAAGATTTGATTCATCACCCGCATGAATGTACTAGGTGCATTTGACAAACCAAATGGCATAACCAACCATTCGTATAACCCCTCTCTTGTCTTGAAAGCTGTCTTCCATTCGTCTCCTGGTCTAATTCGAATCTGGTGATAACCACTCTTCAAATCAATCTTCGAAAAGATAGTTGCCCCACTCAACTGGTCTAACAAATCATCCAACCTCGGCATAGGAAATCTGTAACGAACAGTAATCTTGTTCAAAGCTCTACTATCTGTGCACATCCTCCATGTTCCATCCTTCTTTGGCACCAACAATGCTGGCACTGCACAAGGACTCAAGCTTTCCTGAACACGTCCCTGTTCCAACAACTCTTCCACCTGCCTTCGTAACTCTTCGTGTTCCTTCGGACTCATTCGGTAATGTGGTCTATGTGGTAACACTGCTCCCGGAACAAGATCAATTTGATGTTGAATGTCTCTCAATGGCGGTAATTCCTTAGGCAACTCTTCTGGAAATACATCTTCAAATTCTTTCAAAACTGGCTTTGCTTCTTCAGGAATTTCAACCTCTTCACTGCTCTCTCGCCCAATCAACAAATAGACTTCAGGCTCCTCTTCAACCTCCTTAACAAACTCCTTCAAAGTCAACAGAGTTTTCAATTCCTCAATCTCCTCAAGTTTGCTTTCTTTCTGTTGTTGTTTCTTGGGAACTAAAGTGATTTTAGTACCTTCGAACATGAAACTGTAGCTATTGGCACGACCATCATGTTGAACTGATCTATCAAACTGCCACGGTCTGCCCAACAACAGATGACATACGTCCATGTCTACAACGTCACACCAAATTTCATCTTTGTACTTCTTCCCAATAGAAAAATTAACACAAGCCCTTCGACACACCTTCACTTCACCACCCTTTCTCAACCATGCTAGCTTGTACGGTTTAGGATGTTTCTCAGTTTTCAAGTTCAATTTCCTCACAGCCTCTATAGAAATAATATTATCACAACTCCCAGCATCTATGACAAACTTGCAAACCTTCCCCAGAATAGTGCATGTCGACTGAAAAATATTGCTTCTCAACCAACTACAATCCTCCTCTTGCTTTGGTGTAAGACATGACCTCCTCATCATAAGATTACAACCTTCATCTCCAGATAATTCTTCTTCCTCCTCAACATAAGGTGCATTTGAACATTCTGCCTCCTCACCATCATCCTCAATCTCAGCAACCATTGCTCTCTTCTTCGGCTTCGGACATTCATTGCTTTTGTGACCCAACTCCTGACAATTATAACATTTGAAAACACTGTTAACCTTCGCCTTCTCAGCCTCTTTCACCACTGGCTTATTGACAGGTTTAGGAACATTAGAACTTCCACTAACACCTTTCGCTTGATTATTGGAATTAGTAAACACACCACCTCCACGCATTCCTTGCTTCTCCCAAGCTAACGCTTTCTGATGTGCCTCTGCAATTGATCTAGGATCGAACATATTAACCATATCCTGGATCTGCATTCTCAATCCCCCAATGAATCTAGCAGTTAGCTGTTCTTCCGTTTCCATAATATCATTTCTAGCAATGAGTTGGTAAAATTCGTCAGCATAATCACTAACAGACTTCGTCCCTTGCCTCAGATTCTGCAATCTCTGGTACATAAGTGATTGATAGTTGTATGGTAAGAAAGTAGATCTCATCAACTTCTTCATCTTATCCCACGATTCTATCTTTGACTTCCCCATTCTCTCCCTGGTAAGTTTAGTTTGCTGCCACCACGCCAAAGCTCTCCCCCTCAACCTAGTAGCAACCAACTTCACCCTTCTATGCTCAGGAACCTTCTTGAAATCAAAGATCTCTTCAACATTAGATAACCAATCAAGAAATTCTTCAGCTACCATCCCTCCTTTAAATTCTGGAATTTCCATCTTCATACCCGATTCCCATCGTCGATCATCTTCAACATCCCGATAAGAATTTCGAACTTGGTCTCGATCTCGATAATGAATACTAGCTCTATCACCCTCTTCAACAAAGTCAAAAGTACGCCTACATCGATCTCGACCATTATCATCCCTTTGTTCATGCATGCTCCTTTGACTATGTCTCTCTTCGTCTGCATAGTCATGATGATCTCTTCGTGATGAAATTGATGTTTCTCTTCTATCTCTATAAGAATGTGGTGATACCCTCCTCGCTTCCGTACCCGATGGCGAAACTCGGTTTCCTCCATGGTTCGAGTTTGGTGATCTCCTCCTTTGATTCAAATCATTCATCAATTTTTCCAATTTCCCAATACCTTCATCAAATTTCTCATTAATACGTTGTTCCATAAGCTCGGCTTCTTCTCTTCGATACAAAGCTTCAACGTTCTGATGTCGATTAGCTCTCCTTGGTGGCATGATTAAATTTCACAAACTCAAACACTTCAAAACTTCACAAGTTTCACAAATTTTAACTCACGTTCAACAAATCTCGGTCAAAATACTTGTCTCGGTGTGAACTCACGGCTTAACTCCTTAGCTCGACCACAAATCCACACGACTTAACTTGCTCGGTTCAACACTAACTCGGCAACAAGTTAACTCGGCCTACTTCAAATTCAAACACTTTCAACACTTTGATCCAAAATGGAATGGATCGAAAGTTCTTCCTCTTGTTGCAACTTCAATATGAACACGATGAACAACTTCAAACTTCAACTTCAAATATTTGGCTCCAAGAATCAACTTAGCTATGATTGGCTAAGTATGGCTCTGATACCAATAATGACGCAGCGGATTAATCGAAACAAACTTCAATCGGTGAAAAGTAGCGATCGATGGAATGAAGATACCGAAATGCCCAAATTCGTTGATCCGGAGATACCGAATTCTAGCTATCTCAAACACGTTGATAGCGCACTATACCGTGTTCAAAGATCTACGATTCTTCGTACGTTGATCTAGCGCACTAGATTTCGTGAATCGGCTTCAACAAACGTGGATTCGAGCGCACTCGAATGACGTAAGTGGAGATAGGAGATTACACTCAACTACCAATTGGAGCAGAAAGCACAAAGCAATCAACAAGAAATTTTATTTCCAAAATCAACAACCAAAAATGTACAACACACGCCCTATTTATAGCTTGTTACAACCGGCCCCCTTAAGTCGTATACGACTTACGACTCATCCTGGGTCGGCAACGACCTATGACTCACGACTCAAAACACACAGCTTAAAACCCAGCGACTTAACAAACTGCACGACTCATCAGCTACCATGACTCACGACTTATCATAACAAACGACTCAAAACATGTACAGACTCAATTATAGGTCGTGAACGACCTAACATCATTCAACAGCGACTTAAAGAACATACCAACAGTACACGACTCATCGGTACAAGCGACACATTACAACACGACTCAACCGACTCAATCACCCAGCTGACTTAACTCCTTGTCGTCTCAACGTCCTCCGACTCAAGGCCTTCAATATATGGAGCTTTCCCTTGCTTCATGGTAAGTCGTAGACGACTTATGGCAGTGTCGTTAGGTCGGAACATCTTCCCCTGAGCTTTGTTAAGTCGCAAACGACTCATGTCCTCTTCATTAACTCGTATACGACTCAAATCCGCTTCCTTTACACAGCTTAAAGTGTTGTTAACTCGTAACTTGTTATCATGTGATTCATTAGGTCGGAAACGACTTAATTCTACCCTCCTAATTCGTGAACGACTTACCCTCTCCATGTGTCGTGTACGACTCATCTCTGGTAGAGTTTTTGGTTGCGTTTCTTCTCTGTTCTGAGCTGCATCAGAATTTTTGGCATCTTATAACTTAGATATCCAATATACACCGGGAAAAGCCAATGTAGTTGCCGATGCTCTAAGTAGGAGGCATGCTTTTCTTGCGTATCTTGTTGTCACTCCTACTCTCCTTGAAAAGATCGCCGGCAAGCAAAAAGAAGACCCGTTCCTTCATGGAATTTGTAAAAGAATTCATCAGGATGGAGATTCTAGTTTTGCAATTGATGATAATGGAATCATCAGATTAAAAGGCAGAATTTGTGTCCCTGACAATCCAGAGCTGAAACGCGAAGTTTTAGACGAATGCCACAAATCTAAACTTTGCATCCACCCAGGAGTTAATAAAATGTATCAAGATATTAAAAGAACCTTCTGTGGAAGACGATGAAGAGAGACATATCCATATATGTGAGTCGCTGTGCCACTTGTCAACAAATTAAAAGTGACCAAAAGAAAGTGGACGGTTTACTTCAGCCTTTGGAAGTACCCAAATGGAAATGGGATCAGGTATCGATAGATTTCATCAACGGATTGCCACGAACCAGGAAGGGAAATGAAGCAATTTGGGTTATAGTAGACCATCTAACCAAAAATGCTCACTTCATTCCAGTGAAATCCACTCGGACCGCAGCAAGCTTAGCAGAGCTATATATAAAGGAAATTATTTGTCTCCATGGTATTCCCAGCAGCATAGTGAGTGATCGTGATCCGATCTTCACTAGTAGATTTTGGGAGGCATTCCAAGCCGCATTGGGAACAAAATTGAATCTCAGCCCTGCTTATCACCCACAGTTTGATGGGCAGACTGAGAGAATTAGCCGAATTTTAGAAGACCTTTTGCATGCTTGCATTCTTGACTTTGGTGGTTCTTGGAAGGACCATTTGCATCTGGTCGAGTTCTTTTATAACAACAGCGATCAAGCCAGCATTGAAATATCTCCTTTCGAAGCTTTATATGGTCGTTTGTGTCGATCACCTGCATGCTGGATTGAATCAGGTGATAAACTCGTCCTTGTACCAGATATGATTAAAGAAGCTACAGAAAAGGTTGATTTTATTCGAAAGAAATTGAAAGCATCTCAAAGTCACCAGAAGAGCTACTACGACTGCCGAAGAAGAGATTTGGAATTTCAAGTTAGAGATTCTGTATTTTTGAAAGTATCTCCGATGTGGGGTGTATTGAGGTTTGGGAAAATTGGAAAGCTAGCATCGCATTATATTGGTCCTTTTCCTATTCTAGAGAGGATCGGTCCTCTAGCATATCGAGTGCATCTACCCAGCTGGTTGTCTGGAGTGCATAATGTGTTCCACGTTTCTAGTCTTCGGAATTATGTTCACGACCCAGATAGTATCATTGAAGAGGCAGCTCAGCAGGATCTTGAGATCACTCCAAACATGGCCGTAAGAAGAGAACCAATAAAGATTATAGATCGTGATGGAAAGCGGTTGAGAAACAAAGGGGTGAAACTCGTTAAAGTTCAATGGAGTGGCGATCTGAAGGACTGTACTTGGGAAACCGAAGATAAAATGTAGAAATCATATCCCAACTGCAGGGTAGACATTTCGGCTTAAACTGGTAAGCCATTTCCTTATTTTTCCAAATTCGTATATTCTTTGTTGCTTTTCTTTCTCTCTCTTTCAAATTTCGAGGACGAAATTTTCTTAAGTGGGGATATTTGTAACATCCCAAAATTTTGAATTTTTGAATTCGGTAAATTATTTGAACTTTTGAATTTAATTTGAAAAGTTTCAAGGGAAATAAAATAGTATTAATATTACAAAGATATATGGAATTAAATAAATATTTGATAGTTAATTTTAAATAATAATAATAAATAAAAAAACATATGACAAGCAAGAAATTGTTTTAAACAATAAAATAAAAAATATGAGATAAATTAGACATTGATAGTTAAACTTCAAATAGAAATTTTTTTAGAAAATGCTTAGGATAAATTTATATAGTTATAAAAAGGACATACATTTAGATATAAGTATGTAGAAACATAAACAAGAAAAAAAATCTGAAAAGCTAAACAAAATAGTACATATAAAAAATCAAATAAGGCTTATGCATGAAGATAAACAAGAGGAGAAAAAAATCTGCAAAAATAAAAAACAATAGTACTTATACAAATCAATAGCATATATATGTAAACTAGGATGGAAACAAGCATTTAATGGTTTCTTCTTAAGCCTAAATCAAAGATCATTTCAGCCGAAATAATTTTTGCTTAGTCAAAGCAAGAGAAAAAAGTAAACAAATATCCGATCAAAGAAAAAAGTGTTCCAGTTAATACTTCCCCTACCCTGTATAAACCCTTTCATATATATGTATACATCCACAACCTTTAGTCCGTTCAAAATCAAAATCAGAGAGAAAAAGAAATAGGAGAAAAAAAACATCCTTTTGTATTCAAGTTTGAAAACAATTTACAGAAAAAAATAAAAGCAGATCAAACTGCAGTTCTTCAGAAACACAGAAAACAATTCTGTTCATCAATATATTCAGGTGAGTAAACTTGTTTTTCTTAAATTGGAATCTAAATATTTATTTCATGAATCTTGTATTCTTGATTATGTATTGGAAAGAAAATATTGTTTTTATGTTTCTGTATTACTGGAAATATTATACTGTTTGTTCTTAACGTTTTGTTTCAGAAAAAAGCAAAATTGAAGAAGAAATTCAAATAAACTTCACCCAATCCTCTTTAGCTTAGGATTTTTTACAAAACAAATTCGTTTCCACTTGAATCATAGTAAAATTTTTATTTCAAGCTTGAACAAGGAGGGTTGTCTATGCAACTAGTAAATTACAATAAAAACAAAATTCTTTGATGAATTCAACTATTTTAAATCATGGATTTGATCATATAATTTGAATAAACATACAAGTTATGATTTTTAAAGGCAATACGATGATTTTTATTTAAGTGGTTCAAGAGCAGTTCACGTTTGAACCAATTTTGTTCTTTTTCAAATTACTGATGATCGATCGAATGATAATTGATAAAAATTGGTGTGAAGCTAGCGTGTTGATCCAGGACTTCAGGATAATTGTCGAACAATTTTTCCATTGTGTAAATTGATGTGTCGAGGTTAAATTAGGGTTGTAGTTGAGGTTGTTTGCGTGTCTGTAAACAAGGTGATTTCATCACCTAGGAGCGATCGAGCTGCATATGCCTTTGGGGAATGATAGTACGAAGTGTTGCATGATATGGCCGGAAGCGTGGATTTTCTGGTGAACTATGCGAGAAGGACGTGGCGAGTTGGTTTGGTATGTCGAGCTTCAGTTTCAACGAAAAGGTCAAATTCGATTTCGAGTGTAGGGGTAAATTGTGACTTGCCGAGGGTTGCGACGACCACCAGAACGGCGACACCACGTCGTTTTCGTGTCAGCAGGTTTGGGCCTGGGGAGAACTCGAGGGGATGTTCGAGAAAAAAGGGTTAAGACTCGGGTTTTCTCTCGCGTTCGAATGGGTCGATTTAGCAGTGGGTTAAGTTTAAAACTTAGCTTCAGAAAAAAGAAGAAGAAGGAAGCACGGGAAGAAAAGAAATGGACTCGAGGAAAGTGACGCTTGGCTTCGGGGAGGAACTTGCGTACGCGAGTATGCTTTCTGCTATCTTAGTTAGACACCTAAGGCAAACTGAAAAAAAGGAATAGGAAGAAGAAGAGAGTGGGGGAAGGAGAGCGAGACTCGGGAAATAATGGAAATAAACTCGAGTTGAACTCGAGCAAACATTTGAGTTTACTCTGGTTTGCCTTAATAATGGATTAAGCCCAACCAAAATTTTAAATTACAATGTTAAGTTAATTTTTGCATTTACAAGGTAAATAATGTTGATTATGTTAAGTTAAAACTTGCTATAAGTTTAAATTATTTAACAATGTTTTAAAAATTTATATTAACCCTTCAATTAAATAATTAAATCTAAAATAAGAATTTAAGTTAATTTACACAAAAACTTTCAATCGAACAATAAATCGATTTTCAAAGAGTAAAAATGGTTTTCAAATGATAATCAAGGTAAATAATTTTTATTAACCAATGATTTTGAAAAGTAATTAAGGATGATTTATAATTTGTAATTAAAATTGATTAATAAACAATTAAGTGTCAAAATTACTTATAATTAAGCATTGTTAGTTAAATAAATTAAGTTAATCAATTTATAATTTGTAGCTAACTAAGTTAATTGATTGAGGAATAATTTATTAACAAGGTAATTGAGATTTAATTAGTTTAATTATCGTTAAGAATAATTGATTATTGATTAAATTTATTATATGGTTAATCTACTTAAACCACATTGGAAAATAATTAACTATCGCTGTACACTTGATTGATATTTCTGTTCTGCTTGTGATACTGTGTGATGTAGATTGCCATGTAATGCACTGTAATTGTGATTTGTTCTGTATTGATGTGGAAAACCCCTTTGCCCGTAAAACGGCATTTAAACTTCGATGCGACAGGGGGTCGGATTTCAGTTAGTTATCCGAAACCCACATCGAACCCTGAATATGAATCTTGGTGATTGATATGTCCACGTGTTTTAAAAAAATTTAAACGCTCAATGTTCGGTTTAGCCAGGAGAGGACCTTTGTGTCATATAACCCATTCCGAATAATGATACGTCGAAATGGATAGAATTTGAAGACCGATATTGAAGACCGGGTGTCTTCAAAAACGATAGGATAACCTATCGATTGTCTCTGCACTAAGTTGCTCCGGTATAGAGATTTACCAAGTGATGGGAAGTCCGATTGGGATTGTGGATACCCAGATTTACAAGGGCTTCTTCCTTTATTGGACGAAGTGCCTTCGGTTCTGTTCGAACCCAGAACAGACTTGTATGGTCATATGTCTGACACTACACTTTGAGGTATAAAGTAGTTTTCTTTCAAATACGCATCTGTTGGTGGCAGAGAATTTATTCTCTTATCTTAACACCTTTCTCTGAGACGTACGAGCTCAGAGGTTATGTAATTGAAGGTTATCAGCGTTATATTCCCAATTTGGTAGTATGGCATGCTAAGTGCTGCTGTGTGTTGATGATCATTTGTGATCAAAGCATGGCTTTTTGTAAAGCGTAGCTTTGGGGATGAGACCTCATCACACCTCATAACCCGGAAATGGACGAAACAGGAAAGATGCGGCAAGGTTATGAGGGTCGCACCCTTTAGGGTATGCGTTTCCTTCTGGAAAAAGGTGATGCCATGGTATGGAGCCTAGATATTTACCTGTGTGGTAGCTCCAGTCTCATTTACTGTGTGGTTGTTGCTTTGTGATAGAGGGTCCTCAAATAAAGGTCCCAAAGGATGGGGAGTGGCATACTCGAGTAGTTGTTACCTAGTTACAGAGGAAACCGGCCTTGTGTTGGCAGAGAGCCGGGTAGGTTCTCGGGACGTCCCGCCAGAGGCGTACCCATGTGGAAGTAGGAAGTTCCTTAGCCTGACCATTTGTTGGAAATCCAAAGAAACAATACGAGCCCTGTACGGTTTTAGTTGTATAACCTGCCATGCAGCGTGGCGGTAACCTGCCACAAAACATGGTAGCTGTAGTAGGCATACGACGAAATGTGGTATGCTGGCTAAAATTAATATTATACTTTCAAAATGCTTTCTACACTATGCACTAATAATACTATCAAAGAATTTTTCTCGTATCAAGCATGTTTGACTATCATAAGAAGAAATCTCCTCCAATTCTGCGATTGCATTGTGTGTGTGGCGGGAGGTCTTATGGTAGTTTCATTTTCCAAAAGCATATCGTATTTTCTTTCATAAATTTGGTTTATTTAAAAGCAACTGTTTGTTTACTCATACCAGTCCCATGACTGACCCGGAGTTTATTGTTTCTTTCCTAAACTCTGGGTGCCCATAATTTTCACACGGGCAACCTAATAGTAGGTTTCCGTTAGCAGTATTTTGGAGCTTTTGCTTTGGAGATATTTTAGAAGCTTTTGGGATCTCAGGTGTTTAGTTTTTGGGAGAACGTTATCACCTCATTCCTTTGAAGACTTTTTGGATATATAATCAATGTTGTATTGTTATGATGGTTATTTGGAGTTGTGGTGTATGTATTATGTAACGACCCAGAATTTTGAACAATTTAAATTTGAAAATATTTAATTAATTTTAAATATTTGAATGATGGTTTGACTTGAATTTCAAATTTTCAGAATGAATTTGGCGATTAAATTATAGAATTTAATCTATTCAAAGTCGAATAAAAATTTGAATCCTCAATTTTAAGCCAATTAAAAATATTTGAAAGGATTGTAAAATTCATATTAATAATACTGAAGATAATCGAAGCTTCAGAATTGAAATTTAAAATTGAATTGTTCAGTTTTGAAATTATATCGTTTGAATCGATATTTAAAAATAGCCGTCCGAGGCACAGTCTCGGAATTCGACGAAACCAGTTCCATTGGGTCCGTAATATTGAATTGTTACCGGATTTCAAATTTCGCATTTTTTGGAGTTACCGTGTGAGCGTACGTTAAGTAAACGCGTTGAAAATTTTCAACGAATTCGATTTAAATTTAAATTTAAAAAAATTGGTCAACGTCAGCACGTTCTTCCATTTATCATGCCTAAAATCATGCCTAGTATCAGGAAGAAAAATCGTGCGAGCATGGCTTGTTCAAATTTTAAATGCCCCTCTGTTCAACGAATTCAAACGAAGAAAATTTTAGTAGCCGAACATAAATTCTCCCCTCCCTCATTCGACCTTCAGTAGATTCCTCTCCTTCAAAATTCAAAATCGAGTTCGACGTTTGAAAATTTTCTCAGTGGCTTCAAAAAAAAAGCTATGGCCGATAATCTCGTTAAATTCAAATAACAGCCGAGACTAAAAATTCAACGCAATCTCGTTCGAACACGCGAGGAAATCACGATGGTGGCGCAGGCGTACGCGAGCTAGGGCACGGCAATGGTGAGGCGAAGGGCGGCTGCGACTTACTGGGGTTCACGAGTTCTGGGCTACGCGTCTTTGATGGTTGCTCGCGTAGGAGGGGTGGACGAGCTCCTTTTCGTGCCGCGTTCGATTGGGGATTCGGGCTGCTAGGGTTGTTGTGGTCAGCTACGCAGTGGAAGCTAGGGTTCTATACGATTTAGAATTCGGCAGAGATGGAATCGAGGCATCGTGTTGGGTTCTGGGTTCATCTGAGCAGTAAGGTATCGAATCGTTTGATTTTAATCTAGTTTAAATATATGTATATAACCTATCATTGCATTTATAATTTGGGCAGAAAAAAAAATTAAATGTTTAGGAACGAGTTAATTTTAGAGAAAAGTGGGCAGTTTGGAAAAATTAAATTAAGGAACTTGCTTTCAAAGAAAATCAATTTTTAAATCGATTTGGGGTTCGAAATAATTGTTGAAGAACTCGATAAAGGGTTTGAATTGGTGTTTGAAAACAATTTTTGAAATTTATAAATTTTTATCAAAAGAAAATTTGTTAAAGTTATATTATTAGTTGAATAAAAAAAAATATTAATTTCAAATGGAAAACATTTTGTAAAAGAAGATTTGTTAGGAATTTGATTTATTGGATGAAATGATTTATTTAAAAGGAATTAAGATTAAAATTTAATTTTCAATAAATTATTTAAAAGAATTGATTTGAAATGAGATCATGGGATAATTTAATTACCAAAGGTTAATATATTAAATTTAGTTTTGAAAGTTAAATTTTAGTTAAATAAATCATTAAAGAAAAAAAAGATTTGGTTTAAGTAAAACTAGGGGTTAATTAAGTTATTAAAACATTAATTAATTGTTCGATCAATTTAAATAGTAATAAATCTTGAATTATTTTTACAAGGTGTATAACCATGAAGAAAACAAATCTGGATTGGAAAATGGATTGGAAAATAAAATCAAGGTGAGAACTTCTCACTCAAAAATTTAAAGTTGGATTTGCAGTTATTTATTGATTGTTGTTTGGTTGTGATATTAGATATAGTAGGATATATCTATATATATATAGCAATATATATATATATATATATATATATATATATATTGGCATATGTATATATTACAGTTGATTGATTTCCCGCATTGTATAGCGGATGAGACCCTATTGCGCCGCCTATTAAGCGGATAATATTTTATAAATCCCATATACCGCGATATTCCGTCTTGAAGCGGAATTGGTATTGTGCTAATGTCCGTGGATGCAGGGAAACAGGTTGGAGGGATCCAACTGGATTCCTCAACCGTATTTATTTATTTACATATATTGTGATATTTGATTGATTATCATATCGATATATGATGTTTGAAAGTCGTGATTGACTATTTGGTGTGTTGCATCATTGGATCCAATTTTGAAGTTTAAAAATAACAATTTTGATTTTAAGGGATTTCTAAAGTGATTTTTGAATGTATACGTTTATAAAATATTTTTGAAATTAATTCATCTTAAATAAATAAACGTTATAATTTTAATGTTATAAAAATTATGATTTTTGAGAAATACAGTTAAAAGTTGATTTTTGAAAATATGGGATTAATGATTTTATAAAATAGTTAAAATTGGGATTTCTGAATTTATTATACAAAAAGTTTAAATATAGGATTTATGAAAATTGATTATTTTGTAAATCTAAGAGAATGATGAAATTATAAAGGAGTTTAAAGAAGTTTTAAAAGAATAATATAAATTGATCCATATAAAAGATTTATAAATTGATATTTATAAATTAAAAATATTGGAATTATAAAACGAGCTTTTATAAGTGTTAGAATGAATTGTGAATGAATTTCATAAATGAATGAAATCTATAGGATTATAACGGTGAAGTTATAAATATAATTTTATAAACAATAGGTTTATAAAATTTGTAAAGTTATTTAAAAGAATAGATTTTGGATAAATAAATGAATCTTATAAGTCATAAGACTTATAATTTGGGAAGTTAAAAGAACAATTTTGTAAACAAATAAATTATAAGTATTTAACTTATAATATGAACTTTTAGTATATCATTGAGATATGAAATTGAATAGATTAATAAAGGAAATTATAAAAGGAAGTTGTTATAAAATAAATAGAAATGGAATTTATAAACATTGTTTTATAAATCCGCAAACGACATATTTTGATAAGTAAATTGTATAACTTATTTATGGAGTTATATTCACATTTTAGATAGTGAATAATCCTTTAAAACAAAATGTATAGAAATGATGAAATTGGTTAACAAGTATATGCACGTTTTTGAATAGTGAATAAGATATTAAAGAAAATGTTTTGGATGTGATGTTTTAAATAGAATTAAAATGATCTAAAGATGTTTTAAAATTTATTAACTATCGAAACCATAGATTTCAACATTCATTGTTGAAATAGACGTTTTCGAGAAATAGAAGGAAATGGTAGACTATAACACTGTTGTTATAGTAAATGATTTCTGAAAGGAAATGTTTTGTATAATATTGGGATTTATATATCTATTTTAATTTCGAATCCCTATACTAGTGACTTTGAGTTGTCATAACGATGTTTTACGCAACATTCGTTTTGGCCCAAATAAATATGTTTAAGAGAATGATTTCCTTAAAGAATGAAAATATATACTTAATTTCGATAAGAGTATATTGAAAATTTTCCAAGTGTAGAAAATAAAAAGATTTGTGAATTACTTATTTTTAATAAGTATGGAAATGTCTTTCCAATATTAAGTGAATATTTTGAATTTATCTTTTTGAAGATAAATTGAAAATGAATATTAGAAATCGAATGGAAATCGTATATTCATAAATATTTTGGAATGTAAATTCACTATGGAATTTATAAATAAAAAGGGGGGGGGGGGTATTTGTTTAAAAATAAATATTGATTTATTTTTGAAGTGTGAAAATTATATATCTTGTAAAGATATTTTTGGGAAATAAATAATTTGGAAAATTATTTGGAAGCTGGTGATGTTGTGCATATCCATTGATAGTTCAATAATCGACTATCAATATTTACCTTTGAATGGGTATTTGTTGTGATTTGCTTGAAATTGAATGCCACACTTATTTTTAAAAAAAAATAAGAGCTCACTATTCGGGTTAACCGGGAAAGGACCTTGGGGTCGTATAACCCATTCCGAACATGTGATACGTCGTTATGAATTGCATTTGAAGACCGGTGTTGAAGACCGGATATTTTCGAAAACGAAAGGGTTTCTTGTCGATTGTCTCTGCACTGGCTGATCCCCGGTATAGAGATCGCCATATGTGATGGGAAATCCGGACGTGATTAGAGATTATTCGGATTGCAAGGACTTCGTTGTAAGTGCCTTCGGTTCTGTTCGATCCCGGAACGGACTTGTATGGATAGTATGCCTGACATTACAAATTGAGCTATAAAGCTGATTTCTTTCAAATATATTTCTGTTGGTGGTGGAGAATTTATTCTTTTAGCTTAACACCCTTCTCTGAGACGTACGAGCTCAGAGGTTATATAGTTGAAGGTTATCAGCAATATATTCCCAATTTGGTAATGTGACATGCTGAGTGTTGCTATGAAATGATCATTGTTTGATCATTTGTGATATGATCATTTGTTGACCCAAAGCACAGCTTTTGTATAAAGCGTGGCTTTGTGGACGAGACTTCGTCGAGCCTCACACCCCGGAATGGTCAAAACAGGAAAGATGCAGCAAGGTTATGAGGGGTAGCTCCCTTTAGGGTATGTGCATTTCCTTCTGGAAAAGGGTGGTATCATGGTATGGAGCCAAGATACTTACTCATGTTGAAACACTTATTATTTTGGTGTGATGTTGATTACGAGCGCTCGGTTAAAGGTCCCAAAGGACCGGGGAATGGCATACTCGTGTGAGTAGTTACCCAGTTAGGGGTAACCCAGCCTTGTGTTGGCAGAGATCCGGTTTGGTTCTCGGGGACGTCCTTCCAGAGGCGTTCTCATGTGGCAATGGGAAGTTCCTTGGCCTGACCATTTGTTGGAAATCCAAAGAAACAATACGAGACTTGTATGGTTTTAGTTGTAGAACCTGCCATTTAATATGGTAGCTATAGTAAGCATACTATAATGGTACCTATGCTGGCTAAGATTTATATTCTACTTTCGAAATGTTTCCTACACTATGCACTAGTAATAATATCAAATGTTTCTTTTTAATGCGTATCAAGCATCTTTGACTAACATAAGAAGAAATCTCCTCCAAGTCTGCGTTTGCATTGTGTGTGTGGTGGGAGGTCTTATGGTAGTCTCATTTTTAAAAGCATTGCGAATTGATTTTAAAAATATTCCTCTATTTTAATTTTAAAGAAAAATAAACTGTTTTGATTTCTCACACCAGTCACATGACTGACTCGGAGTTTATTGTTTTCCTTCCTAAACTCTGGGTGCCCACCAATTTCCACACGGGCAGTCAAGAGTTAGGTTTATCAGGATATTCTGGAATTTAGGAGTTGCTGGAGGCAAGCTGGATGGCGTAGCATATTACTAAGTATAGTATTTCTTTTCCGCTGTTTGTTGTTGTTTGTTGTTGTACACTCCGATGTAATGTAATGTAATGTATAAAATGTAATAACTGATATAGTTCTTTGTTTTGATGATTATTCATTTATTTATTATATGTTGTTCCACTGCGAATTGTGAGATTCTGATATTGTTCTGTTGTTTTCTGTCCTGTTGTATTTTCTTTCTTTTCTCTCTTCTTCTACCTCTTTCTTCTTTCTTTAACCCTCAGTGTTCGGTTTTCCGGCATCCGACTGATCGGCATTCGATACAGTGGACGTATTGATGTCGATATTCGGGAGTCGAAGAATCGGGTCCTGACAATGTGGTATCAGAGCATATGGTTAAGCGACAACCATGGCTCTGTTGGGTATTACTCATTAGAGATAGAGTCAGTAGTACTCTAGAATGAGTTTGAGTGTAATAATAGATATGAGCGCATATTTGTTAGTGAATATAATTTTTTTTTGAATCGGGTAAATAAGATAATTTTGCCCAAAACTATTTTTGTATAGAAAAGAAATGATTTTCTTTGAATTATCATAGTATATGGTTGCATGGTTATTAGGAAGTAATAATATTAAATTATTATCCTTATAATAAGAAATTAAAAAGAAAAAAATGTATAACCAAAGATTTGGAGATAAATTCATTTTGACGAATGAAATTTATAAATATGAATTGGAAGCATGAGGAAATGAATTCATATATGAATAAAAATTCAAGACTTGGTGAAAATAAAATAAAATGGATTGAATTCAAGTAAACTAACTTGATAAATTATTAATTCATGGACTAATGAATTGGAATTTGAATTGGTTAAATTAAAGTTTAGTCGTGAGCTAAATTTGAAGATAAATTTGAATTTGTATATAAATTCAAGTAAGTAAAAGAAATGAATTGAAATTCCCTTTGTTAGTAATTAAGTAAATTCGAGATGAATTGAATATGGAAATTGAAATTTAAAATGAATAAGTGAATGTACTAATTGAATTAAATTAGTGAATGGAATAGATTTAAAATGGTTTGAATGAAATTTGTTTGGTTAATAAAATAAACCAAATGAGAATATGAAATGCAAATTGAACTGAAGTGGAATTAAAATAAATTGAATTGGTATCAATTTAAATTAGTTATAAACTAGAATGGATATTCTATTAAGTGAATATCATTAAATTTGCATAGAAATAATTGTCGTTTGACACAAATAAGATTGTATAAAATTATACGAGTTAATGAAAACAAATAAAATTGATTTTTGAATCAATTAAAATGGTATGAATTCGTTTTGCTTAGAAATGAATAGAATGAAGAAAATGAGTTGTAAACCACTTGATTTAATGGAAATGTCATGTGAATTGGTCGTAAGCGACTAAAGATGAATTAAAACCATATAAATTGCCAATGGAATTTATCTTGAATGTATGGCTAATGAAATCTATATATTTGTTATTGAAAATGAATGGAATGTTAATAGATTTCTTATATTTGTCACTGACGTGTTTAAACTAAGTAAGTACAGGTTCAGCGAAGTCGTTGGGCTGGATTTGATCGTGCTAATAAGCTAATAATTAGCCGCTTTGCTTAAAAATGCTAATAAGGTACGCCTACGCAATAAAATAGGAAATATGAACTGTTTTTCTGTTTTCTGACCGAGTGGGTCGATGTATACATATTTATACATATTGTAAAATTGCAAAAGCTCCTCCGTACAAGGGAGACTCTGCCAAAATTTTCCATGAATTTTGGGAGTTAGAATTTTTTTTTTGAAAATTGTTGGAAAATTATAGTTAACGACAAATCGATTTCGAAATTTGCAAATTGAAATGAAAAATTTGTGAATGAATAAATAAAGTTGCAACTGCAAGTGCAAGAAAATGAAATTGAAATGAATTAGTGAATGAAACTCATTTAAAGTAGTAATATGAATTAGTTAATGAAAGTTAATCATTAGAATTCAATATTTAGAATTGAGAATTGAATTCGAATGAAATTTAAATTGTGAATTGAATTCAAATAGAATTAAAATTGTGAATTGGATTGAAATGTAAAATTGAATGAAAATGAATATGTAACTTCAATAGTGAAGTAAAAATGTATAAGAAGTATATATTGGAAATTTTGTAATGGAATCGACAAAATGGTTTGAATGTTGGAATTGGATATTATGGCTAGTAGGATATACAGGTGTATTAAAAGAAAAGGAATTGAGATTTTGATTTCAAAGATAAAAATTGAATTGCTCGACAAAAAGGTACGTATTTGAATTTCAGTATGAAATTTGATGATTTTCTTCTCCAGCCACTTGGCTTTCTCTTTTCTTTTTGATTCTGAGGGGCCGTGGTGCCATTTTGTAGTCGTACCGAGCTAGCCGCGCAAAGGAGACGCTGGCAATTTTTTTTTGAAAATTTCGAGTGTTAGAAAATTTTTGAGAAAATTTTGAAAGTTTGAAATTTGAATTTGAACTTAAATTTGAATTGTTAGGAGAACAATGTTGTTTGAAACTTAAAATTTAAGTTGGAAAGCTAGTTGAAACGATAATGAATCTCTAGTAAAAAGATTTGTTTTAGAAAGTTGATAAAACTATTTGAATTGTGAGAAATAGTAGACGAGTTAAGGATCGTTTTTCCTAACTTGTAATTTCGGGACGAAATTCTTTTAAGGGGGAAGATTGTAACGACCCAGAATTTTGAAAAATTTAAATTTGAAAATATTTAATTAATTTTAAATATTTGAATGATGGTTTGACTTGAATTTCAAATTTTCAGAATGAATTTGGCGATTAAATTATAGAATTTAATCTATTCAAAGTCGAATAAAAATTTGAATCTTCAATTTTAAGCCAATTAAAAATATTTCAAAGGATTGTAAAATTCATATTAATAATACTGAAGATAATCGAAGCTTCAGAATTGAAATTTAAAATTGAATTGTTCAGTTTTGAAATTATATCGTTTGAATCGATATTTAAAAATAGCCGTCCGAGGCACAGTCTCGGAATTCGACGAAACCAGTTCCATTGGGTCCGTAATATTGAATTGTTACCGGATTTCAAATTTCGCATTTTTCGGAGTTACCGTGTGAGCGTACGTTAAGTAAACGCGTTGAAAATTTTTAACGAATTCAATTTAAATTTAAATTTAAAAAAATTGGTCAACGTCAGCACGTTCTTCCATTTATCACGCCTAAAATCATGCCTAGTATCACGAAGAAAAATCGTGCGAGCATGGCTTGTTCAAATTTTAAATGCCCCTCTGTTCAACGAATTCAAACGAAGAAAAATTTAGTAGCCGAACATAAATTCTCCCCTCCCTCATTCGACCTTCAGTAGATTCCTCTCCTTCAAAATTCAAAATCGAGTTCGACGTTTGAAAATTTTCTCAGCGGCTTCAAAAAAAAAGCTATGGCCGACAATCTCGTTAAATTCAAATAACAGCCGAGACTAAAAATTCAAAGCAATCTCGTTCGAACTCAATGCTCGAACACGCGAGGAAATCACGATGGTGGCGCAGGCGTACGCGAGCTAGGGCACGGCAATGGTGAGGCGAAGGGCGGCTGCAACTTGCTGGGGTTCACGAGTTCTGGGCTACGCGTCTTTGATGGTTGCTCGCGTAGGTGGGGTGGACGAGCTCGTTTTCGTGCCGCGTTCGATTGGGGATTCGGGCTGCTAGGGTTGTTGTGGTCAGCTACGCAGCGGAAACTAGGGTTCTATACGATTTAGAATTCGGCAGAGATGGAATCGAGGCATCGTGTTGGGTTCTGGATTCATCTGAGCAGTAAGGTATCGAATCGTTTGATTTTAATCTAGTTTAAATATATGTATATAACCTATCATTGCATTTATAATTTGGGCAGAAAAAAAAAAATTAAATGTTTAGGAACGAGTTAATTTTAGAGAAAAGTGGGCAGTTTGGAAAAATTAAATTAAGGAACTTGCTTTTAAAGAAAATCAATTTTTAAATCGATTTGGGGTTTGAAATAATTGTTGAAGAACTCGATAAAGGGTTTGAAAACAATTTTTGGAATTATAAATTTTTATCAAAAGAAAATTTGTTAAAGTTATATTATTAGTTGAATAAAAAAAATATTAATTTCAAATGGAAAACATTTTGTAAAAGAAGATTTGTTAGGAATTTGATTTATTGGATGAAATGATTTATTTAAAAGGAATTAAGATTAAAATTTAATTTTTAATAAATTATTTAAAAGAATTGATTTGAAATGAGATCATGGGATAATTTAATTACCAAAGGTTAATATATTAAATTTAGTTTTGAAAGTTAAATTTTAGTTAAATAAATCATTAAAGAAAAAAAAGATTTGGTTTAAGTAAAACTAGGGGTTAATTAAGTTATTAAAACAGTAATTAATTGTTCGATCAATTTAAATAGTAATAAATCTTGAATTATTTTTACAAGGTGTATAACCATGAAGAAAACAAATCTGGATTTGAAAATGGATTGCAAAATAAAATCAAGGTGAGAACTTCTCACTCAAAAATTTAAAGTTGGATTTGCAGTTATTTATTGATTGTTGTTTGGTTGTGATATTAGATATAGTAGGATATATCTATATATATAGCAATATATATATATATATATATATATATATATATATATATTGGCATATGTATATATTACAGTTGATTGATTTCCCGCATTGTATAGCGGATGAGACCCTATTGCGCCGCCTATTAAGCGGATAATATTTTATAAATCCCATATACCGCGATATTCCGTCTTGAAGCGGAATTGGTATTGTGCTAATGTCTGTGGATGCAGGGAAACAGGTTGGAGGGATCCAACTGGATTCCTCAACCGTATTTATTTATTTACATATATTGTGATATTTGATTGATTATCATATCGATATATGATGTTTGAAAGTCGTGATTGACTATTTGGTGTGTTGCATCATCAGATCCAATTTTGAAGTTTAAAAATAACAATTTTGATTTTAAGGGATTTCTAAAGTGATTTTTGAAAGTATACGTTTATAAAATATTTTTGGAATTAATTCATCTTAAATAAATAAACGTTATAATTTTAATGTTATAAAAATTATGATTTTTGAGAAATACAGTTAAAAGTTGATTTTTGAAAATATGGGATTAATGATTTTATAAAATAGTTAAAATTGGGATTTCTGAATTTATTATACAAAAAGTTTAAATATAGGATTTATGAAAATTGATTATTTTGTAAATCTAAGAGAATGATGAAATTATAAAGGAGTTTAAAGAAGTTTTAAAAGAATAATATAAATTGATCCATATAAAAGATTTATAAATTGATATTTATAAATTAAAAATATTGGAATTATAAAACGAGCTTTTATAAGTGTTAGAATGAATTGTGAATGAATTTCATAAATGAATGAAATCTATAGGATTATAACGGTGAAGTTATAAATATAATTTTATAAACAATAGGTTTATAAAATTTGTAAAGTTATTTAAAAGAATAGATTTTGGATAAATAAATGAATCTTATAAGTCATAAGACTTATAATTTGGGAAGTTAAAAGAACAATTTTGTAAACAAATAAATTATAAGTATTTAACTTATAATATGAACTTTTAGTATATCATTGAGATATGAAATTGAATAGATTAATAAAGGAAATTATAAAAGGAAGTTGTTATAAAATAAATAGAAATGGAATTTATAAACGTTGTTTTATAAATCCGCAAACGACATATTTTGATAAGTAAATTGTATAACTTATTTATGGAGTTATATTCACATTTTAGATAGTGAATAATCCTTTAAAACAAAATGTATAGAAATGATGAAATTGGTTAACAAGTATATGCACGTTTTTGAATAGTGAATAAGATATTAAAGAAAATGTTTTGGATGTGATGTTTTAAATAGAATTAAAATGATCTAAAGATGTTTTAAAATTTATTAACTATCGAAACCATAGATTTCAACATTCATTGTTGAAATAGACGTTTTCGAGAAATAGAAGGAAATGGTAGACTATAACACTGTTGTTATAGTAAATGATTTCCGAAAGGAAATGTTTTGTATAATATTGGGATTTATATATCTATTTTAATTTCGAATCCCTATACTAGTGACTTTGAGTTGTCGTAACGATGTTTTACGCAACATTCGTTTTGGCCCAAATAAATATGTTTAAGAGAATGATTTCCTTAAAGAATGAAAATATATACTTAATTTCGATAAGAGTATATTGAATATTTTCCAAGTGTAGAAAATAAAAAGATTTGTGAATTACTTATTTTTAATAAGTATGGAAATGTCTTTCCAATATTAAGTGAATATTTTGAATTTATCTTTTTGAAGATAAATTGAAAATGAATATTAGAAATCGAATGGAAATCGTATATTCATAAATATTTTGGAATGTAAATTCACTATGGAATTTATAAATAAAAAGGGGGGGATTTGTTTAAAAATAAATATTGATTTATTTTTGAAGTGTGAAAATTATATATCTTGTAAAGATATTTTTGGGAAATAAATAATTTGGAAAATTATTTGGAAGCTGGTGATGTTGTGCATATCCATTGATAGTTCAATAACCGACTATCAATATTTACCTTTGAATGGGTATTTGTTATGATTTGCTTGAAATTGAATGCCACACTTATTTTTTTTAAGATAAGCGCTCACTATTCGGGTTAACCAGGAAAGGACCTTGGGGTCGTATAACCCATTCCGAATATGTGATACGTCGTTATGAATTGCATTTGAAGACCGGTGTTGAAGACCGGATATTTTCGAAAACGAAAGGGTTTCTTATCGATTGTCTCTGCACTGGCTGATCCCCGGTATAGAGATATCCATAAGTGATGGGAAATCCGGACGTGATTAGAGATTATCCGGATTGCAAGGACTTCGTTGTAAGTGCCTTCGGTTCTGTTCGATTCCGGAACAGACTTGTATGGATAGTATGCCTGACATTACAAATTGAGATATAAAGCTGATTTCTTTCAAATATATTTCTATTAGTGGCGGAGAATTTATTCTTTTAGCTTAACACCCTTCTCTATGACGTACGAGCTCAGAGGTTATATAGTTGAAGGTTATCAGCAATATATTCCCAATTTGGTAATGTGACATGCTGAGTGTTGCTGTGAAATGATTATTGTTTGATCATTTGTGATATGATCATTTGTTTGATCATTTATCTTTGTGATCATTTCTATGATCATTTGTTGACCCAAAGCACAGCTTTTGTATAAAGCGTGGCTTTGTGGACGAGACTTCGTCGAGCCTCACACCCCGGAATGGTCAAAACAGGAAAGATGCAGCAAGGTTATGAGGGGTAGCTCCCTTTAGGGTATGTGCATTTCCTTCTGGAAAAGGGTGGTATCATGGTATGGAGCCCAGATACTTACTCATGTTGAAACACTTATTATTTTGGTGTGATGTTGATAACGAGCGCTCGGTTAAAGGTCCCAAAGGACTGGGGAATGGCATATTCGTGTCTGTAGTTACCCAGTTAGGGGTAACCCGGCCTTGTGTTGGCAGAGATCCGGTTTGGTTCTCAGGGATGTCCTTCTAGAGGCTTTCTCATGTGGCAATGGGAAGTTCCTTGGCCTGACCATTTGGTTGAAATCCAAAGAAACAATACGGAACTTGTACGGTTTTAGTTGTAGAACCTGCCATTTAATATGGTAGCTATAGTAAGCATACTGTATTGTACTTATGCTGGCTAAGATTTATATTCTACTTTCGAAATGTTTCCTACACTATGCACTAGTAATAATATCAAATGTTTCTTTTTAATGCGTATCAAGCATCTTTGACTAACATAAGAAGAAATCTCCTCTAAGTCTGCGTTTGCTTTGTGTGTGTGGTGGGAGGTCTTATGGTAGTCTCATTTTTAAAAGCATTGCGAATTGATTTTAAAAATATTCCTCTATTTTGATTTTAAAGAAAAATAAACTGTTTTGAGTTCTCACACCAGTCACATGACTGACTCGGAGTTTATTGTTTTCCTTCCTAAGCTCTGGGTGCCCACCAATTTCCACACGGGCGGTCAAGAGTTAGGTTTATCAGGATATTCTGGTGTTAACGTGAAAATCAGACGCTAACACCTCGGTGTAAATGAAGTTGAGCAAATGCACCACCCGTGAACACGGGAACTAATGAACAAGTAGAGAAATCACAGAAAAAAGCAGAAAAGACAACAGTTTTTATAGTGGTTCGGTTTATGAGAAGCCTACGTCCACTTTAATTCTCTTTATTACTGAATTTGATTACAACTTTACAACAATCTTCAATTACAACACACTTTAAACCAGTAGATCAAACTTTGATAGAGAATAATCTTCGAATTCATGTTGAATGATGTAGATTTCCTCTTGAAGATCGTCGTAGTGTCTTTGGTGTTTGGAGTACTTGAAGTGTTGAGTGAGTCGAGAATTCTGCAGAGTATTGGCGCTTGAAATGGTCGGCCCAAAAGTCCCCTGAAAGTTAGAGCTAATGCTGTATTTATAGAGAAATCTGGACAGGAATTTTCGCCTAAGTTATAAGTCGCGACCGACTTAAGGAAAGTCGTAAGTCGTGCCCGACTTAAGGATCATGAGTTAGCAGGCAGCGACATAAGCGAAGCGGTATTAAGTTTGTCTTCGTTCATCTGGATGCCAAGTCTTAACTCGTTTGCAAGTTAAGAAGTCACGGTTTAAAATGAGGCAGCATTAAATTTGAGCTCTGTAGTTTTTAGGTCGTGAACGACTTACCATAAGTCGTAAGTCGGTCACGGCTTAAATGCAGTTGCTTCCACTCATTTCTATCTTGAGTCACTAGGTCGTCCCTTTTTTAGCTTCTTTAGGTCGTAGCCTCTTGAGTCGTGACATTTCTTGAGTCGTCCAGGCCTTAACTCGTAAGTCGGCATCCTTGCTAACCCTTAAGTCGGCATCTTTGTTAACTCTTAAGTCGACATCCTTGCTAAGTCCTAGGTCGGCGACCTTGTTAAGACTTTGGGTCGGCATCCCTCTTGAGCCTGTTAGGTCGGAATCCCTCCTAAGCCTCGTGCAGTTAAGTCGGTCTTCCATGCTAAGATACTGGGTCGGCATCCCTTCGTGCCTTGGGTCGGCAGAACGCTGGGTCGCTACCTATTTGATGTGTTAGATCGGTGAGTCACGGCCGAGATGGAGTCAACATTTGCCCCTCGAAGCATACGCCTAATTGTTAGGTCGTGTGCTTCGATACCCCTTAACTCGTCCATTTTTAGGTCGGTAGGTTGTGTGCGACTCATCAGTTAGATCGTATGCGCCGCTCTTTCCACTGCAGGGTATAAGTTAACCTTCTTTTTCTTTCTTCATTACTTTCTCTATTGCTTGATTCCGCCATTAATATATTCTCAAGTTCCAGAAGGCGATTTCATTCCAACTGACCACCGATAATTTCTACCATTCATTGCGTAAGTGATTTTGCTCTTTTTTCGACCGTAGATTACTATCAATTCGTGAATCCTGTCGCTCGAACTCGAATTGCCTCCTTGTACGATGCTCTATCACGAATCCCATCACATTTATAGTTCATAAAGCCTAGGTAGCTCGATTCGGCTTCAGATGATGGTTGATACAACGAAGGTGGCTTATCACCTTATGCTCGATGATCTCTGATGGCTGGTCATTGGATTTGTGACATTTTCGGATTGTTTTATTGAGTGGTTCGATAGCATGAATGAAGGCTGCTGTTGATGGAATGGTTATCGGGTTAATGGGTTGAATGGAGTGAAATGCTGGCTTGGAGGCGACTCAGCTAATTTGGATGATTTATCTTTTGGCCGTCCTAAACCTTGAGTCGCTGCCGAACTAGCTCTTAGGGAAACTTGCCGACCTAACCCTTAAGTCACGGCCGAGCTAGCACTTGGGGAAACCTGCTGACCTAACGTAATGCGACCTAAGCCTTGAGTCGTTACCGAGTTAGCACTTGGGGAAATTTGCACCTTCTTTTGAACCGAAGCCTTGCTCCTTGCTACTCCATGACTTGGATGCTCAACTTGAACTGCCGGATTAAAATGCCTAAACCCAAGATTTTTTAACTTTTGTTGCAGTATCATATTAATTTATAAGCTAACAACCTGCTAAAAATAACCATCACAGAAAATGAGGGCGAATATACTGCCATTGACTGCCCACATCAAATGACAGATTAGTCGACATAGAGTAATCAACTTGAATACATTGTATGAAATGCTGTGAACCAATCAACTAAAGTGAAACATCAATGCAAAGCATTGCTAACTTGAACTGACCTGTTCGCATTAACATCTCACTTGCACATTTGGATTTAAAAACAATAAGCACTGGATTTCATAATTGACAAACGCTTGCTAGTTTTTTTTAATTCCAGTTATATTTGCTTATTGCTTTGTTGATTTTACACAACACTTCACACATTTTTAGGAAACGTGCACCTTCACGTTTGAATATCCAGTTGTTTGTGTAGAATGACTTCCCATCAAGAAGAAGAAGTGGTAGCTCAAGAGGAAGAAACTTTTCCGATAGCTGTTCCCATAGAGAATCCCCCGGAGAGAACTTCGACTATTCTAACTCCGAGAGTGTTCATTCAGCTACGCACTCAGTTTGGCTTTGCTGAAAATGATGTTCTACTACCCGGACCAAATGATACTGCCGATAGTCCTCCTCATGGTTTTGTTGCAGTCAATCGCCAAATGTGCTTAAGCGGGGCGATTCCTCCTTTCAACGACTTCCTCCGAACTCTTCTCCTTCGGTTGACAATCTCTCCATTCAACTTCATCCTAATGGCTATGCCATTTTGATGGGGTTGTGTGTTTTGTTTAGGAGAACTCTTGATCGTTTGCCGAGTTTTGAAGAAATTCGCTATTTATGCTCGTTTGCAAAGAGTAAAGACCATCCTTCCCTCATCATCGTGAGAAGTGCTAGAAATCGCAAGCTTATTTCTGATCTCACAGAAAGCGTTCATGGATTTTTGAACCAGTTTTTCTTTGCTCGCTGCCCCCCAGAGTTTTATGCCATCTGGAGAGTAGGAAGTAAGATTACCTGTTTCTATTTTCTCCATTTCCAAACTTTTCCGAGATCCGAATTATCAATTGCTAATCTCATTCTTTGCTCTTTTCAGCACTTCCTCTCCCTTCTAGAGACCCAATCCATAAGCAAGTTTTTGAGAGACTGAGTGCTGTGGCCGCGGAAGAGAGAAGTGTAAAATTCTTGTTGAGGGATGAATTTTTGCATCAATACGGGCTTTTGCATACCTCTCGCTCTACACGCCCCCATGAGGTCCCTGACTCTCCGGCTAGAGCGTCGGATGCCCCAGTTTCTACTGACACATCCATACCAAAAGAACCTGCTTCTGAGGCTTCTCTAGTGAAGTGCTCCACTTCTGTTGATGTCGCGGGGTCATTTGGAAAACTTGCCCCGGTCACTGAAGAAGAAGAGCCTCGGGAATCTCCTCCGTATTCAAAGAAGTCTGGTGACGAAGAAGCCGAGAAAACCAGCCCTGTCAAGCAGAGCAGGGACGACACTTTCGAAGGACTGAGCGACCTCTTTGCCACCTCGCAAGAGATCTTTAAAGATGATCCTATCACTACCGAGGTTTCTTCTTCAGTAGTTGAGGCGACTTCTATTCTGCAACAGACTCCATCAACTCAAGAGTTGATGCTAACTTCTACACCCACAACTACTCCACAATTAAAGAGTGGTTTGTAGTTTGATGCGCGTAGTTTGCACATTACACACACTTAGAATCTTTCGGCACTTTTATGCTTCCGACTTTTTGTACTTTGAAGAATTCTAAAACTTATCTCTTTTTATTTCAGATCCTCCGATGGGACGCAGCGGATCCTACTATGATGACTTCCAGCGCTACGGGAGGCGTAGCCAATATGATTATAGGCGCTACCTCCTCTCTTACAGAGAATCCGATGAAGAAAGAGCCGCCCGAAAGGCTCAAGAGAAGAGGGCTCAAGAGGAGCGTTATGAAAGAAGAGAGAGGGAGGAGCGCCACGATTCTTCGCAGAGAGGCGACGATTCCCACAAGAGAAAATCCCATGATGACCGAGGAAAAAGTCATATGGTTGAGGATTCAAGCAAGCGGGCCCGTCATGGTGAGAAGCATACTTCCACAACTCCTAAAAAGGTTACTGCCCCCATCTCGCTTGACATTCCTTCCGGGTCTCCCGCTTTCGGGAAGACAGACATCCAAACAATAATTAGCAAGCCTAAATTCCAAGTTGGACCGGGCCCGGCCACTTTGCAAAGCCGGTTTCCACAGTGGTGCCTGAAGGGAGTGAGGTTCGACCTTGACTTGGTCTCCATTGACAAGCCTGCCATGTTACGAAATCTCGATGCCGTCAAGCTTGATATTGAAAGGATGTCGAACTGGCAAAAGCTTGTAGACGAGCTTCAAAGGGTCAACCGTTCAAATATAGAGGCCATGCTTACTATGGAGAATGATAAAGCCGAATGGCAGAAGGTTCTTGAGCAGCATGATACTGAAATGAGGAGCATCGCTACTTACAATGAAGAGCTTGAAGCGAAAGTTGAGGAACTTAAACAAGAGCTTGCTACTTCTTCTACCACATATACTCAAAAAGAAGAAGTACTTCAGAAGTAAGTTCGCGATGCTCACGTAGCTCAGCGACATGCCGAGGCGCAACTTGAAGCTGAGCAGAAAACAACAGGAATGTATCGTGCTGAGGTTACAGAACTATAGGAGAAAGTCGGTTCTCAAGAGGCGGAAATTCAAATGCTTAAGCTTCAACTTCTCAAAGCTGAAAGAGAGCGTGATGAGGCCGTTGCCGGCAAAATTGCAGCTGAAGAATCTCATGAGGCAACGAAGACCAACATCAGCTCAACATTATTTGACTTCTACCTGCATAGTGTTTTGGGGCATGGTAGTCTCGCCTTCCTAGGTCCCAAGTATGAAATTACTTTAGCTGAAGTGTGGGAGGCCGCACTTGATATGCTTGGCGGTAAGGGTGCTGGTTACGCCGAATCAGCTCTTGAGGAGCATTATTTTGATGACGATGCTCGCGCTGCTCTCGCCAGGGGAAGAGAACAACTTGCGAAATTAAGGGCCGAAATGGCGGTAGGGGAACATTCAGGAAAGGCTATCCTAACTGCTCTAATTCAACCTTCTCCTTCAGCCGAAATCGATATCATCGGTTCCAGTTCCCATTCCCCATCCCCTACTAAAGTTACCACCGAGATCACAGGTATACAGGGTGGAGATGAAGGCGAGGGGAGTGCCGAGGCACAGGCTTATGAGGTTGATGCCAGAAAACCGACCTTTGCAGGTAACTATACTGTTAATCTTGCCCAAGCAGACTGCTCATCTGTTTCCTACGAGCTTGATGAGCTTCTTGATTACTTCTTGAATCTCAGCGAACCTTTATCTCCTCTTTTTACTGACTTGAACTTTTTTCCTTCTGTAGAGAAAACATCGAGCATTATTCAAACTTCCCCTCATCCAATTATTCCTTCTCCATCTATTCAGGTGACTCCTCCTTCTGCCTCGCAACCAGGATCACAAGAGGAGCAAATAGAAGCTCTCCAAAACTTGGACGATCCCATTGCTTCACAAGAACACAAGGGTGAAGAAACTGAAGGGAGTGAGAAGACTCCAGAAGCAACTGGTTCCGATGATGAACCATTAGCTAAACTTCTTTCTCCAGGGAGTGGGTCTTCCTCCAAGAAGAGAGGAAAGCAGGGAGTCTCCAAGAAGAAGAAGGGATTTTCAACTGGCGAAGAAAAAACGGAAGAAAGTCCGACTGAGCCCCTTTCTCCTTCATCCCCTACACTTACAAGCCGGCCTAAGAAGTTGGTTATCCGGCCAGGTGCGGGCTCAAAAGGTGGACGGAAGAATAAATGATGGCTCTGGTTCTGTGGCTTTCATATTACTTTTTGCTTTTTGCATGTACTGACCGAAGATTGTGCGGGTACCGGCCCCCGCTTTTCTTTTGCTTTTTACTTTGAAACCTGTACCTGTACAAAATTTTAACAGTGTTGAATAAAATGATTCTTTTTTTTTTGTAAAAACTTCTGTCTGTATCTGAGAATGCATTTATTATTCACTTTTGTACAAGTTTCTTTGCACGATATTGCAGTGAGCTTGTGGTATACTATTCGAGCGTAATTTTACCAATATAGTTATACCATGTTGCCCCTATACCATAAGCTTGTTGCAATACTTTATATTTTGAGGGGACTTGTACTTTTATTTTCTGGAGAATAATCATTCCATACTTGGAGGAATTATTATTTCGTTAAAAATAGAGTACAACTCCCTCCATATAAGTTTTTACGCTTCATCCTTCGAAGATATCACCTTTTTCTTTTGTGCGTATACACATTTTACCAAGTGAATTCTTCTATGTGGTAAAGCGGGCATCTGAAGGGTACTTTAACTTCTTTTTGAGGAAGAGTATTTTCCAGAATAGGTGAATCATTCTTCCTTTGATAGTTAAAGTGTGCCTTTGAAGATGGCTTTTTTTTTCCGCCACAGTAAAGGGCTTTTTGATTTTTGCTTCTTTGAAAAGTTGCACCTCTGAGGAGGGCTTTTCCACGTTTCAACACTTGGAAGTTTTATTTCAATCTTGGTGAAATGTGTGCCTCCGAAGAGGTCTTTCTGTTTGATTGTGCCTCCGGGAGGAGGTCTTTTCATTTCTGCCTCTGGGAAGAGGTCTTTTTGTTTTGTTGTGCCTCTGGGAAGAGGTCTTTTTTTGTTTCGGCCCCTTGGGAGAGGCTTTTATTTTTCCCTGTTCGCTGGGAAGCGGGCCTTCGAAGAGGGCTTTTCACATTTCATTTCACGGGAGTGTATCGACCGATCACGACGAAATGTGTGCCTCTGAGTAAGGTTACTGCCTGGAAGTTTGGAGTTTCTTTCTCTCGGTTGGATGGATTCACGGGAGTGTATCGACCGATCATTCCGCAACTTTGTAACGAGAAATATCTCTCTTTTTCTGGTTGGCCCGCCTGAGGTCTTTTAGCATTTCAACTGTGGTAAAATGGGCCTCCGGAGAGGGCTTTTCACGTTTCAACACCTGGAAGTTTTATTTCAATCTCGGTGAAACGTGTGCCTCTGAGTAGGGCTTTTGCCTGGAAGTTTGGAGTTTCTTTCTCTCGGTTGGACGGATTCACGGGAGTGTATCGACCGATCATTCCGCAACTTTGTAATGAGAAAGATCTCTCTTTTTCTGGCTAGACCCGCTCGAGGTCTTTGATTTGGACTCTAAAGAGTAGCTTTGGACTCTAAAGAGTAGCGTTGGACTCCAAAGAGTAGCATTGGACTCTGAAGAGTAGCGTTGGGTCTCCGAAGAGAAGCATTTGGACTCTGAAGAGTAGCGTTGGGTCTCTGAAGAGAAGCATTTGGACTCTAAAGAGTATTGTTGGCGCTTGTGTCTTTATACCCTACGCTTCTTAGCAATCCCTCACCATAACTTCAAGCACATGTCCCATTCTTTCATTTGTTCTTTGCTAGAGAAATGTGCCTTATTGCTGAGTGGATCCATGGGGCAGATGCAAGTTGCTCCGCCAGATGTTCGTTTACACAAACGATCGTGGTCGGTTAGCAAAGGCTCATAATCTCCCTATTAGGAAGGTGCCCTCTTTGGTGGAATCCTCAATAGTTTGCAAATTGCACTTCTTTCGAAATACTTGAATTCGGAGCATTTGTCACTTGTCATTTGTTTACCCCGTGATTTGTAGGGATCACTTCGCTCTGTGATATGTTGGATGAGCAAGCTTTATTCTGATAGCCTGCAATACTAAATCGATATTTTTAATAATATTTGCATATCGAAATGATACAGGCATTTCAACGGTATTAAAGAATACAAGATTTATAATTGCTCATTATTGATTCACATCAAATTTACAGTGTTTAATAGCACAAGAGTTATACTTCCATGATCATTTTACAAAGTTAAGCAACGCTATTGAGTAAAATATGGATGTAAATGAATGCTATTCCATGATTTTGTGATTCATATGTTAGTCAATGACCAGCTTCTCGGATTCCTGCTCTGTAGTTCTGTTGCCTGAGCTGGAGCGATAAACAAGACATGGTTGCCCCTGAGTGGACGAGGTTGGGTCAATTCCGTCTTTCTTCACATACTGTTAAAGTTTATTCTGTTTCAGCAATTCTTCAATCACATTCCTTAACTGGCGACATTGATCAGTATCGTGACCGGGTTGGTTGTGAAATCGACAGAATTTCCCATTTTGCACTGCACCTCTCCCCATCTTAGGTGGTTTAGGGTATTTGACAACATCTTTTGTTGCCAAGAAGATCTTTTCCGGTGTATCAGTTAAGGGGGTGAAATTTGAAGGGTTAAAACGTCGAGGTTTTTTCTTATCTCCCTGCCTTTTTCTTTCATCACTCTCCCTTTTCTGGTTTCCAGATCCTTTCTTGTTAGTGATGACATCGTTATTCTTGATTTCGGCTACCACTGCTTTTACTGGCATCGAGAGGTTTTCTAGGCGTATGAATTCGTCGGCCTTTTTATAAAACTTCTCGAGTGAGTTTGGTTCCTTCATTTTGAGCCACATCCCAAATTCACTCGACTTGTCGATGGCCCGCACTAAGTATGTTAAGATCATTCGGGGTTCCGCGTTGTCCACCTCGGCTAAAGCTATATTAAAACGGTTCAAAAAAGACTTGATGGGTTCTCCGGGTGCTTGTTCTAGGCTAGACAGTGACATTATATCTTTTGCCTTTGATGCATACAATCTGAATTGTTCTTTAAATTTCCGGGTTAAATCAGAGAATTGATCTATGGATCGAACCGGTAGCTTGGTGAACCAAATCAAAGCCACCCCTTCTAAATATACTGGAAAATACCGACATTTAATCTCATCCGATGCTCGTGCCCCGGTCATATGCCAATCGTATCTGTATAGAAATTGGTTAGGGTCACTTGTCCCTCGATAGGCCGGGATGGTAGGAGGCACAAATTTCCTGGGAAACTCCGCCTTTAAAATCCTTTCGGTGAACGGAGTATTGCTCGGAGCGAACCCCCAATCGTTTTCATCCTCATGCCTCCGCATGTTTTCCTTCATGATTGAGCGGACCATTTCTGATAGATATTCCTTATCGTTTTGAGACTTTGCCTGGCAGAAGTTAGCTGCCCTTTAGGAAGTTTGAAAAGTTGGTTGTGGCCTTGACCCTTCAGCTTGGGAAGGTGCCCTTGCAGTGGTGTTGTCTGCTCTTTGAGGAATACTTTTCACTTGGGGGTCACGGGCATCTTCAGCATAGATTGTTTCATTATCCTGTCGTTGGTGATTTGCCTCAAGCAGGGCGTTTAACCTATCCATAATCAAGGCATTCTGGGCTTCTAATTGCGCATTCTGAGCATTCAACTGTTGATTCAATCCCAAAACCACAGCATCTAATTCCGCTCGCGTAACTCCCACAGTTGGAGTTGTCTGACTCAGAGGAGGAGAAGTGGCGGTGTTCTCTTGAGCATCATCAGATCTGGCAGATCTACGTTTCCTTCCGGGAGCCATAATTTCTGTTAGACTTCTGGTCTTAACAGAGATTCTTTCCTCAAAGTTTGGTGAAGCAATGATGTAAATACCCTGAGTTCGATCCTTCTCAGTGAAAGCACCAAAAATGTTAACGTGAAAATCGGATGCTAACACCCCGGTGTAAAATGAAGTTGAGCGAATGCACCACCCGTGAACACGGGAACTAATGAACAAGTAGAGAAATCACAGAAAAAAGCAGAAAAGACAACAGTTTTTATAGTGGTTCGGCTTATGAGAAGCCTACATCCACTTTAATTCTCTTTATTACTGAATTTGATTACAACTTTACAACAATCTTCAATTACAACACACTTTAAACCAGTAGATCAAACTTTGATAGAGAATAATCTTCGAATTCATGTTGAATGATGTAGATTTCCTCTTGAAGATCGTCGTAGTGTCTTTGGTGTTTGGAGTACTTGAAGTGTTGAGTGAGTCGAGAATTCTGCAGAGTATTGGCGCTTGAAATGGTCGGCCCAAAAGTCCCCTGAAAGTTAGAGCTAATGCTGTATTTATAGAGAAATCTGGACAGGAATTTTCGCCTAAGTTATAAGTCGCGACCGACTTAAGGAAAGTCGTAAGTCGCGCCCGACTTAAGGATCATGAGTTAGCAGGCAGCGGCATAAGCGAAGCGGTATTAAGTTTTTCTTCGTTCATCTGGATGCCAAGTCTTAACTCGTTAGCGAGTTAAGAAGTCACGGTTTAAAATGAGGCAGCATTAAATTTGAGCTCTGTAGTTTTTAGGTCGTGAACGACTTACCATAAGTCGTAAGTCGGTCACGGCTTAAATGCAGTTGCTTCCACTCAT